>VDFB02281492.1:750147341-750397900 GCA_007258455.2 Sequoia sempervirens
AGAAAAACTTGAAGCTCTAGATAGATTCAAAGTATTCAAAGTTATGGTTGAAAATGAGATGGATTTGAAGATCAAATGTTTGAGGTCTGATAGAGGTGGAGATTTCACCTCTAATGAATTTAACATGGTTTTTGAGAATCATGGCATAGAAAGGCACTTGTTTTTCCCTAGGACTCCTCAAAAAAATGGAGTGGTTGAAAGGAAAAAATAGGAATATTCAAGAAGCTACAAGGATTATGATGAAAGGATCTAACGTACTAGAAGTCTACTAGAGATAAGAAATTCATACTACTATTTACATACTTAACAAGGTTTAAGCAAGAGCTAACAACACAAAGACTCCTAATGAGTTGTGATATGGAAGGATTCCTACTGTCAAGTACTTTAGAGTGTTTGAAAGAAAATGCTATATCAGAAGAGATGATGAAAATTGGGAAAGTTTGATGCAAGGTTTGATGAAGGTATCTTCCTTGGATATTCTATCAAAATCAAAGATTACAAATGTTACCAAAAAAAGTTAAGAAAGATTGTTGAAAGTGTAAGTGTCAAGGTTGATGAAGATTTGAGGAATTTAGTGGTAATAGATGGATATGAATCAGATGATCCTGCTTGTGGAGAAGAAGAAAAATATAACAAAAAAGAAGTGAAGAATGAAGAGGAAGAAGCTCTAGAAAAGACCCCTAAGACCCCTCAGTATGTATAAAGAAATCATTCCGAAGAATAGATAATTGGAGACAAAAGAAAAGGTGTGTTGACAAGAAGAAGAGCTACTAAAGTACAGGTAAATCTATGTTTATTTTCTAAAGTTGAACCTAAGACAATGATTGAGGCATGCAAAGATGAACATTGGATGAATGAAATGGAAGAACTTATGTAGATTGGGAAGAATCAGACTTGGGAACTTGTTCCTAGACCTGAAAAATAAAAAAATTATTGGAACTAAGTGGGTATTGAAAAAAAAGTTGAATGAGAATGGATAAGTGGTAATAAATAAGGCAAGGCTTATGTGTATGAGCTATGCACAAGTTGAAGGAATAGACTTTGAGGAGACATTTGTTCTAGTGGCTAGAATGGAAGCAATTAGGATGTTTTTGGATTTTGCAACACATAAGGACTTTAAAGTTTATTAGATGGATGTGAATTCTGCTTTCTTGAATGAAGAGTTGGAAGAAGTTTACATGGAACAACTAGAATGATTTCAGTTGTTACATAAACCTAATATGGTTTGCAGATTGAAGAAGGCATTGTACGGATTGAAGCAAGCTTCTAGAGCTTGGTATGCAAAGTTGGAAAGATACTTGATACAACAAGGATTCAATAAGGGTACCATAGATAGTAATCTCTACTTTAAGGTTGAGGAAGATCAAATATTGATAGTGGTTGTGTATGTTGATGACATAGTCTTTGGAGGAAATGAAGCTATGTGTAGGAATTTTGTAGAAAGAGATGTAGAAAGAGTTTGAGATGTCTATGATTGGGGAGATGAATTTATTCCTTGAGATAAAAAAAAATAAAATAGATAAAGGCATATTCATTTCAAAATCAAAGTATGTTAAAGAGATGTTGAAGAAGTTTAGAATGGAAGACTCCAAACCGGTATGTACTGCTATGGTTAATGGTTGCAAATTGAGTAAGGATGATGGATCCCCTAAGGTTGATTAGAGCAAGTATAGATTTATGATTGGCGGATTGCTATACCTAACCACTACTAGATCGGACATCATGCCTACAATTTTTCTTGTGGCTAGATTTTAAGAAGAACCTAAAGAGACATGCGTTGCAACGATGGAGAGGATATTCAAATACTTGAAAGGAATACCAGATTATGGCTTGTGGTATCCTAAGGATACTAGTTTCACATTGAGTGTTTACATAGATGCATATTGGGCAAGTTGTGTGGATGATAGGAAAAGTACAAGTGGTGGTCCATTCTTTCTTAGATGTAGATTGGTTTCATGGCTTAGCAAGAAACAAGATTATATTTCTTTATCTATTGTAGAGGCTAGATATATTGCAACATCTTGTTACATAGGTATTATGGAAGAGACAGGCATTGAAGGATATCAAAGTGGTGTATGATAAGCCTATTTCTATCTTTTGAGATAATACAAGTGCAATCAATATTTCAAAGATTCGAGTGATGCATTAAAGAACAAAGGATATATCAATTAGGTGTCACTTTTTGAGAGAGAAGGTTGTGGACAATGAAGTGAAGCTTGAATATGTACCTACAAAGGATCAATTGCTAACATTTTTACTAAGGATCTTCCTAAGGATACTTTTCAGTATCTTTGAGAGAATGTAATGCCCCGTCATAATAACCTAAGGAATGTTGCAATTGTATATAAAAGTGAAATAATTTTTTTTTTAAAGTAATAATATTAAGTTAATTAGTTGCATACATTCATTAAGTTACGCGATGATACACTACTTGAGTTTCCATCGATGACTTTAGTATTTCCCATTGCATATATTTAATTAATCATAAACTTGAAAATAAACATTGAATATCATTTGGAATTCCATTCAAGATAATATAAAGTACAAATATGTTTCTTACATTCTATTTGATAAGATATTACAATAATCATTCATATGATGAGGTTGATCAAATAATAGTTACAATTACATTTACAAATGTTCTCCTCATAAACAATTGAGGGATGATTTACAATATAAGTTTAACAATAATGCAATAAAGAAAGTACATATGTATCCAAGTATGAGCTCTCCATCCATGAAGCTCTCGATGCCATGATCATAAACTGGGGACCCAATGGAGTAAGGTGCACGTTCCACCCAACCATGTGGTACCCATAGGTCCACCCCCCGTGCTAGGAGATAATAATATGGTTACCTAGACATAATCTACTAACCCTAGACACAAATACATAACTAACTGATGGTTACATTGCTTCTAGATTTAAGACAATCGAAAGTGCTAACTACAGAAGGTAGACTGTTATTTTAGGTGGAGTGTCATCACAATATTGCAAAGGTTACCCTAGTGTTTCTTCGTAGGTTTCGGCCCCCAACTTGGGTTACCCTGGTAACCTCTTACGAAACCCAACCCCTATTGCACACTATTGCGGAATCGAATGTCTTTTGAAGAAACAAGACATTGATTTTCCATTCTAGGCCTTCTCATCTTATACTCAAGACTGAACTTCAAGAGTCTACAAGTGAGGCATAATAATCTTGTTAAGAATTTTTAATTCTAACTAATGTGTTATTTAGTTATCACTAACTTACTAACTCTTTGTAAGTTACCCTAACACCACTTTGTGTGTCGGCCCTTACACAGAGCCACTCCCCTAAACATAACATAGAAATCTAACTTTTCTATCTAGGGTAGACAAAGTGCACAAAATTCACTCACATAATAACAAATGACACACATCCGCCATTAAAACTTTTATTCATAAACTAGGTATCAATACACCATATTCTAACATGTGCACAACCCTAGTCAACTTAAGAAATACATATGAACAACAACATCACCCTTTCTATACAATTCGTTATGGAAGACTTACTATCACAGTTATCCCAATCTTTTACAACTGACGTAATAGGGATAAACATAACTTCAAAAATCATTACAGACAAATAAACAATCTATCTTTTGGATTTCCTAAATCCATTTATTGCAATCATTCATCTTAAGCAGCTACTCAAAGTAAATAAGATTCAATTTGCAATAATAAGGAAAATAATATAAAACTATTTAATTAATTCTAATTTCCATAATTATGCAAAATAACAAATTTTGTTTCCCTATTACAATCATTTCATTACAATATTCACTGTATGAACATTAAAATCTTTCAATAACTTAGCATCTGTTAAATATAAATCAACTTACTTTATAATCATTTGCTAATTAAAATGTCCATTTATAAACTAAACATCTATTATAACAAATATATAAATATATATATATATATATATATATTATATAAATTATATATTAAAAATAATATATAAAATACATAATACATATATATTATATATATGTAATAATTTGCATTTATTAAATAATAAATAATATAAAAAAAATCAAAATTTTTCTTTCATTTACCAGTCTGCACTTGGCAGACTTCCAGGGGAGGTTGCGCTACCTGTGGGATAGTGCCTCCTCCATAGACTTGTGGAGGGCACTGCCTCACAGCAGCTGCACCCTCTCTGTGGGAGCGGTGGCTGGGGGTAGCCTCCCACCATCCTCCATACAAAAAAAATGAATCTTATATTTTTTTTAAAGATTTCAGATTTAAATTTGAAACCCTACAATTTCTGAACTTAGCATGCAGATTTTTTTTTAATCCAACATTTAAATTTCACCATACAGATTACGACTTAAATAAAATAAAATTTATCAAAACAATTTCACAATAAAACACTATATGTGAATATTTGTTTATGTATATATATAAACAATTTAACCAGTGAATATAATATTATATTCAAGAAATTATTTTCTGAGAAAGTTTTCTACAGGAAATTGAAAAGTTTACTAATTTACACAATTTCATCAGAGATTTTCAATTCATTAACAGAGAAATTTTTTTATTTCAATCTACCAAATTCTTTTGTACAGAAACTCAACAAATTTTTGACAGGAAACTTCATTTAAATTTCTTCAAAATCTTTCTTATTTCCCTTGAGAATTCTCTACTGTTTATAACTAACTCTTTTCAAAATTCACAGAGAAGAATACAAAAATCACAAATTTAATGTTTCCTTAGACAACCCTTTTTTTTTTATTAAAGAAAACAATTTAAAACAAAGGAGAATACCTGTTTTTCCCGTAACTTGAAAGTTGCCTGTAGAAGAAAGCCTCTTTTTCCTGTAGCGTGCAATCCTCCCAATCTTCTCTAGAAAACCAAAATTTCAAAGAAAGCTATAACCACACACCAAGAACTTCCAACCAAAGGGATCTTCCACAAAAATACAAACTACAGAGGAAATCACAATTTTCTCTAAAAATAATTTTTAACAGCAAGCTATTCTTTTATTTCCTGTGAAGAAAATTGATAACCCCACTGTATTTCCCAGATCCCAAATATCCTCTGAGAAATTCCTCAACCAAAAATCATAAAATGCAACTGGCACACTTGTCGAGAAATACAAAATATCCTTTAACCACCTCTCAACAATCTTGCCTTTCAAGATTTACATGCATTTTTTAATTTATTTAAAATTTACAATTTTCAAATGAAAAAAATTATTTAATAATTAAAAATGTCATTTCCACAAAAATATTTAATTTAAATAAAATCTATTCACACACAATTTAAAACAATTTAATTTAATTAATTAATTTATTTAATTAAATAGATTTAATCTCTAAGATCAAATTATTTAACCAAACAAACTAATTAATTTATTAAATAACATGCAAAACTAATTTTTTTAACATTTAAAAATTAATTTAAATAACAGTAAATTAAAACATAATAAACTATTATTAAATAACAACATTTTCCTTTTCAAGCAAATAATCCAAAGAGAACAATACAAGACAATCTATGACTCTGAACTAAACAGACGATGTACTATGACCGGGTTATAGACTAGACTAGGATGAATCATGCTACTACCTCCCAATCAAAAATTCCATTGAGTCTTGACATGCTCAGACCTGAGTAACTAGGTGGAGTTGGTGTCATGTACCTGCAATCCTGCAACCAAGTAATAACATGCATATATATATATAAACCATTGTACAGGCACACCGTGCGGAGAAAATCACGGACATCACAGGGCACTTGTAAGCGAGTGATGCAATTCCGTTTTCCACACCAATACACATCACATCAGACTGACAACTTAATTAATGGTTAGTCCATCATAAACATAAATATAGCAATAATCATCTGAAGGAAAACATCTACGCTATATCAAAGCATATCAGAAATCAAATATCGCAATACAATGTATCATCATGTCACAAAATAAATCTACTGTCGCTCAAAATCAACGATCCAAATATCCAAACCAAGTACCATAGTCTAATAGTATGAAAACATGCAGCAGAAAACATAAGCATAAATGGAGGGGTACTACATCCTCCCCAACTAGGATCAGGCTTGCTCCTGAAAGCCTGCGAACAGATAGGGATAAAGTTCCCTCATGCGTGTCGCATCCTCCCAGGTAGCAGAAGCCTCATGGCTAGGATCCCATTGGACCCTCACCTAATCAACGTCTCGACCCCTGAGACTGAGTGTCCGACTCTGTAGAATGGCCACAGGCTCCAAAGCCACCTGCCCGTCCTCTACCTGTAATGCATTCCAATCAAGTACATGAGAAATGTTGGGATGATATGGTCTAAGTAAAGATACAGGAAAAATATCATGAATACATGACAAACTAGGTGGTAAGGTGAGTCGATACGCCACAGGACCAATTATCTCTAAGATCTCAAATGGCCCAACAAAATGAGGTGCAAGCTTAGAGCCTTTTCCATAACAGATTGGACTCTTTCGCGGTCGCACTCGAAGAAACACTCTATCTCCAACAACAAACTGTTGGTCTATTCTATGTGCATTGGCATACTTCTTTTGCCTATCCTATGTTGCTATCAAATGTTCTCTAATACGCTCAACCTATTGCTCCATGTCTCGAAGCATCTTAGGTCCAAGTAATACTCTATCCTCAAGTCGATCCCAACTTAGTGGAGTTTGACAAGGATGACCGTATAATGCCTGAAATGGTGGCATACCTATGGAACTTTGATATCTGTTATTGTAAGCGAATTCTACTAAGTACAGATAATCCTCCCAACGTGATTATTGGTCCATTACATACATCCTAAGCATATCCTCTAATATTTGATTAACTCTCTCCGTTTGTCCATCGGTTTGAGGATGATATGCTGAACTAAAGTTCAACTGTGTACTTAGAGCATGTTGTAACGAAGTCCATAGGGCTGAAGTAAATACGGGATCTCTATTAGAAATAATTCTACGAGGAATCCCATGCAATCTAACTATGTCCTCCATGAATATCCTAGCTACGGATGAAGCATTGTAAGATGATCGTACTGGTGAAAAGTGAGCTACTTTAGTCAATCGATCAACAGTTACCATAATGGCATCATGTCAACGTGATGACGTAGGTAACCCTACAATAAAGTCAATAGATATAATATCCCATTTCCATTTAGGAATGAGATGTGGCTGCAATAATCCAGCAGGATGTTGATGCTTAGCTTTGACTCGCTGGCATTCAAGACATCTTGATACATAGTCAGCAATATCATGTTTCATACCAGGCTAGAAATACAATTACCGAAGATCGGCATGCATTTTCTTAACACCTAGATGAGCTGAATATGGAGCTCGATGAGCTTTAGTCATGATTAATGTATGAAGACCCTCAAAATGTGGTACATAAATACGACCTAAATTCTGTAATATACCATCTGATTCTAGGACATACCCTGCAAATCGACCTTCTAAAGGTCTACCAGATTCAATCTCCGACCTTACTTCCTGATACAATCTATCAATAGGAAGTGCTACTAATATTTGACCTCTCAAATCTACTTCAAGAGTAGTAGCAGAGATCTCATGTCGACGACGACTAAGAGCATTAGCCACTACGTTCTCTTTTCCTTGAACATATTTTACTTCAAAATCGTACTCACACAAGAACTCCATCCACTGTCTTTGTCTAGAATTCAAGTTAGGTTGTGTAAAAATGTATTGTAGACTACGGTGATCAATATAAAGTTCAAAATGATGACCTAATAAGAAATGTCTCCATCGAACTAATGCATGCACAACTGCAGCTAGTTCTAGATCATGAGTGGGATAGTTTAATTCATGATCCTTGAGCTTGTGAGACTCATAAGCAATCACACGCCCATCTTGCATCAGAACTCCTCCCAAAACCTCTAAGGATGCATCCGTGCATACTACAAAATCCTTAGTAGGATCAGGAACAATCAGTATAGGTGCATTAGTCAATTTTTCTTTAAGTGTCTGAAAAGCCAACTGACACTGCTCTGTCCAAACAAAATTCTTCCCTTTTCTCTGAAGAGAAGTAATAGGATGACCGATTCTAGAAAATCCCTCTACAAACCGCCTATAATAACCAGCTAGACCCATGAAACTATGAACTTCACCTACATTAGTAGGTGCGGGCCAATCTACAATAGCTTGAATCTTTGAAGGATCCACAACAATACCTTTTCCAGATATCACATGTCCAAGGTATTTTACTTCAGTTTGAAAGAAATCACACTTCTTCAAGTTTGCATACAATTGATTTTCCCTTAAACATTGCAATACCTGTCTCAAGTGTTCTTCATGTTCCTTCATGTTCCTTGAATAGGTCAAAATATCATCGAGAAATACAAGAACAAAGTGATCAAGGTATGTACAAAAAACACCATTCATTAAACTCATGAATACTGATGGTGCGTTCGTTAACCCAAACGGTACTACTGTGAATTCGTAGTGCCCATAACGAGTTCGAAAAGTAGTTTTATGAATGTCTGCTTCAACAATTCACAATTGATGATAACCAGATTTCAAATCAATTTTAGAGAACACATTAGCTCCCTCGATTTGATAAAAAAGATCATCAATTCTAGGCAAAGGATAACGATTCTTAATCGTAACCTTGTTCAATTGATGATAGTCAATGCACAGTCTAAGTGACCCATCCTTCTTCTTTACGAAGATGATAGGTGCTCCCCAAGGGGAAACACTTGGATGAATGAAAACCTTTTCTAATAGTTCTTCTAACTGGATACAAAGTTCCTCTAACTCATGAGTCGTCATTCTATATGGAGCTCTAGAAATAGGCTCTGCTCCAGGAACTAGGTCAACCCTAAAGTCAATATCTCTCTTTGGTGGCATTCTAGGTATGTCATCGGGAAACACGTCAGTGAACTCCCTAAGAATAGGATGATCATCAAGAGATACCTCTCGACTCTCACCTTCTTCCAAATCTATAACTGTTGTTGCAAACAGTTGACAACCCTGACCAAGATATCTCTTTAATTGCATAGCAGATATCATCCGCAAAGAGATAGGTCTTTGAACACCTATGATTTCCACTTTCGCACCTAAATCATTAATGCAACTAACTATCTTAAGTCGATAGTCAATCACAGCATGATAAGATGCTAACCAATCCATACCTAGAACTATGTCATACGATCCTAAAGGTGTAACATATAAATCTACTAAGGTAGTTAACGTACCAATTTTAAGTTCACAATTATGTACTAAGTTTTCTACTGCTACTTTCACCCTAGAGGTGAATTCAACCTACCACTTACCACCTTGTTTTACCGCCACAAGACCACGTCGGTCAATGATGGTCAGTGAAATAAAGGAGTTGGTAGCTCCAGAATAAAAAAGAATGGAAACACTAACACCATGTAACTTACCTGAAGTCTCGACCACTGTGTTTTGGTGATCGGCTTGGCGGTCATTAACCGCAGCATATACTATATGTGATCATCCTGCATCACCCACTATAGGCTCTAAAACTGTAGGTCAAGGCCCAAAACCAGTAGAACCTCTCATCAGACACTGCCTAGCTATGTGTCCCTGCTGTCCACATGAGTAACAACCTGTGCCTCTACCGAATCCTCTACCATCCAAAGGTGCATTGGATTGCTAGAAAATACCTCTACTGACAGTAGACTGAGCACTCTACATAGGCTGATCCTGCCTATTGCGCTTTTTGCGCCACCCGTTGCGACCCTTTCTTGTTTGTGGACTATTTCCTTGTTGTGGTTGTGGATTGTTATTCTTTTGAGGTGTACATTGTTGCTGTTGCTGCCCACCCTTTGTGGGTGTCTGTTGGTTCCTAGAGGAACCTCCTGTCTATGCCTATCCACCTCATGGACTAAAACCTGCTGCAGGAGCACTACCAATCTGCACTCCCATGTGACCACCTAACGCCATAACAAGGTTCTCTTGCACTATTCGAGCCTTCTCCACTGCAACTTCCATAGTCTTTGGCTCAAAGACTCTGACACCACCACTAATGTAGGTGTTTAAACCTGTGATGAAGTGTTGTACTAGCATAGGCTCATCATCGCTAATACTAGCATACTGCTTGAGTTCATAGAATCTACGTTCATATTTCTCAACAAAAAGAGCCAACTGAAATAGATCATGGAACTCATCAGCTTGTCACTACCTCCAGTGTTCCGATAGGAACCGTGCTCTAAACCTCTCCTAGGAGATCTATCTCTCTCTCTAACAACCTCCTGCTCAACTTCCTGTCTAGGTCCAAGTCGAGCTAGGACCTCCTCTAATAAAGGATGTATCTATGAACCCTCTACTCCTGACTGTTTGAGATTTTGTCCCTCATTCCTCTGATCCAACTACTCTGCTTGATCACTGTGATGAGGGCTCACAGGGGGAGTAACCTGAGGGATTGGCCCTCGGCCTCCACCTCGACCTCTACCACGACCTCTTCCACCTCGCCTAAGTATGTTCCTACACATAACAATAACGAGTCTTAGATACTAATCAACCAAGGCTAACAGATAGCGACGCTACGTACTAGGTCAACCTAATGGGCTCGCGATTACCCAGAGTGTCCAGTGTTTGTAACCTTGGCTCTGATACCAATCTGTAATGCCCCGCCATAATAACCTAGGTAAGGAATGTTACAATTGTATATAAAAGTGAAATATTTTTTTTTTTAAAGTAATAATATTAAGTTAATTAGTTGCATACATTCATTAAGTTACGCGACGATACACTACTTGAGTTTCCATAGACGACTTTAGTATTTCCCATTGCATATATTTAATTAATCATAAACTTGAAAATAAACATTGCATATCATTTGGAATTCCATTCAAGATAATATAAAGTACAAATATGTTTCTTACATTGCATTTGATAAGATATTACAATACTCATTCATATGATGAGGTTGATCAAATAATAGTTACAATTACATTTACAAATGTTCTCCTCATAAAAAATTGAGGGATGATTTACAATACAAGTCTAACAATAATGCAATAAAGAAAGTACATCTGTATCCAAGTATGAGCTCTCCATCCATGAAGCTCTCGATACCATGATCATAAACTGGGGACCCAAAGGAGTAAGGTGCACGCTCC
This sequence comes from Sequoia sempervirens, assembly GCA_007258455.2. Taxonomy (NCBI): domain Eukaryota; kingdom Viridiplantae; phylum Streptophyta; class Pinopsida; order Cupressales; family Cupressaceae; genus Sequoia; species Sequoia sempervirens. The sequence goes on from VDFB02281492.1 coordinate 750,158,446, forward strand.
ACCCAACCATGTGGTACCCGTAGGTCCACCCCCTGCTAGGAGATAGTAATATGGTTACCTAGACATAATATACTAACCCTAGACACAAATACATAACTAACTGATGGTTACATTGATTTCAGATTTAAGACCATCGAAAGTGCTAAGTACACAAGGTAGACTGTTATTTTAGGTGGAGTGTCATCACAATATTGCAAAGGTTACCCTGGTGTTTCTTCGTAGGTTTCGGCCCCCAACTTGTGTTACCCTGGTAACCTCTTACAAAACCCATCCCCTATTGCACACTATTGCGAAATCGAATGTCTTTTGAAGAAACAAGACATTGATTTTCCATTCCAGGCCTTCTCATCTTATACTCAAGACTGAACTAGCTCAAGAGTCTACAAGTGAGGCATAATAATCTTGTTAAGAATTTTTAATTCTAACTACTGTGTTATTTAGTTATCACTGACTTACTAACTCTTTGTAAGTTACCCTGACACCACTTTGTGTGTCGGCCCTTACACAGAGCCACTCCCCTAAACATAACATAGAAATCTAACTTTTCTATCTAGGGTAGACAAAGTGCACAAAATTCACTCACATAATAACAAATGACACACAACCGCCATTAAAACTTTTATTCATAAACCAGGTATCAATACACCATATTCTAACATGTGCACAACCCTAGTCAACTCAAGAAATACATATGAACAACAACATCACCCTTTCTATACAATTCGTTTTGGAAGACTTACTATCACAGTTATCCCAATCTTTTACAACTGATGTAATAGGGGTAAACATAACTTCAAAAATCATTACAAACAAATAAACAATCTATCTTTTGGATTTCCTAAATCCATTTATTGCAATCATTCATCTTAAGCAGCTACTCAAAGTAAATAAGATTCAATTTGAAATAATAAGGAAAATAATATAAAACTATTTAATTAATTCTAATTTCCATAATTATGCAAAATAACAAATTTCGTTTCCCTATTACAATCATTTCATTACAATATTCACTGTATGAACATTAAAATCTTTCAATAACTTAGCATCTGTTAAATATAAATCAACTTACTTTATAATCATTTGCTAATTAAAATGTCCATTTATAAACTAAACATCTATTATAACAAATATATAAATATATATATATTATATAAATTATATATTAAAAATAATATATAAAATATATAATACATATATATTATATATATGTAATAATTTACATTTGTTAAATAATAAATAATATAAAAAAAAGCAAAATTTTTCTTTCATTTACCAGTCCGCACTTGGCAGACTTCCACGGGAGGATGCACTACCTGTGGGGCAGTGCCTCCTCCACAGACTTGTGGAGGGCACTACCTCATAGCAGCCACACCCTCTCTGTGGAGTGGTGGCTGGGGGTAGCCTCCCACCTTCCTCCATACAAAAAAAATGAATCTTATATTTTTTTTCAAGATTTCAGATTTAAATTCGAAACCCTACTATTTTTTTTTAATCCGACATTTAAATTTTGCCATACGGATTACGGCTTAAATAAAATAAAATTTATCAAAACAATTTCACTATAAAACACTATATGTGAATATATTTTTATGTATATATATATATATATATATATATATATAAACAATTTAACCAGTGAATATAATATTATATTTAGGAAATTATTTTCTGAGAAAGTTTAGTATAGGAAATTGAAAAGTTTACTAATTTACACAATTTCATCAGAGATTTTCAATTCATTAACAGAGAATTTTTTTTTATTTCAATCTACCAAATTCTCTTCTACAGAAACCCATAACAAATTTTTGACAGGAAACTTCATTTAAATTTCTTCAAAATCTTTCTTATTTCCCTTGAGAATTCTCTACTGTTTATAACTAACTCTTTTCAAAATTCACAGAGAAGAATATAGAAATCACAAATTTAATGTTTCCTCAGACAACCTTTTTTCTTTTTATTAAAGAAAACAATTTAAAACAAAGGAGAATACCTGTTTTTCCCGTAACTTGAAAGCTGCCTGTAGAAGAAAGCCTCTTTTTCCTGTAGCGTGCAATCCTCCCAACCTTCTCCAGAAAACCCAAATTTCAAAGAAAGCTATAACCACACACTAAGAACTTCCAACCAAAGGGATCTTCCACAAAAATACAAACTACAGAGGAAATCACAATTTTCTCTAAAAATAATTTTTAACAGCAAGCTATTCTTTTATTTCCCGTGAAGAAAATTGATAACCCCACTGTATTTCCTAGATCCCAAATATCATTTGAGAAATTTCTCAACCAAAAATCATAAAATGCAACTGGCACACTTGTCGAGAAATACAAAATATCTTTTAACCACCTCTCGACAATCTTGCCTTTCAAGATTTACATGCATTTATTTAATTTATTTAAAATTTACAATTTTCAAATGAAAAAAATTATTTAATAATTAAAAATGCTATTTCCACAAAAATATTTAATTTAAATAAAATCTATTCACACACAATTTAAAACAATTTAATTTAATTAATTAATTTATTTAATTAAATAGATTTAATCTCTAAGATCAAATTATTTAACCAAACAAACTAATTAATTTATTAAATAACATGCAAAACTAATTTCTTTAACATTTAAAAATTAATTTAAATAATAGTAAATTAAAACATAATAAACTATTATTAAATAACAACATTTTCCTTTTCAAGCAAATAATCCAAAGAGAACAATACAAGACAATCTATGACTCTGAACTAAACATATGATGTACTATGACTGGGTTATAGACTAGACTAGGATGAACCATGCTACTACCTCCCAATCAACAATTCCATTGAGTCTTGACATGCTTAGACCTGAGTAACCAGGTGGAGTCGGTGTCATGTACCTGCAATCCTGCAACCAAGCAATAACATGCATATATATATAAACCATTGTACATGCACACCATGCGGAGAAAATCACAGACATCACAGGGCACTCACAAGTGAGTGATGCAATTCCGTTCTCCACACCAATACACGTCACATCAGACTGACAACTTAATTAACGGTTAGTCCATTATAAACATACATATAGCAATAATCATCTGAAGGAAAACATCTACGCTATATCAAAGCATATCAGAAATCAAATATCGCAATACAATGTATCATCATGTCACAAAATAAATCCACTGTCGCTCAAAATCAGTGATCCAAATATCCAAACCAAGTACCATAGTCTAATAGTATGAAAACATGCAACAGAAAACATAAGCATAAATGGAGGGGTACTACAGAGAAGTTGTGGGTTATTTCCCCTCCTTATTTTAACTAGATGCATATGGAGATCCTTCAATCCAATGGATCTATGGATTCATTCCTTGTCTAGACTGCTATTGCAGTATGGAGTTGTCATTTTGTAGAGGTTGCTAAGTTGATTAGTGTGTACTCCTAAGGGGTAGTATTTAGAGCAGTTATATGTATATTGGTTCTAAATAAAAGGGGGCAAACAATGAAAAAAAATTGTCCTTTGTCATTGATGTTAGAGGGGGAGAATGAGACATGTGAAAAAGGAAAGTATCAAAAGGGGGAGAGAGTGTAATGAGTTAGTTGTGCAAGGGGGAGAAAAGAGAAAAGGAAATAGGTATGTTTAGAGTTGTATTTTGTCTTTGATGGTTTTTCACATCTTGTGTTGCCATCATGGACAAAGGGGGATATTGTTGCAAGTATGAAGGTGTTGTAATTGATGTCAACAAACTTGTGTTGTCATTGGTGATAGTTGTGTAATGGTTGAGAGAGATTGTTGCTTTGTCACATTATGTTTTCATAAGTTAAGTTGTTGATGCTAACCTTTGGTGTTGCTTTGATAAGCTTTTGTTTATGGTTTAGATGTTAAGGATATTGAGAAAATTGATAAAATAAGGAAATAGGGTATTGCAGAGGTATTCTAGTTTGCAGAGATGTTCTAGTTTTGCTTCAAATTTCTCCTAGGTTGAAGATTTTCTTGTGTGATTTGGATATGTTGGATAGAGGTGCTTAGAGTTTCTATATCTAGAATTTTTCTTTCTAGATCGATGGTTAGACCTGAAGTTATGTTCACTAGTGTGTGAACTGGTTTTGTAGTGTTGCTTATAGAGGTGTCTGGAAGAAATATATTTTCTTTGTGTTTCTCTACAATTGTTCTTCAGGTCTTGTGATTTTGAAGGTATGTTGATGGTGTTGATCTCTTGCTTACATGAAGAGGATTAGTGGTTTGGTGCTCCAGAAGATGGATTTTAGTGTTGCAGTGTTTGGAAGTGTAGTTTGAGTATACAAGTGCACATTTTGAAGATGTGAATTGCTATGAAGTAGTTTGATGGATTTAAGGTTGATAGAGGAATATTCTACATCATGATGAAGGGTGGTATGTGGTTCATAAGTCATATTTGGATTTGAGAAATCATGTAATTCAAAGTTTAATGGTTTTTTCAGGGGTAACGATCAACCCGATGTTTACACTACATTCAAAGATGTTTAAGTACTGATGAAGGTGTAGTGTGGCATGTGAGTGATGATTTGGGTCCTAGATAAGTTTTGTATTGGTCCATTTTTATTCCTATCCACTACGAGAATGCTTAGTTCAAACCTATTTTGAATTTGTAATATGTAAAGTGAGTGTAGCTGACTTGAAGATGTTTTTCAAGTTGTAGATGGTATAAATGCAAGGTGAATTGATGTGATATGAGGTGTAGAATAGAGTTGAGTGATGTGATGTGAAATTAATTGAAAAAGTGTGAATTATAGTGTGAGCTATAATGCAATATTTTTGAATGAAGTGAGCTAAGGTATCTTGATCTTGTCAAGGTTGCGAGTATTGTTGGATCTATTGTGGTGGAATCTTTGTTGCATTGAGATTATGTTCTTTGTGTAACATTCTATCTTCTTTTCTTCTTTCTATTCTAGTAGTGAGCTTGGGCTATGAGCCTTTTTGGAAAGTGTGTCCTATTTTGGCAGTGAGCCTCTTTGTATCAATTTTGCAATTACTTATATTGTGAGCTAATCCTCACCATGGTTTTTCCCTTCTAGTGTTTTCCACATAAATCTGGTGTTCTCTTGTGTATGGTGTTGATTTTTTTAGTTTATTTTATCTACTTTTCATGTATAAACATTATAACATACTAAGGGAGATCAATGAATGCATGTGGATTTGATTACTATTGAGGGTTTTGATGTTTTAATTTGATACAATTGATTCACCCCCCACTCAATTATCTTGTTCATTCAACAACAAATTCTTTCTTCTATCTCATACCTCCTAGGTTCACTCATGTGTGAAGCTAATTTCATCCATAAGGTCCTTTGAATGATTAAAAAATCCCTCATTCATGACTTCATGTGCATATAATCATCAAATTAGGGCATGTTGATTATCTTTAGGTCTGACAAACATTAGACCTAGATAGTCACATTTTTTTTATGGAATCTATTTTACTTGTACATTATTTGAAACTTGATTTTTTTTTTTAATAGGGCACACTCACCCTTTTCTAGACAATTTCACCTTATTTTTTGTACTAGACTTGGCTCTATAACCTCTACTTAGATTTGATCCTAGTTTTTGGTAATTTTTATTTAAGTTTCTAGATTCTACTAAATATTACTAGTTTTTCCCTAATTCACCTAATTAATTATATTTTCCTAAAAATTATTATTTTTCTCACACAAATTGATTTAAATACTATCCAACCTACTTGGTTCTCCTTTGAGGATAGTAACCAAATAGTGTTTGTTTCCTAAACCTTATATCTTCTCAGGATGTTTCCTTTCAACACTCCTAGAATGTTTTCATAACCAAATATTATCATCTATCCTCATTATCATGTTACTAAGTCTCAAAATATGCATGTTAGATGCACATGACAACTAAGAGGGGGGTGAATCAGTTGTATACTTAAAACATTCAAACCCTCAATATCTTTCCAAACCCTTATTAACCATTAAACCCTTATCAAGCATTAGTAGAATGTAAACAAATGAAATAGTAATGAGAACTCATCCAAACACACAAGAACACTAGATTTACATAGAAAACCCAAGAAAAGAAAATCCATAGTGAGGACTATCTCACATATATATATGAATTGCAACATCAAATAGTGTTAGGGTTTGAAAGGAAAATATCTAACAATTAAATGCAGATTTAAGTAATAAACAGAGAAACTAAAAACAAACATAAAAAATTATAACACAGAGAATTTAATGTGGTTCACCCAATCCGGGCTACATCCACCAAACCATAGCCATCCAATGATTTTATTATCTAGTTCAAAAACCTATTACAATCTTGTGAATAATCGCATTTTTCATCATACTGTAACACCCATCCGAACCCCTTTTTAACAAGCTTAGAAGCTTCCAGATTTTGGGTTCTACAAAGTCAGATTTTTCTTTTTTTCGTTGATTTTTTCCTTTTTCGGTGATGACAATATATCATGGGCTATACAATATAGCATAATTAGTCACCACATACCAACAATCTCCCACTTGGAGACTGATCAGGCTCCACACCAACACAATCTCTCACTTGGAGACTGATGTTGGGCGACACTGTTGCAATTACAACTCCCACTGGAAATAAGTACCTTGGACCCTACTGCTCTATTATACTTGAATTCAACCTTGAAGGCCAACTAAAGCTAAAGAGGAGTTCAACTTCTCCCTTGTCACTGCCTTCGTAAACATATCTGCTAGATTGATATCTGTATGTATCTTGTCCAACTTGACCTGTCCATCCTCCAACATCGACCGAATGAAATGATATCTCAACTATATGTGTTTTGTTTTAGAATGCAAGGCATAATTCATTGCAAGATGTATAGTACTCTGGCTGTCTATAAACAAGTAATTTCCAGCCTATTGTTTACCCAACTCATCCATGAAAAGTTGCAGCCATATCATCTCCTTTGCTGCCTTTGTGGTGGATAAAGCAACCACCTTTTACAATTGAGAAATCCAACTCACTGCTGTCCCACCAACTGTAAAAACATAACCTGTGGTACTCCACCTGGTATCTATATCCCCTACCAAATCTGAGTCAACATAGCCTTTTAAATTAGTATTAGAGCCCCCAAAACATAAACATTTATTGGATGTACCTCTCAAGTACCTAAGAATCCATTTTATTGCATTCCAATGCTCAACTCTAGGATGACTCAAATACCTACTAACAACTCCTACGGCATGTGCAATATCCAGTCTTGTGCATACCATGGCGTATATTAAACTGCCTATAGCTGAAGCATATGCTACCTTGGACATCTTTTCTTCCCCCTCTTGTGTCTTTGGACACATATCCTTAGTCAATTTAACATGACTAGGCAAAGGTCTGTTGACAACTTCTGCATTCTTCATATGAAATCTCTGCAACACCTTTTCAACATAATTAGCCTTAGATAAAAATAATTGTCTACTTTTCCTATCTCTACAAATTTTCATACCAAGGATTTTCTTTGTTGCCCCCAAATCCTTTATAGCAAAAGATTTTGCTAACTATTGTTTTAGCTCACTTATGTGATCCATGTTAGACCCTGCTACAAGCATGTCATCAACATATAAACATAAAATAATGTAGCTATCATTATCCAACCTCTTAAAATAAATACAATGGTCAGAATTACACTGGCTATAGCCTTGCTCAGCCATAAAACTATCAAATTTCAAGTACCATTGCCGAGGTGCTTGCTTCAAGCCATATAAAATTTTCTTCAATCTGCACACTAGTTTCTCCTTGCCTTTGACCTCAAATCCTTGTGGCTAGTCCATATATATTTCCTCTTCCAAATCACCATGAGAAAGTTTGTTTTAACATCAAGCTATTCTAATTGCAAATCTTCAACAACCACAATACTTAGAACAATATGAATAGAAGTCATTTTAACAACTGGAGAAAAAATCTCATCAAAATCAATACCCTTTTTTTGTGCAAATCCCTTTACAACTAATCTGGCTTTAAATATTTTCTTACCTCCATCCTCCTCTTTCAACCTATAAACCCATTTGTTTGGTAAATCCCTTTTACCTACAGGCAACTTGCATAATTCCCAAGTCTAATTTTTCCGCAAGGAGTCCATTTCTTCTTCCATTCCATGCTCCCACTGAACCTTGGTATCCACTTGCATAGCTTCATCATAATATTTTGGTTCACTAGCATCAGTTAACAAAATAGTATACAAAGAGAGAGAGAATCTTTCTGGAGGTCTCCTTATCTTTGAAGATTGTCTAACAGGAGTCTGTGGTATTTTTTGTTGATGTTGTTGCCCAACATGAGGAACCACTAAAACATCATTGTTTGGAATATCATCCAATACTGCATAATCATTTTCTTTCTTCTCATACTGCAGCAATAGATCTTTGTACAAAAATTTCTCATTGAATATGACATCCCTACTTCTCACAATTTTCTGATTTTCAAAATTCCAAAGACTATAACCAAATTCATCAATGCCATATCCAACAAATATACATTTCTTTGATTTTACATCAAACTTGGTTCTATTTTCAGAATCTACATGTGCAAATGCTTCACAACCGAAGGTTTTGAGAAAATAATAACTCACCTTCTTACCTTTCCATGCTTCCTCTGGAATACCACAACCCAAAGGATTAGAGGGACCTCTATTAATTAAATAAATAATAGTGTTTACAGTCTCTGCCCACATTTCTAAAGGCAGCCCAACATGCAATCTCATAGTCCGTGCACGCTCTATTATTGTTCTATTCATGCGCTCAACCACTCCATTTTGCTATGGAGTCCTTGGAACTATTTTTTACCTACGAATACCATTAGAGGAACAATAATCTTCAAACTCTTTGTTGCAATACTCATCACCATTATCAGATCTGAGACATTTTATCTTTTTACTTGTCTCATTCTCAACCAAGCTTCTCCATTTTTTAAAAGTTTGAAATTCATCAGATTTTTGCCTAAGGAAATAAATCCATACCTTCCTAGTTGCATCATCAATGAATGTAACATAATACAAAGAGCCATCGAGAGAAGATACTTGAGCTGGTCCCCATACATCCGTATGCACAAGCTCCAATTTCTCATCTTTCTTTTGCTTCCCATCCTTGAGAAAACTTACTCTCTTTTGTTTTCCATACACACAACTTTTACAAAAATCCATATTAACACATTTTAGACCTGGTAAAACATTATTTGAATGAAGTACTTTCATACCTTTTGCACTCATATTCCCAAGTCTATTATGCCACAGTGCTGATTCAGAGTCCACAACAACTGTATGATCTTCTACCTACTGAACTATAACAACTCTTCCTGAACATTGATATTTGTTCATAACAATTAAAGAAGAAGGAATAATATGACCTGTACAAAGATATAAGGTGCCTACTTTCACACCTTTTGCTACCACTAAGGCACCCTTTGTGACCTTCCAATTTTTATCACTAAATGTAACAACACAACCTTCATCATCTAGTTGTCCTGCTGAAATTAAATTTCTGCTTAACTTTGGAACGTACCTTACCTCATGTAGTAGCCAATGATTCCCATTCTGCAACTTAATCTTGATTCTTCCCTTTCCAACAATCTAATAGGGTTCATTATCTCCTAAATAAACCAACCTAAAATCCCCTTAGACATAATCAAGAAAATAACTTCTATGGGGGGTAGCATGAAATGAAGCCCCTGAATCTAACACCCAAGAATCATCAGCATTATCAAGGGAAAGAATCAAAGCATCCTCATCAAATTTATTACTTACCACATTTTCCTCTTTACTTCCTTCCTTTTTGTCTCCTTTATTTTTTCAAGACCAACAATCTTTTTTTAAATGACCCAGCTTACCACAGTACTAGAAATCCTTCTTGTCTCTAGATTGGGACCTTCTATCCTTTGATTTTCCTCATGACTTCCCACGATTTCTGGAATTGTTTCCTCTCTCCTTTGTTTTGCCCCTTCTTTCTGAATTCAAAACACTGCCTAATGTGGATGTTCCACCTGAGCTTTTCCTATGAATTTCCTTGCTTAAAATAACACCAACAACATCATCAAATTTCAATGTATTCGAACCAGAAACAAAATTGCTAACAGCCATTACCAAGCTATTCTAGCTTTCAGGAAAAGAACACAGAATCAAAAGAGCCCTAACTTCTTCATCAAAGTTTACTTTTACAGAAGTTAATTGACTGGTGACTGTATTAAACTCATTTAAATGATCAGTAACTGACCCAACTTCTACCATTTTCATATTAAATAAACATTTCATAAGAAATACCTTATTCGAAGTGGAAGGATTTTCATATAACTTCGCCAGAGTTTCCATCAACTATTGAGTTTTTTTTTCTTTTGTAATATTGAACACCACCAATTGTGCCAGGCATAAACAAATATTGCAAGAGCCTTTCTATCCAAAATCTCCTAGTCCTCATCAGACATTGCTTGGGGTTTCTTGGTTTTCCCTTCCAATGGCTACCATAAATTCTTCTGATAGAGATAGTCCTCCATCTACATCTTCCATAACTAATAGTTCTACCCATTAAACTTCTCAACCTTCTTACCCTCATCTGCCATTACTCCCACTCAATCGTGAGACCTTCCTATAGATAATTATTGAAAGACAACCCACTCTGATACCACTTGTTAGGGTTTGAAAGGAAGATATATCTAAAAATTAAATGTAGATTTAAGTAATAAAAAGAAAAACTAAAAACATAGAATAAATTATAACATAGATAATTTAACGTGGTTCACCCAATCTAGGCTACATCCACCAAACCGCAACCATCTAATGATTTTATTATCCAGTGCAAAAACCTATTACAATCTTGCGAATAATCACATTTTTCATCATATTGTAAAACCCATCCGAACCCCTTTTTAACAAGCTTATAAGCTTCTAGATTTTGGGTTCTACAAAGTCATATTTTTCTTTTTTTCATTGATTTTTTCCTTTTTCGGTGATGACGCAAAAAAGTAGGAGGACAAATTTTCTCAAGGGAGGATACATGCTAGGGTGTAAAGTATACCATGGTCTATATAGTATAGCATGATCAGTCACCACATACCAACAAATAGAATTAGGCTCGCTACCAAGGGCTCATTTCCTAGAAAAAGAAGAAAGGCTCAAGTTACTGGGTGGCTCACTACCAAGAAGAAAGAATATAGAAGAAAATTGTTACAATGATATTCTCTATCTCAAGGAAACATGAGAAATTCATAGTTGAAACTTTGTGCCATCCACAACCTTCAACTCACTACTTCTAGTAACGTCAAACACACTAAAAATGTAGACCCTTCTACTCATTGCTTTGGAGTCATAGGTATTAATCTCACACTCATATCACCAAGCTTAATCAAATTCACATCTTTCACACACCTACTATGTATCCAATCACATCTTCAACAATTTACCTAACTTATATACCATCCATGACCTAAACAATATCAATTAGGTCGGCCTTAATGAAACGTATGCACCTAAAATATACAACACCAAAATAGGTCAGCACCAAAAACCTCCATGATTGAAAGAAGTGAAGGATGACCACACCAAGGGTTAACTAAGACCTAAATCCACATCACCACACTACTCAACACATTCACAATCCATGAGGTACCTCTGTAAATAGAACTAGCATAACAAGTTGTCCAAACCTAAACTAACACTACAAGTGACCACATACACACTTCTCTAGGTCATGTATACCACACAAAAAAAATTCACATCATCCACAAACCATATTATAATATTCTAGTATCATCAAAATATTCTACAAATTTTCCACAACCACTTGAAACTAAGAGCACCATTATTTTATGCAACTAGACACACTTCCATAGAACACAACTCACTAACCAACCTTGTGGAACACCTTAGCACTTGAAACCTCAAGGGAAGGAAGCCAACTTGATAATATAATATCATTACAAAATATACAAGACACGAAACCTCACTATGGAGAAATTTATTTAAATCTCATTTCTCCCAAACAACCTTCTACATAGACAAATAAACTATCAAACACAACTCTCACTATAGAATGATCTAGAAATTGAAACTCTAGATGTTGAACCTTTGAACACCTATGAACATAATATCCAAACCACACAAGAAAATCTTCAATCATGAAGAAACTTGGAGCATAACACTGAACACACCTCTATCACATTGCATACTCTTTTATTCAAATTTTCTCAAAATCACTTGGAAACCAAGTGAACTTACTACAACTACAACTCTTATCCATCAAGACATCAATGATAGTATTAATGACAACACCACAAAACCTTCTTATTAAATTACAAAACATCCATAAAATAACTTTACAACAACACCAACACCCTTCCAACAACTCCAACACATAATCTCCATATAGTTGACATCAATGACCAACACTAGCAACTGTTGACATCAATGAAAAAACAACAAACATACTTGTAATAATATCCCCCTTCATCATTTATGGAAACACCAACTCTCTAAAAAACCATCAAAAACAAGTTTGCAACAAGAATCACTCCCCTTAACTAGGGAAACTCTTCATCCTCTCATTCTCTTGCTCCTGAACATTCTCTCCTACTATGGTCCTCAGACCATATCAGACCAACTCTCTCCTACAATACTCTTCTGAACTATGTTTTTTCAATGAAATCTCTCCCCCTTTGACATCAATGGAAAAGGGCCATAGACTCATACAACTCTCTTTCATGCATTGATCTATTTTTCTCTCCCCCTTTAACAATATTCAAAGAGAAACACCTACACCTTTTACACAACATATGACATCTACATACACCACTTTAGATAATACTTGCAACACTAGCAAGAAAATGCATTCTCTCTTCACTATATTCACTTTTTTGTATTCTCCCCCTTAGGGGCACACAATATGCTCCATCTTACTGCATCAATAGCACTACTACCTACTTCCCTTCAGAGGTAGCATTCAACATCATTCCAAGACCAATAATGTATCTTGAATGCTCACTTGGACAAATGCACCAACTTCTGCATCTATTTGAAAGAAGAGGGGAAATAACTCCTAATTTTTTTCTAAGATACTCAAACATATATCTTTTGGAAGAGCCATTGTAAATATATTTGCAAATTGATCCTTTGTATGCACATATTCTAGCTTCAACTCATTCTCTATAAATTTTTCTCTTAAAAAGTATACTGGATTGAGATATGTTTTTTTCTTGAATGCATTACTGGGCTCTTTAAGATATTGATAAAACTTGTATTATCACATAAGATAGAAATAGTTTCACCATATGATACTATGATATCCTTCATTTTTTTCTTCATCCACAACACCTATGTGTAGCATAATACTATTGCAATATACTTCAAGCTTCTGCAATAGATAATGATATTGAATCCTAGTTCTTACTTAACCATGAAACCAATATGTTTCCAAGAAATAACACACCACCACTTGTACTTCTCCTATAATTTTTACAACCTACCCAATCTGCATCATTATATACACTCAGGGAAAAGTCAGTATCCCTAGGATACCACAAACCAATGTTCATAGTGCCCTTCAAGTATCTAAATATCCTCTTTATTTCCATAACATGAGATTCTCTAGAATCTTCTTGAAATCTTTCCACAAGACAAACTACATGTATGATATCTAGTCTACTAGCATTTAGATATAGCAATCGACAAATAATTTCACTATACTTTCTCTGATCAACCTTAGGTGATTCATCATTCTTGCTCAACTTGCAACCAATAACCATAGGAGTACATACTAGTTTACTATCCTCCATCTCAAACTTCTTCAACATTTCCTTGACATAATTTTACTATGAAATTAAAATACCTTTCTTGATTGATTGATTTGTAATCCAAGAAAGAAATTCATCTCCCCACACATTGAATTCTCAAACTCTTTATGCATTTCCTCTAAAAAACTTCTTCAACATACCTTCATTTCCTCTAAAGATTATATCATCAACATACACTACCATAATCAAGATTTATTCTCCTTCAACTTTGAAATAAAAATTACTATCTTTAGTACCTTTTCTAAATCCTTGCTACAACAGATACTTATCAAACCTTGAATACCAAGCTCTAGGAGCTTGTTTGAGTCTATACAATGCCTTTTTCAATCTACAGACCATATCAACACTATCTAATAATTGAAATCCTTTTGGTTTTTCAATGTATACATCTTTTTCCAACTCACCATTCAAGAACGTAGACTTTACATCCATTTGATATACTTTGAATTCTTTATGTGCTTCAAAATCCAAAAACATTCTAATGGCTTCCATCCTTGCCAACAAAGCAAATTTCTTTTAAAAATCTATTCCTTCTACTTACGAGTAGCCCTTACACATAAGTTAGCATTGTTTCTGACAAAATTTCCATCCTCATTTAGTTTGATCCTGAAAACTCATTTAGTTCTTATCACATTCTTATTTACAGGTCTTAGGACCAATTCCCAAGTTTGATTCTTCTCAATTTGTTCCAATTCTTCTTTCATAGCCTTGATCCAATTCTCATCTTTGCATGCCTCACTTATTGATTTCTATTCCACCTCAAAAAGTAAACAAAATTTCACCTATTCTTCTCTCAGAGCAATTTTCTTTCTTATCAACACACCTTTCTCTTATCTCCAATGATTTGATCATCAAAATGGTTCTTCTAAACATACTTAGGAGTCTTTAGTGGTTCTTGATCCACGTTAACACTTACACTTTTAAAAATAATCTTCAATCTTTTATTATAGCATTGGTAGGCCTTGCTTCTTGTAGAGTATCCAAGGAAGATTCCTTCATCAAATATTGCATCAAACTTTCCTAAGTGTTCTTCATCTCTTTAGATATAGAATTTTCTTCCAAAACTCTAAAATACTTTACAATAGGAGGTTTACCATACCATAACTCATAGGGAGTCTTTGAACTATTCACTCTTGCTTGACCTCTATTAAGAATGTAGACTATATTATGAATTTCTTCTCTCCAGTATACATCTGGTAGATTTACTTCCTTCATAATTGTCTTAGTTGTTTCTTGAACTATTCTATTCTTCCTCTCCACAACTGCATTTTTTTGAGGAGTTCTAGGGGCTAACAAATACCTCTTTATTCCATGATCTTCACAAAAAATATCAAAATAATTGGAGTTGAACTCACCACCTCTATCAAACCTTAACCATGTAATTTTTACATCTATTTCATTCTCAACCATAGAATTAAATGCTTCAAAATTTTCTAGATCTTCTAATTTTTCATTGAGAAATGTCACCCAAGTCATTCTAGAGTAATCATCAGTTAATAACATGAAATACTTGTCACCACATGAGCTTCTTATTCTAGTAGGTCCATATATGTCTATATGTGCCAACTCCAAAGGACCCATGATATAATATTCTTTTGTCTTGAACCTCTTCTTTGTTTGATTTCTAACTTGAAATTCCTTGAAGATTGCATTGATATGCTTTGTTATCCTTGGAAAATCTCTCACAACATTAGTAGAACTGATCTTCACTAGGCTATCAAATTTGATGTGACCCATTCTTCTATGCCATAGCCAAATTTCATTGACTTGAGACATAAAGCACTATGTACCACTACCTTTGAGCTAAAAAAATGTTACCTCTTATCCTTGTTCCAACAACAGCCAGAGTACTGAAGCTTCCTTTTTTTATTTCACAACCACCATCCTGAAACAAAAGATTATATCCTTTTCTAAACATCTATCTGACACTTAGAAAATTATGTTGGAGATCCTTGACATCAAGAAAATCATCTATATTATGCCTACCATCAAAACTAATTGAACCTTTTCCATATATCTTAATACATTTATCATCACGAAAATTAACAATACCACCATCATACCTTTGAAGCTTAAAAAAATTACTCTTATCACCTATCATATGATCTGAGAATCCACTATCAATTATCTAGTCATTTATTTCTTCTCTTGCATGAAAAGTAGTCAACATAGTTCCTCCAATGTTATAGCCTATTATCAAAGAAATTTCCTTCACACATCTTTCAAGATTAGTAGAATTAGTTCCAACTTTTAGAGCCACATGAACAAGCATTCATCAATTTCTTCATCAGGATAGTCAAATTATTCATCATCAGATACACAATTGTATCTTTCAGCATAACAACTATTGTTGACAAATTTTCCTTTATGATCCTTAGGTTTTTCATGTGCAACTTTGATTGGACATTTAGAAGCATAATGACCTATCTCTCCACAATTGAAATAATTAAAGGGTTGTTGGAATTATGGAGCCTTGCAACATGAGCATGAAGTGTATATGGATTGTGTTGGTTGTTCTTGTGTTGTCATTGATGTCAACATGGTGACAACTATACGAGAAGCTCACTTAGTTTACCAGAAGCTAATCTTTACCAAAATTGTTCTTTACTGATAAACCAGTGATTTGGTTTTTGAGTCTAGAATTCACCACAAGAAAAGATATGAATCTAATCTCTTAACTCAACATATCAATGTGGGAGACTCCACATTTTCTTAAGAAGACCATTTTATTGATGCAGTTCTAATGGTAGTCTCTTTGATGTTAGTGTGATGAGAAATTGAGGTAATATTGGATTTGGAAGGCATTTGTTTTGAGAAGTGTATGGTGGTTTGGAGCTTTTTTGTTTAAGTCCTAGTCTTGACTAGCCTAACATATGTCATGCATTAAGAACAAATATACCTTGAGGATATTCTTTATGGATCTTTGCCAACTTGATATGATGCAATGCATGAACAAAAATGTTTTATATATCATATGGTGTTGACAAGAGTGTTTTTGATTAGTTTGTCTTCATCAATTAGGGAAACCTAATTGATGAATAAGATATACCTACATATATATGTAAGACTCTTTGAAGGAGATGAGTATGAGTATGTGTGGAGTGAAAATGTGAAAGTGTGAGCATGGGAAGGAGAAAGAAGAGAGATATGGTGAATTACGAAGAGTATTGAGGAATGTTTGATTATGCAAGCCTAAATGATTTATGAGTTGAGGATAAAAAAAAATTGTTGAGTGACTACTGTGAGAAGCAATAATTCATATTCATAGGTTCATTGGAACTGAATCCTGCACATAGAAGGTGTATTCTATCAGTTCATAATTTTGATAGTGAGCCATGACTTTGGTATCTTGGTGGTTAGCCATCCTTTGTATTCAGGATTTGAGCCTTTCAAGGACAATGAGCCTTGTAATATCATGTATTCAGATATAATATATTGTGAGCTAATCATCACTATGGTTTATCCCATTTTGGGTTTTCCATTTAAAAATTTTGGTGTTCATGTGTGTTGATGCATTGTCTTGTTTTCATGTTCTCTCTTGCTTATTCAGTCAGAATTGTGATAATGTTTAAATGGATTTTATGTGAATGGTTTTATGGAATACTAATTCACCCCCCTCTCAGTATTTTAGATATTCAAAAATTGGTATAAGAGCTTGGTTCCTTTGAAGGAGCCTAACAACTTGAGGAAGGTCTCAAAATTTGAATATAAGAATTTTTTTCCTTTGGAAGTGATCTCTTCCGAGCTTTCATAAGAAAATGAGGATCTGAAGAATAAGTTGAATGAAGAGAATGATTGTATCAAAAGTCTAAGGAGAAGATATGAGGAAGCCTATGATCAATTAAAAGGAGAACATGATGAGATCACCAGAATGCTACAACAATTGGAAGAAATGAAAAGAATTGAAGTTTGTCAGCAAGTTGAAATTCAAGAGAAGATAGATGAATGTGTCAAGCTCAAGCAAGAAATGGAAATATGGAGATCAGATCTAGAAAAGGTGAAAATTTTTGAGGATAAATTCAAGGCAAGCACTGTAATTCTTGATGAGTTGATTATTTCTTAGAGATTGACGATGGAAAAAAGTGGTTTAGGGTTTGAAGAAGGTCAGAGTTCAAAATCAAAGCAACCTCCTGACAAGAAGGATTAGTGCAAAGATGAAAAAATCAAGGATTGAAGAAGCAATACTATAAGTACTCCCATCAGACAACCTAATGCTCAAAGGTACTTTTCTTCCAATGGTGTCTCATTCCCGCAATAAATTTGGGCATAGGGAAAAGAACTGCAAAAGTAGAATGAATGATAGTTTGTCATTCTCTGAAAAATGTTTTAAGTGCAAGAAGTTTAGACTCAAGGCTAATTAGTGCCAATATAGATTAAATAAAGAAAGTATGGAAGGAAGAATGTTGTTTTTTGTGATTGTAGTAATCTAGAATTATTTTCTAGTAACTACAGAAGGAGAAAAGATAACTATTTGACAAATAAGCATGAACCAGTCAAACCTGGAAGAAGTAAGAAAATAAATGAAAAGAATTTAGAGAAAGGAAGAAGAATTCAAGAAATTTGAATTAGAATCATCAGTTTTATCTATGCCATCTTTTGGTATAGATACACCTGTCAAATTTTGAGTCAGGAAATGCCTAAGGAGGAGAAATTATTAGAAAAATTAATAAAATCCTCATCGATACTTGTTGTCACATCATGAAAAAAGTATATTTAATGCAGTAACAAATTCAAAAGGAATTTTTCAATCACATGTGTGAAGAACGAAGTTTGCAAAATTTGAAAGGATGAAAGTGTACACAAATTTCAAGGTGATCTACCTACAATTTGAAGCATTTATTGCAAAAGAATTTGAAATAAATTCAACTATATCAAGGAAATTGTATTCAACAAAAGGCATTTGTGAATTCAAAGAACCATGTAGAGGAAGTTTGGAGAAATTGGAGCTATTCAAAATTTTAATATTTGAAGGAAGAAGAAATTGAAGTAGGTTCAAAGAATTCCCTAGAAGCTAGACATCTAATCCTATTCTTTGTTGGAAATTACAGAGGTATTTCACTTGCACAATATTTCATTTTTATGAAATGGATAATTCAAAGGTTGTGAATATTTCAAATAAATCACAAGTTAAATTGAGGAAATATTTGAAAAATCTATCAGAAGAATCCATTGGTGCATTCTCTTGTATTCCTCCTAGAGTATTTCCCTTTGAAGATATATATGCATACGTCTATAGTAAGATTGAGAAAATGCCTCTAGGTTAGTTATGTATCCTATGTAAGAATGAATTGGAAAAAAATTATGATGCATACAAAATATTAGTTGAGAAGAAGTTGGATGTATGGAAAAAATACCCTCTAGTTGAATTTGACAAGAAATACATTCAAATAATTTTGAGTAGGATTGATGAAGAACATTTGATTACTAGAGAAGCAATCGGTGATGTAACTAGTTTGAGTTCCTCTGGACCATTTCCCAGATGAAAGTATATGAATGAGAAAAAGATAATTGAGATGACTAGTGCAACCATCAAAGGAAAAGAACTTGTTTTGAGAAAAATTGAAGATCTGGTCATTAGGTATGATGCAATGATTACTGGTCACAAATTATGCTTGCCAAGTAATGACCTCATAGTCTCTACTACTGTTGTTTGCACTGCTATTGATATGATTAGAAGAGGTATGGATTTTGATGTATGTGAGCTACTGTGAATACATATTTTGAAGAACTTGAAGGAAATCAAGAAGAGAAAGAAAAATACATTCAAATATGGAGATTTGATTTTCTACTTAAGCTTTTACTTCATGAAAGAGTTATCGGTAACAGGAAGAATAGAATGGAAAAATGCATAACCTATTGCCCATCAAATCAAGAATCTCATGATGAACCTTGGTGGTTTAGATGCTCAAGAGACTGCTCTTGTTGTATTCTTTGGAACATTTCAAATTAGGATGAATAAAAGATCAAGTATTCTAGAAAGTGTGTCTAAGAGGTACTCTAGAAATATTAACTTCCTAGTTTCTACAAATTTTTGTTATATGTAAGCGATTGAATCTAGATTGATGTGGATATCTGAACTAAATTATGAAGTGACTAAGGCTGATAATGATCATTATGCAAAAAATATTTTAGACATCCCCAATAATTCCAATGAAGAAGAAGCCTCCGATAGTGCAACCAAAATAGGAAAGAAAAGAAAAAATGTTCTTATCAAATAGGAAATATAAAAGGAAGTGAATTAGAGAGAGATCAACATGAGCATGAAAGAATAAAGATTCAAGGAGCTTTAAAAGAGTTACAAAAGGTAATCCCCAGTGCAAAATTTGATTCATCTTTATCAATTGTGGAAAATATTATAAACATGATTAATTCCTTGAAAGTATATATCTTTGGACTAGAAGTGCAAGCTGGAATTAGGTCTACAGGAGAAAATTTAGAAGATATCAAGAAGAAATGTGCAGTGCACATTGCAGAGTGGTGAAGGAATTAGAGAGTGTATAGGTTTGTGAGGAAGAAGCTCGGGAACTACTTTCTTTCTGTTTGAATTGGTCTATTAGTACACTGAATGTAAGAGATGAGATATGGAAGAGTGAAACTCAGATGAGTACTCAAGTAGATATGTACAAATTGGAATATGATAGATAATCAGAGATGGTCCTACATTGTGTAACTTCAAGAGAAATTCTTTTCCCTATAGGATCAAAGAACAAAAGTGATTAAGAAGTTTGTGGCACTTAGAGATATGGTAAAAATTAGGCACATTCCTATATCTAGTGCTCTTGATAGTATTGGTAATCTATCAAAGATTAATCTTAGTCCCAATACTTTAATAGATGGTATAGAGTCTTTGAATAAGCTTGAACTATTACACGTATTGTAAGTGTGAAAGAAGCATGGGAAGAAGGAAAATCTTCATGGAAGGTTTCCATGAAGAATCTCAAAGGTTCCTCTTCTTTAGGTTAATACAATTCATTTTTCTCATATATTTTTGGTTAATTTTTTATGCATTTACATATATACTAGACCTCATCCTTTGCAATTGATGCCAAAGGGGGAGAGATAGATAGATAGAGGATTTTTTTTTGAGGAGAACAGTTTTGAAAGGGGGAGTATTTTTGATATGCATGTTGCCATCAATGCCAAAGGGGGAGATTGTTGGAATTATGGAGCCTTGCAACATGAGCATGGAGTGTATATGGATTGTGTTGGATGTTCCTGTGTTGTCATTGATGTCATCATGGTGACAACTATACAAGAAGATTACTTAGTTTACTAGAGCTATTCTCTACCGAAAGTGTTCTTTACTACTAAACCAGTGAGTTGGATTTTGAGTTCAGAATTCACCAAAAGAAAAGATCTGACTCTAATCACTTAACCATGTTATTATTTCTCATTCAGATAGTTATACTCTATAGTTGTTTCTCTTCTCAGCATATTAGTGTGGGATACTTCACATTTTCTTAAGAAGAACATTCTGTTGCTACAGTTCTAATGGTAGTCTCTTTGATGTTAGTGTGATGAGAAATTGAGGTAATATTGGATCTGGAAGGAATTTGTTTTGAGAAGTGTATGGTGGTTTGGAGTTTTTTTCTTTAAGTCCTAGCCTTGGATGAACTAACATATGTCATGCATTAAGAAGATCAAATATACCTTGAGTATGTTTTCTATGGATCTTCGTCAACTTGATATGATGCACTACATGAGAAAAAATGTTTTATATATCATATGGTGCTAAAAAGAGTGTTTTTGATTAGTTTCTCTTCATCTAATTAGGCCAACATAATTGATGAATAAGATATACTTGCATATATATGTAAGACTCTTTGAAGGAAATGAGTATGAGTATGTGTGAAGTTAACATGTGAAAGTGTGAGAATGGGAAGGAGAAAGAAGAGAGATATGGTGAAGTGCGAAGAGTATTGAGGAATGTTTGAATATGTGAGCCTAAATGATTTATCAGTTGAGGATCAAAACATAATTTTCAATCATCTGCTATGAGAAGTAGTACTTCATATTCAGAGATTCATTTGAACTAAACCCTACACACAAAAGGTGTATTCTATTAGTTCATACTTTTTGCAGTGAGCCATAACTTTTGTATCTTTGCAGTTAGCCATCTTTTGTATTCAGGATGTGAGCCTTTCAAGGAAAGTGAGTCCTTGTAGCGATCCCTATAATATCTTGTATCTAGATATAATATATTGTGAGCTAATCCTCACTGTGGTTTTTCCCATTTTTGGTTTTCCACATAAAAATATTGGTGTTCATGTGTGTCGATGCATTGTCTTATTTTCATGTTCTCTCTCGTTGATTTAGTTAGAATTGTGATAATATTTAAATCAATTTTATGCGAATGGTTTTATAGAATACTGATTCACCCCCTCTCAATATTTTGGATATTCAACAAGGGTAACTTTCCTCTATATTTTCCAATACCCTTTTTCAATCTCCTTACAAAATTTGCTTCTACCTCATCAAAATCATCCAAATTTGATTCATCATCCTTCTCTACTTTGTAGACTTTAAAGGGAAATTTCTTTATTTGTAGAATATTGACCAAAATCTATGAATTCATAAGAAATTAAAGTACTAAATTTTTTATCTCTAGAATAGTTATCCAAATTCCGAGCTTCCTCAATAGAAAACACTTTAGAACTATAAGTTTTAAGAAGAGTTTTAATACCTTTTTCACAACTTCACTTTCTTCTAGCTTACCACCAAGTCCATTGATGGGATTGAAAAATTGATCAACTCTGAGCATGTAGGAAATAATATCTTCATCTTTAGACATCCTTAGGGTTTCAAATTTGACTTTGTAGTTCTACATATTTTCTTTCTTGACTTTATCATATCCTTCATAAATGCTCTCCAACATTGTCTAAACATCTTTAGCCAATTTCAAACTTATCACCTTTCCAAGTTTAGAATCAAAGAAGCCACTTACAATAGAATTCCTTGCTTTACCCTTTCTCTCATATTACTTGGTTTCATCATCACTTGTCAGACCAGTAGTAGGCATAGTGTATCCCTTTTCAACTGAATTCTACACACCAAATCCAAGAGAGACAAAAATGGACTTCATCCTGGCCTTCGAATAAGTATAATTCATCCCATCAAACATAGGAGCTTTGATACCCTTCTTGTGCACCATCTAAATCTACATCAAGTGGTTAAGCTTTCTCCAAGGAACCAAAACTTTGATATTGATTATTAGATGCATAGGACAATTGAGAGGGGGGTATGTATTAGTTTTATACTTAAAACATTCAAAACCTCAATATCTTTTCAAACCCTTATTAACCATTAAAACATTATCAAGCATTAGTAGAATGTAAACATATGAAACAATAATGCAAACACATCCAAACACATAAGAACACTAGATTTATATGGAAAATAAAAGAAGGGAAAAAACATGATGGGGATTAGCTCACATATATATGAATTGTAACACCAAATATATTTAGGATCACTACTAAGTGCTCATTTCCTAGAAAAGGAAGAAAGGCTCACTATTGGGTGGCTCACTGCCAAGAAGAAATAAGATAGAAGAAAAATGTTACAAAGAGATTCACTATCTCAAGGCATCAAGAGAAATCCACCACTGAAACTTTATGTCATATGTAACCTTCGACTCACTGCTTCTAGTAACTTCAAGGACATTGAAAATATAGACCCTTTTGCTCACTACCTTAGATTCATAGGCATTAAGCTTACACTTAGATCACCACACTTAATAGAATTTTCATCTTCACATAGCTTCTATATATCCACTCACATCTTCAACAATTTTCCTTGCTTATATACCATCCATGACCTAAACTATCTCAATTAGGCTGGCCTTAATGAAATGAATGCACCTAAAATGTGCAACACCAAAATACGTCAGCACCAAAAACCTCCACGGTGGAAAGAAGTGAAGGACGACCACACTAAGGGTTAATTAGGAACCTCTACAAATAGCACTAGCACACTCAATCGGCCAAACTTGAACTAACACTACAAGTTACTGCATACATACTTCTCTAGGTCATGTGGACCACAAAAAAATAGTTCACAACATCCACATAACATCTCAGAATATTCCAACATCATCAAAATATTTTGCAACTCTAGCAGAACCACCTAAAACTAAGAACACCATTTTTCTATACAACCAAACACATTGCCACAAAACATAACTCACTAACCAACCTTGCGGAAACCTCAAGAGAAGGAAGTTACAAAAAATATAATCTCATTCATAAATATGAAAGACAAGAAACCTCATTGCAGAGAAATAAGTAGGAATCTCATTTCTCCCAGACAACCTTCTACATAGATAGATAAACTATCAAACATAAATTTCACTATAGAAGGATCCAAAAATTGAAACTCTAGATGTAGAAAATTTGAACACCTCTGAACATTATATCGAAATCACAAAAGAATATCTTCAACCATGAAGAAATGTGGAGCACAACATTGACCACACCTCTATTAGACTACATACTCTTTTATTCAATTTTTCTCAAAAGAACTTGGAAACCAAGTGAACTTAAAGAAAGTGTAACTCTTATCCATGAAGAAATAATTGAAATTACTAATTAAAACACCACAAAACCTTCTTCTTACATTAGAACACATCCATATAATCACTTGAAATCAACACCAATATCCTTCCAACAACTCCAACACACAATCTTCATACAATTGACATCAATGACCAACACTAGCAATTGTTGAAATCAATGAAAAATCTAGCAAGATCTACTTGAAACAATGTGTTCTCTCATTATTGGACATCCTTCAAGCTAGTATAAACCTCTTTGTTATATCCTAAACTTTGCAAAAAACTCACTTCAAAGAACTATATACACCAAAACATGTCACAATCACCACATTATCATGCATATATAACACTAAAAATAAAATTCAACCAAAACAAATTTAAAGCTCAATTCCATTCATCAACCATATATTCCCCTATACATCATCCTCCTAAATATATGGGAAAAGAGTATGATCTTGTTGAGCAACTTCATAATAATCCAACTAAGATCTCTCTTAAAGACTTAATTTAAACTCTACCTATATACCATGATATGCTCCAAGAGGCTTTGTAGAAGATTGTTTTACCATTTTCTATTAAATCAAATGATTTAGTAGCATTATTTGATAGTATGAATAAAAGAACATGGATATCACATTCCCTCAACATGAATTACCACCTCCTAAAAAATAAAATCAATATGATTCAAGCTCATGATTAATATCTAAACTAATGATCATGGGATTAATTGTACTCTAATTGATAATGGATCAGGTCTTAATGTGTGTAACATTGACCTTTTACATAAGATGGGTGTGGATATGTCTCTCACAAAATTTGATAATCTTTATATTTGTGGCTTTGATAATGATGATAAGAAACCATTGGGTACAATCATACTACCCATTAAGGTAGGACTAGTAGCTTTTCCTACCCTTATATGTCATGCCTACTACTCTTTAATATAATCTTCTTTTTGGTAGACTATGGATTCATGCCATGTAGGGATTCTTGTGTCTTCTTCATCATATAATGAAATATTAATATAATAACAAGGTTAATATGATAAAGAAAATGAAAATATTTATTTACAAGATGAACCCAAACATAACATTTCTAACTCTCTTAGTGCTTTGATTCCATCTTCAAAATTTGAACCATTACCTTCCAATGATAATTATAGTATGAATACACTCTTTGGTGATTAGTGTTCATTATATTTTAGACCTACTTTCACTGGGGAGTATAAAATATCACCATCAAAGCCTAAAGAGTTGAATATTGATTTAGTGACATCAACACAATCTAATATGAACATCATAATTCCTTCAAACAATGATAATTATTGAGAAAACATATCTCAACCTTGCAATTACAAAAGGTTTACTCTTCATAGGTGAGCCATATTTTATGTATATATTATTATTGTAAATCTGGACCATTCATCATTAGGTCTTAGATATGAGGGTAGATTTTTTTTTGGCTTGTCCTACCCTAGAAGGTAATGCTATTTTATGATAGTGTTATATTATGGCTATGTATTGTGATGTATTCTTAGAGTTTGATAATAGTTGTGTTGCCTCTGGATATCTAATTGTTGATAATCCTATGTTAATCTTGCTCTACAAGTATATTATAGTATTCATGATTTCTGAATATTAATATATTTTCCCACTTTTGGATTGTAGGGTTTTTATCTTGAAATAGTTTTCTCCATGCAACTCACTATGTTGTGGTATGCATGATATTTATTTTTTATTTTGTTTAGTTTTTGTAACTATTTTAAAGATATGAACTTAATTTTTGTATTACCATCCTCTCAAGATGAGTGTAGGAATTTTTTTCACTACCTTAGCTTCCTTACAAGTGATATCAAAACATGATCACCTTTGGTTTCAGTTGTTGGTTGTTGGGTATTTTGAACTAATTAAAATTTAAGTTGGAGATTATATAGAACATAATTTGTGATCTTATTGCAAGAATTTTTAGATGGAAAGTTCATCAAAGAGAATAGAGGTGGATAGATTATCTAGAATTTTTTTTGAGATGTGGAAGTTGAAGATGGAGGATATGTTGATAGATCAAGATCTATGGGATGCTATTGATGAGAATGATTCAAGGCCTAAAAATCTTACTTTGGATACTTAATATAATGTTATGGATCATAAAGCAAAGGGTCTAATCAAATTTTTCTTGGAAAACTTTATTTTAATCAGTGTTCATGAAAATACCTTTGCATAGAAGCTATGGAAGAAAGTTGGTGATATGTATCAAGCCAAGTCTTTATTGAAGAATATTTTCTTGAGGAAGAAATTGTATTCCTTGAGAATAGAAGAGGGTGGATGAATTACAAGACAACGATAAGCATTAAATATGTTTGTGGATCATTTTGAAAGATCCATTTCATCAAGGAGTTCAAAAGAAAGAATGCTCCCTCAAAGGGATTCTTGGCTTCAGAATTTGTAGAGATGTTACACTTCTCCATTAGCGATGAAGAGTAATGGCCCTGCACCCTTGACCAACCTCAAACGACTCTTTTGGGATTCTATTCATCCTAAAAATATCTCATTCATTCAAACTTCTTCAATCAAACTTCATGTTTCTACATACTTATTGAGCATTTCACAATATACTTTCTCCATTTTTGAGGCTCCAAGATGATACTCTACTGGTTTTTCTTCTCACATTGTTGCAACAATGGTGGCACTCACAAGCTTGTGAGCTCACATCTCCCTTCATGAGCTTGAGGGCATCTTTTTGGGGAGGTGATATCCATTTCATTTAGCACCATTATTTGATTTATGTAGCATATCGTTGTTACCATTGCTTGGTAGTGTAGACACAAAAAATATACTGATTGATCCTATACATTTGATTATAATTTACTAACACCAGTTCATCTTGAATAATCTCCTTTCCTAGTTATTAATTAAATAAATCATTTTGTTTGATTAAATCATATTCTTCTCTGTAATTAAATAAGTCAATTTTATTTAATTAGCTTCTAAAGTCATCTCTTTAATTAAATAAATCAATTTTATTTAATTACCGCTAAAGTCATCTCATTTAAATTAAATAAATTTATCTTTATTTGATTTAAAACTAACATCATCCTCTTTAATTAAATAAATCAAACTTTATTTTAAGTCTAAAATCATTATTCCTCTCATTTTGATTTATTTAAATCCTAAAATCTAAATCAAATTGTCAAATTAGCTAAATTCTATCTAAATTAATCAAATCCTAATTAATCCTAATCCTAATCCATCAAATCCTCTAGCTTTTGCAATTTGCTCATGAAAATCAATTTAATTAATTTAGAAATCCCCATTTTCATTCAAAAAAGGCATCAAAGTGGGAATATTCTCCAAGTTTGAATTATCCCCACAAAAGTACTTGTTCATCCAACAAGGCATTAAAGGCCTCTTACATGTCCTTTTCTTGAGCCAAGTGGCATTTAATTCATTTCTTCTCTCCCTACAACTTGTCACTTCTCCAAATTTGAAATTCCACCTGATTGCATTAATATGCATATTCATCCAAATGTGCTCCACCTTTGTCCACTCACATGTTGACAAGTGGCATTATGCTATTGGTTGGTGATTGATCCCACATTCATCCATTTTGCCTCATCCTTCATCATTCTCTTCTATAAATAGAAGGCTCTCTTATTGATTTTGGATCCACAAGCTTAGGAAATTTTCATCAAAAACTTATGCAAAGTTATCATCTGCATTGTTTTGAGAAATCTTCATCCATTTTCATAGTTTTTTATCATTTGATAGCCAGGTTATGGAGAAATTTCATCAAGGAGCATCAAATCTTCACCATTGATCATCAAGCTTGCGAGGAATTGGGAAAGGGCCATTTTCCACATCAAAATGACACCAATTCCCCCATGGGATTGAGAGTTTGTTTATTTTGAGCAAGATTAGATAGTTTTTATTCATGTTCTTCATTTATTTATTTTTCTTGATATCTCAAATGAATCTTATGGGGAATGTTGTTCCTAACTTGCATATTGGACTAATTATGTGTTTGTTCTTTGTGTTTGTGCAAGTCTAGGATCACCATTCATAGGTAGTACTTGCTTTCAATATGTTCTTTATCATACTTTATCTTTTGTGGCTATCATGGATGTATATGGAGGTGGGAACATCAAAATGGGGGTTTGACTTTGGAAAGCCCCAAAACCGCCAAAATATTTTTCCCTTTTTTTCTATGTGTAGGTGTTCACATTCGTGTGGAGCTTGCGGGAGGTTGGACCAACTGTAAGTTTAGTTTCTACCACCTTTGGTCTTGTCAACTTCCATCTTCTTAAGTTAAAGCATTATTCCCATAATTTTAGTAGTTTATCTCTTTTATGTTTTTTGTCATTGCTTAAACTTGTATTTATCAGATAGTTAGTGCATTCCCTATTAGTCTCAATTGTACTTCATACTCTTTTTCTATACAGACACCAATGCCTGATTAGGATGTTGGCACACTACATTGTCATTTGTATTCTATGTTGGAGTCCTTTGGTTGCGAGTTTCCTAGGTTACAACCTAGACTTGGGAATTTTCTCACCTGGTTCCCTTAACTCTTGGGTTGATAAAAGGACAGTGACATATCATTTGTCCTTCCTTTTCACCCTCTTAAAATGGAAACCTTAAAATAATCTTTAGTGTGAGGTAGATCAGCGTAGCTAGTTTTTCTAGACCCTCTTGTGGCCTAGGGTCCTAAGTAATTTCTCCCCTTCCTCTACAATTACTTTCTTTAAAATGGGATTATACAATCTATAATCTTTTGATTGCTCACTATAACTAATGAAAATACATTTTTTACTTTTATCATCCAATTTTCTTATCAATTCAAATGGAACTAAAGAATATGCAACACATCTAAAAAATTCTTAAATGAAATACTTCTTACCATTCCATTATTTTTGTGGAATTCTATCCTCGACACTTTTCATAGGACTATTATTCAAAATGTAGAGAGAAAACTCTACTGCTTCTATCCAAAAATCATTCTACAAGTTTTTTACCTTGAAATATTCTTAGCCATTTCCAATATAGTTATGTTCTTCCTATCTGCTACACTATTCTATTTTGGTGTGTACCATGTATATTATTTCTTAATATTATGATCTTTGCAAAAATATAGAAATTCATTAGAACTAAATTTACCACCCATATTAGATCTAAGTACCTTAATGAGTAGTCCATTTTTATTTTCCACCATAGCTTTGAACTCCTTGAATATGTTGAAGGATTCAAACTTTTGGTTGAGAAATTATATATAGGTTTCCTTGGTGAAGGCATCAATAAATGTTATAAAATATATAATTCCATATAAAGATGGATTTTGCATGGGTCCACATATATCTATGTGAACTAACTAACTCTAGTGGTGCCCTTTCTCTGTATGAACTCCTTATTTGAAAATTTTCTCTATGTTGTTTTGCCAATATACAACTTTTACAAGAATTGGTTGGTTTCACAAAGGGTGGTAATCCATTCACCATAATTTTCTTTTGAAATAAACTCAAACCATTAAAATAAAGGCGACCATACCTCAAATGAAAGAGCCATGTTTGGTCTAAGTGTATTTTCTTGAAATTAACTTCCTATGTTCCTTAGAAATAATGAATTTGGTGGGGGGACATTTGATTCCTTGTGATATCAACCTTTGCAATGAACCTATCACTAGGATTTCTACTTAAGAATTGTACAAACATCATTTTAAAAGAAAATTTTGTACCCTTTTTTCATTAACTATCCAATGCTCACCAGATTATGTTTTAATCTAGGAACAAAGTAAAAACCAATAATGTATCTCTTTTCTCTAGTTTTTAGTCAGAATTTATAAAATGTTTCCCCATTATAGATACTTTACTATCATTTCCTAATTTCACTTTAGATTTCATAGAATTGTCCAAACTTATGGATAACTCTCTATTACCTATCATGTGATTGCTACATCCACTATCTAAAAACCATATATCCATAGAAATTTCTTGAGCAACATTGTAAGATGAAGAAACTCCCTAAGCTATTATTAGATACACCTAAGTAATTTGCACCATGTTGATTCAACCCTTCTTATTTCTTCCTACATTCATGTCAAAAATGACCAAATTTTTTTATAATAAAAACATTGAATGCGATATTTATCGAACCTTGGTGATTGTTGTAGAAATTTATTTTTTCCTCATCCTCTATTATTAGAACTTTGATTGGAATAATTGGTCCTTTCTCCTTGATCTGGATTCATACATCCATCTTTGTCTCTTCCTTTACCTTTAGATTTTGATCTTCCTCTTCCTCTACTAGATGATAATTGATATCTAAAAGCATTCTCTAAAGAAGAATTGCTCTTCTTGTTCATTTTGGATTCATGAGATAATAAGGATCACAATAGTTCATCTAAAAATAGTTGAGCTAAATCTTTTAATTCTTCAATGGAAACAAAAATTGCATAAAATTTATTGGGGAAACTTCTAAGAACTTTTTCTACTCTTGTTTGATTAGTTTTTTCTCCCTATGTGTTCTCATTTAATTAATAATATATCACTTAAATAAAGAAATGGTCTACATATTCCAATCCATTCATATGATTTTTAAAATTTCTTAAAGTTTGTAACTTAGCTAATTTTACTTTGGTCATAGCTTGATAAGTGATTCTAATACCTACAGACTTGGTTAGATCTAGTTTTTGTAGCAACCCTTGGAAATATTGAATCATCCATTGCTTGTTGAATAAAGAAAAAGGATTTAGGATCTTTCTTGTTACCTTTGACCTAATCTTTTTCTACTTGTGTTAATTTCTAATAGCCTATATGGTAATGTGGTTTTATAAAACCATTTTCTACCAAATCCTATACACCTTGAAAAAAATGGTGTTTTCATTTTGATTGCCCAAAAATCATAATTCTTCTAAAGAAAATTGTATTTTTTTGTTGATTTATACTACTTCTTGATGCAATATTGTTTATTGTATTACCTTTGGGCCTACTTTAGTGTGTTTCCTTTTATACTATAGTTTCATACTTTTACAATAAGAATTATGATGGTTTACAATATCAATTTGATTTACTAAATGAAATACTAGATAAGAGACCTACACAAATATGACACCAAATAACATAATATAATATACAACTTTACTAGGCCACAATACAATCATACTTCTTCAACTATGCTCTAACTTAAATTTTTTCATCCAAGATTTGAGATCAAATCCTTACATTATGCACAAAAGGAGTTTTTGTACTTGTTGATGACATGGTCAATGCTCTACACCAACTTGTTGATGGTTTCTCTCAAACACTACTAGTTGGATTGTTGGAATCAAGGAACACTGAGGGGGGGGTGAATCAATGTTCTACAATTTTTAGCTTTATTAGTCTGATCATTCAAGCACTTATAACATTAAACCAAAAGGAATATGCATGAACATTAAACAATCAACCAAGAAACCATAACACAAGGATTTTTTTATGTGGAAACCCTATTAGGGGAAAAACCATGGTGGAGGTCAATCCACAATTTGAGTACTCAAAATATAAGTTTTTTACAAATGGGGAATGCACATGCATTCAAGCACACTGCCTAGAGCTCACTACTCAAAAACAGAAGGGATCACTACCTTACAAGAGGTTTGGATTACAACCAAATATTTGAACTGAGATAGTAGCATCTACATATGCCTAATTACAATTCTGATTAGGCTCATAGATCGAATTCTGGACCTTCTGTCTGATTTTGCACTTCTTTTCTATTTTGCTTCAATTCGCTTCACAAAATCCTCTTCTGCACAAGTGAAACTATGCATAATTGCTCAGCAACCCTTCTAATATTTGCAACACACATTAAATTCCTTCATACATATGTCAAAATGATATAATCGATCACTTATATATATCCACAACTAAAGATTTAATTACAATATATTGGCTTCAACAAAACATGAAAAATATTTACAAACTGTTGGCTCAAATCACAAATAATTTTTAATGCACATCAACCAAAGTCAGCCACAACATAGTGAGGACCCAAAACAAAATCCTCAAACCCAAAAGTACTTCAAACAATT
Organism: Sequoia sempervirens; assembly: GCA_007258455.2. NCBI lineage: Eukaryota > Viridiplantae > Streptophyta > Pinopsida > Cupressales > Cupressaceae > Sequoia > Sequoia sempervirens. The sequence goes on from VDFB02281492.1 coordinate 750,190,819, forward strand.
TCGCCTCAAAAATCCGCAACATGCCACATTCACTTAGTCGGCCTTCTAGCACTGTTAAACAAAAAATCAATTAACCAAATCTCCTAACTCGTACACCAATTGATGTGATGGCACAAAACTTGAGAATAAGATATTCCAAATACCTAATGACCTTCCCAAAGATCCACAACCCAAATAGATAAAATAGTAATACAAATGGATTGATAGATTCAACTTCAGTCGGATACCCTATTCTTTACTCTGTCTCCTGGTATGGACAAATATTGAACTATGAACCAAATCAATGACTTAGGTTTCCATCAATGATAAAAATAGAAGCCATATGCCAAAAATCTCCCCCTTTGGCATTGATGGCAACACTTAGTGAAAAATGACTAAATTTTGGAACCAACATACTAGAATCTTTCAAGACTTCAAAAAGTCATAGCTAACAAAAATCCCCTTGAATTTGATAAGGCATTTTTCTTTGCTCTCTCTCCCCCTTTGACATCAATTACAAATAGATAGTAAAATATTTTCCTACAGTATTCCCTTTTGAAGTGTAACTAAAAACTTACTTATCCAAAAATTGGTTCAAATTTTTTGAAGAAATACAGCCACTAGGGTATGTGCAGGATCATGATGGGCCAAAAAGTGGCAATATGATGGGTATGTGGCTGATGAATTTTTTTTTACCCAAAATTGATGAAATGAAAAGGGTTTTTAAAGGAGATTCTCAACTTTCCACCAACATAAATTTTAAAGTGTAACCAAAAACTTACTTATCCAAAAATTGGTTCAATTTTTTTGAAGAAATACAACCACTAGGGTATGTGCAGGATCATGATGGGCCAAAAAGTGGCAATATGATGGGTATGTGGCTGATGAATTTTTTTTTCCCAAAATTGATGAAATGAAAAGGGTTTTTAAAGGAGATTCTCAACTTTCCACCAATATAAATTATGCTTTTCTTTGAATTTAATAAGTAACTATTATTCATTTTCTATTCAAATTATGACTAAAGTCTTGATTGATAGATTGATTGAAAAACATTTATAGCTCTCAAATGGTATCACATTTTTTAAATCCAAAACATGCATCACATTCTATGCTTCACATACTATAGGATTAAAAAAAGAAAAATTGAATTTCATGAAGTTTTGACCAAGTTAAGGTGGTCAGACATACGAGTTTTTTTATATTTTTCAAAAGTTGTAATAAAAAATTCATAATTAATTATTTACTAGGAAAAAAATTACAAACAAAATGCATCACATTGGGACATGAGTCCTCTAATTATATCTAAAATCTTATAAAAAAATATTATCATTTTATTGTGGTTAGGGTGGTCAGACAATCACCTACTTCTTATTTTTTCCCTGAAATTTAAGTACTACTACATTGAAATTTGAAATTTTCACCAAATAGATTTCATTTTTTTCTAAACAAACCTAGTAGTTTAGAAACTGAATTCAATTTTCTACAAATTATATTCTTACATATTTTTGAAATAATATAGATAACTTATTCAAATTTTTACATCAAGTTGCCTAAATCTGATTTTTCTAATTTTTTTGCCATTTAAGGGCATGTTTTTTCCATGATGATCTGCACATACCCACTACTTGTGTTACAAAATTATTTTGTATGTTTCCTTCATCTCCAGAAGAAACTTCTTCCATGCTTCTACTACAATCCTAGTGATTAGGATCATGCTGTTGTTTTTGTATGTCCGGATGATAATCTTGATGAAGGATTCTGGAATGGTGATGGCTTATTCTAATATCTCCCCTTTCCTCAATATCTCAATTAATTGTTCCAGTTTGCATTCTATTATGTCTTTTACTTTCCAAAAGGTGTCAACAATTTTGTTTTTGGTGATTTGAAAATTTGTATGCTCTATCTATAATTCTTGAATCCTTTTCTTAATTGCACCATCTTGATCCTGAAACATGTTAAAATTTTGTCCAATATTGTTCAGCTCTATTTCAATTTGTTCCAACTTTTATTTATACTTTTCGATTGCATGAGGCCATCGAAGATAGTAGTTATAGATGTTGTTTGTTGTGTTTATGCATTTCCTTAGTTGATTCATGTGCCTTTTTAGCTTGGTGAGTGATAATCTGTACTTCTTTTTCTTCCTTGTTTTGAGACTCAAAGTCCATGATTTCCTTGATGCATTCAATCATCTCTTCTAGCAATGTATTATGTAAAATCTCTAATTTAATATGGTTGTGCACAAGATGAGCACTTAGTACATTTAAAATCATGTCCTACTCATATGAAGGTCTGATAGACCATATGTTTGTGATTTTTTGCATTCCATCTTCCTCATGAATAAGTTGCAATAGCTCTTCTTTGGTTAAATCACCTTCTTCTTCACTTTTGTTTGTCATTTCCTTTTCTTGTTCCGGTTTGGCTATTTCCAGTTCTTTTCTTTGGGTGTCCTCAATTTCCTTATCAGATTCCTCATCTGGTATGTCCATAATCACCTATTATTTTCCTTTCCCTTCAACTCTTGGAGTCTTGCATGCTAGTGGAGTACATACAACAATTTCTTTTGCTCTTTTCTTCTTTCTCTCCATCTCACCAGAGGAGGAACCAACTTCAAGTGCCCTTACTAGAATGGGAATACCAATTGAGCCAAAATTTCTTAGAAAACATTTAAAGAAACTTTCATATACTTGATCACAGTTTGCCAAATTTTTAGAGTGCACGTAAATTTGATTGCAAATTGGTTCACTCTCTTCCTATATTATGTTGTTGTTCAATGGTAAGCCATTTAGAAAATACATCACAAGATATATAACCAAAGTACCAAACCTGAAAGGGTAATCTGCCTTCTTTGTCAATTGTACATTCTCCATCAGTTGATCTTTCAGTAATCTGCAAAGGTCAAAATCTTGATCTTCCATTATCATCTTGTGTTAAATGTAAACAACACTTGCTGAAGTTGCACCTTCTTTGTTTCTGAAAAGGATTTTGTAAGATACTCCATGCATAATGTACCTTGTCACTAAATCTCTAATTGTTGAGATTATTAATGCCATTTGATCTCCAATTACTCCAGTTAGGGTTTTGACTTCTTTATTTTGAATTGACTTCTTCCTCAGCACATCCACAACTTTGCATAACCCAGTTATAGTTCCAATCAATTATTTCAAGATAAGGTAGGGTTTATCCAGAGTTAGAATATCATCATTCAATCTGTCTAGAATAAACTCAATGATTTTTGCATTTTTGAAATAGGGGAATTCACTCCAAATATCCAAGCTTTTGTATTTTACTTCTTTTAGCCATTTCAATTCATTGTGCGACATGTTTGTTACAACTCTAATCTTTTCACTGCTATACTCATCTATGTTTATCATTCCTTTGATTTGTTCCAATTTACCTTCCGTACTCATGTCTTGATTCTACCAAGGAAGTTATTCAACCACACACAAAATTAAATGAAAATTTCTCAATACAACTGAAGTACCTGATGGATTAGGGTTTCGCCATCGAATTATCTTCATACTTCCAAAATTTTGATGTAGAGTTCTCTCCTTCTTTTCTTCAATACAAAGTGGAAAATAAGGGTTCCAACTTGCTTTTTATAACTCACAACCTAACCTTTGTTGTAATAAATTCCTTTTCCCTAGGTGTTCTGGATACCTTATTTTCACAGTCAGCAAAAAAACTTTTGCGAACCTTCAATTGCTTGAATTTATTTACAAGTGTTTTCAAATGCATATGTAAATCATTAATACAACTGTTGACAATCTGCCGCATTCTAGCACCAACTACTGATAGGGGGAAAAGGATTTTCTTGAAAAAATCCCCCTAGGCCAATGGCCTAAAATCAATTCCTTGAGGATTTACCAGAAGTAGGTTCTGGTGCTCGCTCATTTCCAGTAATAGACTTGCTCTTTCTTACCCATGTCTTCTTCATCTGATCTCTTATTTCATCCAAAGTCACTTTCCCTTTTCCTTTATCATCTTTATGCATATTTCTGCCTTTGTATGTCAAACCTCTTCTATCCAGATTTTTGTTTCTATAGAATCATATGAAATTAGCTCTCCTCCAAATGTTTGGTGCTAAAAACTTGTGACTTTCTTGACACAGACTTGCCTTTAGATTCGCCCTTGCTTGGTAGCTACAACCTTATAGATGCCTCGATTTTTCTTGTTGGTGTAATTAATTATTTAATTACACTAGCATAAGTTTAACTTAGGTATTTTATTTAATTAATTAAGTCCTAGGTTGTATTATTAGAAAATCATTAATAATGGGGTCATTCCCCTTTCCATGTTTTTAGGAGATAAGATTCCTTCTAGAATATCATCTAGAACTTATCTCTATCTCTTCATCATTCCCTAGGTAGTTAGTTAGGGTTTACATGTTGTCACATGTTAGATCAAGACACATGGAAACATCATATTGCATCTTGTATATCACTCATGCCTATATAATCATGGCATTTGTACATTTGTAATCATATTCTAGATCAATAAGATAATCTCTATTTGCATGCCCTCAATTGCAACACTTTCTGTGTGGGTGAATTTCTTCTTGGCAAAGATATTTTGAAGTGTGCGCAACTTCATTGGATGATTCAACATCCATTATTTCAACATGGTATCAAAGCTATTCCATTAAAATTTCATCCTAGGATCAAGGAAGTTGGGTTAGTGATTTTTGTAGGCTTGAAGGTTTTTCTTTTTAGGCTAGTTGGTTCTACCCAGGGACCAAGTTGATTTCTAGTGTAGATTAGGCTCTCTCCAACCTCACCATTGTGCTCAGAAGGCCTCAAAATCAAAGACATATCACTGGGTTCCATTAGAGGTATTATCTAGGGTTTGCAAGTTTATTGTACTATTTGTACAATCTACTGCAAAAAAATCATTCTGTAACGCTGAAAATGAAACGACTTTTGCACAATAGACAAACAAGGAAGATTGATTAGAAGTACACATGAATACAATACTAAAATCTAAAATGCAAATTCATTCGTTAAGCAACAAAGAACATGGGAAAGTAAAAACGTAATTAAAACTAGAACAATCTCACCAATTTTCAAACGTATTTCCATGATTCATCTCGATTGCCCTTCTCCATTTCGCTTGTATAGTATAATTGCCCTCAGATTTTCAAGTTCGTGCAAGTATAGCTTATGATAGTGATTAGCAAAATATCGAAGATTCAAGATTGCATGCTCTCCAAAGTTACAAAATTTGCGAGAGAGATTGGAATGAAGAATGACAAATCAATTTATAGAAAATTGATTATTCGAATGACAGGCCGAGATTGAAAGATTAACAGACGGTTGAGATTGACTGATTAGACATGCATTCAGATAACTGACACTGATGACATGAGTGATTTGAATTAGAAATAGAATTAAAGATTAAATTAATGATTTAATCTTCAGTTCGGCATTCGAAAACAAAAGAAATATCTTTGCATGACAAAGATGAAGATTGATTAAATCAACTCTTGCTCAAATGCACGCACAACACTTAATTAATTAAATAATAATATTTAATTAATATGCATGTGCACGCAAATGAGTTAGAATTGGATGATTGCATGATCTGACAAAGAGATTACTCGAGAATGCCACTCAGACATTAAATCAATAGTTAACTGAACGATTAAAATAGATGTCGAGTCGAGTAAAAGTGAATACTTAGATAACTCACATAATTATCTAAAATATAGAGGAATGCGTTAAAATAGAATTAATGAATTAAATAATTCATTTAATTCAAGACTCAATATTCTAAGAATAATTAAATAAATAAGATTTATTTAATTAAATGATGAAGGGATTTAAATGAATAATTAAATAAATAAAGAATTTATTTAATTATAGTTGAAGTATGATAAAGAGTAAATTAAATAAGAATTTATTTAATTTGACAAGGAGGATAAGGTTAATTAGTAACATAATTAAATAAAAATGTTTATTTAATTAATCAAATAGAATAAAGAAAAGTGAATTAATTAAATAATTAAGATTATTTAATTAATAGAAGAATTAATGTTAAGATGAATTAATTAAATAATTAAGATTATTTAATCAATAGAAGAATTAATGTTAAGATGAATTAATTAAATAATTAAGATTATTTAATCAATAGAAGAATTAATGTTAAGATGAATTAATTAAATAATTAAGATTATTTAATCAATAGAAGAATTAATGTTAAGATGAATAATTAAATAATTGACATTATTTAATCGTGACCATGATGAAAATGAAATAATGAAGAATAAAGAAGTCGTAGGCCTAAACCAGATTTCGGTGTCTACATTTGCCCCTCTTTGATACAATGTCGTTTAGGCGTTGTGTCAAAGAAAGTCGATAAAAATATGCCCCAGTGTAAAATAGGTGAAGGTATGCCCCCTGAGGAGGATAGGCGGGTTCGAAGAACATGAGTGTGCTCTCGAAATTGATGAGAGAACTAGAAGATAAAATAAAAAAGGATGGAGGAAAATAGATAAGGGTGGTGAAGATGTAGAAAAGAAGAAATGTTAGTGCGAAAAGAAAGATGAATAATAAAAGACATGGATGTTAGTATTAGCAATCTTCGATGTTTTGTTGTATCACAAAAGGTATTTCACTTTATCATCATTGGGCGAGACTAATACAAATGGAGAAAAACACCATGATATGACATAGATCAAGGTGTGCAAGGTCATCCACTTGCTAATAACAGACAGTCGTAGACAAGGATTGTCATTAACTCATACTAAGGGCACAAGTTGCCCCAGTCTTTTTGTTAGGACAAACCATAGACAACAAACAAAGTAAAAGATGGGTCATGATATGTCATTGCTCCTCTAAATCCTTCATGGGACATCCTTGAGGAAACTAGTAACATGACAAAAAATCAAATTTAAAAGACAGTCGACAAACATCAGTCAAAGAAAATAGAATTCTGATACATCGTTGCTTCTCTAAATCCTTCATGGGACATCCTTGAGAAAGCTAGTAACATGAATCCCAGTCATCAGTCAAAGAAAATAGAATTCCGATACATCGTTGCTTCTCTAAATCCTTCATGGGACATCCTTGAGAAAGCTAGTAACATGAATCCCAGTCATCAATTCAAGATAAATGATAAGATAAATAAGCCATAAAGTCACAAAGCCAGTAAAATATTTTCCAAAACATGATTTTTTTGTTTGATTTGTTTGATTGATAGAGCCTGATTGCAGGAGATACACATACCGGATAAGACTGTGAGTCTAGTTTCGATGTAATGACTATCTGTATAAGGCATGACAAAGCCTGATTTCAGAAAGACATGTATCGTATAAGGCGTTGAGTCAGATGCCGTTGATGTGGTAACCTGTGTAAGGCTATGTTTGATTGCCTGACCTTGTCAATTATGCAGGAAGGACTCATCTCGAATAAGACATAGGTTGATTGTTTTGATAACGTCTGTTGCCAAGAAGGACACATCCTGTAGCAGACTGTAGTTGATATGTTTTGATTGTTTTGTTTAGCAAGGTGTTTGATTTGACTCAGAGACATTGCTGACTTGTTCACCAGAGTAATGCATGACTTGATATGATGCGTTGACAATTGACTATGCATGGCGATAAACCCTAAAGGACTGACCTAGTGAGGCCTCGGGGGCTCATCGATTGATGGTCTTGCCTACGTTATACATGCAGAGACCTCGTAGTTCGACTCAACCAATGACCTTGTTGTATAGACATGTGGATTGACTCATGAATTTATACAGACAAACCTAAACAGACTGACCTAATGTCTCGGGGGCACATCGGCAGATGGCCTTGCCTACGTCTAGTCGCAGAGGCAACGTAGTTCGACAAATGACAAAGACTGACAAGTGCGACTAACTCTGACTCTGTTTTTGGATTTTTTGAAGTTTTCTGATGTTTTTGTGTTTTCTCAAGTCATTTTGCGATGTTTGTGGATTTTGCATGGTTTTACATCTTCAACATAGCCAAAGTAAGAACCAATATGACACACGTCAAGTGTTTGCACCCAGTTGAGTATGAGACCAATTGATTATGAAAAGGGTAAGATGGGGGATATGAAATGTTCTCGATGTCAATCGTTCCAAGTTATGGGAAAGACTACCACTTATTATGAATGGTATATACAAGTGATGGACATGAAAGATAAGGGATATGTACAGGGATAGGTAGTATGTACAGGGATAAGGACTATGTATAGGGATAAGGACTATGTACAAGGATCATGGACTATATACAATGATAGGGACTATATACAAGGTAGATTAGAATAATAGTAGACAAAGGAGCAGAGTTGAGTACACATGGCACATGTTTGCCAGGTTTTCACCATGGTACCTATCCAAAGCACCACCGAAGTGGTTTTCACTATTGGACGAATGATTTGTCTTTACTATTTTCCAGATTATCTAATTTTTTTGGTGTTACCAAGATGCCTGTTTGCCAGGTTTTCACCTTGATAACGATTTTTTGTATTTTTTGATTTTTTTGTATTTTTACTAATTAAGACAAAGGCTCCCAGAAGCTATGCGTAGAAGTTCTTCAGATGCATACTATTGATTGGTGAGGATAGTGGTTCCCCTTCAGGAGTAGAGAGTTGGTATGCTCCTGATCCAAAAGCTTCTGTGACAATATAAGGTCCTAACCAGTTAGGTTCAAACTTTCCTGGTTTTTCTCTTTCTGCTTGATTCTTTGGGTTCTCCATTAAAACCAGGTCACCAATGTCAAAGTTTTTGTTCAAGACCCTCCTGTTATAGCTACGATGAAGGCGATTCTGGTATGCTTGGAGATGGTCTAGTGCCTTCTGTCTTCGCTCATTTAAAAATTCTAACTCATGGAGTCTCGACACTCAGTACTCTTCATCATCAATGTGGCCTTTCAGGGATACCCTTAGGGAAGGAATCTCGACCTCAATAGGTAAAATGGATTTAGACCCAAAGACAAGTGAATATGGGGTAGCACCAGTGGGAGTACGGATACTTGTATGATAAGCCCATAAGGCAAGGTTAAGCTGTAAATGCCAGTCACGACCAACATCATTGATAGTCTTCTTGAGGATTCTAATGATGGTCTTGTTAGATGCCTCTGCTTGGCCGTTACCTTGTGGGTAGTATGGGGTGGAAAAGTGATGTTGGATATGAAATTCATCACACAGGTGGCAGACTTCTTGGTTCTTAAATGGGTGGCCATTGTCAGTGATTATGGACTGAGGGACACCATACCGACAGATGATATAGTTTAGGATAAATCTAGAAATCTGTGTGTCGGTAATGTATGTCATAGGAATGGCTTCAATCCACTTCATAAAGTACTTAGTGGTAGTGATAATGAACTTGTGTCCATTAGATGATGTGGGGTGGATCTTACCTATGAGGTCGAGTCCCCATTGGGCAAAGGGCCATGGTGACGTGATAGGATGAAGCTCCTGTGCTGGGGCATGTATCAAATCTCCATGAACTTGGCATTAGCGGCATTTTGTTACAAAGACATATGAATCTTTTTCCATAGTAGGCCAATAATAACCCAGTCTCATAATCTTTTTGGCTAAGGTAGGACTGCTAGAATGGGAACCACATATACCCTCATGCACCCCATGCAAGGTTGCTTGTGCTTTAGTAGAATCAAGACATCTGAGTAAGGTATTGTCTAAGGCACGTCTATATAGGGTGTCTCTGACGATGGTATATTTGGCTGACTTGTAGAGGAATGTTCTATGTTGGTTATTTGATAGGCCAATGGGTATGACTTCAACATGAAGGTAATCATAGATTTCTTTGTACCATGGGGAATCGAGACCAATGATGTCACACACCATTTCAGAATCTGGGATATCGTAGGCTGGGACCAAAAGCTGTTCTACCAAGAACTCAAACTTAGGCACGTTGTTAGGAATGTCAAGAAGTGATGCAATTGTAGCCATAGTGTCTGCTGCCCTATTTAAAACCTGAGGTATTTGATGAAATTCAACTTTGTCAAAGTACTCTTTAAAACTATCTGCCATGCGCTTGTATGGAGTAAGCTTCTCATCCTTAGTCTCATAATCATCATTGACCTGTCTGATTACTAGTTGAGAATCACCATAAACCTGTAAAACCTTAATTTTCCACTTGACTGCCATGCGTAACCCTGTCACTAGAGATTCATACTCTGCCATGTTGTTAGTGCACGAAAATGCAATCCTGAATGACTTAGGGATAGAATCACCTTGTGGTGTGATAAACAATATCCCATCGCCTGAACCATGATTTGTATCAAAGTACAGTTTCCATGTTATGTTTGTGTCAAATGTGAATATGAACTCATCAGGAAAGTTTGCAACTAATGGGTGATCTACCTGTATGGGTGCATCAGCTAACTGATCAGCAATGACCTATCCTTTAATAGCCTTTCTCTCTACATACTGTATATCATACTCACTAAGTATCATAACCCACTTGGCCAGTCGTCTTGTTAATGCTGCCTTGCTAAGAAGATATTTCAGAGGGTCTATTTTAGCAATCGACATTGTTTGATGGTTTAACATGTAGTGCCTCAGTTTTTGGGTAGCAAATACTACTGCAAGACAGGCACGTTCAATGTTACTATAGTTGAGCTCATAACCAACCAAAGTCTGGCTGATATAATAGACTGCCCTTTCATGACCTTCATCATCATTCTGTGCAAGCAATGCTTTGAGTGATGAATGGGTTGTTGTGATATAAAGAATCAATGGTCTCCCTTCAACAGCTGGCATTAGGACAGGTGGTGTAAGTAAATATTCTTTAATCAGTTGAAAAGCCTCTTCACACCTAGGTGTCCATGCAAAGGGTACTCCTTTCTTAAGTAGATGTTGAAAAGGGTGTGTCTTGTTTGCTAGCCGCACTATAAATCTTCTGATAGATTGCAACCTTCCCTGTAATGTCCTTAGTTGACTAAGATTGTTGGGTGGTGGCATGTCCATGATTGCTTTTACCTTAGCAAGATCTACTTCAATGCCTCGTCTAGAAATGATATAACCTAAAAGCTTCCCTGACTTGACTCCAAACACACATTTCTTTGGATTGAGTCTCACATTATACTTCTCTAGCCTCTGAAATACCTTGTCTAAAACCTGTAAATGTTGTGCCCTTGTCTTGTATTTTATAATAAGGTCATCGACATAATCCTCCATACAAGTGTGTACTAGATCATGAAAGATAGTAGTCATGGCACGTTGATAGGTTGCTCCTGCATTCTTGAGTTCGAAGGGCATAACATTCTAGCAATACATTCCCCAAGGACAAGTGAAGGATATCTTAGGTTGATCTTCAGTGGCAATTTTGATCTGGTTATAGCCTGAGAATCCATCCATAAGGGACAACATCTCATATCCTGCTGTCATGTCAACTATCATGTCAATATTAGGCAAAGGGAAGTCATCCTTAGGACAAGCTTTGTTGATATCTCTAAAATCAGTGCAGATGTGGATGCCCCTAGCTGGTTTGGTAACTAGTACAAGATTGGAAATCCAATCTGCATAGTCAATAGGTCTGATGAAACCAACGTCTAAGAGTTTCTTGAGTTTTGCCTTGACTAATAAAGCAATTTGTGGATGCATTTTTCTCAACTTCTGTTTTACTAGTTTGGCACCTAGATGTAAAGGCAAGTGATGTAGAACAAGTTCAGGATCTAACCCAGGCATGTCAGCATATGACCAAGCAAAATTTATTTGTCTCTATTCAAAGAAGTTGTGGAACTCTGATTTCTCTTGTGTTGTCAATGACACTGCCAAATAAATCAATCGAGGATTCTCTTTTGTGCCTATGTTGACTTCTACTGATTCTTCAACGAGCATGGGTGACTTTTCCTGTGCAATGGGGAGAATGTTCAAACCTCCATCCTTAGGTGCCTCAGAGAGGTTTTCACCTTCAGATGCGTCCTTTCTTTTTACTTTTTCATTGTCTAGAGGTGCCTTTCGATTTTCACCTAGAGACTCATCATTTTTATCTTGTTTATTCTTTTTCTCATTTTTGCGACTGGAGGGTTGAACAGATTCCCCAAAATATGCTTTATTGTCCAAATCAATGGTAAAACCAGCTTTATGATCTCCGTTAGGTATGCCTTCTCGTAATCCCAAGAACTCAACTATTGCTTCGTCGTTCTCAAAAGTGTCTAAGACAGGTGTATCTTGTTGATCCCAATCTATGATTTGGGGATAAGCTAAGGGCATGTCATCGTCGGAGTTATCAAAGTCTAATGGGGTCAAGGTAAAGATTGAATTATTCATGTGATTACAAAAGTCTTGTACCAAGTCCATTTTTCTCTTGGGTTTGGGTCTAGGTGGATGAATAGGTGGGCCTAATGCCAAGGTTTGACTATCGGAAATAGGTGGCTGAGGTTGCCAAGAGGTAGGATCAAGTGATTCCCAATAGTAGTGTTTAAACCATTCCTCTTTTGTCATTTTCTTTGGTGGACAGGAATTTAAGGGATTGGGTGAGGAACTTAACATCAAGTCAAGTTCTCCAAATAACTTGTCAAGGTCCATGGAGGAAGTAGAGTATAGGGAATCCCACTCATAATCGTTAGAGTCGGGGGAGTCACAATGATGTTGGTCTACTGGTTCGTGAGATGTCTTAATATCTTTCGAAGCATGTACTTCCTCTAGTAAGGGTGATGGAGTACTAGGAACGCCAATCTGAATCGGTTGAAACCCTAGCCCTACTCCTTTTGGCCATTGAGAAACAAATATTGGTTCCACTCTGCCATCTTGGTTTAAACCTAAACCACTTTGTCCATCATATCCTTTGCTTTGCATGATTTTGAAACCCTTTCCATATAGACTTGTAGGAATGTGAGCAAGTAAAAGGGGTTCTTGATTATCTTCCTTATATAGCCAGGAAGTGACATCTTCTGTATCTACAGCCTCTTTGCTTAATTCACCCCATTTAGTGAAAGTTGTTGTGGGGGGAACATGTATAGTGATCATAGATTGTCCCCTACCTGTTATAGGCAAACCATATGACTTAGGAGGAACCAAATGGGTAACACAATAAGAAGTCTTCATGTAATACTCTCCACAACCCTTGTCTTGGATCTCAACCCTAGGAGTGGTAGGAAGTGAGGGTGAAACAGATGTTCGAGTGAGTGTGGATGGGTCAATATAAGAAGATGGTTTAGATGGTGAGGCCTCTTGGTTGACTGACACTTGACATTGAGTGATCTCCTTTAGATTGGTGCAATATTGGAAAGGATCGGGATCACCATCTATAGTTATTTCGGTGCCATTGTAAGGGAATTTAAGACACTGATGATATGTGGAAGGGACCGCCTTCATGGAATAAATCCATGGTCTACCTAGTAGAAGGTTATAAGGGAGGGTGAGACCCAAGACCTGGAACTTTGTCTCCATTGCTGCAGGACCAATTCTGATAGGAAGTGTTACCACCCCCTTTGATTTTCGTTCTTCATCATCATAAGACTTAACGACAATACTCTTAGTGGTGTCCACACATGCTTCTGAGACACCTAATGCCTTAATTAGTTTTAAAGTGCATAGATTTAACCCTGCTCCTCCATCTACCAAAACTCATCTAACTTTGGTGTCATCGACAAGGACTTCTAGATGTAAAGGGTCATTGTGGTTCGTCTTGTCTGTGGCATAGTTTTGTTCAGAAAACGTGGCATGATGATTATTGGTCAAGTAGCCCACAATTTCCTGGAAACGATTGACATCAAGGTCAGTAGGGACGGTGGTGTTCTGCAAAGCCTTATCAAGGATAGACCGATGCTCGGGGTAGATACGCAACAATTCCAAGATTGAGATTTGGGTTGGGGTCTTCCCCAACTGATCAAGTAGGTTATATTGTAACTTGGAAGGTTGAGGTGTTTGCTGTGACGGAGGGAATGGAATAGTAAACTTAGTACAATGAGTATTGACTGCACACTCAGGATTAGCATTGATAGTAATGGTATTGATGTTTTGATCAGCGGTGCAAAGGAAATGAATGATTTTGCCGCTATCATAATCATGTTTGATACTCGCATAATTGGCCAACATATTGGTCTTAGTACTCGAATTGGGGACAGTTCCTTTCCCATGGTCATGTAGTGGGTCTGAAAAGACTTGATGATTAGTGTTGGATGTCTTTTGTTTTTGTCCACTAACCTCAATAATTCTCTTGTCAACAAGATCCTGAATGATATTCTTCAGTTGTCGATAGTTTTGTAGGTTATGTCCCTTAGTCCTATGATAATCACAGAAGGCATTGTCATCCCACCACGTTGGTTTAAACTGTCTTGGATTGTATTGTCTTGGTTCCTGTAGTTGTATGAGGTTGTGTTGTAATAGTTGTTTGAACACCGACTCAATGGGTTCCCCTAAGGGAGTGAACTCACGTTTTTGAAATCTCCTTGGTTGTGGACGTTGAGTATTTGAGATCGTGTTAGGAGGTTGATTGACAACATTAAGCATGTTGGAAAAAGTATGAGGTCCTTGTAATGTGAGGAGGGGTCTTGCTTGTAATGTTTTAGCATCCACCACCCCATCATTGGTGACATTTTTGTTGTGAGACCAGAATCTGTTTCTGTCAGTGGGGGTGTTTTGTACGATTGGGTTTCTATTTGATGTTGTCATTTTGATTTCACCCTTTTCAATGAGATCCTTCTCTATTATCACCCCTTTTTCCACTAGTTCTAAAAAAGATATGAAACAATGTACCCTTAAGTTACTCCTGAGTTTTGGATGAAGGTTTTCTTGAAACATTGTAACCTTTTGTTTTTCGAGTATCTCGACAGGACACCTACTAGCAATAGTTCTCCATCTTTGGAAGAAAGCAATGAATGTTTCACCTTCTTCTTGTGTTGTGTGGCACAAGGTTGCTATATTTATCTCATGGTCAATGTGAAAGGAGAATTGCTCCACAAATTTCTCGACTAGTTCCCCCCAAGATCTAATGCCAGAATCTAAACCTGAAAACCATTCTAGTGCAACTCCTACAAGACTTCATGGAAATAGCCTCATAAGATACGTGGGGTCGTAAGTGACATCTATGCATATGGTAGAAAATTCCCTGATATGTTCTACTGGATTGCGTTTGTCATTGTACTTAGGAAGATTCGGTATGACATATCCGTGAGGGAAAGGTGTCATGTACAATGATCTATCAAAAGGGAATGGGCATATGTCCTTTGGTGAAAATGATTTCTTAGTTGAGACCGACATGTTATCCATTTGCGTTTGCAATGCATGCATTTGTGTTTGTAGGACGTCAACTTGGGTCAAAGATGCGCTAGGAGGATTATGCGGATCCATGTATGTATTCTGAAATCCAAAGTCTCGTGATGGGTTTTGATTAAACGTTGGCATCTAAGGTGGATTTGGATTCAAAATGTTGGTAAATGCATTCTGGTCTGGTATCTGCATAAATCGATGTTGGCCTGGGTTCTGTGTAAATGGATTCTGAGCACCACTTTGTGAAAAGGGATTCTGATTCGGAATCGAGGTGAATTGGTTTTGAGTTGGAATCTGTGTGGACGGATTCTGACTACCAATCTGTGAAAAAGGGTTCTGATTCGGAATCGACATAAATTGGTTTTGACTTGGAATCTGCGTGGACGGATTCTGACTACCAATCTGTGAAAAAGGATTCTGATTCGGAATCGATGTAAAAGGACTCTGACTGCTAGTCTGGAAGGGTGGATTTTGATTGCCATATTGGAAGGAGGGAATGCCCCCTGTTTGTGTAATCCTTGGTATAGTACTAGTGATTTGAGCACTAGGTATGGCCATCGACTGTGGTAAGGTACCCATGATGCTAGCAGTAGGTGTGGTTGTTGATTGTGCACTTGTGACACTGACATATGATGTATGGGCTGACGTTTTAGGTCTTTTACTCCCAATAAGAGGACCAGTGGGAGTGGACGATGATGCCCCTGTAGTGAAATTAAATCTCGATGTCATGCTAGGTGTACCAAATGGGGACGTGTGGACTGTTGTACTCCGTGTAGACGTGCTAGATGGCATAGCTATGCTGACCTGAGGTATAGTAGTATTACCAGTCGTGGTATTTGTCCCTTGTGTAGGTTGAGTTTGTAAGGTGCTAATGTCAAATCTTGGAGGTAAGGTAGCACCTTCAGCTAGCAATTTTCCTAAAAACTGTTGATGATCATTTGCTAGGTACTCATCTACAAAAGAGGCAAACTCAGGGTCCTGTGTGGCAGCCTCTATGTCCTCTACTACAATGTGTCCTTAAGTGTTTCTAGTGGTGAATTTGTCTAATAGAGTCTTATGAGGTCTTGAAGAAAATAGATTGATGAACTCATTTGGGTTCGACATGTTTTCTCTCTCCTCTCTTAGACCTAGTTTCAACCATGTAAGACAAGCTCAATATGCGGGAAATGTAAGACTATATCTAGAAACTGTATGACTCTAGTCTATGTTTTTGGGATTTTCGTATGTAAATAATGAATGTCCTAGGATGACACTAGTCTAGACTCTAAAGATGCAAAGTCTAAGAAAGACCCTAAAGTGATCAATTCTATAAACCCAAGATGAAGGGACCAACTGCCTAAAGTCAAACCAAGGTGTCAATTTAGTTAAGTCAAAGAACCAATGTAGGACGAGGATCAAAGACAAGTTGAGTTTCCTAACTAGACTGATGAGCTAGGATGACTCTCTGTAGGACAAAGTAATAGATGATAAGACTAGGTTCAATGACAGATTTCGTTGACACTATGACCTTTCTAGAGTGTAGATGGTAAATCGATCCTAAAGTTTGTAAAAGTGACCTTTTTAGAAGTCTAATGCAAGGTGGTATGTACCCTAAGATGAAGGTAAACTCTAACTGAAGACAACCATGGTAATGACTAAATGAACCTAAAGGATGCAAAATTGAGCAAATCGTTTCAGGTTTCTATTTCAAAGACTGTTTGTGTGAAGACCATCGAAACTGGTATAACCTTGTTGACTAGACAGTGACTGTGAATTTTGGTTTTCTGATAATCAGACAGATGCGTCGTTTAATTTTTAGTTACAGCTCAAAATTAACAGTTGTGGTTCAAACTGACAGATGCGACTCAAAATATACCAGATGTGACCTGGAATATAATGCATGCAGTTTTTCCAAAGCAGATGCGAGCCAAACTAATAGATGCGACTCAAAATTAACAGATGCGACGCAAAATTAACAGATGCGACTCCAAATTAACAGATACAACTCTACAAATCAGATGCGTGTTTCTGGTGAATAGTTGCGACTCTATATGAATTTTCAGTGACATGAAATTTAAACTGATTCTGTTTTCCGTGATCCAATGCCAACAATCAAAGACAATCGTAAGACAAAGTGTTTTCAGTTTCAATTTTGGACTCAAAGAACGTTTAAAGTGATAACAGACAAGCACATTCTAATAGGCCAAAGGCCTAGGGTTTGTATACTTGGTATAGCCCACCTATTATACCTCGGATTGGTGATGAACACCTTTCCTTCTCGAGAGCGGATAGCTTAGGAATTTGGTGGCATTGGCTCCCCTCCACGGCTCATTAACATCTTTCGAGCACACCAATTCTGAATTCTTTGGGCAATGACCTCCCAAGAACTGCTATCTCTACTCAAGGGGATTAGTAGTGAGTATCTTTGGTCATGATACTGTACCCTGCACTAATACCAAGCAACAACCACAAATAGGTTGGTCTCTACAACAAAGGGTATTTAATTCGGGCATCCCGTTCATGGGGTGTGATCCATACGGTGCGAATCCCCTTTCGGATCCATCTCATCGGAACCACACTCGTGACTCTTGGGGTTTCCCCAAGAACCCACTTTTATATACCGGCTGGAAGTCCCTCGGGTTCAGGGTGCTACCGGTCTGAGTCATCCTGGGGTGAATACTTTTTCCCACCAGAATAGGCCCAAGTTCTAGAGTTGGTAACCATTTCTCTTACACCTAGGATCGCACAGATGCGCAAGGGGAGAGGATACTTCGATATACCAAGTTGTAAGGGTGACCAAACTTGTGCTTTCGCATCAAACACAGTAGACACTTGTTAATTTTAACCAAATGAAAGATTTTCTATGCTACCAAACAATCTGTTTCAAAATTTAACTAGGGTCTTCGACAAGCGCCCTGCAGAAGATATCATTAGTAATTTTCAATATTGTCTTCATCAATCGTCCTGCAAAGGTATGTTAACTCCAAATGGCCACACGCTGAAAATCAAATATCAGTAACACGAAAATCAATCAAAAATTCCAGATTGTCGAAAGTAGAAATAAAATTTTACCAGTCAATTGCGTCGCTTCGTTACCAGTCAGATGCATAATTTCTTTTTCAGTTGCGACTCGGGATATCAGTTGCAGTTTAGGAATTGTCAGATGCATCATTTCTTTGTCAGATGCGGTTCATAAATTCAATTGCAGTGCAGAAACTTCACACGCGGTTCAGAAAGTCAATTGCGGTGCAGAAACTTCACATGCGGTTCAGAAAGTCAATTACGGTGCAGAAACTTCACATGCGTCGTTCCGTACGAAAAATATGCAAAAACTAAAATTAAAAGATCTACGGATTAGCGAAGATGGTGTCTTCAAGTCGGGTTCACCAAATGTAAAACTGAAAATGAAACGGATTTTGCACAATAGACAAACAAGGAAGATTGATTAGAAGTACACATGCATACAATACTAAAATCTAAAATGCAAATTCATTCGTTAAGCAACAAAGAACATGGGAAAGTAAAAACGTAATTAAAACTAGAACAATCTCACCAATTTTCAAACGTATTTCCATGATTCATCTCGATTGCCCTTCTCCATTTCGCTTGTATAGTATAATTGCCCTCAGATTTTCAAGTTCATGCAAGTATAGCTTATGATAGTGATTAGCAAAATATCGAAGATTCAAGATTGCGTACTCTCCAAAGTTACAAAATTCACGAGAGAGATTGGAATGAAGAATGACAAATTAATTTATAGAAAATTGATTATTCAAATGACAGGCCAAGATCGAAAGATTAACAGACGGTTGAGATTGACTGATTAGACATGCATTCAGATAACTGACATTGATGACATGAGTGATTCGAATTAGAAATAGAATTAAAGATTAAATAAATGATTTAATCTTCAGTTTGGCATTCGAAAACAAAAGAAATATCTTTGCATGACAAAGATGAAGATTGATTAAATCAACTCTTGTTCAAATGCACACACAACACTTAATTAATTAAATAATAATATTTAATTAATATGCATGTGCACGCAAATGAGTTAGAACTGGACGATTGCATGATCTGACGAAGAGATTACTCGAGAATGCCACTCAGACATTAAATCAATAGTTAACTGAACGATTAAAATAGATGTCGAGTCGAGTAAAAGTGAATACTTAGATAACTCACATAATTATCTAAAATATAGAGGAATGCGTTAAAATAGAATTAATGAATTAAATAATTCATTTAATTCAAGACTCAATATTCGAAGAATAATTAAATAAATAAGATTTATTTAATTAAATGATGAAGGGATTTAAATGAATAATTAAATAAATAAAAGAATTTATTTAATTATAGTTGAAGTATGATAAAGAGTAAATTAAATAAGAATTTATTTAATTTGACAAGGAGGATAAGGTTAATTAGTAACATAATTAAATAAAAATGTTTATTTAATTAATCAAATAGAATAAAGAAAGTGTGAATTAATTAAATAATTAAGATTATTTAATTAATAGAAGAATTAATGTTAAGATGAATTAATTAAATAATTAAGATTATTTAATCAATAGAAGAATTAATGTTAAGATGAATTAATTAAATAATTAAGATTATTTAATCAATAGAAGAATTAATGTTAAGATGAATTAATTAAATAATTAAGATTATTTAATCAATAGAAGAATTAATGTTAAGATGAATAATTAAATAATTGAAATGATTTAATCGTGACCATGACGAAAATGAAATAATGAAGAATATGGAAGTCGCAGGCCTAAACCAGATTTCGGTGTCTACACATTCCCTATAGTTTTCCTTCATGACAATTATTTTTTAGATTAGCGGGCATTTTTTATTTCAAAAAATGGGTTATTTTTTCTAAAGTTCTGGAAAAGTTTATAAATTAGGGGTGACATGGAATTTTAATTCATAAAATATCACATAGGGTTTTATTTTTCGGTGGACTATAGTCTTTTACTTTATTGGCTTCAATATTCCATCGGTTGTGAGGATTGATATAGTTTTGTAGATTATATATTTATAATTATCAGCATTTCTATTAAAATTTTGAATTGCATTTTGCAATATTCATTTTTTTTTTTGTTTTTTGTTGGCTTCAAATTCATAGTTTGTAGAGGGGAGTGGTCAACTTCATTTATTGATTGTAGAAGGTACCGACAGTTTTTCGTCAGGCCCTCCATCGACCACTGTTTTGCCACCCACCATCACTATTTCCTGACCCATGTTTTCTGCTGCTGGCCATCCATAATTTTCCGAAATCAAGCCTTCCCAACGACCTTGCTCCAAGCTCCCATTGTCAAAGGAGATGGTTCTATTACCAACTGAGGGCTCCCATCTATTATCTGCTGGTGTTCCTCAAGCCATCACTATCTGTCATTTTCTGAACTAAGGGCCCCACTTCATCTTGAGTAGCGTAGTTTGTATCCCAGCTGCACCACCTAGACAACCACTGTTTTGTCACTCTGATACCACTCCTAGGGATGACATGTATTTTTGCCACTATATTTCCTATGGTCATATCACAAACCAAGGGATGAATTTTTTTTTACTGCCTAGGTGCTTATTTTCTACACCTAATCAGCTTGCCAACTCCCAAAAGGGTAGTTTCCTTCCAAAGGCCATATCTTCGCACCACAATATCAAAAATTTGCAAATGAGATATTGACATAAAGGGAATTCAAAGCACTTTATAGTGATGTTCTTTATTTTTTTGAGGATTCTACTACCATCAAAATTTTCAATTAGTTGAAGTAGAAACCCTAGTTTGGACTTGAAGGGTGACATCTCCTCATTAGTTTGTCACAAATATGTCATTCTAGCGGCATTAGGGAGGTATTCCAATGCATTTTTTAGCAGTCCTTTTATTTTTTTCAAATTTAGCACCAGGTGATTTGCTTTGGTTGTTTGTCACTTTTAGAATCTTTTATCATCACTTGGATAACCTATTTTTTGGAGGAAGCTTTTTTGCATCAAGGGGCTTCATTTTAGTTGCATATCATCTTTGGAAGTTTCTAGTTTTTGTTGAAGGTCAATGTCTTTGTATTATTGGAGACTTTTTACAATTTTTTATGGGGTTTTCAAGTCATCCTTCACTAATCATGTTGGGAAAGGGAAACTATCAAAAAATGGAGGGATTTCATCATCAACTATCTTCAATCCCTTCATATGTTACCACATTTGTATGGTTTTTTCCCCCTTGATAATTGTATCCAAAAATTTTATTGGAATTTTTGAAGGTATGATGTTCTAAGGATCATTGCAATGCATGTTGTTGATGATTTTTTGAAAGCTATTGATCATTCTAACTATCCTCACATTATTTGGACTAAGATTTGGGAGCTCTATGGAGATTCTGATACTCCACCATTCCCAAAAGATCATGTTTTAGAGTGTCATTTGCCTCTTCATTCTTTAGAGCCAGTACCCCATGATGATATTTCTATTTAGGAGCTTTTAGATTTGGAATGTCTTGAATCTTCAGACGAGGATATCAAGGGTTCTATAGGTGCTTCTTCTCCATTAGAGACAAGTGATATACCTTCCCATTCAATGATTCCTTATTTAGATTCATTGATTGAGGCTTCCATCATTCATTAGGACACATTTAGTTTTCCAAAGTTGACATCACAAGATGGCTTTGTTTCAAGGATTGCTGACTTGGCTACTTTTGTAGGTTTGGAGGGCATTCTTGAGGGGATATCTCTCTTCTATTCAGATTCTACTTTGGAGAGTTTTCTTGAGTCTCCACATTCCTTTGTCTCGACCTTGATTGGGGATCCTGAGACTATCTTGGAGGCACTTGTTTTCTTTGTAGAGATTTCATATATGAGACTTCTTCCCTCTCATTTCATTCAGGAATCAGAGTTTCTTCAACATCTACCATTGGATTTTCTTCTTCCTAGCGGGAGACATGTGGTTTGGACACCTTTGTTTTTGATTGATTAAGTAGGGAAAGGGCCCTAACCCGAACAAATTAGTACATCATGATAAGAATAGGTGGTGAGAAACAACAAAAATAGGAAGCCCACCACACTTTCCCCTCCCACAAACAAAATGCTTAACCAATTCCCATATGATTAAACATAATAGTTCTATCATAGGAATCAAAATACCTTAACCTAGCATCATTAGCATCCTTCCCTAACCATCTAAAGTACTTATTAACATCTATCATAGAGTCCCTACTTAAAATATAAAAAAATATTACATATATTTAAGTTTGTCCCCAATGACCATTACTAGTAATAATAGTCTTAGAAAACATAGTAGAAAAAACCATCAGAACAAAAAGAAAGAATAGTACAGCAAAGCAACTATGGGGTGTTGGCAAGAAGTTGAGTCCACTTTTTACCCAAAAAGTGGAAGTGTTTTGCCTGATTTTCAGAATTTGACACATTTGACCTTAAAATTTGAAGCACTTAGAGATAGTATCTTCAAAAAATTCACTAATCATAAAATGTAGTACTCAGAGTCTAGTTTCCAAATATGTAATTTATTTCAATACCCAGATGGTACAAATTGAGTTTCAATAGGCGTTTCTAAAAACCACTATTTCAAAGTCACTTTTTTACCATACCATGCACATGTACGACATCCATATTTTGACCTAAATTATCATATTTTTCTAAATCCTTTTGGGAAAAGATATGTGACTCAATGAAGCACGTTTTTGATATTTTTTTGTAATTTTTTATTGAATATTTTTTTTTTGTAAAATTTTTACTAGCCATATTTGTCATTTTGAAAAATCGTCGTGTACAACACACATAAGATGACCTAAACTTATCATTTTTTGATTTTTTTTTAAATTGAAAAGAATTGTTTGAGGTATGTTCTTGTGCAATTCATTTTATAAAAAATATTTTAATAAAAAGTTATTAAAATAGTAAAAAACCCTAATATTTCAAGTTTATGGACCAGTTTCATCAGAAATTAATTAAAAAATAGAAAAAATAACCCAATTTTAAAAAAAATTACATATTTAGAATTTGCACAGTCTCATCTATAATGGGTTTTAATTTTGTAAAAAAAAATTGTGAAAAAAGTCTTCAGATATATGCCCAAAGTCACTATTTTCTTGTGACATTTTCAAGACATCCAACTTGCACGTCAAACTAGGTGCAAAGCTTAGGTTCGAGTCCCCAAGCCTTTTCTTGAACCAAAAAACAAAGAAAAAATTTGACCAAAAAATCAAATTTTAAAAAACGGGATCCCATTTCATAAAAATATTTTTTTATGATTTTAAGAAATGGGATCCCATTTCAAAACGGGATCCCATTTTTTTAAAAGCAGGATCTCGTTGAAATGATATCTCATTTTCAAAATGGGATCCCATTTTTTTTAAAAGCGGGATCTCATTGAAACGATATCCCATTTTCAAAATGGGATCCCAATTTTTAAAAAATGGGATCCTGTTTTTGGCTTGGGGTCTTGTACCTAAACAAGATCCCGTTTATTAAAAAAATGGGATCCTGTTTTGTTGAAGCCGATTTTGGATTTTTTTCTAATGGAAAAACTTCCATGTTTTGTGGACTCATCTTCTTGCATTTACCCCATGTTATGCTTCCTCGATCATCTTCCAAGCATTCATCAAGTCTTCAACAGTGTCATCCACTATTGCCTTCAGCTCCATCTTTCCAGCCAAATTCACGCCTTCACTCGCTACTTTTTTCTTTTGCTACTTTTTGATTTTTCCCATACCAGAAATAGTAGCCATAATAGCCTTCTTCATGACAACATCGACCACCAAGCACACACTCTTAACCACTTCTTCCAAGGTTTGAATTCTACTATCATTTCCTTTTTCCCTCATACTTTTCTCTAGAGCCTACATCCTATGCTCAATTATACTCATCACCACATCTTCGAGGGCTTGAAGTATGCTGTCCTCCACCTTCTCATGCATTGTTTCTTCTATGACCTACATCCTCTCATCCAGTCCTTTAATCCTCTCAATCCTGTCAACTTCGGCTTTGTCTTCTTCTTTTCCAATTTTTTCTACCTTCTTCGAATTTTCAGTAGCATTTACTCCCTCCTCTTCTTGAGCCATCTCATGCTGTGACTCCTTTGCCTTATCTTCATCACCATTACATTCCTCACTTTCCACATCCTCCTCCTACTCCTCAGCTGAGTCACCAACAAAACTATCAGGAATCTCTTCAATTGATGAATCAGTATATTCCTCTTCTTTCTTTTCCACACTATCTTGCAGACTATGGGTGCTTTTCTCCTCAGGGCTCTGCAATTTTTTGTTACTTTCTTGTCCCTTCGATGCCACCATAGCCAATCTCTTTGACCTCCTTCCACCGAGGTTTGAGCCTTCCATCTTACTATCATCTTGTATGGTAATAGTGTCCACCTCTTCCCCAAGTTCACGCAAAAAAAATTCTCTTGTTTTTAGTCCCCATCTCCATCGAAACATCCTTTCTTTTCTTAGGTGTAATCAAAAGCAAGCCTTCCATGGAGCAATATTAGGAATTTGTGATTTTTTACTAGATTTTTTAGAATTGGGGTGGGGACTATCTTCTAGAAGCTCAATTTTCACCGAGCTTTGGGGTTTTGGGTCTTTAATCGACTTGGGAACTAGGTTTTTTTTAGGGGTCTTAGAAAGCACAAATTTGTAAATGGATCTTATGAGGCCCTAGTGTAATGGTGGATTGGCCCCATGTGTAAGACTCTAGCTCAGGGATGAAAATAAAAAGAAAGGAAAAATATTTTTTTCTTGATGTCTTATGTGGTTGAGGATAGGAAAGTGGTATCCATGGACAGACTGGTAACACCCTTCAAGTGTAAAATATTTCATAACTATGAAACAAAAATTGTCATATGGAGGCAGTAATTTAACCCTATAGTAACCATTCTAAAATCTTTCAGGTTTTTCTTTTCCTTCAATTTTTTTTCTCAAAATAGTCCTAATACTTACCGTTGCTAACCTTAGCAACCTTTGTTCCTTCATAAGAAAGACCCATCACTTCCGCAATTAGCTTCACATCCACCTTAAACTGGAGCCCACCCAAATTTACTTCCCCATCACACCATGCGTTAGCAAATTTGTAGCTGATTTTTTCATTGTATCCCTCCATTGTAGTGAAATACAGAGTGAAACCTACCTGCTGAAAAAGACCCCAGAGCTCCTCATTGTTACGGAGTGAATCAAACTTGTGAGGCTTGGTACTCTTCCTTGGGCCTCCCATTGTGCTATCTAGGCTATGGCAATTTTTAGGAATGAGAAGGAAATCACTTCTATTACCTTTGTCATCCTCAACACTAGCAATAGGCAATTCCACTGCTTAGTTCTAATGGTGATTCTATGACTGTTCATTTTAAATGCATCCAGCTTAGGTTTTTTCCTACCATGTATAGAAGAACTCACTTCTTGATTATCACCTTTTCGCCTTTCATTATTATTACTAGCGATGGCTCCGCCTCCCTTTCTAGCAATGATATCACTCTTTTTATTCCTTCTTTTATTATTGTTATAAATGCCAGTCCATTTGTAGCATCAAAGATCAAAATTCATATTTTTCCTCATGCGATATGTTTTCCTAATTAAATCTTTCCTATCAAGGTACAAACAACTATCATCCGATCGTCCTTTCCATCTTTGGATTTTCCTTTCATCAGGACTTGGCAATCCTTTTACAACATGCCTCCGCTGACATCCAATCAGCTTACCAACTTGCCTCCATGGGGTCCACATCCTCATAAGCCATCTCACTTCACCACTCTTATTAATAATTAAAAATTCCATCTTCATAATTCCTTACTTGAGTATTTTTTTGTAGGTGTGTCCGTTGCTAAGACTTATTTAATTTGATTAGGCAAATTATAGAAGTCCCAATTTATTAAAATTTCCTGACTTATTCCTAGGTTGGTCATTGCATCTTCCACCTTATTACCTTCCCTTAGGGTGTGGCTTATTTTAACATATTGAATTTCTTGCAACATACTTTTGCAATCTTCCAACATATCTCTGATTTCCCAAGGAATATTCATCATGTTGTTGAGATAATCTATTATCAACTTTGAGTCTCCTTCTATAATTACTTTGTTGTACCCCTCTTGTCTGAGAAGTCTAACTCCAATCCAAACAACAAACGCCTCAATAAATTTGTTCGTTGTTGTTCCTAAGCCTTTGTTGTATCCAGATAGATAGGCACCCTTATCATCCCGTATAACTCCACCAGCAACGACCCTTCTAGGATTCCCCTTTGAGAAACCATCAAAGTTGCATTTCACCCATCCTGGATCTGTGGGGATCTAAACAATATTCCTTCTAATAAGCTATTTTAGCCAATTTACATTATTTAGGTCATGGGAGAGCTCCCATTGTTGTTTTATGCTTAGCTCTTGTTGTGTTGGATTTTTCTTAGCCAGATTGTACATGCAAATTTCCACATTTTCCTAAATTTGTCTTTTAATAATTAAACATAGCTCCTTACTAGTCCTTGTAGTATCCCTAAACACCCTATTATTTCTCTCTTTCCACAAGCCCCAAGCCAAGAATGGGGGAATATGTCCCCACAAATCACTAATTATATTATGAGAATAAGGGAAAAAGTTCCATCCTTCCACAAATATTTGAAAATTGGAAAGAAAAACCCAATCCACCTTCAAAATATTGAGAAAAAAGCCCCAGACTTCTTGGGCATAAGAACATTGAAAAAATAGATGCATGATAGATTCCTCTTCTTCATTACAAAGGTTGCATCTATTGAGAAGGTACCAACCTCTTTTCTTTAGATTGTCTATAGTGAGGATCTTACCATGTATAACCGTCCACCAAAAATAGTTTATTTTTGGTATAAGTTTCTTCTTCTAGATCTTGAGCCAGTCAAAAGATCCTAAAACCAGAGTTTTCTACATCAAGGACTCATAGGCTGATTTAACCGAGAACCTGCCAGTAGCATTTTTTGTCCAGATCCATTCATCCTTTCTATTTCTTGAGAAGAGGTCATGACTTCCTATTTGTTTCATAAGTAGGTCAATAGCATCATCCCAATTCTGTTGCCTGCTTCCCCTAAGAACAACATTGTTTAGGTAGTCTTTGAAGCTTTTCCATTTGGGTTGCAAACCTTCCCACACTAGATAATTAGAATTTTTTTTTCCAATTATACTTTTTAGTCTCAATCTAATTTGTTGTAGATCTTTAGAGGTTGACAGAGGGGTCAGTGTGGACCAGGAGTCTTCCCAAAAATCAATATCAAGCCCATTCTGAATCTTGATTTTTACATCTCTAGTCAGGACTCCTCTAGATTTAAGAAGATTATTCCAAAACACAGATCCATGTGGAGGCTCCTTCTTCCTTAGAAAATATCTAGCAGCTTTATTTTTAAGATATTTTTCTCTTAGGATTTTAGCCCAATCTTTTTCATTTTCTAGGAGAAACCAACCCATTTTTGCCACTAGAGCCTTGTTGAACAATTGTAATCTTCTAATTCCTAGTCCTCCTTCTTTCTTTGAAATCCACACCCTATCTCAATTAATGAGTGTCATTCTTTTCCTTTCCTCCACTCCCGACCATAAAAATATTGTTTGAATCATTTCTATTCTCAACATTGAAAGATAATCGACTAGAATGTTTTGTAGAGAAGCCTTTAAAAGCTATATTTTTCCTGCCAAGCTCAACAATTTTCCTTTCTATCCAGTCAATTTTTTCTGGACATTCTCCACTATATAGTTCCAATAGTTATTATTCGACTTTCTGGAGAAAAAAGGAAGGCTTGGGTAAGTAGCAAGTAGCTCTACTTCCTGACACCCCAAAATCCCCATCACTTTATTTTTCACAAGCAAGCTAGTATTAAAAAAATAAATTTTGATTTTTTGGTAATTTATACAGTCTTGACATTTCAGCGTATTTATCCAAAATAGATTTCCACTGTTTAGCTTCAACCACCAAAACCTCCCCCATAAGAATTGAGTCATCAACAAATTGTTGTTGTGAGTTCGGGGTTAAAGAAGAAGCAACACATAAACCTTTTAGAGACCTATTATTAAGCTATTTTTGTATGTTTCGCCCAAAAGCTTCTGCCACAATTACAAAAAGATAGGGAGATAAGGGGTCTCCCTGTCTCAACCCTCTACTAGGTGAGAAAAAACCATGGGATATACCATTAACCATGACCGAGTACTTCAGGGTAGTGACACAAGCTTTTATCAAATTGAGAAATTTTCCAGTGAAGCCAAATTTTTCCAAAACAACAAATAAAAAATTCTAGGAAACCCTATCATAGGCTTTGGAAATGTCTAATTTCATAACCATACTTGGATTTTTACTGTAATCCATAGAGTTCAGGATTTCATGAGTATAGATAGTCACATCTAATATTTGTCTACTCTGAACAAAACCCTTTTGATTAATAGCAATCAGTTTTCCTAAGACTAATTTCAGCCTGTTAACAATAATTTTGGAGCATATCTTATAAGTTGTGTTTCACATAATTATTGGTCTATAATCATTCATTGAAGAAACTTCATTGGTCTTAGGAATAAGGGCCAAAAAGGTGGTATTCATATTATTCAAGAGTCTTCCCGATCTAAAAAATTTTATAATAACATTAAAGAGGTCTTTAGACACAATCTCCTAGTAGACTTGGAAGAAGTTGGGAGGGAAACCATCAAGTCCAGGAGCTTTGAAAGCTCCAAAATAGAAAAAAACCCTCTACACTTCTTTCATAATGATGGGCTTAGTTAATTCTTTCAAGTCTTCATCCATGATAACATTAGGTAATACCCTTAGGAACTCATCCAATTCCAGATTGTCAACTCTTGAAAGCGTCAGATAATTTGAGGAGACAACTTCATTTGAGATATCTTCTTCCCTTTCCAATTTGATATCATTAGAGGTGGTAAGAGATTTGATCCTGTTTCTTCCTTTATGCTTTATAGTAGATTGGTGAAAAAACTTAGTGTTCCTATCTCCTTCCTTAAGCCATTGAATCCTTGATTTCTGTTTCTGGAAAATTTCCTCTTTCTTTCTTATTTTGTGCCATTAGGCTCTGAGCTCCCTTTCTTTGATGCAGATATCATCATTACAATTTCTTGCCTCCATGTGATCTTGTACTTCCTTAATTTTCAGATTTAGGTCCCTCTTAGTAGTAAAGATGTTCCCAAAAGTGTACTTGTTCCATCCTTTAACCTTTTCTTTAATTCTTTTTAATTTATATGTGAGCTTAAACATTGGGGTGACAACACAAGGAAGGTTCCAACATTCCTCAATTACAGATTTAAAGTCTGGGTGAAGGGACCACATGATTTCATACTTGAAGGGGTAAGGTTTTTTAATCACCCTATCATCCCATTCCAGAAGAAAAGCATTATGGTCAGAGCCCGTTCTAGGAGAGGTAGTAAGAGAGATATTTTGCATATTGTTCCAGTTAGAGGAGATAAAAAATCTATCTAGCTTAACTTGGATGAGTTGATTGCCTTTCCTTCTATTAGTCAAGGTGAAGTGAGAGCCAATAAGAGGGACATCCATTAGTCTCATCAAATCAAGAAAATTTGAAAGATCCATTATACTCTTAGAGTAGTTAGTAAGACCTCCTTTTTTATTAGAAGGGTACAACAAGGAATTAAAATCACCTCCAAGGATCCAAAGATCATCTTTGCTATTTGTCATGATTCCATCCAACACATTCCATAATCCAGCCTATCCAACCTTGAATTGGGGCCATAGATATTACCCATATTCCATTTAATTGATGAATCACCATCCTCCATACAAATCAAGAGACAATTCTTATTCTTAAATTTAAACTTTCCACCAAACTGGGAAGAATTCCAGCAAGTAGCAATCCCTCTAGAGGCCCCATCTGCATCACTAGTTTCATAATCAACACCAGGCCAAAGCCACTTCAGGGTTTTCTCAAAACTTTCCTTTTTCATTTTAGTTTCTTGGATCAATAGGATATCAGGTTTCACTTTAGCTAGGCACACTTTTAACAAATGTTGTTTATATGGGCCATTAAGACCCCTTACATTCCAAGACAAAATCTTCATAACTTCAAAAAGCTAAGGAGCAATATCAAGTTGATACTACCCTAAGAGGGAGATCGACCTCCCTTACTTCCTTTTTAGTTTGTTCCCTGCCAATGAATCAAGGGTCTTTTGTTTCCCTGCTGCCACATTTTTTGTTGTTTCTTTGATTCTTGTTTCTTTGGATTAGGGTCTTCCTACTTTGCTATTTCCCCACACATCTGGTTTTTTATTTTTTCATGATTTGGTGTTTATCCATCCTTTCTCATCTTTGCTTTGTGATGATCACTCCTCCCCCAAGGTAGGATCTTGGTGGGGTTGAGTTGAAGTCAAAAGCTATTCTTTTTGGCTTATAATTTCCCCTTCCTCTTGGCCTTCAGTATGTTATTCTTTTTGAGGTGTTGGAGGTGAAGTTGTTCCCTTGTTTTCTTTTTCTTTATCTAAATCTAGAATTTTCTACTAAGATGGCGGGGTAGATGGTTCATTGGCAACCTCTAAAAACAACCTATCTAGATTATCTTTTGGAACATCCTTTGATGGAGATGTATCATTCATCTCATTTTCTTGATCTGGGTTAAAGGCTTCTTCAGTGAGTAACAATTCACTATTTGGTGTTGAGGTTTCATGTTCCTTTGAACTGTTCAACAAAGACTTCAAAGGAGCATTCATTTTTGTTTCCATTTGGGGAATCTTAGGCTCAAGAGGAGCTATTTTACAAGTATCCTATAAGTTCCCAAATTTATTGCATCCCTGATAGAATACCATAGCTCTCTCAAATTCTAAAGGCTGAACCCATTTTCCAAACTTGGATTTTAGAATCACAAAAGTGGGTAGGACTATATTAATCTCTACGTTAACCCAAATTCTTACATAGAATAATTTTTTTTGAGAAGAGTTACTTTGTCAATGGTGACCAAAGAACCAAAGGAATCAGTTATTCCTTTAAAAACCTTCTAGTGCCAAAACTCAAGTGGTAACCTAGGGAGCCTAACCCAGGTTGGAGCAACTTTCCCCAAATCAGCGAAGGCATGAAACCCTGGTTTCCACTTGCATAAAGACAAAATATTTTTAAAACCACTATCAAAATCCCATAGTCCACCTGAAGGACCTTTAACATATCCTCAGGGATAACAAAGGCAAAAAGAAAGAGACCCTTGGGCACAACACTTATAGAAACGCCGCCTTTAAGTTTCCAAGTGTTAGAGGCCTATTTTCATATATGGTCTATATTGGGTCATCTAGCGAAAAATCTCCCCACCAAGGATAGCTTCAAACCCTCCAAGGCATCGTTCAAGATTGCATCTAGGATTTCCACTTCGTCCCCCACCACAGTACAAAAAGTCGACATGGACTTTTGAGGTGTCCTTGTCGAATTTTGACTTCCAACAAGCTTTTCCACATGGGAGGCCATTTGGGCATCTGTGCCAACATAAGTCTTGCCTTTAGGAGAAAAAATAGGGTTTTTCAAACCCCCAGGTGATGGAATATGCTCAATGAACAAGGGAGTTTTAGATACCACAAGTTTCTTTGGTGGGGGAGCCCTCATGGGGCCCCCTCCAGGTTGATTCATTGAGTAATAGAGGGGCATAAATTTAAAAAATCAAAGTGCACGATATTCTCATAAATCTTCTTGTAAGAAATCAAATGTTACCTTAGACACCTTTGTTGCTTCAGAATTCTTTTAGTGGTATTGAGGACACTTCATTCAAAGGGGGCATTCTAGTCTCCATCTATTCCTTCAATGGAAGGACTCTTGTATTACAGTATTTGGATCTTCTTGATTTGTCACCTTCTTCATTGTTTGGGCATGTACCTTATTTGATTGTAGCATCTTAATCTTCAGTGACAAAGGAGACACATGAGTAGAGTTCAAAGACATCATAAACATTCACATTCATTCTTCCTTCCTTCAATTCTTATCTAGAATGGGAAGCATCCCTACACTTGCACTTGGTTTTGTTTCTTTTGAAAGGGAGACAAGTTTTATATCGACATTAGATCATGTTTTTTCCATAGGAACTTACCATTTTTGTAGGTGATCTAATGTTTTGGGGGTTCTATATAGTCTCTCTATTTCCATCCTATGGGGGGTCTATTGATTGTATTGTATCCATGTGACAGATGTTGTACTTGGGGGGTATCATGGAGTCCTCCATCCTTCCCATCCTTCCTCACTTTTTTTCATTTCATCTCTTTTTTGGAGAGGGGTTTTCTTTCCACTGGGTTTTCCCCTTTTCTCCCTTTGTGGGAGATTAGTTGCATTTCCATTCTCATATGTAAATGGGTACCTGAAATGGCCATCATGTAGATGGGACCCATCATCCATCATCATCATTGCATAATAATTGTATTTTTTCTTTCCTCCCTAAGTTTCTCTTATAGCCAGGTGTTGGTGTAATTAATTATTTAATTACACCATCATAAGTTTAACTTAGGTCTTTTATTTAATTAATTAAGTCCTGGGTTGCATTATTAGGAAATCATTAATAATGGGGTCATTCCCCTTTCCATGTTTTTAGGAGATAATATTCCTTCTAGAATATCATCTAGAGCTTATCTAAGTTATCTCTTCATCATTCCCTAGGTAGTTAGTTAGGGTTTACATGTTGTCACATGTTGTTAGATCAAGACACATGGAAACATCATATTGCATCTTGTATATCACTCATGCCTATATAATCAGGGCATTTGTACATTTGTAATCATATTCTAGATCAATCAGATAATCTCTATTTGCATGCCCTTAGTTGCAACACTTTCTATGTGGGTGAATTTCTTCTTGGAAAAGATCTTTTTAAGTGTGCAAAACTTCATTGGATGATTCAATATCCATTATTTCAACATTTCTAACTTCTCTTGCTTCTCTAATCAGTGAATGGGTAGACACTTCTATGATCTAATTAATGCATGTGACTTCAGCCCATGATCAACACTCTCACCTACACTCTTCCTTAATAATTTCTCTTTCTCTTTAGAGAAGTGGCTTACTATCTTCAATTGGTAGGGAAAAATTATTACTTTCTTTGATGTCATATCTTCTTCAAACAAATCATAAAACAACAACAACCACTATTCTTTTTCAAATATTTTATAATGTTCCAACAACTAGCACTCTCATAATGAACCTACTTTGATACCAATTTAAAGATGGAGTAGGAAAATAGAGGAGAAAACCATTGAATTGGAGTGTTGATAAACTTGTTTATGACATCAAATTTATAGAAATACAAACAATTTTAGAGACACTATAGCTATAATTAGATACAAAATTTAATATGGATAGATGAAATAGAGTGCAACATGAATGGTATGGATGACATGGGCTAGTAGAGGTCGACACTATTGGATAATGATAGACACATGGAATTGGAGATAATATAAGTGATTCCAAACATGCAATTTGAATATATATAAAAAAATAATTCTAAATTAGTTTTTAGTATTCTTGGTAACTTTTAGTTAATTGCAATTTCCATGCTTTTTAATGTTTTAGTTGCTTTAAAATCTTTGCACTGAAAGAAAGTTTATATTTACTATCTCTTTTAAGGGCATATGATCTCTATAAAGAATTCACCTTGTTATTTAGTTGTGAGTATAAAGAAGACCTCTATTTTGAGGTGTATTATGTTATAATGCATGCAATCTAGTTTATGAATAGAAGAATTATTTTTGTTTTATCAACTTATGTTTGCTATTGTAATCTAAATTTAGTGTCTATGTTTTCAAAAACTATTTTGTATCATGGGAGATCATGGGAGAGTTGGCTATTGGTAATTCTAATTGATTGTGTTTGCAAAGAGTAGTTTGAAGACTATGAGAAATTTTATCATTGAAACTAAAAAGATAATCATAGAAGCAAGAGATCAGGGGAATAAGGAAGGTAGTAGAGGCTGCCATTTAAACAGATAAATCTATGTATTAAGTTGTAGATAAGATGAAAGGTGAACTAGATTAGGCTGCTAAATCAAATGCAAAAAACTAAGAGGTTGTAGATGCCAAGAAAACAAAGATCATAATTGTTAATCACTTATGCTAATTGGAAATTGCAGATTTATTGAGCAAGGTAATTGCCAAAGGTAAAGAATAGTCCATAATTTGTAGGAAAATGCTCAACCATTAGGAATAAGAAAGTCACTAGAAATAAAGAAGTAGGAGACCTCCTAGGATTCCATGCAAGGAAACACAATAGGAAGGAGAAATAGTATTTTAATGAATTATCTAGGCTATTACATGTAAAAAGACCATTGATTGAGAAGATAAGATAGGACAATCTACAAAAATGGAAGCCACCCAAAATTAAGTTAAAATGATTGAAGTCTTATGATAAAGCTATGAGTTGTTCACAAGCATATGCTAAGTCAATGAGACAAGTGTGTAGAGAGAGTAATGAAGGTTTGACATGCCTATCAACCATATTATTAGATAGATTTAATTTGATTCAAGGGGAAATATTGGAAAAAAGGTGAAGAAAGAAATTGCAAATTAAATATGTGAGAAAGATAATTTGAAAAGTAAATTGGAGAAAGTTAAAAAGAAAATTGAAGAGCTAGAAGGAAGATTGAAGTTGCTTGACGAGGTTAAGAGGGAGAATAAATATTTGGTGAAAATTTCAAAATTATTGGAAAATGAAAATGAGTGTTCGAAATTAAAGTCACCAATTTGTGATATTTTATGTAGCACAAAATATTTGTGTTGTTACTTTGATAAAATTATTGATTTGTGTTGTTACTTTGATAAAATTGTTTATTTGTGTGACATTGCTTTTGATAAAGAATGTGAGGCTAAAGGTCATAGTTTGTCTAAAATTACAAATTTTATAGCTTTTGATGTTAATAATAAAGGTTGGTTTAGAAATAATATTGGTTTGGAGATCATGAAGAAAACGAGATATGAACGAATTTTTTTGAGAAAACATGGGAAAGGAATTAGAAAGCCCATTCCACCAATTATGAGACAAAAAATGAAGGCCTTCGATATTATAAGAGAGATATAAATGATGTTTTGAGTGTTATAGGTTTGTGTAAATCACCTCAAGAAATGTAGTGTTCTCATTGACACAAGAAAGGAAAAAAACAAGAAAACTATTGGGATGAGGGATCTTCACTAGAAAAACATGTTGGAAAAGAGAGTGGAATGGACAATCTACAAAAGATTGTATGCAAATTAATTATGGATTGATTTGATGGATCTAATTGGAAAAAGATTACAAATATGTTTAGAAGGTTGTATAAACCTAAATGCTTGTATGTAAGAAGAAATTATATTCAAACAAGGTGTAAATGTTTGAGTCAAGTGGTTGATGATTATTTGTTATGATTGACATATTAAAATGTGTCATCTAATTTAAAGGATATGATTCTTCTTGTAATAGAGTGAATTTGCACCCCTTGCAAATTCCCTATTTACACCCCTTTCCTTAGAATAATTAAACCCGATGATAATTTTCCACTTCATCCATGCACTTTCCACCCACTTACGGTTGTCTGTAGTGTCAATGCAGAAATTTTTGTTGGGGACACTAACGCGGTGCACAAACTCATGCATAGTGTACTACCGTCTTGCCAAGATTCTCGCCTTTAGAATCTGTACAGGCATTACAAGTTTCTCCATTAGCAATGAATCATAATGCCCCTGCACCCTTGACCGACCTCAAACAACTCTTTTGGGCTTATATTCATTCTAAAAAGACTATCTTCTCCATTCATTCAATCTTCTACACATTTTTATTGAACTTTAATTTTCTCTAAAAACTTCATTTTCACAACATTCTCCATTATTGAAGCTCTAAGATGACACTTTGTTGGATTTTCTTCTCACATTGTTGTGGCAATGGTGGCACTCACAAGCTTGTGATCTCACATCTTCCTTCACATGCTTGAGGGAACCATGTTTGGGGGGTGATATCCATTTCATTTAGCATTGTTATTTGGTTTACTTAGCATATCATTGTTTCTATTACTTGGGATTAAGTATTTCTTTATTGCATTATTTCTCTTTCATGGCTATTTTGGCTGTCTGTGGAGGTGGGAACATTGAAATGGGGGTTTGACTGTGGCAAGCCCTAAAAAAACCCCAACTTTTTTCCCCGTTCTACTGTGTGTAGGTATTGCAATCATGTGGGGCTAGCGAGAGGCTAGACCAACCGTGAGTTCAATTTTCTACCACCTTTGTTCTTGTCAACTTCTATATTTTAAGTTAAAGTGTTATTCTTGTCATTTTAGTAGTTTCACTCTATATGCTTTTTGTCATTAAATAAAACTCTATTTATTGGGTAGTTAGTGAGTTTTTGTTAAGTTTGGACCATCCATCACACTTTCTATCCATATGGATGCTAATGCACCACACTGTCATCTATCTTCTGTACTAGAGTCATCTGGAAAAGAGCTTCCTAGGTTACAGTCTTGAATCGAGAATTCACTCACCTAATTCCCTAAACCTCCCGAGTTGACAAAAGGATAGTGGCAGGTCAATTTCCCTACCTCTTCACCCTCCTAAAACATCAAACTTAAACCTTAAGCAATTCCTTAAACCTTTTCAACCCATCCATCTTTAGCATGAGATAGATTAGGGTAGTTGATTGTTCTAGACCCTTTCGTGATCTAGGGTCTTGAGCAGTCGGTCCCCCTCCTCTATATTTTGGTGAACTCGACGTGAATCTTGTAATATCCATTTCTTTATGTTGAGACTCTTTCTCTCATATTCGTGTAGGTTGTAGGCTTGTGTATGTTGACACTTTATGAGCTTCACAACCCAATCCACTACCTTTGGGCATGTAGTTAGAAAGATCGTGTGACACATAGAGATGGACTTTACAAGGGTAACTTCAGCTCTTGCGTCATAGGACATGCTATTGGTGGTAGAGATGAGTTTCTTTGATGAAACCACTCATGCCCCTACTCCTCCTATCGCTCCTTTAGCTATGCCTCTAGACGAGAATAAAGTCATCCCTATTCCTATAGAGCACCTCATGGCTCTAGATAGGAGTCTATTAGACCTTGTAAATCACTTGGAGAGAGATCAAAGCATGGCTAGGCCTACTAGGGTTTTCAATGAGATCAAATATATGCTAGACAAGGATCAAATAGGCATAGAGTTTCTTCGTGGCCTTACTAATTTAGTGGAAGCATATGCCCCCTCTTACAACCCTAGATCGAGTATTGCCCGAGGTCATGAGTACGATGCTTATGAAAGATATATTAGAGGCTTGATGCTTGTGACATCGATCTATATGGCTGAAACAAGCCCTTTTGTCTATGTTCTTGGTCCACCTCCTATTGTCATAGCAAGAAAAATACCACTTGGATTCAATGTTCTTCCTCCTCGGGGAAACTTTGTTCTTGCTAGGAGGATTTACAATAGAGTGGGGGTTGGTGATCATGGTATGTCTGGTGACCCAGTGGTGGCTTTAGCGGTGGTCATGGTGGTGGATTTGGTGGTGGCTCGAATGGTGGTGACGATAACAGCCCTAGTAGTGGCTCCACTACTAGTCATAGTGGTGGCTCCAATAGTCCAATGTCTTCATTTGACCTTGTTTTGAATGCCTTGCTACAAAATATAGGTCAAATGCAAAACCGGTTGGTGAGTCTATCCCAAGCCTCTGCCCAACCTATCTTTCAACCTTTCTTTAAAGCATCATGATGAAAGAAGTCAGTACACATCATGTTGAAAGCTGACACATCATGATGAAAGAGGTCAGTACACATCATGGTATGTTGAGACTCTTTCTCTCATATTCATGTAGGTTGTAGGCTTGTGTATGTTGAAACTTTATGAGCTTCACAACCCAATCCACTACCTTTGGGCATGTAGTTAGAAAGATCGTGTGACACATAGAGATGGACTTTACAAGGGTAACTTCAGCTCTTGTGTCATAGGACATGCTATTGGTGGTAGAGATGAGTTTCTTTGATGAAACCACTCATGCCCCTACTCCTCCTATCGCTCCTTTAGCTATGCCTCTAGACGAGAATAAAGTCATCCCTATTCCTATAGAGCACCTCATGGCTCTAGATAGGAGTCTATTAGACCTTGTAAATCACTTGGAGAGAGATCAAAGCATGGCTAGGCCTACTAGGGTTTTCAATGAGATCAAATATATGCTAGACAAGGATCAAATAG
The DNA here is from genome assembly GCA_007258455.2 of Sequoia sempervirens. Taxonomy (NCBI): domain Eukaryota; kingdom Viridiplantae; phylum Streptophyta; class Pinopsida; order Cupressales; family Cupressaceae; genus Sequoia; species Sequoia sempervirens. The sequence continues at coordinate 750,229,077 of VDFB02281492.1, forward strand.
GCATAGAGTTTCTTCGTGGCCTTACTAATTTAGTGGAAGCATATGCCCCCTCTTACAACCCTAGATCGAGTATTGCCCGAGGTCATGAGCACAATGCTTATGAAAGATATATTAGTGGCTTGATGCTTGTGACATCGATCTATATGGCTGAAACAAGCCCTTTTGTCTATGTTCTTGGTCCACCTCCTATTGTCATAGCAAGAAAAATACCACTTGGATTCAATGTTCTTCCTCCTCGGGGAAACTTTGTTCTTGCTAGGAGGATTTACAATAGAGTGGGGGTTGGTGATCATGGTATGTCTGGTGACCCAGTGGTGGCTTTAGCGGTGGTCATGGTGGTGGATTTGGTGGTGGCTCGAATGGTGGTGACAATAATAGCCCTAGTAGTGGCTCCACTACTAGTCATAGTGGTGGCTCCAATAGTCCAATGTCTTCATTTGACCTTGTTTTTAATGCCTTGCTACAAAATATAGGTCAAATGCAAAACCGGTTGGTGAGTCTATCCCAAGCCTCTGCCCAACCTATCTTTCAACCTTTCTTCCAACATATTCCTTTGTCGGTGATGATATTGAATACTCCCTTCCCTCAAGGGATGAAAATTCCTAAGTTTGAGAAGTATGGTGGTAAAGGAGACCCTCAAATACATGTGTCAGCTTTCAACATGATGTGTACTGACTTCTTTCATCATGATGCTTTAATGGCCAAAATATTTCCTCAGTCTCTCAAGGATACAACACTAGAGTAGTACTGTTCCTTGCTTGACAATTCTATATCCTCATTTGGTCAACTGGTTAATTAGTTTCTCTGACAGTTCCAACCTAAAATCGAGCTAAAGATGACCTCAAATCTTGAATGATGTAAGCAAGGGGTAAATGCAAGAAGATGAGTCCATGAAACGTGGAAGTTTTTGTCTTTGCAGAAAACTTGAAATTGGCTTCAACAAAATGAGATCCCATTTAGGTTCAGGGTCTCGAGCCTAAAACTAAAATAGGATCCCATTTTAAAAAAAATCAAGATCCCATTTTTCAAAACAGGATCTTGTTTTGTAGAACCATGAAAAAAATATTTCTTTATGAAATGGGATCCTATTTTTTAAAATATGAATTTTTGGTTGCGTTTTTTGGCTTGTTTTTTAGTTTGGGAAATGGCTTGGGGATCCAAACTTAAGCTTTGGACCTAGTTTGACTTGCAACTTGAAGGTCATGTCAATGTCACAAGAAAATAGTGACTTTGGACATATGTTTGAAGACCTATTTCGCAAAAAAAATTAATGAAATTAAAACCCATTATAGATGAGATAGTGCAAATTTCAAACATATTTATTTTTACAATTGGATTTTTTTTTAATTTTTCAATTAATTTCTAATGAAATTGGTCCATAAACTTGAAATATCAAGTTTTTTAATATTTTAATAACTTTTTATTAAAATATTTTTTTGTAAAATGAATTGCACCAAAACATACTTTAGACAATTCTTCTCAATTTGAAAAAAGAAATTCAAAAAATGATAAGTTTAGGTCATCTTATGCATGATGTACACAACAATTTTTCAAAACAACAAATATGGCCAATAAAAATTTAACAAAAAAAAATATTCAATAAAAAATTACAAAAGAATATTGAAAACGTGCTTCAGTGAGTTACAATATTTTCCCAAAAGGATTTAGAAAAATATGATTATTTAGGTCAAAATATGGATGACATACACATGCATGGTATGGTAAAAAAAAGTGAGTTTTAAATAGTGGTTTTTAGAAATGTCTATTGAAAATCATTTTTTATGATCTGGGTATTGAAATAAATTACATATTTAGAAACTAGACTCTGAGTACTACATTTTATGCTCAATGATTTTTTTTAAGATTCCATCTCTAAGTGCATCAAATTTTAAGGTCAAATGTCACAAATTCTGAAAATCAAGGAAAACACTTCCCACTTTTTGGCCAAAAAGTGGACTCAACTTCTTACACCCCAAGGAAAGCATGAGAAGATCACTGATTTCATTGCTCGATACAAAACACTCTTTTCACAATCTCTTAAGTTCACTACTCGACTTAGATGTATAGAAGGTGTTCATTGGCAACTTACAACGACCTTAGTAGGTGAAATTTTCCTTGAAGTATCCTTCTTTCCCACATTTGTGTGACATTGCGAGAGTATCAATAGATGGTTGTTCAATTTAGGGGATCTTCCTCGCACTCCTGTCCCGAAGGAAGATCTATAGTGTCAATTTCAGGAAAAGGAAAATCTTTTGCAAATATAGTTGCTGCATCTAATGACAGAGGCCTCAATTGCAACAGCTAGTTTACTAAACTATTTGAATCTTATTCTTCTATTATGCAAAAGTTGTTGAAGGATAAGATTATATCATTGAAAGACCCTCAACCTCTTAGAGAGCCTTATCTTGATTTGTATGATGGAAATGTGTTTTACCAATACGATCATGTCCCTGAGCATGATACTGAACATTGTATGTGCCTATGTCATGAGATATAGGATTGCATCGATGATGGTACCATCCACCTTGATGGTAAAAAGTAGAATGCAAAAAAGTCTGTGGCTAAGGTGAATGGTGAACTACATATCTACACAAATCCATTTCCATCACACTCTGCTAATTTGATTGTTGAGCCTTCTATTATTGGTCCTACCGATGAGGTCCCTTCTACATACGTAAATGTGGTCTCATTTAGTCCTAGTCCTCCCCCTCAACCTGTGATTGGTTCTCCAGATGTAATTTTTATGTTGCAATATTTATCCATGAATAAAAAAGCCTCTCTATATATTCCCACACATTTCAATGAAAACATTAAGATAGGAGTCCTTTTGGGCCTCGCAAGCTACGTGAATGCTAATACGAAAGATACTCTTTTATTGAATTCTTTACAAAGGTAGGAATATGAGAAGACAAAGACCACTATATGTACTCATGATGTCATCTCTCTTGCTTTGTATGGCTCTATAACTCTTTTCATCCTAGTGGGACCTAAGGCCATGGATACTAATTTTGATGTCATCTTGAAATATGATCTATTTAGGGTGAAGCTAGGCACCCCTTGGCTAGCTTTCATGAACATATTCACTTCCATAATTCATAAATGTCTAAAATTCTCTTACGAAGGTGTCATACATGTTTTGCACAACATTGGGTATCAACCATTGGTATCTCATGGGGGTTATTCCTTGGATCATTTTTGGCCCTCCCTGGTTGGTATGCTTCCTCCTAGAACATGCCTACTTTATTGAAATTATGTTAAGTATAAGACTTAGGGAAAGGTGTAGCCAAAAATGACACCCTATAGCGCAACAACAAGTTTCCTCCTCCTCATAAAAGGGAAAGGGGAAACCTGCTCGCATTGCTTAGGGCTCTTCTTCTTCCTCTGTAGTTCCACCTGCCTCTATCTCTCACCATATTGTGATGCCTTCGAATTTCACCCCTATGTGTCTCTTGGGGAGTCTGATGGTGTTAGCTTGGTAGAAGGCCAAGTGTTAGGCATTTGAACTTCCTCTCTTACCCACAGTGCCTTAGCCCATCATGTATTTTAAGGGGAGGGGTCCCCATGGAGTGTCTTCTATGTCTCAGCCTCCTACTACTCCTACCTCTAAGGTAGTGTTCATGGGAAAATTCCCACCATTGAGGCACTCAAGTCTACTCCTTTGTATGTTATTGCATCTTCCTCTCCATCTCTTCCTCCTATTCCTATTTAAGAGTCACTCCCTCCACCAGAACTGGTTGTAATGGATACTCTAATGACTAAATAGGAGTCTTTCATCCATTCTCAAGTTGCAGCCTCTAGCTCTCAGAGCCATAGAAACCACCTTACACATGAATGCAAGTGTCAGAGGAAGGCTCTAGCCACTGAGCAAGCCGCCTTATAGAAGAAGGAAGGGGAGCCAACAACCTCGCTTTGGAATCTTCTACTGTGTCCTCCCCTTCTGCCCCTTTGCTTCAGTTCCATCCACCCCAATCTTGCTTTTGGCTCCCCCTACGAGCATGAATGATCCTCACCCTAAGAGGGTGCAAATATTCATTGCTCCTTCAACTCAACCTCCTCTTTTGATGTTCCTTCCAGACATCCTACCTTTTTCAAAACTCATGGACATGTCAAATACCTCGGTGGTGGTTGTCGCAGTTTTCTCCTCATCCTCCTTACCCTCTTCTTCATCTGTGGGGATTTTGAATCCTCCATTGAAGAAAAAGTTGGAGGATGACCTTTCTTCCAATGGGGGTTGGAAGAAGGGTTCACCATCTTTGGAGGTTAGTTCTGTGTCAGCTTGTACCATCTTAGTGACAGATGTAGCCCTTGTGTCCCCACAGTTTGTCACTACTCCCGATTCTTTTGGTGAGGCTAGTAGTGGATCTCAAGTGCCCCCTCCATCTCCTACTTAGTTGACACATGGCACTACTATAAAGTGCATGTTCAACTTTAAAGACAATGTCTCAGCTCTATCAGAAATTTTTGTGAGATCACTAACATTTACCTCATAAGAACTTAGTTGAGAAGACCTTGAGGGGCCTTCTTCCTTAGCTCTTGTCATAGGAGAGTTGAAGGTTACCCCCCTTGCTATCCCACCCTTGCAGGCTCATCTTCCCTCCCCTTACAATGATCTAGATTGGGAGAACAATGACCTCTTGGTTGATGAGGACTAGGGGGCACCTTTTCTTTATCTATAGATTAGATTGTGTGTGTGTTGTGTTTCCGCATGCTTGTTTTATGTGTTCTTGGATGACCCTTGTCAACCTCGTAGGTGCTTGGATACATGAGTGTTTTTGTGTCATAAAAATTCCTCTATTTATCACGTCATTCTTCTATTTTTTGTGCTTTGATTTTTGACAATTGGGGATGATGCAAAGTGTTGGAGGCATTTAGGCCTCCCTTCCATGTTGACCCAATTTTTTATTTTCATTTTGTTTTCACGTGTCTTTCTTCACATGGTCCAATATAGTAAGGGGTTGATGATAGTTCATTTATATGTTATTATATCTATCTATCTATATTTATGAGTAGCTCTGACCCCAAAATATCAAATCCCTCTGTCTCTTGATCATTATGTCATTGTTTCTCCTTTCTTTTTATCTTTATCTCTCCTTCGCTTGCTTTGTGATGTTGTTTTGTTTATGTCTTGTCCCTCATGTGTGTGACACCATTACCACGATTACATCTCATCATGTTCCATGGGCCACAACATCACTTTCATTCTTGCTTTTCTCTCCTTAGGATGTCATGTGCCTATGAGTTTGGTACACACCATACTAAGGGGGGCTATCATGAATACTGCTTCAATTTTTAGGTGTATTTGGTGGCCAGTGAATCCCTTGCTAAAAATATTCTATTTAAAAAAATTGTATTCTTCAACATGGATTCCTAGACAATTTTTTTCTTTCATCACAGATTCGTAAGATAGAATTTGGACTTTCCCTTGCGAGGGAACATTTCTTCTTTCAAATTCCTTGATGAAATGAATCTTTAAGAATGATTCCTTTATGAAATGAATCTTTAAGAATGATTCCTTGATGAAATGAATCTTTTAGAAGGATTCCTTGATGCTAAAACATTGGAAATTTTTTTTATCTCTTTTCAAAAATGTTATCAATTTCAAATAGAGCATCCCTTGAGTGGACCACTTTTCATTTGAAGGGTTCCTGAGGGACCCCTTTGAAAGATCTTCCTTCAATTGTTGACTATTTGCGTGACTGTCTGCTTGTTTGCCTGCATGGCTTCTTTTTGTTATCTAACATGTTTTGTCTGCAGATTAACATGCTGCTTTGTAGGTGTTTCTGTGAAGCTGCTTTTCAATCAACCTTGCAGGGTCAAGTACCTATAAGGATCCATCATAATATATGGATCCTCTTACACCTAGCTTCCTTCAGGACCAAGCACCTAGGGGTGTCTCCTTTGTAAGTATGAGGACTTGTGAAGTGCTTACAACCTGTTGAATCTCTTTATTCAACTTTGTAGGACTGAGCACCTACAGATCTTGTTTGCTCATCTTTTATAGGTCTACGGATCTGCGACACATGTTTTTTCTACTCTCCTCAGGTCTGATGACCTATGGAGCCATCTCCTCTTCCTATGCTTTTGGGTAGGTTAGATTACGATCTACTTCCTCAATGGTTTAGGTATACTTTCTTTGAACATTTTTGATCTACTTTATCTTGCATCTAGTAGCACATATGCTCACTAAAGTGGGAGAAAAATATAATGGAGTGAATTTGCACCCCTTGAAAATTCCCCATTTACACCCCTTACCTTAGAAGAATTAAACTCGACAATGTTTTTCTACTTCATCCATGTGCTATCATCTTTACAAGATTTGCACCTCTGAAATATGCATAGGCATTACACTTCTCCATTGAAAATGAAGCATAATTCCATTGCACCCTTGACCAACCTCAAATGGCTCTTTTGGGCTTCTACTCATCCTAAAAAGACTATCTTCTCCATTCATTTGATCTTCTACACATTTTTTTTGAGCTTCACTTTCCTCTACACACGTCATTTTCACAACATTCTCCATTATTGAAGCTCCAAGATCAGGGAAAACTTTAAGAAACCCCTCCCTCGATGAAGGTGTAAAATCCTGGTGAATCTTGTATACTTCCTGATAAAAATATTAATTATAGTGGTGAATTTTTTCAGTTTTCATGAAAAAAAAAGTCTATTGGCGAATCTTTATAATCGCTAGAAGTCTGTGGAAAATCCTGGCGAAATGAATTTTTTTTAAAACCACTAAATTTTTTCCATTGGTGATTAAAATCTATTTTCAAACCAATAGAATATTTCGATTGGTGAATTAAACCTATTTTCAAACTAGAAAAAATATTTTTATTGGCCATTAAATTTTTTTTTTCAAACTAAAAAATAAAATTCATTGGCGAATTAAACCTATTTTCAAATGATTAAGAAAAAAACATTGGCAATGTAAACATAATATCAAACTAAAAAAAAATGCAGTGGTGAAGTGTTAGTGCAAATTTTCCTGACCTTAGTTGCAAGTCTTTCTTGGTCATCTTTGTAGTCGGTGGGTCAAAGGTTTTGAAAACTTCAAAACTTTAGACTTTGGTTCTAAGCTTCCAAGTTTTAGTGACCACACGACATTATGGACCATGACCGTTCAATGAATTTTTGATGGATGGCTATAGTTGCATTCTGGAAGTATATCTCTCAAGCACTAGATATGCGAATTGAACCTCTAGAATTACACTAGAACCATTAGAATTTCAGAAATCAATGGTTGAAATTTTATTAATTATTTAGGTCTGTCGGTCATCCTGCTCTTGTTTACCATTTAATATTGCCTAAGTTAGACCAAAATATTTTATGACAAAGCCTTAAATCTTAACTCTTTAATCCTGAGGTTCGAGTCTCGTCAACCTAGCGATGTCCCCATTTTAAATTATGCACATGCATAAAGTTTGTTTTAAAAGAGGGATCGTTCAATGAATTTTCGATGGACAGCTATAGATGCATTCCGAAAGTAAATCCTTGAAGTACTAGACTTGCAAACTGAAACCTCCGGAATAACAATAGAACCGTTAGATTTTCAAAAATCAATGGTTGAGATTTTATTAATGATTGGTTTCAGAAATCAACATATAGTTCCAATCATAAGTGAGTGAAATTTATTGTGACTAAATTAGCTAGGACATTGATAATCATTAAGGTAAAATGAGATATTTAATTCTCTCTTTTCAATGCATCGAAGTACTCTACCTTTCATTTATTCTATTGAAATTCTCAATTTGGTTGTGGTACTAAGCAATGACACAGATTAATACCATATGAATAGCTAGAGTGATTGATTGGATAGCTTTATATTGAAAACTGCACAATGTACTATAGAATCATAGATGATGATGTCAATAATCCAGTGATTTTGACAATCGATAGCTTGTGTGGCACTACTGATTTTAACAATTGACAGCTTGTCAGCTTGAGCTATAGTTTGCAACTTTGCATGTAGCTAGCTTGAGGTAACAATTAAGTTGGATTTTTGGTTTATGGTTGCGTGAATCACAATTATTACTAAGTAGTCAGTAGTAATTATACACAACCTCATTACTCACACATGACACGTGTGAGGTGTACAAGGTACCAGGTTGATAGTGGCACTTTTGGTGGCACTTTTGGCCCATAAATAAGGATAGTGAGCATAACTAAAATCATTTGTTTAATTGTCATAAGGGTTTTCATTTTGTAGGGTTAATAACTTAATAAGGATTCAGGAAGAAGATGATGTGGTATTATTGGGGATGCTCTAAATTCTCCTGCTTCCAGTTATGTAGTTATAGAGTAAAAGACCAATTTCCTTCAAGTTCAGAATGGGTGGAATTGGAAAGAAGTTGATTTGGTTCACCTAACTTCTTAGACATGTTTTGAACTAGGATGAGAAGCTCTGATGGACATAAGTGCTATCCCCATGCATGGAGGCTACAAGTAGAAGGTGGGAGAACTTTTACTACTCCTCATCGTCTGCATGACTTTGGTTCTCAAAGGGGATAAGCACATTTTGTATCTTCATGGCTCCCATTTACCTAGTTTGATTTTCCCCCCTTTCCCCATGCATTTATTTTCAGAGTGACGAGGGTATGGCTGACTTGATAAGTCCCATGTGTTTATTTCCACAGCTCATGGTTGACTCAACAAGTTCCATTTATTTTCAGAGATACATGTATCACATTTACACTTTCAACTTTTCACCAGCGGTCCAACAAAAGCTTGGTGCTTTCGCTTACATTTGTATTTGTACTATATAATAATGTGACATTGTAATTCAATTGTAATAAAATAAATAGTTGTGCTATTAATGTGACATTGTGATTCATTTTATTAAGGCCTATGAAATGTTAAGTTTCCAGCCCCTTGGCCTTGATGTCAACCCTAGCACATTAAACTTTAAAGCAAATTTAAAACATATGTTTTATGTTTATTATTTATATCATAAATTACTCAAGTGTTTGATGAACATTTGATGTATGGTTGTAGTTGCATTCTAGAATGAAATGCATAGAGCACTAAACTTGTGAACTTAAACCTCTAGAATCACCCTATAACTGTTAGATTAATAGAGATCAACAGTTTAGAATTTATTTTCAATGTAGGAGTAAATCATTGTTTTTAATGGCTTGTTTTAAATGTTGTCAGCCATGTACATTGTACTACCTAAATGTGTATTGTGTAGTCCGTAAGTAACGAGTAGACGTTTCGATGTCATTCAGTTTGCTCATTGTAGTGCACCACCCTATTATGGGTTCCAAAGTTCCACTTCCAACAAAGCAATTCTAGTAACGCAGTTTCAAGCTTCAACGTAGTTTCAACTAAAATTCAAAATCTGGGTAAGTTAAAGAATTCTTGTGGCTACGTTTCATCATTTGAAGTTGACGTTTCTTAAAATCTTATTTTGTCAAACTTTGAAGCTTAAGTTTAGGGTTAAGAGGCTTAAGAATTAAGAAAAATTAAGGACTAATAGGGAATTCACAAATTTCATATTGTTGATTGTATCAACATGTCTACCACCAATACCACTAGAGCAATGTCAGATAAAAAATACATTATGCAAAATTGCTTGAAACCCTAGGTTTCCCTAATGAATACCATGATATTTATGATCCTAAAACCTATAGTAGGCATACCTTAGAACTTAGATTTTCATCTAAGAATAAGGCTGCAAAGCAAATGCAAGTTAATAGTATCAGTGCACAGTGGGTAACTGGATTAGGGCACATGATGTTACATGAGGTTTTCCCTTGCCTAGAATTTATCATGGTCTGTGCCCTAAATTATGATGATAACAAAAGAGAAATTGTTAATAAAGATAGTAAAGAATAATTGTTAGCCATTAATGCAGAAGAACTTGGAAAAGTGTTGGCCTTGGGTTTACAACCGAAGAATTTGGAAATGTCCACATTGACCTCGAAAAGCTTGCTAGTGATTATGAAGTAGTGGATGAAATGGAGAAAAATTCTTTCTTAAAGAATAGTTCAGGATAGAAAAAAATTAAAAGGTGATCATAAGCGTCCTTATGATTTGGATATTTTTAAACCTTGGGTTTAGGATACTATTTCCATGCTAGCATTTTTCCTCAGACTAGATAGAAATTTGGAAGTGGGTGCATGCCTCCTTGAAATGGTGTATAATATCCATTATGGTGCTCCACATGCCAAATATAATTTTATTGAGCACATTGTAGAATCCATGCATAAACAATTTTTAATGATTAAAGGAGGCTCCACCAAGACATTTAGGTTCACAACCTACTTGTGCTATCTTTTTCTATTCAAATTCAAAGGAATGTTGTAGACCAACAAGCTTCAGATTCAACTCTATGGTAATAGTAATCTTGAGCAAAAGAAAATGGCTCTAGTATATGAATGGACCACTGTTATAAGGTTGCATGATTCTCAAAGGAACTACAATCATTTTGTAGACTAATTTTTGGCTCCATTGCATCAGGCAGTTACAAATACTCCAATGCCTAGATTGCCTATGTCATGTAGAAACTACATTCAACTAGGAAAAGAAATACAATTGGATAATTGGTACTTATTGGAAGAATATATTGTGCTAATATTTTATGGATCAGAAGTACAACCATACAAACTTCCAACACATGTGACAAAAAGGGTTTTTTATTTGGAATATGTAAGGTAGATGTATAGTACTAATGAAATACACCTTACTAGTTAGGGGAAGAAGACCTTATTTCTTTCTTTACCTTTTTCATGTGGAGGGATGACATTCGAGAGAAAAGCATTTAGTGTGGCACATGATCTTTTGATTTTTTTTTATTTTGACGGTATCTGTCACTAGTAGTATGATCCATGTGACACCATTAAATCAATGATTGTGCTCAATAAGAATGTTGGAAGTAGAATTCAACATCAAAGTAAACCCTTGCTTGAAAACTTGAGAAACAAAGATTCTTGGGATGAGGTCAAAGTAGGAATGGAGAAAAGTGATACTGAGAATGGTATTTCTTTTGAACAATTGTTAGCAAAAATTATGGCATTGCATCGAAAGACAATTAGGAGGTACAACAATTTTTATGGAAAAAGTCATAAACCATCTAGTAGAGTAAAAATTCCAGATTCTCTAGAGAAGGAAGTTACAGAAAAAAAATTGGTCACGATAAAAAATTACTGCCTTTTGGTCTATGAGGAAGGACCTAGGTGATCCAAGAGCTCTTGTAGAGTATGGAGATAACGAAGAAAATATTGAGTTTAGAAAATTATGGAATATAGAGCATCTGAATGAACAAGAAGATGAAGAAAGTGATGATGATGGGCAAGAAGAAAGCCATGTCAATTTCAAACTTGGTTTAAGTGAGGCCACAAAAGAAGCATTTACTATAGGAGTAACCATAGCTGAAAAATTGGGTTATGAAGGTGGTCCTTTGGGGTCCCAAAGACAAGGCCCTTGGATGGTAATAGATGTAGATCATAGAAAACTAGTTGATAAATCTAGCCTTGGGTTTGGAGGTGAAAAAGTAGACCTAGGGTATACAGGTCAATTTGTTAGAGCTTCAAGTTCAAATCGTCATCCTCGTGGTCAAACACAATCACAAATAGGACATGCTCATGGTGGAGGGCTTAGTGCAACATGCACTGCCTCTGGTGGTGATGGTATGGGTAGTAGTACTAGTAGTGGTCAACATGTGCTACAACAAAAAATTACACACAAGAGGACAACACAATATACCATAGAAACACCAGGTGATCAAGGCATATAGAAGAGGCAAAGGATTTTGACAGGTCCAACTCCAAGTCACACTACCAGTGGATCCACCACAAAGGATTTATTTCCAGGAACTCCCCCAATGCCAGTTATTCTGGCTGTGACATCATTAGCAACTACAAGTACTCCTATTCCTTCACCATTCAAGCATTCCATTGTTCCTGCATCCCCGGGTTTTGATTACATTGAAGAGTTTAAAAAGAAATCAAAATTGAATAAAAAAGAAAACAAGCAACTGATGAAGAGTGTGTCTACTCTAACTTTAGAGCTTGGAACAACCACGGTATTACCCACATTTGACACAAGTAAATAAATCATGGAGTACACATTTCTTATTCCCACAGTTCAAAATAGACCAGCAAACCAGATGGCTCCATCTGAATTCTAGGTGAATAATTTTCAATTGGATTTTTCTGAACTCAGAAATATTGAAAAAATTAATGTATCAAAGAAGAACAATGAATTGGTGTACACATAATTGTTGAAGAAAGATAGAGAGAAAAAAAGGTTGCAGACTCAAACTGAAAAGTTATAGGCATATCTAGAAAATGAGAAAGCAAAGGAAAACAATAGATAACAAGAGAAATGAATTAGAAAAAAGAATTAAAAAATCTTCCTCTACATTAACAAGCAAAGAGGATAAGCAGAATGAGATTGAGACTGCAGTGTATGAATTGAAGAAAAGGCTAGATGAGAGAAACAAGAAATATGATGAGGAAAAATCCACTTCAGAAAAATTAAGACTAATCATTGCAATTGGAAATGCACATTGGGAACAAAAATTGGAGGGGAGAAAAAGAAATGAAAGATTGGAGGCAGAGCTGATGGAAGCAAAAAATGAAATTAAGTCTTGTCAAAATAAGTTATCTTCATTTTGTATAGAAACAATGAAGCATATGAAACAAAAAATCTAGGATGAAATAATGTATGGGATTGATCATTTTTGTGGCATGTTTCAATTGATTGATGCTATCAGACAACATCATAAGAAACTCAACAAATATTTAATGGAGAACAAAAATGTGCTAGCATTAGAGAAATCAACAAATAAAATTTAACAAGTGGTCTACAAAGCTAGTGACAATGTTTTGAAATCAAAAGGGATTACTAATCGGCTTGCTACATCAATGACATTGTCATCTGTCATTGAAAAGTGTTTGAGAATGCGTGAAATAGAGAAATATTTGCATTTGGCTACAAACAAGATGAAGAAGGTGGATGAAAAGTTAAGGAACTTCACAGAGCTTGGATTACCAAAGGCTTTTGACACAAATGAGTGATTCATTGGATGGAATGATTTCAAAAAGAAGATGGAGGATGCAAGGAATATTGATTTGGACCAATTTCCTCAGAACCCAGATGTGGTGACCTATTTGGATTCCATCAAACCATTGCTAACCCTGAATGCAAAATTGATTGAAGAATCCAAGACAAGTTCCAATTTGAATAATGAATTGTTAACAAATCTTCAAGTCAAACAACATTAGCTAGAACAAATGACAATTCCAACACCTGAAGAGTGGAAGTTGCTAGAAAAGGTGATGCAATGATTTAACTTTTGATAATATGAGTTTCCAAGTTCCAACTCAGCTCTGTGTAGAGTTTTCTTTGAGAAAAATTTTGTATTGCCAATGTCTATATGTATTCCTTCATGTGATATAGTGATAATCAATTTAAAAGCTCAAATTCAAACTTCAGTAATGTGTTGATGTTCAATTATCTATATTATTTATACCATTTGAAGAAAAAGTCTAATAGTGGTTTCAACTTCTAGATACACTTGTTATTATGTTCATTGTTGTATATGCTACTAATACTAATGTTAATATGTTATTAATCTAATAAGCATTGAGTTGAGTGATGAATCACTGAGCACATGCTCAAGTTTTATTTTTAACACAATTAAAATATGAACTATAAGGTGATTTTAATTCCAGTCATCCATAATCTTAGTGAAATTGCATTACAATTCACACATCAATACTCAATCTCCATGACTACTTAGCATATCCACTAAACATTTATATGAATTCATGTCATGGATTATCTATTATTGGAATTGGAATGATGGATTTTTGGTTAGTTTCATTGCTACTAAGTTTTGGTGAAGAGAGCGGTTTTGGTGCTCTTCCTAACCTTAGTTGCTAGCCCTCAGAGTTTTATAACCTTATCGCGGAACTCTAAATTCTCATAACTCCCCTATTCCCCGACATGGTTGATGGTTCACTTTGTTGAGTTGCAAGTCTTTCTTGGTCATCTTTCTAGTCAGTGGGTCAGAGGTTTGGAAAACTTTGAAGCTTCAAACTTTGGTTCTAAGGTTCCAAGTTTCAACGACCACATGACATTATGGACTTATCTTTCCTTTCAAATGCACCATCATCTGACATCTCATTGAATGCTATGTATGGACTAAACTTAGTTGTCTTTTTAGGAATTTCCAAAAGCATGCTATGTGCATACTAATGTAAAATATAAAATACAATATAAAATATAAAATATCACAATTTCATGGAATACAACATAAAATATCATCAACTACAGTTTGACTTTGGAATATGATTCATGAAGTGCAATATAAAATAAAATATCATGAAGTGCAATGTTTCACAATTTCATTGAATATAATATAAAATATCATCAACTATAGTATGGAATAATGAAATCTAATCCTGGGATCCATGAAGTGCAATATAAATATCTAAAAGCTGCTAATTCTCTTGAATCTCTTCCATTTCCCAAATAGACTGGGGGTCCTCAATCTGACGTTCATCATCAAATAAAGTAAAAGAGTCTTTTTGAATTTGATTCCAAGTTTGCTCTTCATTTTCTTCAGTCTGTGTCTCAAATTCAACATTCATTATGTCATTTTTGTCAATGTCAACTTTCTGAGTCCCATTGCCACTACTAATGCCACCAGTACTATCCCTTGGATTTGGAGTGTTGCACAATCCAACCCCTCTTCTTTCACATGTGGACCTCTAGATTGGGAGTGCCCTTTCAAAAGGAAAATTTCTGACATTATATGTAGTTCCTTTCATACTCAAGAAATTTTCCAAATTCTTGTCTAGTTTGTTTCTAAACTTTGATTTCAAAAACCCCAATGTACTGAAAACTCTCTCATCTTCCACTAACCCCAATATCATTGTTTGACATAAATTAGCAAGTTTGAAATATTCTAATATCAAACCATGCAATATTTCACTCTGACCTAAGCTTTTCCAAACCTTATTTATTGATCTCAGTTCAAAGGCCTTGTCCTTACCCATGGATTTATACTGGTCCCTAATAGCTGTTGCAAAAATCCCACATTATTTTCTAAGCTTAGCTTCATCTAAAATTCCTTCTATTTTCTGCTCATTGTATGTTATAGTTTTCAAAAATTGTTTGATCAAGATTTTTACCTGAGCATGAAAAAATGTGGGGTTATCTCAGTTTGCCCAAAATTGAGGATACACAATACTCATGGCTTCAAGTATTTCATGTTGAGGGAATCTTTCACAAATCTTTGAGGAAAGAGATTTTGCAATTTCCTTCAAATTATCACCAACAGATTTAAAAATGCCTTGAAAATCTTCTTGGTTAACAGCTACTTCTCTGCTAGAGTTCCTAGTTGTCTTACATTGGTACATTTGTATCTCATATCCACATACACAGATGCATAATTTCCCACTTGCATTAAACTGTAAATAATTATCAAGATCATTCAAATCAATAATTTTCCACCACATGAAATAATTTGGGCCATCTTGTGTTAGATCTAGATATAGATGATCGAGGGCCAAACATGTAAGTGTACGTAGATTGGAATATTCATTAATATACATATTTATGTCTTGGGATTTCTTCACAAGCTCGTTCATCACATCCAGCATGGGGAGAAGACTAGTTAAAGTCAAGAGTGTCTCTATATCACTTAGCCTATGTAAGAGGTCAGGAGATTTTTCTACTGTGTTGCGATGCTCATACATCACTCCAATCAAAGATTGATATTCTAAAATAACTCGTTGCGTTGGCCCATGCAGGGAGATCCATTTGGTATCGACATCCTTGAGAACCTTGTTTCCTGGTGTTACTCCATCAACAAAATTTTGAAATTCTATGAAACATTTAGGACTTCGGTAGAAGTATGTGTGGATCTCGTGGACTAGATTTTTGTCTTTTGATACTATAGGAAACTTGCTAACAATTTTGAATGCTAAATTCATTCTGTGGGCCATGCAGTGAATGACAAGCATGTATGGTGCACAAGTAGTTTGTAACTTTGTGCAAACACCATTCCTTTGACCTTGCATCACTACATCTCCATCAGCTCCTATGCACACCAACTTTTTTGCAATTTTCAACTCATTCATACCTGCAATTTCATTCAAATATTTTTTGACTAGTTCAAATATATTTTGTGCTGTTGAACTGTTCTTCATTTTATGAACACAGAGAAGATGAGCTTGGCGAACATGTAACTGTTGTATAGTATACAAATGCATATAGACCCAAGAAGTATTTTCTACCACAGTAACTTCATCTAAAGATAATGCAATGAAATTTGACTCTTTTACTTTATCCTTTAAATCTTCCTTTTCCACTGCAGCAAGATAGTTTTCCCAATCCCATCCAATGTTTATTGACCAATGTGACAAGGGATAGTGAGGAACACTCAAATAAGATAATAAACTAGAATATTCTAGGTAGTTTGTCATAGGACACCCTCTGGACAAAATATGAAAAACAACAATCATTTGAACAGTTTTTGACAGATTTTCTCCTTCCATTGCTTTTCCAAATTGAGCCTCAAGTGTACCTTTACATGCAACAATGTTCAACATTATTTTTTCATGCTCTTCATAATCCGTGACATACTTAACATGAAGACATTCTTCCTTTGATTTCCATCGTACGAATGATTCTTCCTTTCCATCTATGATTTGTTTTTCATAAACTTTACCGATATGCTTTTCTATAGTGTCAATCTTTAGCTACAATGTCTTGGATCTTCCACATTTCCAACTACAAATATTACATTTGGCCAACGTTTCCTTTTCAATATCGTTTGCATTGCCAATCCCCACTAGTACCATGAATGGGTATTTTGACAACCAACCAAGTTGAACACTCCTTGTCATTTCCCACTCGTGCCCTCTTTTTGGTTTATTTTTCCTTTTCTTGCTACCAACATCATCATCCTCATCCAAGTCAATTATCTCATTCTGGCTAACTAGGCCCAGGGTATCACTTGGAACATCTTCTATGGTATTTCTATCCTGATTTGATACATTTTGAATTAAATCAATGACAATCTCAACTTGACCTTCCGGTGGCAGTGAGGTATTGGGAATGCTAGCAATATTTGGTGGAACAGTTGATGATGTAGCTCCATCTTGACCTGATGGATCAGAAGCTTTGGAAATTACAAAGTAAGACTATATGGTACATCTAAGTTTTGGGTGTTTTGATGGCCTCCTAGTCTCTTCACCACCTTGAGGAGCGATAGGAGTCTCTTCACCACCTTGAGGAGCCTGAGGAGTGGCAGGATTCTCTTCAACACCCTAAGGAGTGGTAGGAGACTGAGAAGCAGTAGGAGCCTTACCACCCTAAGGAACAAAAGGAGTATGAGAAGCAGCAGGAGTCTCTTCACCACCCTAAGGAGCGGCAGGAGCCTTACCCTTGCTGCTCAAGTCGCTTGACATATTGATCTCCAATCCACTCGACATATTCATCTCTCACTTCAAATACAAACTAGAAAAAAATGTCTTCTTGTTTAAGGACAGAGAATAATAATATAGATCCCATTACCTACTCAATATCATCCTTAAAACTGAAGCAAGAATGGAAAAGAGATAAAGAAAACTTATTATTATAACTAATAGCACTATGAAGAAATGATCACTCACCTTTAAGTCTACGTTTTCGGCTTTGGCTGAGTTTCAAATAAATGACACTTTTGATTGTATTCATTTCTGTTCATGGCATGAATTAATAATAAATCACATATCAAATTCAATACCATGGAATACAATATAAAAATTTTGGTTTTTCCTAAACTTAGTCACTAGTCCTCAGAGTTATATAACTTTGTCGCGGAGTTCTAAATTTTCATAACTTCATGATTCCCCGACTTGGTTGATGGTTCACTTTGTTGAGTTGCAAGTCTCTCTTGGTCATCTTTCTACTCGGTGGGTCGAAGGTTTTGAAAACTTTGAAACTTCAAAGTTTGGTTCTTACTTCTAAGGTTCACTTTGTTGAAGCAAGAATGGAAAAGAGATAAAGAAAACTTATTATTATAACTAATAACACTATGAAGAAATGATCACTCACCTTTTAAGTCTACATTTTCAGCTTTCATTGACTTTCAAATGGAGAAGTAGAACCTCAGAACTGAACAAAATGTGTAAGAATAAATGACACTTTTGATTGTATTTATATCAATCCATGATTCCATATTTGGTGAATTCTGCAGGATTTTAAAATGGTATATTAAAAATTTGGCAAATCCTGGGTGCTTATACAACGCTATGATGTAATTTTCAAATGTAATTATTTTTTAATGTTATTGGCGAAATAGGTCCTCATGAGCAACTTTTTATAAATTTTAATTGGCGAAATAGGTCTTCACAAGCAATTATTTGTAAATTTTAATTGGCAAAATGGGTCCTGATACAATGTTGTTTTAGTAGTATTGGTGAATATGTAGGTGTTTTATTAAATGCTTTCAAGATTCCAGGCGAAAATATTAGTTGGTCCAATTGAAATGTGTAGTTTGACAATGGTGAATTTGTTGCTTAAATATGCCTCATAGAAAAACTCATTGGCGAATGGGCATGCATTGGACCTATACTTCGTAAAATCTAGGCAATTTGGACACCTTGTTTGGAGCGAGAATTCTCCAATTGGCAAAGATTCACCACTAAAGTTTTCCCTGTCCAAGATGACACTCTACTAGATTTTCTTCTCACATTGTTGCAACAACAGTGGCACTCACAAGCTTCCAAGCTCACATCTCCCTTCACGTGCTTGAGGGAACCTTGTTTGGGAGGTGATATCCATTTCATTTAGCATCATTATTTGATTTATGTAGCATATCGTTGTTGCCATTGCTTGACATTGTTTTCTTTCCATACTTTTTTTCATCACGTTATTTCTCTTTCATGGCTATTTTGGCTATTCGGGAGGTGGGAACACTGAAACGGGGATTTGACTATGGCAAGCCTTGAAACAACCCCAACATTTTTTCTCGTTTTGTTGTGTGTAGGTATCGTGATCGTGTGGAGATTGCAGGAGGCTGGACCAATCGTGAGTTCGATTTTCTACCACCTTTATTCTCACCAACTTCTATCTTTTAAGTTAAAGAGTTATTCTTGTCATTTCAGTAGTTTAACTCTTTATGCTTTCTATCATTATATAAAACTTTGTTTATCAAGTAATTAGTGAGTTTCTATTAAGTCTCGATTGTCCATCACACTTTTTTTCTATATAGATGCCAGTGCCTGACTGGGATGCCAACGTGTTGGGTTGTCATCTATTTTTTATGTTGGAGTCCTTTAATAGAGAGTTTCCTAGGTCATAGTCTTGACTCAAGAATTCGCTCATTTGATTCCCTAAACCTCTCAGGTTGATAAAAGGATAGTGGCAGATCAGTTGCCCTTCCTCTTCACCCTCCTAAAACATCAAACTTACCTTAAGCAATTCCTTAAACCTTTTCAACCCATCCATCTTTAGTGTAAGGTAGATTAGGGCAACTGATTATTCTAGACCCTTCTATGAACTAGGGTCTTGAGCAATTGGTGCACCTCCTCTACACTTCTCTATGTTGGTGAAAAGAAGGGAAAATATTGTGATTTCTCAAGAAGGAAACAAAAAAGTAAATGGGTACTTGACTTCTAGAAGAAGTGTATTGGTACTAACTGGATCTATAAGATGAGGTACAATAGTGATGGTAATATTACATATTAGTGAGTTCCAAAGATTGAGTTTGTGAGTCCCCTTAACATTAAGGGAGAGTATGTTGGATAATGATGCAAGCATGGAATTGAAGATAAGATAAGTAGAACCAAGCATGCAATTGGAATTTTTAAAACAAACATTCTAAATAATTTTTAGTATTCCTGGTAACTTTCAGTCCATTATAATTTTCATGTTTTTAGTTTTTTAGTTACTTTAAAAGCTTTGCATTGAAATCAAGTCTATCTTTACTATCTTTTTTAGGGTCTGTGATGTCTATAAAGAGTTCCCCTTGCTGTCCAGTCTGAGAAAGACCTCTATATTAAGGTGCATCAAGTTGTAATCCATATAATCTGATTAAAATAATTTTTTTTAATGTTATCAATTAATGTTTGCTGTTACAATCTGAATTTATTGTCTGTGTTCTGAAAAACTAGAGGCACATGATCAAGTATGGACAGCGTTGAGCAGCTGGACTATGCCATATAATTAATTTAGTCCAACAGGATGTGGATATGTCGAATAGGCTTAATAATATAGCAGTTGCAGAGAATGTCAATGATAAAGAGGAATCATTCAGTTTAATCCCAACAAGTGCAGGTGGTTCAGCCATTGGAAAAATTCAACATTCTTTCTTCAGCTTTACTCTGAAGTGTTTGCGAAATGGTATATTTTATGTCTGTAAACTTTCACATGCATGATTGTATAGCCACTTAGAAAAAGGAAACACACAGTTTGAACTTTGAAATGTTAAAACATTATAAAACAGTATATACACTTCATAAACTGGAGATCTATTATAGAGTAGGATAATTGGGTATTAGAATTACATAGGAATTTGAACGTGCAAATTGCACTGCATTTTATGGTAAAAACTGCACGCATACAGAAAATGCAGTTATCATTGTGTAAATTGAATTCCAGTTTCCTTATAACAATGTTTAGGTGTACTTATTACAAAGGATGCGTGGAACATTGTTTAGGCATATCTAATACAGCCAAGGCAAGGAGGATGCTGATAGTTTTGTTGCTCAAGCTTTCTTATCTTATCTCGGTGCCAGTTGATTCTGATAGATGATAGTAATTTTCACATTATTGATTTATATGTTTTAATATTGCATCTCATTTGAGCATTGCCTCCAATTAGATTTTCAATTTGCAGTCTGGTTTGATCTCTTTAAATAATTTTTATTTGAGATATTTTGAATGTATTTCAAAAAATGAACATTTTATTCAAGGAGTTTATATTAAGAAAAATTTAAAATTAAAACATTTACCTAAAATCTTATACATTAAAAATTTAAAATTTTATTCTAAAAAGTTAAACAAAAACTTTATTCTTTCTTCTTTACCAAATTTTATTCTTTCTTTTTACCTAATTTAATTCTAAGATTGCTTTGAATTGAAATATTACTATATCAGAGGCGATGATAATGCCCAACAGCATACAACCCTGTGTACCCTTGATGACCAATCATGTTGACCAAAAATGTTGACCCATACACGATTATAATATCTAGGCAATGAGAATGCCATACTAATTACTCTTCCCATCTTGTATCTTTACTTTGTGTACCGATGCATGTGCATCAGCTTACTTCTTTTGGTCTTCAATTTGACAAAAATAAGATGGGTTCTTTGGACCGTGGATAACTCTGAATTAAAAATAAGTATTTTTTTATTTATGTGTCTTTAATTTTGAGTAGTTATATAAAACTTTTGTTAGCATAGTTTTATTTCAAAGTTGGTTTAAATTTGGTATTTCTTAAAAATAAAATAATTTTTTTAGGAAGATTGTATTATATAAAAATGAAGATTTTAGATAAATTATTAAAATTGCTATAAGATTATTGTTATATATATAAAATAAGTTTTGTCTTAGTATTTGAAGGATAATTTTAAATTAATAGGTAATAGTTACAAAAAAGTGGCTCGACCAACAAACTTGATCATAAAATTTACACTTTACCTTCTAATATATATATTTTTAAATTTGATAAAATTTTATTTGTGTAATGAAAATAATTGTACTACATAAATAAATCTAAGTTAATTAATTAAAAGTGTACATTAATGCATGCATACACATACATACATACATACATACATACATACATACATACGTATATATACATCAATGTCTTAGACCCTATGCAATATCAATTCAAGCACTACAAGTTCAATCTCAAGTACTATGGAATCAATCTAGAATGTGCAAGATTGATCTATTGAAATGTGTATTGGAAAACCTATTCTTCTTTGTCTTCTCAATAAATGAGTCTATTAGGGTTGTAATGTCACTTTTCCTCCTAAAGTTGTTTAAGTATTAGTAGTGGATTTACTAGATTAAATATTAGAGATAAGATAATTTAAAATATATAATATTATCAAAATAAGTGAATAAACAATGTAAACTACAAATATATATGACAATTTGAAAAGAATTCTAAATTAAATTGTAATAAATTAAATTAAATAACATACCCATATAATTCAATCAAATTGACATCAAAATCATATATACAATATTCCTAATATATTTTACCATCAATAGTTTGTAATACTTATCTAAATAACAACACTTGGAAAGCCACTCTCACCCTTGGAAGATGTTGGTGGTATTGGCTCTAACTATGGAGAAATTTATCACACTTATCATTGTTCTTTCCTTTTCCATAGGTCTTCTATGAATATTTAGGGCATACTTGGCACTAATGGATACCTTCCTCCTCATCTCTTTATAACACACTACGTCATTAGTCTTCAAGATAACAAAAGTACTCCCAATATCCATAACAAGAGAATAACATGAATTGAGAAAAGATCAAAGCAAGAGATACAAATTCTCCTCCTCATCCATTTTGACACCAATTAATTCTAATTGATCCAAAAAGATATTGAATGCTTCTAGTTGGATTGTAATTCATCCACCCTCTTCTATTCTCAAGGAATATGATTTCTTCCTAAAAAAAATCTTGTTCAATAAAGAGTTGGCTTGATACATCTCACCAAGTTTCTTCCATAGTTTCTATGCAAAGGTTTCTTCATGAACATTGATTAAAATAGAGTTTTCCAAGAATAATTTGATTAGACCCTTTTCTTTATGATCCATAACATTATATTAAGTAGCCAAAGTAGGATTTTTCAGCCTTGAAACATTCTCATCAATAGCATCCCATAGATCTTGATCTACCAACAAATCCTCCATCTTCAATTTCCACATCTCAAAATAATTTCTAGACAATCTATCCATCTCTATTCTCTCTTATGAACTTTCCATCTAAAAATTCTTGCAATAAGATCACAAAGTATGTTCTGTACAATCTCCCACTTAAATTTGAATTAGTTCAAAACACCCAACAACCCACAACTAAAACCAAAGGTGATCATGTTTTGATATCACTTGTAAGGAAGCTACGGTAGTGAAAAAATTCCCACAATAATCTTGAGAGGAGGGTAATACAAAAATCAAATTCAGATATTTAAAATGGTTACAAAAACTAAACAAAATTAAACATAAATATCATGCATACCACAATATAGTGAGTTGCATCTAGAGAAAACCATTTCAGGAGAAAAACCCTACAATCCAAAAGCTACCAAATATATTAATATTCAAAAATCATGAAGATTATAATATACTTGTAGAGAAAGTTTCACATAGGAGTATCACCGATTAGATATCCAAATGCAACACGACTACTATCAAACTCTCATAATACATCACAATACATAGCCATAATATAACACTGTCATAAAATAGCATTACCTTCTAGGGTAGGACAAGCTAAAAAAATATCTACCATAAGATCTAAGACCTAATGATGAATGGTCCAAATTTACAATAATAATATATACATGAAAAATGGCTCACCTATGAAGAGTAAAACTTTTGTAATTACAAGGTTGAGATATATTTTCTCAATAATTATTATTGTTTGAAGGAATTACGATGTTGATATTAGATTGTGTTGATGTCACTGAAGCAATGTTCAACTCTTTAGGATTTTATGGTGATATTTTATACTCCCCTTGAATGAAAGCAGGTGTAAAAAATAATGAATTCCAATCATTACCAAAGAGTGTATTCATAGTATAATTACCATAGGAAGGTGATGGTTCAAATTTTGAAGATGGACTCAAAGCACTAAGAGAGTTAGAAATGCTATGTTTGAGTTCATCTTGTAAATAAATATTTCCATTTGCTTTATCATATTAACCTTGCTATTATATTAATATTTCATTATATGATGAAGAAGACACAAGAATCCCTACATGGCATGAATCCACAGTCTATCAAGAAGAATATTATATTAAAGAGTATTAGGCATGACATATAAGGGTAGGAAAATCCACTAGTCCTACCTTAATGGGTAGTATGATTGTAACCAATGGTTTCTTACCATCATTATCAAATACACAAATATAAGTGACGAGGGTGCAACTCGAGACATAGAAAATAACTCACAAAACAAGAATAATTTTATTATTCAAAAAATGGAATTTGTTACATGTAGAGGATCTCAAATCCTCAAGTTCTACAACATGCGCGAGTTACATAAAATTACAGAATAACCCTTTTCACAGTGTGCAAACTTGTCCCCAAAAAGCTACCCAAAAAACAAAAACCCACCCATAAATACAACTCCTTTTGAGTTTGGAGCCAAAACAACATTCAAATTTGAGTTTTGGTGGTTTGGTGCCAAAAATTACAACTTGAAATTCAAATTTCAAAAGATCATTCAAAAATTAGTATCCTCTAGAAAGTCTGACGAGGGTGCAACCTGAGACACAGAAAATAACTCACAAAACAAGAGAATAATTTTATTATTTAGAAAATGGAACTTCTTACATGTAGAGGATCTCAAATCCTCAAGTTCTACAACATGTGCGAGTTACAAAAAATTACAGAATAACTCTTTTCGCAGCGTGCAAACTTGTCCCCAAAAAGCTACCCAAAAATTAGAAACCCACCCATAATTAGAGCTCATTTTGAGTCTGGAGCCAAAAAAAAACTCAAATTTGAGTTTTTGTGGTTTGGCACCAAAAATTACAACTTGAAATTCAAATTTCAAAAGATCATTCGAAAATTAGTATCCTCTAGAAAGTGCGCCAACTTTCGAGAGCCATAACTTTTGATCCAGGACTCCGCTTTTTCGAATCATTTGAACCGTTGGAAAGGTCTCAGAGTCAAGAACGTGCTTAACATTGGCTATGCCAATTTTGGCAAGTTTCGAGGCCGTTTTGGGACTGTTTAATGCTTTAAATCTGACCTGGAAGGTTTTTAGGTGCAATTTTGGGAGACTAAAACTACAATATCTTCCAACCTGGGAATAGAAAAGAAAAACTATAAGTTGAGAATTACATTATGACGAAAAGGGTATCTAAAAATGCAAAGACATCAAAGAAACTACCAACATGAAATGAAACTCTTTTTTTGGGTGATGCAGGATTTCCCTTACACCATTGGATGCTCCTGCATTAGACACCCAGGGTAATTTGAGAAGTGACCCCATCACGTCTTAGATGGTTGACGAAAACCCAAATGGTCAACATTTGCCTTAGACAGCCAGGATGAATCTTCTACATGCCTTCCTCTCCATTTCACCAGATATTCTTCATACTACCTATTTCTGGTACTCCTTCCCACATGGCTATCTAGGATTGCTTCAATCTCCTCCTTCTCTAAAGTAGGTGTTGGAATGCCATACTACCCTATTGTTGGTGCTTCCTTCGTGCCACCTTCATGATACTCTGTCAAATCTGAAATGTTGAACACAAAGGAAATGCTGACTCCATCTGGCAACTCTACCTCATATGCATTCCCTGAATCATGCTTCTTCAAAATCTTGCAGGGACCAAATTTCTTCATCTTCAATTTGTTGTAGGTTTCCATTGGAAACCTTTCTTTCCTCAAGTGGACCATTACTTCATCACCAATATGAAACTACTTATTCCTCCTTTTCTGATCTGCCTTGGCCTTATATTGCATATTCATCTTGTTAATATGTTCTCTTACCTTCTCATGTATATTCTTGATGTGCTCTGCAAAATCTTCAGCTTCGACACTTATCTTCTTCTCTTGGTCCATCTTCTTCAATTCTAGAGTTGTTCTGGGGCTGCCTCCATACACAATCTAGAATGGTGATCTACCAGTGCTTCTGTTGACATAATTGTTGTAAGAAAATTTTTCTTGGGGTAAGATCAAGTCCCATCCCTTGGGTTTATCTCCTACCAAGCATCTCAGTAGGTTACCCAAACTCCTATTCACAACCTCCATCTTCCCATCTGTCTATAGATGGTGTGTAGAACTAAACTTCAACTCTATTTTCAGCTTCTTCCACAAGGTCCTCCAGAAGTATCCCACAAATTTGGTGTCATGATCTGAGACAATACTCTTCGACAGACCATGTAACCTCACCACCTCTTTGAAGAACAAGTCAGCAATGTGGACAACATCGTGGGTCTTCTGGCATGGAATGAAATGTGCCATCTTTGAAAACCTGTCAACCACCACAAAGACTGAATCATTCCCTCTTTGTGTCCTTGGAAAAATAAGAATAAAGTCCATACTTATATCCTCCCATGGCCTCTCTAATATAGGTAAGGGCTAATACAACCCCATATTCTAGCTCACTCCCTTAGCCATCTGACATACCCTACAACTCTACACAAACTTCTTCACATCTTGTGACAACTAAGGCCAATAATAATGCTCACTAATAATGGAAATGGTCTTATCCCAACCAAAATATCCTGCCATTCATCCACTATGCTTTTCCTTTATCAGGTTCTCCCTCATGGAACTCCTCAGGATACACAATTGACTTCCCTTAAACAACATGCCATCCTAGATTATGAAATCTAGCCACCTTGTTCTGTCCATTGTAGTAGGCTCCCTGCAAGCTTTCCAAGCCTCTACAAAATTAGGATCTTCAGGGTACAAGGTTTTGAGTTCATTGAACCCAACCACTTCGATCTAAATCTCTATCATCAATGTCTACCTTCTACTTAAGGCATCTGCAACCCTATTCGACCTCCCACTCCTATGCTTTAGAACAAATGTATAGCTCTGCAAAAATTATACCCATTTCATATGCCTTTGGTTTAGTTTTCCCTAACTATTTAGGTACTGCAATGCTTGATGATCAGTATATAAAATAAATTCCTTTGGCAACAAATAATGCCTCCATTTCTTTAATACTTGAGCTATTGCATAAAATTCCTGATCATATACAAAATACTTTCTCTTGGCATCATTTAATTTTTCACTGAAATAGGCAATGGGTTTACCTTCTTGGCTCTTGACACTGCTCCAATGGTGCAACCACTGGCATCACAATCCACCTGAAGCACCTTGTTGAAATCCAGGAGGGCTAGAATAGGCTGCTCTGTCACCTTCTGCTTCAATAGTTCAAATTTTTTTGCTGCTCTAGTGCTCCACTTGAACTCTTTTCTATCCCCTCTCATTATTTCAATCAAGGGTCCACAAATACTACTGAAGTTTCTAATGAACTTTCTATAAAAACTAGCGAAACCATGGAAAGATCTCACCTTAGTAGTAGTTCTTGGGGTAGGCCATTCCAGAATAGCCCTCACCTTCTCTAGGTCCATCTTGAGACCTTTTTCTAAGACAACAAACCCCAAGTACACTAATTATTTCTTCACAAAACTACACTTCTTCAGATTAATCAACAATTTCTCCTCTCTTAACTTCTCAAAGGCTCTCTAAATATGCATCACATGCTCATCCAAAGTTCTATTGAAAATAAAAATATCATCTAAATACACAATGACAAAACTTTCCAAAAATTCTTTTAGTACCTCATTCATGAGCCACATGAATGTGCTCGGTGCATTGGTTAGCCTAAAAGGCATGACTAACCACTCATATTGGCCCTCTTTGGTCTTGAAGGCAGTCTTCCATTCATCTCCCTCTCGAATCCTGATATGGTGATATACACTCTTCAGGTCAATCTTTGTGAAGTACTGAGCTCCACTCAAACAATCCATCAAATCATCCATCCTTGGCAGGGGAAATCTATACTTGATTGTTATCTTGTTTATGGCTCGGGAGTCTGTACACATCCTCTACTCCCCATCCTTCGCTGCTAGTACTGTAGGTGTTTCACATGGGATCAAACTTTCCCATATCAAACCCTTTCTCAAAAACTCCTGAACTTGTCTATTCAACTCCTCATTTTCTACCAGAGTCATTTTGTGAACTTCCTTATTTGGAAAACTGGCTCCAAGAATCAAGTCAATCTGATGACTGATCTTCCTCACTAGTGGTAAACCTCGGGTACATTATCAAAAACAATATCTTGAAACTCACCCAACAACCCAGAAACTTCTACTAGCACCTTCTCACTATCCTCCTTACCCATTCTAGTAATCAATGCATAACACACACGCTCATGCTTCACACATTCTAAAAATTTCCTTCCATCGATATAACAGATTCTAGCACTACTGCATACCTTTTCTTTGGTCTCCTTCAGGGGTTTCAACTTATGGCGAACCCCATCCTTCGTCAGGGAGTAAGTGTTTGCATGACTATCATGTATAGCCTACCTGTCGAACTGCCACGACCTCCCCAACAACATGTGATATGCATCCATGGGGATGATATCATAGAGTACCTCATCATGGTAGCTCCCAATCTTGAACTTTACCAGGCACTACTCATTGACCAGAACTTTGTGGTCTTTTTGCAACCATGTAATCCAATATGGGTGTGGATGACTCTCCCTCTTTAGCTTCAACTTTGTAACCACATCCTCTGACACCAGATTATTGGAGCTCCCACTGTCAATAATGACATCACAACATTTTCCTTCATACTTGCACCTTATGCAGAACAGATTCTTCCTTTGTTCTAGCTCCTTCTCTTCAGTCACCAAGGCTCTTCTAATCACTAGGACTTCTCCCCTTTCAACATCATCTAAATATTCAGATTGGGCCTCCTTATCTGCATGCACAACCCTTCCATGACCTTTTGGCCTTTTTTCTGCCCTTCGTTGGTGTTGTGGACATTCATAGGCTCGATGCCCTTCTTCACCACACTAGAAACATGTTCCTCTGAAGCCATCTCTTCCAGATCCTTGTCTAGATCTCCCTCGTCCTCTGCCTCTTTGATCACTACTATTTTGATCATGAGGACAGTAGAAGTTATCATTCTTCTCACTTCAGCTAGTGCCCACATCTTATTTTTTCTTCTCATCATCATTTCTACTTCTAGAAGATCTTCCACTACCCTTTTTGCTTGCTATCAAATCTTTTGTTCAACTTCTCTTCAACTTTTAGAGCAAATTGGTACGCATCCTCAATGGTGGTCATTCAAACTAGGCTCAATTCCTCTTTAATGCTCGGCCACAACCCATTAAAATAATGGGCTACCTTCTCCTTGTTGGCCTCTACATGGCCCGTTTTGATGATCATCTTGTGAAAATATTTTTTGTACTCTTTCACAGATCCGCTTCCTTGCTTCAACCCTTGAATTTCTTTAGTAGATCTAACTAATAGTCCACTGGTATGAATTGCTTCTTCAGCTTCTCCACCATGCGATCTCATCTAATGATCTTTCCTTTTCCTCTTCGATTCCTCTCCAACTAGACCTCTTTCCACCAAATACTAGCATGGCCCTTCATCTTCATTTTTGCAAACTTAACCCATTCTGGGTCCTCTATTTCCTCATACTCAAAATATTCTTCCAGCTCGTTAATCCAGTCAATCAACTCTTCCAGGTTTAGACTTCCAGAATAACTAGGGACTTCTGCTCTGGGTCTTTTCTCGATCTTTGAAATGGCCCTTATCAACTGCATTTGATCTTGATCAATTAGTTCTTCTTCCTATTCTTCATCGTCACTTTCTTCTCTCCTTCTCAAGTTTAACCCTCTTCTCAACTGCTCCTGCAATGCATCAATTTGTCTCTGGAGGGCTCTAAAACCTTCAGCTTCTAATGGATCTCTTCCACCAACATTTCTACCACCTTTGCCACCCCCACGCCTACCAGGCACCACTCTTGGAGGAATCTTGAATATATCGAACCCACAACCACGGTCTTAGTGCGAATTGCCTCACGATTGGCAATATGTCCACACGCTCAACAAAACTCGCTCTGATACCACCTGATGAGGGTGCAACCTGAAAAAAAAAAACAACTCACAAAACAAGAGAATAATTTTATTATTCAGAAAATGGAACTTCTTACATGCAGAGGATCTCAAATCCTCAAGTTCTACAACATGTATGAGTTATAGAAAATTACAGAATAACCCTTTTCGCAATGTGTGATCTTGTCCCCAAAAAGCTACCCAAAAATCAGAAACCTGCCCATAAATAGAGCTCCTTTTGAGTTTGAAGCCAAAAAAAAATTCAAATTTTAGTTTTGGTAGTTTGGCGCCAAAAATTACAACTTGAAATTCAAATTTCAAAAGATCATTTGAAAATTAGTATCCTCTAGAAAGTGCGCCAACTTCCGAGAGCCATAACTTTTGATCCAGGACTCCGTTTTTTTAACCGTTTGAACCGTTGGAAAGGTATCAAAGTCAAGAACATGCTTTAAATTTTCTACACCAATTTCAATAAGTTTTGAGGCCATTTTGGGACTGTTTAGTGCCTCAAATCTAGCCTAGAAGGTTTTTTAGGTGTAATTTTAGGAGACTAAAACTGCAGTATCTTCCAACCTAGGAATAGAAAATAAAAATTATAAGTTGGGAATTATATTATGCTGAAAAGGGTATCCAAAAATGCAAAGACATCAAAGAAACTACCAACATGAAATGAAACTCTTTTTTGGGTGATGCAGGATTACCCTTACACCACTAGATTCTCCTGCATCATAAAGATTATTAATTCTTTTTAGAGACATATCCACACCAACCTTATGTAAAAGGTCAATGCTACACACATTAAGACTTGATCTATTATCAATTAGAGTACAATTTGTAAGAGAGGGGGGAAACTACATTCAAGGCCCCAAGTCATGGAGAGCCAAGAGCAGAAGGCTTCCCTAACTTACCTCAGCTTAAAGGGGTGTTAGAAAATGTAGGACAAGAAAGCAG
This sequence comes from Sequoia sempervirens, assembly GCA_007258455.2. Classification (NCBI taxonomy): domain Eukaryota; kingdom Viridiplantae; phylum Streptophyta; class Pinopsida; order Cupressales; family Cupressaceae; genus Sequoia; species Sequoia sempervirens. The sequence goes on from VDFB02281492.1 coordinate 750,259,814, forward strand.
GACAAGAATGATGAGGACTATAAGGCCCTTCAACCACTCTGCATACCCGAAACTCTGAATGGGGCTAGGCGAGCCAGTTTTCGGGTTCAACACTATGCCTCACAAAGCTTTTTTCCTGAGGAAAAAAGTGTGGTTCCGAGATGATAGTGTGGCATGTTGGCATCTCTCAAGTGCTCTGGTGTCTATACAATCAGATGACTAAAGAGACAAGGTTAAACGTAGGAAAATAGACTAACAACCTAGCTAGTGGTTTTTAGGAGAACAAAATAACACTATGAAATAAAAAATGTATAGATGAATATGATAAAAATAAATAGATTAAAGCTAGGATGACAAGAATGATCTCATAAAAGAGTTTGTTCACTAGCTAGCTCCAAGAATACTTTCACATACACATAATAGAGAGGAAAATTGTTGGGTGGCTATATAGGGGCATACCTCAATCAAACCCCCATTTAGGTGTTTCCACCTCCATGGACAACCAAGATAGCGATAATGGAGAAATATATGATAAAGAAAGAAATAGAGTAAAGAATACAATAGCACTACAAAAAATAGTAGGGTGCTACCCACCAAACCGTAGAGGAGAGGAGTAGAAAGCTTACCACCTCCACCAAGAGCTCACTAGCTAATGGAGGAGAAAATAAGACGACTCAAGCCCCTACTATAGTGGCGTTTGTTCCACACTTGCTCTATGGAGTTGATAGAGTGTTGTTGCTGGTGTTATGGAGTGCAAAGTGCTGCTTGAAGGCAAGTACAAGAAGTGAATGCTAAAATGCTTGGAGAGATCAAGTTGAGTGGTTAGAAGGATGTGTAGAAGATTGCTAGAGGATGAAATGAAGGAACAAAGAGTTTTTTTGAAGGGAGAATGAGAAAAATGACCATATTCGAGTGGGTTAGTCAAAGGGGGTGTTACAAATCGACCTCCAATGAGGAGTGTAATGCCTTTATAGGCTCTAGATGTATGAATCTATCAAGGACATAGGTGTTCCATGTGGATGTCTGTGTGTCATACGAGAGTCCCTGATAGTTATTCCTCTGTCGATGCACAAAATAGATGCTAAGCGGAACAAAGGCAGTGGGCTTATATGTGGAATTTAACCTTTGAATTCGGTTTTCTAAAGTGAGGAAGGGAAAAAGGGGAATTTGTATAAGGGGTGCAAATTTTCTCCTATATAATTTTCCCCCACTTTAGCGAGCACAAATACTAATGAGTGCTTTGGTAAAGTAGATTAGAGAAGTAAGAGAGTTAGAGATGTATACCTGAACCGTTGAGGAAGTAGACCATGATCTAGCGAACTCAAGAGTGTGGGACAAGAAGAGGACTTCATAGCTCCTCAGAACTATGAAACTAAAGAATGAAAGCATCTTATAGATCTATGGACCTATAAGGAGGCAACCCCCAAGATCTCTCACATAATGGAAGCCCCAAGAAGTAAGTGCCTCATAGGCCTATAAACCTACAAGGAAGGTGCCCCCCAAGATCTTTCACATGGAGGATACCTAGAAAAGCACCTTACAGGCCTGTAGACCTGCAAGGAAGCATCCCCCAAGATATCTCACATGGAGGAAGCTGGGAAATTTACCTACAGACCCACAGACCTACAAATAATGTGTCCTTCAAGATCTCTCACATGAAGGAAACCCAAAAAATGGTGTCCTACAGACCCGCAGACCTACAGGGAAGGTTTCCCCCAAGATCTCTCACATGGAGGAAACCCAAGAAAGTTCCCTACAAACCTGCAAACATATAGGGGAGCAACCCCCAATATCTCTGAGATGGAGGAAGTTTAAAGGAAGAACTGTACACGCTTAATGACCTATAGGGAGGTATCCCCCAAGATCTCTCACATGAAGGAAACCCAAGAAAGTTCCCTACAAACCCACAAACCTATAGGGGAGCCACCCCTAAGATCTCTCGCATGGAAGAAGCTCAAAGAAAGTGCCCTACAAGCCCACAAACTTGTAGGGAAAGTATCCCCCAAGATCTCTCACATAAAGGAAACCCAAGAAAGAAAACTCCATAGAGTCAAAAAGCAGCTTCACAGGTGCACCTGTAAAGCGACATGTTTACCCATAGATAGAACATGTCAAAAAGTGGCCATGCTGACAAGTAAGCAGAAAGTCACGTAGACTATCAAAAAGTTGGAAAACTTTCAAAGGGGTCCTTTGGGAAAGCTGGTGTGATGAAGGGGTCAACTCAAGGGATGTGCTATTTGAAAGCATGAAAGAGATGTTTTTTTCTTAGATTGATTCATCATTAAGGAATCCTTTTGAAAGATGTTCACTTCATCAAGGAATTCAAAAGGAAGAATATGCCCTACACGAGGGGAAGATCAAAGTTGTTCCAACTTCAAAGGAAGATTCCCAAGTTCTTTCTTTACGAACCCATGATGAAAGAAACACGTTCCATTAGGGTTTCAAGTTGAGAACGTGATTCTTGAAAGGAGTTTGTGAAGATTACTGAGAAAATATTTGTTGGCAACAAATGCGTCTTCTAAAAATCAAAGTGTTGAGAAGTGACATTGTCACACATGAGAGGGACAACTCAAGAAAAGAAGAGAGAAAGATAAAAGAAAAAGGAAACAAGAGACATTATGAACAAAGAAAACAGGGGTAGCCTAATATTTTAGGGTCATAACTACTCATAAATATATATATATATATATGTATGTATGTATAGTAATAGTATCTAAAATGAATTGTCATCAACCCCCTACTATATCAGACCATGTGAGGAATGTACGAGAAGTCAAAGTAAAAAAATAAAAATTGGGTCAACATGGAAGGGAAGCCTAAATGCCCCCAATGCTTTGCATCATCCCCAATTTGTCGAAAGTCAAGTCAAACATGGAAGAATGATGATACAAATAGAAGAAGTTTTATGACACTAAAACCATGCCTATATCCAAGCACCAATAGGGGTGATGAGGGTCATCCAAGCACACATAGCATGATCATGGGGGAACACATCACAACACACACATAGACATCTAATCTAAAGATAAAGAAGGGGCCTCCCCCTAACACTGATCAACCAAGAGGTCATCTACTTCCCACTCTATATCATCGTAGGATGAAGGAGGACGAGTATGCAGTGGTGGAATGTTAAGAGGAGGAGTGCCTGACCCTCCTGCAACAAGGACTAAGGAAGAGGGCCCAACAAGGTCCTCTTCACCGAGCTCCTATGAAGCTAAGGTCAATGATTTCATGAAGATCATTGACAAGGTTGGAACCTCATCCAAAGATTTAAACATGCACTTCATAGGAGTGCCATGTTTCACCTCAATAGATGGGAAAGGTTGCACCCAAGGTTCACCGTTAGGCTCATCGAGTGACTCAAGAGTGGTGATGAAATTAGGGGAAGCCGGGACTAGTTCTGTCACTAGGATAGAACAATTCAATGTGGGACCACCTTTTAGAGAAGGTGGGCTCCTTTTATGTCCTTCATTGCTTGAAGGACCACTTTCTACCTCCTACTTCATTGAAGGAGGCGAACTCCCCACAGACAAGGCAAGAAGTGTGGAGGAAGAGGAGGAAAGAACCATAGTAAATATGACCAAGGTGTTTTTCATATCTACGGGCTTCAAGAAAGGTTGGATATCTAGAAGGGACATCAATAGAGGCAGCTCCACCGAAGGAGCGATGAACACCTGCATCTTTTTAGGGTCAGGCACATTCACACTCACAACAAAAGCTAGAAGCGATACAAAGCTGATTTGAATGGAAGTAGAGGGGAGGGGAGGAGGATGTGGTAGGAGGCCCTAATATAGGGGTAGTTTTCTCCTCTTCCCTCCTCTATAATGCAGCCTACTCAGCCATAAGATCCTTTCATCGATGCTTGCACTCATGCACAAGGTGGTTTCTATGAATCTTTAAACTAGAGGTTGGAGGCTACAAAGGAATGGAAGGCTCTTGCTTCACCATGGGAGTGTCCACTATTGCCATTTCTAGTAGAGGGATAGGCTCCTGAATAGGAGCAGGAGGAGAAGGTTGAGAAGCAGTGGGGGGAGTCGGCTCAAGCACCTTGACAACATGCCTCTTCTCATTCACCACCTTGGGAGTAGGAGCAGTAGGAGGCCATGGAGGTCGAGATGAAAAGGACTATCCACAATGACCTTTCTTCTTGTTATACTAAACAGGCTTAGGCTTCGTATGAAAAATAGGAAGTTTAAATAAGGGACGCTTGGGCTTTTACCAAGCGGGCACCATAGGATTCTCTCACAAATGTGGAACAAAATCTGATGGTACCTCTATGGGGAAAGAGGAAGCATCGAGTTGGACAATAGAAGAGGAAGAAGGAGGATCTTGGGACCACTTTTCTTCTTCCCTTCTATGTTCCTTGGTGGCATTAGTGTAGGCTTTTAGGCAAGCGTAAGGTGACTGAGTGTATCTCACTTTCAGCCTTAGGTGCCCTTTCTTATACTTTTGATACACTTAATGCAGGAGGTCCATCCTAGGCAAGAGAGGACCAATGGGTGTAGGCCAAGAGTAATCCAAGGAGCAACTACCATGAGCAACCAGTGGTTTATAACTGGTGTCATGATTTACATGCACAAAACCCCCATGAATATGTTAGAAACCAAGGTCAGATTTGCAAACCGAAAAGACCTTCCACAGAAGAGAAAATAAAAAAAAGTAGAGAGGTTGCAAAAGATGTGCAAATTAATATATTTGAAGTACCAAATATTACAAGAGATATTTTGCTTTATAAAAGCAAAGATGCATAAACCTAATCTTATCTTGAGCAAAAAGATAGCTCGATAAGATAAAGATGAAAACCTATAGCTTAGGAATTAAATAAAGCCTAAGTAAACTTATGCTAATGTGTAATTAAATATTAATTACACTAACACCCCCCATAAGTACAACTTAGGGAGAAGTAGATTATTATGCAAATATGAGTCCTGACAACAAGGCCTGATCAGGTACTCATGTACAAATGCAAAGAAAGAGAAAACCCCGTGAGAAAAACCCCCCCTCAATGAGATGAACTGTTGTGAAGAATCACTGGAAGAACTCTAAAGAAGCAACACTGGAACCCCAAATCTGGCAAGCAAGGAAAGATACTTCTATTTGCAAAATACCATATCAGAATCACAAATGCAATAGCAATAGCAGACTCGATGCCAAGGAACACTGGAAACTCACATACTGGATCAACCTTGGAATCTGTAAGCAACAATAGATGAAAGGATGAAAGGACCCATAATGATGAAAAATCTAGAAGTCGTGTCTCTCGAAGCCAATGCCAAATTGAAACTAAAATTTCCCATAGGACGAGTACCATCAAGATTCTAGAACATTAACCATAAAAACATGGCCCTCAAATGAGAAAGATCTGAACCAATGTGAATCAAGAACCATAAAATCCCAATGTGAAGTGTGAACTAAAGCAAACTAAAGATGTGCCTAGCTAAGCAAGAAAGAAGCTAAAAGGAGACAATAGGAAACTAGACAAACTCATGTGAGTTGTCACCAATACAAAATATGGATGCAAGAACTCCCCTCAATGGAACTTTATATTAGTTCGTTATTATAATACCAAATGATTGCAAAAGGAGAGAATACTAAAAATGCATAAACATAAAAATAAAATAGACCTCATATCTATGTAGAGGACTAAATCAGCTTTCCAATGCCAAAAGAATGACAAAAAATGGATCACCGAGTCAAAAGATATGCCCTCCGAAGTGAAAACAACAGCATTTGAGTTCAAAGGCCTACAAAAAAATATGGAGAAAAATCTAGTAAAAACACCTACACCACTGGATCGGCATCGAAATCAGCTTTCCAACAATATCTCGTTTATGAAAAAAGAAGATTGTATTCAAAAAATATGCCTGATTTGGTGAAAACAGCTCCAGAATGCCTAATAAGGGTTGCAGGGCACCCAAGGGGCTAAAAAAAATGAGCCCTTGGTCCCATGCAGGACCAGGGGGTTGGTGGCTGGGGGCTGGGGCAGAGCCCCTGGTTGCCCATACAACCACTGGTAGAGAAAAAAGGGTTGGGAGGCTGGGCAGGGGTTGGGCGCATAGCGCCCGGTCCCCCATAGGACCGCGGCCTCTGCAGGGAGCCCGCAGGGGCTGGCTCAGCCCGGCGGAGCTTGGGTGGTGGGCACTAGTAGCGGTGGCGGGCCGGTGGCTGCTGGGTGGTAGAGTTAATTTACACTAGGTGTGCCAACACAAAAACCAAGAACACATTTTTTTGCATTTTTCTCGATTTTTGAGCCTCATAACGCATGCCTGGGGGTCGTACGACCCTCGGGTAAAATTTTTTTGCCTCTCCGGATGACTGTGTCCAAATTGGAAAAAATTTATATCAAAATAGGGGTTTTTGGGTGCTGTGAATCCAACGGTGAGGTCCGTTTAGGCCCAAAGTGCTCTGAAAATCAGGTGACCCCCAAATCTATCAGAAAAATCACTGAGCTTGAGACCCTCGCAGATCTGGAAAATGGTGACGAAAATGAATGAAATAAAACCCATTTCTGACTTTTTCCAGTGCTCTGAATCCAACAAAAAACCCCGATCTGATCCAATATGTTGCATAAATATGCTCAAGGAATTAAACCCTTGAGGGACCTCGAACGAGCTCTACAGTGTGTTCCTCCAAAAAAGTTGAGAAGGGGCTACAAATCGAGGCTCTGATACCATGTTAGAAACCAAGATCAGATTTGCAAACCGAAAATACCTTCCATAGAAGAGAAAATCAGAAAAAGTAGAGAGGTTGCAAAAGATGTGAAAATTGATATATTCGAAGTACCAAATATTACAAGAGATAATTTTCTTTATAAAAGCAAAGATTCATAAACCTAATCTTATCTTGAGCAACAAGATAGCTCGATAAGATAAAGATGAAAACCTATAACTTAGGAATTAAATAAAGCCTAAGTAAACTTATACTAATGTGTAATTAAATATTAATTACACTAACAAAATAAATTTTAAACATTTAAGCACAACTGAGGGAACGACATTCATAGCTACTAACCAAGGGATACCTAATTTCACTCTAAAGAGTTCAGATCCAAGGATAATGTTAAATAGAAGTTTCATGGATTTAGGCCCAACCAAGACCGATAGGAAAATGCTACCCAAAGGGGACATGAAAAGTATATCATGCATGTGGATGGTGCTTACGGGTGCATCGTACCCATCTTTGTGCAAGAAGTTGATTAGCATGATCTCCTCAGTTATAATTTTTTCTTGAGACGTCAAATCAATGAGAACACCTGCTACGATATTTTCATTGATTCGTGTAGGGATGTAGAGAGGAGATGGTTCCCTATTAAAACCCATCGGTGGGTCCTGTGAAGTAAAGGTTATTCCAGCTCCACTACTCACAAGTTGCATAGAAGGGATATGTTGATGTAGGAAAGAGGCCATTATGCACACTAGATGATACTTTCATAGAGTCCCTAAAAGGTTAAAGGATAAGATGGTGACTCAATCACGGTTTTGTTACACAACACCTTTGAAACCTTCCAACTATGCATACTAGGGGTTGCAGGTTGGGTTGTGAGGTGAAAGCCTCACAACACTCACACCTATAACACTCCTAGAATACGAGGAAAGGAATTTTCAATATCACAAAATTGAATCAAAATGGTTCATGTTGGGTTCACCAAAAATGTAAGAGAGGGGGACCAACCACATTCAAGGCCCTAAGTCATGGATAGCTAAGAGAGGAAGGCTTCCCTAACTTACCTTAGCTTAAAGGGGTGTTAGGAAATGAAAGACAAGAATGATGAGGACTATAAGGCCCTTCAATCACTCTGTAGACTCGAAACTCGAAACAGGGCTAGGAGAGCCATTTTTCGGGTTCAACACTGTGCCTTAGAAGGCTCTCTGCCCAAGGATGAAAGCATGGTTCCTAGATGATAGCATGGCATGCTGGCATCTCTCAAGTGCCCTGGCATCCATACAACTAGAGGAATAAAGAGACAAGGTTAAACACAGGAAGACAAACTAACAACCTAGCTAGTGGTTTTTAGGAGAATAATATAGCACTATGAAATAAGAAATGTATAGACAAATATGATAAAAACAAGTAGATTAAAGCTAGGGTGACAAGAACAATCTCACAAAAGAGTTTGTTCACTAGCTAGCTCCAAGAATAATTTCACCTACACACAGTAGAGAGGAAAATTGTTGGGTGGTTTTATAGGGGCCTACCTCAGTTAGAACCCCGTTTAGGTGTTTCCACCTCCACGAATAGCCAAGATAGCAATAATGGAGAAATATATGATAAAGAAGGAAATGGAGTAAAGAATACAAAATCACTACAAAAATAGTAGGATGCTACCCACCAAATTGTAGAGGATAGGAGTAGAAATCTTACCACCTCCACTAAGAGCTCACTAGCTAATGAAGGAGAAAATGAGAGGACTCAAGCCCCTGCTACAATGGTGTTTGTTCCACACTTGTACAAAATTGACAGAGTGTTGTTTTTGCTGCTATGGAGTGCAAAGTGTTGCTTGAAGGCTGAAAGTGGAAGAAGTGAATGCTAGAATTCTTGGAGAGATCAAGTTGAGTGCTTAGAAGGATGTGTAGAAGATTGCTAGAGGATGAAATAAAGGAATAGAGTTTTTTTGAAGGGAGAATGAGAAAAATGGCCATATTCAAGTCGGTTAGTCGAAGGGGGCATTACAAATTGACCTCCAATGGGGAGTGTAATCACGCCACATGGATGTCTATGCGCCGCACAGGAGTCCCCAAAAATTATTCCTTTGTTGAAGCACAAAATGAATGCCAAGCAGAATGAAGGAAATGGGCTTATGGGTATGTGTAGGATCATCATGGAAAAAACAGGCCCTTAAGTGGCAAAAAATTCAGAAAAATTAGAGTTAGGAAACTTGAAGTAAAAAATTGAATGAGTTATCTATATTATTTTAAAAGTATGTAAGAAAAGAATCTGTAGAAAATTGAATGTAGTTTCTAAACTACTAGGTTTTTTAAAAAAGAAAATCTATTTGGTGAAAATTTGAAATTTCAATGCAGTGGTACTTAAATTTCAAGGAAAAAATAAGTAGGTGTATGTCTGGCCACCCTAACTACAATAAAATGATAATATTTTTTATAAGATTTTAGACATAAGTAGAGGACTCATGCCCCAATGTGATGCATATTTTTTTTGTATTTTTTTCCAAGTAAATAATTAATTATGAATTTTTATTACAACTTTTAAAAAATATAAAAACTTCATGTAATGACCACCTTAACTTGGTCAAAACTTCATGAAATTAATTTTTTCTTTTTTTAATCCTATAGTATGCAAAGCATAGAATGTGACACATGTTTTGGATTCAAAAAATGTGATACTGTTTGAAAGCTATAGATGTTTTTCAATCAGCCTATCAATTAGGACTTTAGTCATAATTTGAATAGAAAATGAATAATAATTACTTATTAAATTCAATGTAAAGCATAATTTATATCAATGGAAAGCTGAGAATCTCCTTTAAAAACCCTTTTTGTTACATCAATTTTGGGTAAAAAAATAGTTGTCAACCACATACCCATCATATTGCCACTTTTTGGCCCATCATGATCTTGCACATACCCTTATGTGGAATTTAACCTTCAAATTTGGTTTTCTAAAGTGAGGAAGGGAAAAAGGGGGATTTTCATAAGGGGTACAAATTCACTCCTATACACAATTAATCCCATTCTCATTAGTTAAGATAATAATCATGAGCTTGAATCATATTGATTTTAGTTTTTAGGAGGTGGTAATTCATGTTGAGGGAATTTGATATCCATTATTTTTTCTTCATACTATCTAACAAGGCTACTAAATCATTTGATTTAATAGAAGATGCTAAAAAAGTCTTCTACAAAGCCTCTTGGAGCATACCATGGTATATAGGTGGAGTTTGAATTAAGTCCTTAAGAGAAATCTTAGTTGGAGTATTATGAAGTTGCTTAACAAGATCATATTGTTTTCTCATGTATTTAGGAGGATGATGTATAGGGGAAGATATGGTTGACAAAATGGAAGGAGGTTTGAATTTGTTTTAGTTGAATTTTATTTTAAGTGTTATATATGCATGATAATGTGGTTGTTGTGATGTGTTTTGTGTGTATAGTTGTTTTGAAAGTTTTTTGCAAAGTTTAGGATATAACCAAGAGGTTTGTACTAGTTTTAAGGAGGTCCAATAATGAGAGAACACATCGTTTCAAGTATCTTGCTAGTGTTTTCATTGATTTCAACAGTTGTTGGTGTTGGTCACTGATGTTAACTATATGAAGATTGTGTGTTGGAGTTGTTGGAAGGATGTTGGTGTTGTTTTCAAGTGCTTATATGGATGTGTTATGATTTAAAAAGAAGGTATTGCGGTGTTTTAATTAGTACTTTCATTGATGTCTTAAAGGATAAGAGTTTCACTTGCTTTAAGTTCACTTGGTTTCCAAGTTCTTTTGAGAAAATTTGAATAAAATAGTATGTAGTGTGACAAAGGTGTGTTCAATGTTGTGCTCCACATTTCTTCACGGTTGAAGATATGCTTTTATGATTTGGATATTATGTTCAGAGGTGTTCCAATGTTCTACATCTAGAGTTTCAATTTTTGGATCATTCTATAGTGAAATTTATGTTTGACAGTTTATCTATTTGTGTTGAAGGTTGTCTAGGAGAAATGAGATTCCTCCTTATTTCTCTACAGTAAGGTTTTGTTTCTTGCATATTTGGGAATGAGATTATATTGTTTGTAACTTCCTTCTCTTGAAGTTTTAGGTGCTAGAGTTGCAAAATATTTTGATGATGTTAGAATATTCTAAGATGTGTGGATGTTGTGAAGTGTTGTTATGTGGTCCACATGACCTAAAGAAGTGTGTATGCAGTAACTTGTAGTGTTAGTTCAGGTTTGGCTGACTTGGCGTGCTAGTGCTATTTGCAGAGGTACCTCATGGATTGCGAATGTGTTGATTAGCATGGTGATGTGGATTTAGGTCCTAGTTAACCTTTGATGTGTTTGTTCTTCACTTCTTTCCACCATGGAGGTATTTAGTGCCAACCTATTTTGGTGTTGCACATTTTAGGTGCAAAAATTTCATTAAGGCTGACCTAATTGAGATTGTTTAGGTCATGGATGACATATAAGTAAGGAAAATTGTTGAAGATGTGAGTATATCTATAGAAGGTATGTGAAAGATAATTTTTTTATTAAGTGTGGTGATTTGAGTGTAAGCTTAATGCCTATTACTTTAAAGTAGTGAGTAGAAAGGTCTATATTTTTAGTGTCCTTGAAGTTACTAGAAGTAGTGAGCCGAAGGTTACAGATGACATAAAATTTCAATGGTGGATTTATCTTGATGCCTTGAGATAGTGAATCTCTTTGCAATAGTTTTCTTCTATCTTATTTCTTATTGGAAGTGACCTACCTGATAGTGATCCTTTCTTCTATTTCTATGAAATGAGCACTTAGCAGTGAGCCTAATTATATTCAGTGTTGCAATTCATATATATGTGAGCTAATCCTCACCATTATTTTTCCCTTCTTTTATTTTCCATGTAAATCTAGCGTTCTTATGTGTTTAGATGTGTTTTAATTATTGTTTCATATGTTTACATTTTTCTAATGCTTGATAAGGGTTTAATGGTCAATAAGCATTTGGAAAGATATTAAGGGTTTGAATGTTTTAAGTATAAAAATAATTCATCCCCTTCTCTCAGTTGTCCTTTGCATCTAACAATTGGTATCAAAGTTTTGGTTCCTTGGAGAAACCTTAACCACTTGAGGTAGATTCAAATGGTGCACAAGAAGGTTGTCAAAGCTCCTATGTTTGATGGAATGCCAATGAATTATACTTATTGGAAGGAAAGGATGAAGTCCTTTTTTGTCTCTCTTGGATTTTGTGTCTATAATTTAATTGAAAAGGGATACACTATGCTTTCTATTGGTTTGAAAGTGATGATGAAACCAAGGAATATGAAATCAAGGGTAAAGCAAGGAATGCTATTTTAAGTGACCTCTCTGATTCTAAACTTGGAAAGGTGATATGTCTGAAATCAACTACAGATGTCTACACAATGTTGGAGAGAATTTATGAATGATATGATAAAGTCAAGAAAGTAAATATGTAGATCTGAAAATAAAAATATGAAACCCTAAGGATGTTTGAAGATGAATATATTATTGCCTACATGCTTAGAGTTGATGAACTTTTCAATGCCATCAATGTCTTGGTGGTAAGCTAGAAGAAATTGAAGTTGTGAAAAAGGTATTAATATCCTAAAAATTATAGTTCTAAAGTGTCTGCTATTGAGGAAGCTCATAATTTGGATAATTTTTCTAGAGATAAAATGTTTAGTACTTCAATTTCTTATGAATTGAGAGATTTTGGTCAAGATTCTACAAAGAAAGAAATTTCCTTTAAATTCTACAAAGGAGAGAAGGATGATGAATCAAATTTGGATGATCTTGATGAGGTAGAAGCAAATTTTGTAAGGAGATTGAAAAAGGGTAGTGGAAAATATAGAGGCAAGTTACCCTTTGATTGTTTCAATCATGGAGAGATGGGTCATTATGCTTCTAAATGTCCAATCAAAGTTGCAAATGACAAACCTAAGGATCATAAAGGAAAATTTTTCAATAAGAGTTATTATGTTGAAAGAGACAATTGTGTATCTGATGATGAAGAATTTGACTATCCTAATGAAAACATTGATGAATGCTTGCTCATGTGGCTCTAAAATTTGGAACTAATTTTACTAATCTTGAAAGATGTGTGAAGGAAATTACTTTGATAATAGGTCAACATTGAAGGAACTATATTTTGACTAATTTTCCTACAAGAGAAGTAAATTATTGGATAATTGATAGTGGATGCTTAAATCATATGATAGGTGATAAAAGTAAGTTTGTTAAACTTCAAAGGTACGATGGTGGCCTTAATAATTTTGGTATTGAGGCATTTTTCAAATAGCTCATTTCCTTGTCTATGCTATTTTTTACTATTATGATTTGATATATTTTTTTGAAGAATCCATAGAATAGACAAGGTAGTGAACTATTTGAAAAAATGCCTCAATAAAATGTGGTCTCATTGAATGCCATGACAAGAAAATGCAATTGGCAGTTATGCTATGTGAATTAATTGCATCGCTACTTATGTTGACATTTTTAAAAACTATATTGTAATTGAAATTTTGTCATCTATCAACATCTAGTTATTAGTTATGCAATGTGAACTAATGGTTTGAGTTTGAAAGATGTGTAATGCAATGTAATTAATGATATGAATATTAAATACACAAATCTATTAAGTACAATTCATTAGTTAAAGTCTTTATTCTATTACTTGAGTGAAGGTTTAAACTCCACTGCAACTAGGAGGTGTTGTGAAATATCTAATATTAACCCATTCAACATCCAAAATCAGATATTAGAATACCATTCATAAAACTATGCTATTCACATGTAATATTTATAATTTTTTACTAGTTACATACCTCAACAGTAGATGTTATGGAGTAATAAGGAGGTGGAGGGCCAGTGAAAATAATATGAACACTATGACCTTGAAATTTTATTACAATCATTAAATGAAATTAGTTAATCTTGCATTTCAAAAAAGAAATTTAATAAATTAAATTCAATGAACATGCTATTTTTACTTGAGTATCAATGCCAAAAGCCTCATTCAACATGGCATCTATTATTCCCAACTGGTCAGTTGTAGACATAGCCTGCACAATAGCCTCCTGACTATTTGTGGGGTCATATGTACAAGTGGACCTTACTAATAAATATGGGGTGGAACCCTACCTATCGAAGTCTCCCCTAGTTCACATTGTACTATAGGACTTGTACACTAGATGATACTATAGGTTAGAGAACTAATAGACTATAGAGTATCCACCTCAACACTCTCCTTCACAATGGAAGGGATAGCAACATGCTCATAAGCTACTCTAGCGAGTGCTCATCTCGCTAGCCACTGAGGATCAAGAAGTGCACTTGGTCTATCCTATGTTGACCCACTACCTCTCCCCTAGAAGTCCCATATATTAAAATAGTTGGGGATTTTGTTAAGGAAAAACTTGCAGTAGAGTTTCCTAAAGAAATATTGGGGGAACCTCATTATTATTGCATGGAGGATGGTCAAAAACCATCCACCACCTCTACTAAAAAATTTACTTTATCCCTTGATGGTTGCACCAATGGATAGGAAACCTCTTGCTTGTAAGGTGAAGAGGTTCATTTGTACATGGGTTATTGAATAGTGAACATAAGTCATATTTAATATTTTTTCATTTTTTACTTGTTTGTAGGATAGTTTATCTGCATAAAAGTCTATGTACTCTTGCCTCTTATCTTCCCAACCACTTAAGTTCTTGCTAATTGCATCTATATGTGTTAACATAGCTTGAAGTGAATTTTCCAATGTAGTTCTTTCTGAGGTTTAACTTATAGGATTGTTCAACCTCGCAATTAACCCCTCAATTTTTTTTAGTTGTTTTCAATTTATCCCATTAAATTTTGTTGAGTTATAGGAGGATGTTGAGGAATTGTTGGAGTTTGTTTTTTCATTTGTTCATTAGGATTTTGTTTGTGTGGTTATTCATGAGGAGGGGAAGGATTTTGAGGAGGAGAATCAAATGGATCAACTCTTGAAAATTAAAGAAATTAACATTAAAAAATATTAAATCTACCTATTTAACAACAAATTCACAAAAAACAATAAAAGCTTACTCCTTTGAGCTCCCAGTTGATGTGGAGACATTTTGGTGAAGAATTAGAAAATATTCAATGAAGAAACTATCAAATTTGGGGTCTCAACAATGTGAGTGCACCTTGGAAGGGTTTACAAGCCATAGATGGAGGAAATGTGATAGTCTAAAAATGAATTTGATTTTCTTTTTTTTCTTATAACAACTCATAATGTGCTCACATTATAACACAAGTATGTTATAGGATTGGTGTGACCAATCCTTATGCTTGGTAACACCAATCCTTAATGCGAGTGCATTATAACACACTCAAATTATGGATTTTCAATTTTTTTTAAAAAGTTGGTCACTTTTTGGCCCCCCAACTTTTTGCACCCACTCACATGGGTAAAATTTTTGCATGGGAATGCAAACAAACAAAGAGGAAAAAAAATTTCAATTACAAATGATAGGAAAAGTGAAGATAGGGGTGAAATGGAATATTCTCTTATGTTAGTTTATTCTAAATTAGAGGGATCATAGTGTGTCAGTTGTTAGTTAGGTTGAAGATCTAGGTTTTCCATCTTATTTAAAATATAATCTCTCTTTCATTTGTAGGGCTTCTAGGTTCTAAAACTCTATGAGTTATAAAAATAGGGAATAGGTGAGGGTGCAAGTCATATGCAAAGATCCATGTATGTAAGTTAGTTCATTACTAAAAAAACTATATTTTGATTTGTGAATATAGGAAAATCACACTACTATGATGTTGTCTCTAGTTTTGGAATGTAACATTCTCTAACTAAAATAATTAAGGTTTATTTAGTTATTTACACATTTTTTGTGTTGAATTGTTGTCATGGTTTTATTAATGCTTGAGTAATCATATAAATGCTTACTAGAAAAAGATGGGGATATTGTATTTTCAAGTGGAATATTAAGAATTATTTCATTGTAGGCTATTGTAAGTCATATTATCACAAGGTAATGGTTGAGATGGTCATCAAAATATGTTTAATTATTATGATGTAAAATGCATTACAAAGGACAGTTTAGCCCATGACAAGCACCATCCTATTTTTGTGTCTCTTCTTAGTCTTAAAAACAACTTTAAATTTCATAAATAAAAAATCCTTTTTCTAATAATTTGTCTATAATTATAGTTTTAATCCATTGTAGAGTTGAAATGAGAATAGGGGATATATCGATCAGGAGTGTAGCTATAGAAATCACTAATATTTTGTGTGAGGTTTATCTACTAGACATTGGGTTGCACCAATAGATCAATACCTACATCCAATGTTATTAAGAGTGACCTCCTATGTTTTGCAAAACCTAAAGTGTAAAGGAGGATAGTTGGGAGGTTGTCTCTTGTTCATTCGCCAACCTCCTGAGGGATTTAATCATAAGATTTAGCTATTCTTTAGGAGTCTTCAAGAAATCAGTTAGAGGAATCAACAAGTTCATGGATCTTTATCATATATACTTGATTCTATCCCATCATCCATTTTATCCCTAGTTCCATCACAAACTCCATCCCAAATATATTTTCTTCTTCACATTATCTCACTCATATACTATGTATACCACACCTCCTTAATCGACATGCATTCCTCAATCTTCTCCATCTTACCTTGCTTCACCACATTATTCTTACATCCCATAATCCTCCTCCACTGACATGCCTTAAGAACCACCTCCTCACATTCCTCAATCTTCTTACATTCCATAATTGTTTAAATCTGATGCCTCACATTTATCTTATATATCTCCCACTCCACTTGCATATCATACTACCTAACCTAAATCTTCTTATTATCTTAGCTCATTCTCCTTTGATCCCCCATTCGATCCATCTAATCATAAACCTTACCCCCCTAGATAATATGTTATTCCCTCAAGTCCCCCATTAATACAATAGGACATGTTGGTAACTTACCCCCAACTTCTAAATGGGAGGAAATGTTCAATTAGATCTCAAAAACCTAGAAGTGGGCATTACTAAAAAGAAATTCAAATTAAAAGATTTTTGCCCTTACCCCTTTTGTTAAAAATATCTCAATGGTCTCATTTCCTTAATATTTTGAAATCCAAAAAATTGATAAATACAAGGGAAATGCTTACCCTTAATATCATGTGAAAGAGTTCTTCATGGTGTGTTAGGAAGTGGCATGCAATGATAACTATCTCCTTTGGACTTTCCCTCACAATTTTTATGGACAAGCATTGGAGTGGTTTATGCACCTCCCTTATGGCTTTGTGTCGACCTTCATTGGTTTATCAAGAAAAAAATTTGTACTTTTTTCATACAATATTAAACACAAGGTCATTATGTTAGACATCTACAATACAAGGAAATGCAATGGGGAGATTTTTGTAGCCTAGTTACAAATATGGTAAGAGATTTCCAATTGTCTTCATTGGCCTATGCTTGAGAATAAATTGGTCAATATCTTTATTCATTAGTTAAGCCAATATATGTCATTTCACTTGCAAATTAATTGTCCATCAACATTTGATGAGATAATCGAGAAAGAGGTTGCGATTGAGAAAGAACTCATCACCAATGGTCTAGTAAATATCTACAAGGAGATCAATGAAAAATCCTAAAATGAAGAAAATTTTGAGCTCTTTCACCTTTAGGGTTTTGGACCTAAAATGAAAGGGGAAATCTTCATACACTTCACTCAAAAATAAACCCTTGAGATATCAATGCAAAAGAGAAAGAGATATTGCAAGAGGGTTGTCCTAAGAGTTGAATGAGATCTAATGAGGGGTTCACCACCAAGTTTAGAATTGGAAAAGACAATGATATGCAAGATGAAATGAAAATCCCTAATTGAATGCAAACTAACTCTAAATGACCTAGGAAGATGAATGAAATGAAATAGAAAATTGTTAAAATAGAAAGTGTGCACCTAGGAAACTAGAGAAGGTAGAATGGAGGTATGAAAAACTAAAAAATCTATTGCTAAGGTTAACTGGGACTCATTCACCAAGCTGGGCAAATCATTCCTATTTTTAGGAAAAATTGCAGGAATAGATTTCTGCCAAAAGGGTATCCAGATTTGTAAAAATCTCTATCAGGCCTATACAGTAGGACTCATTTTCCACTTGTGGTGAATCAGTCCACTTCTACTTTTTTGGAAGTTCTGGACCTAATTCTATTCCTTTCATTCTACTCTACCCTTCTTGATTGATTTCCATATCTGAAACTACAAATTTCCACCTATAGGTCTTCTCCAAGTTTTTTCTAAGGGTTGATGACAACTTTGATCACTTGACAATTTTTTTCTAATCTTGCTCCTTGAGAAATTTGCAACCTAGCTTTGCAAATCACACACGAAGGAAAGGGGAAAATGTTGTGGGGTTAGTGAATAGGGGATTGCCTTGGTCAAACCCCTTGTTGGTAATTAAATCTTGAAATGAAAGCAAATATGAGTGGAGAATGATGAATGACCAAAAGGAAATGTTACAACTCACCAAACCCTAACAATAAGGTGTTGCACTTGTATGCTTGAAATGGATGCAATGGATGCTTGAATGATGTTGATCTTGCTTGAAACACTTGCTTGAATCATAAACCCTACATCACAATTGTTAGCACAATAAAAAACATGATATATGAAACCCTTGACATGATGATTGGCACTTGAATACTACTCTAAAATGCTTGATAATCTACCCTTGAAATGCTCTTGAATGCTAGGTGTTGAATATGAGAGAAAAAAACCCTTGTATTTATACTTGATTATGCAAGAATTTCTGAAATTAGAACACTACAAGCCGACATTAGATCTAGGAGAATAAAATCCTGATAGAAATTTGAATTAAATTTTATTTTGAGCCATATGGGACTCATTTGCCCAAGGTGGCAAATGAGTCCCATCAGGAATGTATGGGACCAAAAATTAAAAATGCTTAGAAATGTGTAAAAATTGTTTTGAGGCTAAAAAAATCTAGGTGGGACTCATTTTCCCAACGTGGTGAATAAGTCCTAGACACCAAATGTAGGCCACTCAAGCTAGGAACACCTGAATTTTGATTGGTCAATGATTGGTGTTGGGATTATCCTCGAAAAGATGTAATAAATGAGGCTTGTGGATGAAACATAGGGCCAATTAAAGCATTAGAAATCCTAATTATTAATGACAATCCTAGAGAAGTGTGAAAGTGTGTTACAACACTTTATGACACTCCAAATAAGGCATGATTAAGGTTGATTTTAATTAAAAAGAGATTTATTATGCTTAGTTATTTGATAAAACCATAGAAAAGTGTGAAAGTGAGTTAGAACACTTTACAAAACTCTAGAAAGGAACCATTAAAATACATTAGTTCAAAAGGGACCAAGACCTAATGTGAATGTTTCATCCACATTAAAACACTAAATCAATGCAACATTAAGCCAAAATCCACAAGGAGGGCCCAAACAAGTATGAAAATGCAAAGGGATACATTTTTCTACACTACATTTACCCCCCGCTTTAGTGAGAGGAGGAACTTGCTTCCAACTCACACTAAAGTAGACAATCACACATTAAGAGGGGTTCAAGTGTACCAATACAAGTAATATGAGATGACAATGATCAAGAGGGATAATCAAGCCCCCAAGATCAAGATCCAATAGCAAACCAACATATGCACAAAAGGACACACATGAGGATGATGCAGAGGACAAAAACAAAGCACAAGCATGCACTGCCAAAGATGAAAGAGAGAAAAAGATAAAATACAATCGGATCAAGCTTCAATCATGTCCATCCCGATGTGGATCAGATTTAGGATGTTTTTCCAAAAATTACATACTCACTCTAAGGAAATGGAACTCATGGATGTCCGCTGGGTGAGAATTCCTAAGAGGTGAGACAAATAGATTAATGGTTGGTATGCGCTCACACACACACATGCAAGTAGTTGTGGGGAAAATCATGCGGTTGCACTTCCAGATCAAACCATACCAAACTTATACCCCTGATAACTTTAATAAGGAACCACACAAAAATCATTTTCAAGATTCATGAGGCAAGCAAAAATTTGTATGCTTGGATCTCATGAATAAATAGGATGGATCTATAGGCATGCAAGTTGTGTTATGCAAGGTAGCCATATAATGAAAAATGCAAAATGCAAACTAGGAAATGTTCAAAGGATTTTTGCTTAGTTCATGCAAAATATTAACTTAGGGAACATTGTGTCTCCAAGAGAGGACCAATCAAATAATAGAAAATTCACAACTTAGGGGATGCAATGTGTTGCATCAAGCCACTAAGAGGAATGCAATATGATAAGAGAGATCATGCTCTTGAAGGAAATCACACCCAATGTCATCCACAAAGTTACAAACACAACATATGAAATAAGAAAAATGCACCAATAACCAAGAAATAGAAAAATGAAAAAGAATAATTCCAATGTATGCCCCCACTTTAAAGGAATTTCTTAACAACATATTCTGAGCACTTACTTTAAAGTAGTGAATGATAAATGCAAACAATAAAGAAGACATGAGAGCCAACTTGGAAGGCCCTATGCCAAGTCATATGTTTCTAAGTAAAGCTACATCATGTAAGAGAAAAATGAAAGAGAGGGGCTGCCCCAAAAATGAAAACACCAAACATATAAGGGATCTATGGATTTGGGGTCAGTATGTTCTTTGCTATAATATTTTTTAGAGAGCTTGAAACTATCATCTTTCCCCAAATACACATAGAATTGGAAGAATAACACAAAGAGAGTGAAAACAAAGAAAAACCTTTTTTGTCAACATGGAAGAGACATGAATGTCTCGATGCCTTGCGTCATCCCCAAAAGAAAAAAATAATACAAAAGACAAAAATAGAAAAGGAAAAGGAAAAGGAAAAGGAAAAAGAAATTCTTTCAGGTCAACATGGAAGAGACATAGGGTGTCTTGATGCCTTATGTCATCCCAAAAGAAAAACAGAAGACAAATGAAAAAAAAGAGAAAAACCACAAAGAATTATGACATAAAGAAGAATGATGGTACACATAAAAGAATGTCACAAATAGAGAGAGAACATCAAACAAAACATCATGGGGGATCACATTATGCACATGCAATCATATGAAAGAAAATAAAAAAGAAAGAAATAATGAAAAATACTAGTAAGGCACAGATGAGTCAACCTATGAGCTGGTCATCTATCTCCCAATCATGTTCTTTGTATACCGAAGGTGGGAAAATAGCCAAAGGGACAAGAGCAAGTGTCAAACTAGGAGAAGTGCTAGGTTGAACACTCTTTGTAGGAGATTTGTCAGCTAAGATCATGGAAGAGGAAAAAAATGTATTCAATTCGTTATGAACCTCTTCATCAATTTTAGCAACCTCGTCATCGTCATCCAAATTAATCACAATAGGAGGTCAAAGTAAAATTTCCATGGAATATTTCAACTCTTGTTGTGGTTGTTGTATTGGATTATTTTGTTTTGGGATAGGGGTAGAGTCATCATGCATTGCTACGGTCAGGTTTGGATCTTGATTTTCTTTGTTTAATTCTTCATGTAACCTATTGTAATGTCATAAAATTTCACCCCTCACAATTTCACATACATTTTTGTATCCAATTTAGTGTCCACTACCTTAGCATCTTGTGTAGGCTCATTTTAGCCCCTAAATCATCCTTTTTCCCTTCTTAGGATGCTCAACACCCCTTTTGAGTAGCTACCCTTGTGCCTTAGCTTTGCATTGAACCTTGTTATTTTCCCATTCATGTTGTTTTATAGCATGATGTGTCCAAACACTAGCATGCCACACAAATGTCTACACGTCGTGGTAGCATCTTGTGACATTTCAATGTTTAAAAAATCATTTTTGTGCATGTTTTCCACTTGTCACCTCTTTTGGTCAGTGGTAACGACTTGAGATTCCTTGTAACCACTCAAGAAGCTTCTTTTTGCTTCTCCTCTCTCCTTAAATGTTATCTTTTTTCCTCATTTTCTCTCTTTGAATCTTTCTAGCTCTTCTCTAGCTTTGGCTCTTTCCTTTTCCTCCTCTCTTGCTCTTGTTATCTTGCTTGCACAACTCCATACATCTTGTTACAACAACTTCAAGCACTCTCACATTATCACAACAATCTTTACAACTATCTTGGCTCTCACAACCCTCTCTTTTTTCCTTTCTCTCCCTCTTTGGCTTCCTTAAGCCTTGCAGTTACATCTCCCTTATCTTGTGCTTTCGAGCATTTTAGGATTCCACATCCCCTATCTAATGTACCTATACTTTGTGATACAGGTTCTCCTCCTCAAGTGGGGATTGATTTTATCAACTCTTTTTTGATATGAGTTCTCCTCCTCAAGTGGGGTTTCCTTTTATCACATTGCATTTTCTTACTTCACACTCTCTCTTTCTATCTGGCTATCCGTGGAGGTGAGAACACAAAAATGGGGGTCTAACAGAGGCAGACCCCTATACAGCCCCAACACTTTCTCCAGATATTATGCATGCAGGTATTGAAGACATTCATTTGTTGGAGGCTTCATCACTTGCATGGTTGTGATAATTTCCTTTCTTCTTTTTATCTTTATCATTTGTACTCTTCTTTTTAGTTCCATTATATTCTACTATTTTCCTACATTTTGAAAGTTCTCAACAATTAGAGTAGTAGTCACTTTTTCATTTTCTATGCTAAATTCACTTTTTGGTCCTATGAGACATTAGTGCTCCAGAGAGACGCCAACGCATCATGTTGTCATCCTAGACCCGCACTGTTGTCCTTTGGCCAAGAGCTTGTCAATTTGTCTAGAAAATCTTTGTGATTTGCTCTTCTTGATTCTAGAAATTTCATGTTGGTCATTGAGGTAGTTTAGGGAAGTTCACCCTGTGAGGCTCTCTGAATGAAGAGAAATTGTGAGTAGTGAATTCCCCTTCTCTACATTTTGGTGAACCCGATGTGAAGAGGTTATTTTTCAAAAAATGAAGAATTTATTTACCCCTACTTGGCAACATCATAACTTTTGACTCGGTGCTCGAAATTCAGAACCGTTTGCACCATTGGAAGGGTCTCCTAAAGAAATAGTTCAATCCCTAAAATATTGCGCCTTCACCAAGCAAATTTTAAGGACCGACCCAAATTTTGACGTCAAATTCCTCTCCGAAGACCTCCAAAAATGTGAATTACTAGAACCTAAAAAATACAAAAAAATTGAAAAAAATTGGTTTTTCGGTTTTTCTTAGTTCTATCATCGAACGACTTGTTTATTCATTATTTATCATATTTAACTAACTATTTTCAAAATGAATTTAATATCCTCTTTTCTTAGTTCAATATCTGATTTTATTCAAAATGTTAATGATGTGCCTTTTCATGCATGTGAGGGTGACTTGGCTATACCCATGTCACTCAGTATCTTTGATCCTTCTCATGAAATTCCTCTTACATCAAAGGAAATTTTGTTATAAGAAGATGAAATCATTGATACCTTTCTTAATGCTACTCTACCTTTTATTCATTCCAATGCACCCTCTTTTGGAGATGATGCATTTGTGAATAATGAATCTACCTTTCATTCCAATGCACTCTCTTCTCTAGAGATGTATTGGTAAATGATGAATCTCATCTTTATTTTGATCCACTCTCTCCTAGAGATGATGCATTATAAAATTATGAACCTCCTTCCACATCTGATCCTCCCTAGATCGATGTTTAGAATATGTATTTGAATAATTATTCCAGCAATTGTGATGATTTTGTAAATGTAATCTATGTCTATTCTACCCCTCAAAGGCCTAAGAGACCTGTTATTTATTTGACTCCAACTATTCCTTCTCCTAAGAGGATTTGTTCTATTGATAGTGTTCCATCTGATAGAGATTCTCTTGATCTTTCTATGGCTCCCTCTTATAGAGCGGTAGCCCATACTTATGAGAATAGAGTGAATAAACAACCAAGCTTTCTTCAAGCTCCTAAACCTAAGACTAAAGCACCCAGTAATTGTGATCTTGCTGAGAAACTTTGGCTAAGGTATCACTATGGGACTTTCTTCAGTTTGCTCCAGTTTATCAAGGTATGCTTCAGGAAGCCTTGCAAAAGATCCTCTTGCCTTCTTCCACTAGGCTGATGGATGCTAATGTGTTGATAGCTCATATTCTTGTAGATTGACCAAATATTACATACTATCCACAAGAAATTTCACCCCTAAAAGTAGAAAAGCAAGTAGACCCTTTAATGATTATAGTTAACATTAATAATATCAGCATTAGACATAATCTTGTTGACATTGGTTCAACATTGAATGTTTGTAGTATTGATCTATTGCCTAAGATTAATATCGACTCATCTTCTCTTAATGCTTCTTCTATTGACATTCATGGGTTTGATAATGTTGTTCGACAATCCCTAGGGATGATAGTCTTTCCCTTGAGGTTGGGACCCATTACTATACCCAACCTTGTATATGTTATGGTAGAAAAGTTACCTTATAACCTTCTTCTTGGTAGGCCATGGATTTATGCTATGGGTCAAGTCCTGTCTACCTTGCATAAGTCTATTAAGTTTATTTGTAACAATAAAGTAGTCATAGTCAAGGCTGACTCGGATGCTATGAACTTATGTGAGATGGAATCTATCGGTCAAGCTTCAGTTGTGCCTACTCTTATTCATTTAGTTTCTTCCAATGTGTTGATGTTTACTCTAGTAGTACCTACTACAAAGGATACTCTCGAGATAGATGTCCCTGAAGAAGATCCTTCTAAAGCAAGAAATTTTAAGTCTACTTCTACCTCTTCTCAAAAGAATGCATGTCTTGGTGATGATTGGGGTTCCTTAGAATTTGTAGAATCCTTCATTGGGGAATATAAAGTCTACCTGAACCACTCAAACCTTCCAATAACATCATCCACACCTGCTATCAAAGATGATTACTCTTCTATATCATAGGGTAATGTGAACACAAATTCTAATGCTCTCTATGTAGATCCTTCTCCTTTGTCTTCCATCTTCATATCTCCTTGTTGTGAGAAGTCAAGTCTCTCTCAACAAGAAAAAGGGTTTTCTTTTCCGCTCCTCATTCTCTATCTGAGCAAGAGCGTATTTTTTTGTGACTTCTTAGAGCCTACTTGATTACTCTTCCTTCTCCTACACATAAGAAATCTCTAAAACATGATAAAGAAAAACATTCTTTCTATGCATACCATTGAGTGCTTGGCCATTCCACAATTGAATGCAAGGCCTTGAAAAATAAAATACAACTTTGTGATTCTAGTGCCATCAAACTCCCAATTGATTAATACACCCACCTTTTCTTCACATGGCAAGTGATATCGAGGTTTACCTCTATCCTGTATGTTCTAAATATCCTACATGGTTCTCCTCCCCTATATGCTAGGGGTAGTGATAACTTTTTCTGGAGATGTGCATCCTTCTAAGGATCCCATCTCTTATCTATATCTTTCAAATGAACTGTCCCTTGAGTGGACTCCCTCTTCTTTTTGAAGGGTTCCCAATATATCCCATTTGAAAGATTTTCCCTCAAATGAATTCATTGGTGTCTAGCTTGGGGTAGCCTGAATAGACCTCACATTTCAAACAGTGTGTCCCTTGAATGGAACCCTCTTCTTTTAAAGGGTTCCCAAGGGACCCCTTTGAAAGCCTTCTAATTTGTTGATAGTCTGCATGACTATCCACTTGACTTCCTACATGGCCTCTTTGTTTTTGAACATGCTTTATCTATAGGTAAACATGCCACTTTGTAGGTGTTCCTGTGAAGCCTCTCTTTGAATCTATGGAGTCCCCTTCTTTGGATTTCCTCTATGTGAGAGATCTTGGAGGACACCTTCATTGCAAGTCTATGGGCCTGTGAGGTGCTTACATTCTTAAGTTCTCTTCCTTCTCAATTTTATATACTGGATCAAAGATCTACATCTTCATTATGAGTATATGCCCTTCCTCTCTTCATTTTATAATTCTTCTATGTGTTGATTTAGGGATGACGCATATTACTGAGACAACCTTCTACATCGAGGTATCTTTACTTTGTTGACTTGAATCCTTTAAGGTTTTTATGCTCTAATACTGTTGTCTAGTGCAAGTTTTTTTTGTCTAATGCATTTGTTTTCAGGTCTTCATCTCGGGGACATGCTTCCATGGTTTGAAGAGATGTCTGCTTCCTCTACAGTATCCTTTTGGAATAATGATGTTATCTATATTTAGTATATTTCCTTTAGTGTGCATATTAGTGTAGATTCATATGCCCACTAAAGTGGGGGAAAAATGTAATGTCATAAAATTACACCCCTTGCAATTTCACATATATTCTTATAACCGCTTTAGTGTCCACTCCCTTAGCAGCTTGTGTAGGCTCATTTTAGCTCCTATATCAACCTTTTTCCCTTCTCAAGATGATTAGCACCCCTTTTTAGTAGCTACCCTTGTGCGTCAGCTTTGCATTGAACCTTGTTCTTTTCTCATTCATGTTGTTTTATAGCATGATGTGTCCAGACACTAGCACGTTGCACAAACGTTTGCACACCACACTAGCATCCTATGACGTTTCAACATTTAAATGATTTTTTCCATGCATGTTTACCACTTTTCACCTCCTTTGGTCAGTAGTAATAGCTTGAGATGCCTTGTAACTACTCAAGAAGCTTCTTTTTGCTTCACCTCTCATTAAATGTTATCTTTTCAGCTCATTTTCTCTCTCTGAATCTTTCTAGCTCCTCTCCAGCTTTGGCTCCTACCTTTTCCTCCTCTATTGCTCTTGTTATCTTGCTTGCATAGCTCCATACAACTTGTTATAGTAGCTTCAAGCACTCTCACATTCTCACAATAGTCTTTGCAACTATCTTGGCTATCACAACCCTCTCTTTTGTCCTTTCTCTCCCTCTTTAGCTTCCTTAATCCTTGTCGCTACATCTCCCTTATCTTGTGCTTGCGAGAATTTTGGGATTCCATATCCCTTATCTACTGCACCTATACTTCATGATAGAGGTTCTCTTCCTTGAGAAAATATTGTTTTTATCACCTCTTTTTTGATACAAGTTCTCCTCCTTGAGCGGGGTTTACTTTTATCACATTGCATTTGCTTACTTCACACTCTCTCTTTCTATTTTTCTATCCATAGAGGTGGGAACACCAAAACGAGGGTCTGACTAAGGTAGACCCCTATACAACCCCAACACTTTCTCCAAATATTATGCATGTAGGTATTGAAGACATTCATTTGCTGGAGGCTTCATCACTTGTGTGGTTGTGAGAATTTCCTTTCTTCTTTTTATCTTTATCATTTATACTCTTCTTTTTAGTTCCATTATATTATGTTATTTTCCTACATTCTGAAAGTTCTCAGTAATTAGAGTAGAAGTAGTCACTTTGTCATTTTCTATGATAAATTCACTCTCTGGTCTGTATGAGACACCAACGCGCTAGAGAGATTCCAGTGCGCTACACTATCATCCTAGACTCATGTTGTCATCCTTCACTCAAGAGCTTGTCAATTTGTCTAGAAAATATTTGTGACCTATTCTTCCTGATTCTAGAACTTTTGCACTGGTCCTTGAGATAGTTTAGGGAAGTTTACCTCGTGAGGCTCTCTGAATGAAGAGAACCCATGAGTAGTGAATCCACCTGCTCTACATCTGTGACCAAGGGAATAACATCTACACCTATGATCTCTAGCACCTATGTTTCTTTAGTTTTGTTTTTGAGTTGTGTTTGTGTAGGAGTGGGTTGATCAACCATGGGTTTCTTTTCTTCCCTAAGGGGAGGAATGGAAGGAACCGTGAAAAGTTGTCCGACCACTCTCTATGAATTTGTACACTTGTATTACTCTAGGAGGTGCAATGGGGATGTTTTCATTATCTCTTGGTTGTTTGCAAGATGTAGGTGAAGGTTCTATCTTAGGTTGTGTTGTGCAGTTTTTGCACACACGCCCCGTTGAAAGCATCGACCCTCTTTCGCTTTGGTTTTTGGTGTCTTGGACCTTTGGTTTTGAGGATTTACTTTGCCTTGGCATGTGATTAAATTTTTTATTTTAATTTCCTAAGTGATTCCCCTAAGTTATTCATTGAAGATCTTTAGTTTTGAGCTAAGTTTGGGTTTTCACTGAAGTTCGGCACTTTCCGCCCAAGCCGTATTTTCCCGGATCCTACTCAGATTCTGACTGAATGCTATGGTTTGGAGATTTTTGTTCTTCGCAGAATTTCGCGTGGGCCGGATTTTTCCAAAATCCATCCTGTCGTCAGGTTCCTGGATTTTCTTGGCTATCTTGTCGATGGCATTAATGTCATCTGTACGAGCTTTCAACGATGTATTTAACAGATCTTTGAGGTCTTTTGTGTCATTATGCTTTATTGTTTATCATCGTTTGAGCTGGGGAGTGCATTCTTGGAGGTATTCGATTTGATTTGAAGCATTGAGTTTGCAGATTGTGGGTTTTGGTGGTGATTTCCTGTGCATTTTGTTGTTGTTCTTTGTGGAGTGCCATTAAATTCACGTTTGTTATTTTTGAGACTGATTTCTACTTCATCAATGGTATGTATATGATTTCCCTACTTTTGATTGATGAAAGTTAGCATTGCTTTGGCATTTTTGGTTTATTCAGGGTTCAAATTTTTGTGTGTTTGGGAGTTTGATGCTAAGGTTGCATGACATTGTTTAATTTTTGGTTGCCCAAGCAAGTTTCGACTCCACTCTTTAATTCACATTAGGAGATAACTTGTTTATGAGCCATAATTTCCCCCTAGCAAAGACTTAGCAGTTGAAGCATTTTGAATCTTGAGCTTCCCTGTGCATTAATGGTGGACTTGTTGGGTTTGATATTTAGGGCACCACCATTTAACTTTAGTCTACTTTCGAATTGGCCTAGAATTCTAAGAAAATCTATAGGAGGCCCATATCAAACTTGTCTCAGGCCTAGATTTTTAAAATTTATCATCGATCCATTAATTTGAGTGAAATCATGATTTGGTGTCAAAGTTCGGGTTTCATCCTCAGTTCAAGATTTTCCGTCTCTGGCAGATTGTCTGGCTCTAGCGGATTTTCCTGATTCCCTTCGTTTTCCAAGAATTCGCATACTCTCGGAGTTTCACCTTATTCGCAGATTTCCTTCGGTTCTAGATTTTCCTGAAGTCCTTGATTCCCTACTTTTTTTAGAATTTTCCAAGTGTCTCCTCCATCGCGGAAATCTGGCTCTGGTGGATTTTCCCAAAATTTGATGAAATATGAAGGAATTTTGAATAGCATGGTTTGTTAATAAGTGATAGTGCATTTTATGATTAATTGGTGATATTTTGAGATATCACATGTTGTCTATTGATTGATAATGATCAGATTGAGTTGCTAATTGGTGTTCTCATGTTCATTTCATTGGAATCCATCTGGGTCAGAATTCTCCAAAATTTTGCCCTGGCTTGGATTCCGCGGATGGCCTTGAAACCCGAAGTTTAATATGATCATTTTATTGGAAATTTAAGGACACCTTGCTTATGTGGGATTCATTTTAATGATGCCTTTGATGGATAAATGTTGCTTTCCTATGGTTCTTATTATGGTTTGTTTGTCAAGTGCAGGCTGAATCTAGCAAGGTAGTAGTTGGAAAGGCTAAGGGTGACATGGAGGGATCCTCAGTGCTTGAAGCAAAAAGGATTAAGATGGATATCAAGAGCAGGATTCCAGAAAGTAAGATCACTTTTGTATAGTAAGAAGTAACAGATATTAACATTGGGCTATGGGACTATGAGGAGTTCAAAGGCAGAATGGTGGCACAAGATTTTCCTTTGGTGGCTAAGAGAATGTTAGAATCAGGATTGGCACATGTAGCTGGTTTTCCCTCCATAGTGTAGTGTTATGAGCTTTTCCTTGAGTGCGCTAGAGACTATGACAGTGACACACAGAGAATTATTGGTCCTCAGGGGAGGATTGTGGCAAACTTGAATCTTGTCTCCATAGCTCAGACTTTTGATATGCTAGATAGATCTCATGTTGTGGCATTCAACATGAAGGAAGCTCATGAGTACTATGAAGAACAAACTATTAAATCTCAGCAACTTATTAATTCTTGGCTAGAGAAGCCTAAGTCTCATTATTCCAAACTACCTAAATAGTTATTCAGGGCAAAATTCAAGGAGTATTATGATGCCATCACTCTTCTTAGTAGGGTGGTTGGATTAAAGAATGTTGCTATGTTTGAGAATTGGATGTGCCATGTTATTGTGAGAATGGAATAGGAGAAGACTGACTATCATCAGGTAGGTGTCATAAGCAGAGTAATTCATGAGCAATTGTCCAATGTGTTGCAAACAAAGACCTTCACAATGACTTCATACTTAGTCTATGCTCTCACAAGATTTCATCCATACAAGGGATTAAGTACTAGGAGCACCTTTGGACAGGATATTATTTATGAGGTGTACCCTCAATTGCATTTGGGAAGATCGAGCTATAGAAGGGTGAATGATGCATTCACCTTTCATATCACCAAATTGATTTAGGGTGCATAACATGTGAGGATTTCAGATCAAGCCAAGGAGCTCATAAAGAAATATGGTTCTTGGTTCATTCAATTCCCAACCTTCTCATACATCCAGGTTGATGGCTGGAAAAGGGCTCCATACAGGCTTCCAAGGTATCCCACTAATCACATCTTACTTTTGGAAGTCACTAGGCAGATATGTGACTTTGATGCTATTGTCAAAAGGGACAAGCATAAGACTGGTTTTGGTGGAGACTTCCCTTTGAGGATAGGTACTGGAAATGCATGCCCTTCCATTATTTCAGCCAAAGCTTTAGAAGAGGAGATGAGTAGTCTTGGCTTATCTTTCCATTCCAAGAGGTCCATATTTGATATAACAGGTGAAGCTCAAAAGAAGGCCAGTAGAGAATATAGCCATAAGGTTGACCTGGAAGACTACTAGGCCAATTGTAGTGACGAATATGAGGTAAGGAAGAAGAATTTTTCCTAGCTTCCAGTTGAATCAGTCCGACTATATAATGTGAAGGCAGTTCCTGATCAACTCGAGGATGATGGGGACTTGATTCAAGTCCATGCTTATGAGGAGGTTAAGGACATGTCGATTAGTGATATAGATTGGCTAGAGGAAGAGAAGACAGAACTAAAACAATTGATGGATCCAGTCACCAAGTTTACTAGAATGTGGCTAAGGCATAAATTGTGGGAGTTGGAAAATGAAGGTGTACAGTGCACCTACGATCTGATGGGAGACTTGGACCCTCACTCTAATTCTGAAGAGTCAACTGAGTAGGATCCTAAAGGTAAAGGTAAGTTGGATTCTCCTTTTAAAATCAAGAT
This sequence comes from Sequoia sempervirens, assembly GCA_007258455.2. NCBI lineage: Eukaryota > Viridiplantae > Streptophyta > Pinopsida > Cupressales > Cupressaceae > Sequoia > Sequoia sempervirens. The sequence continues at coordinate 750,290,732 of VDFB02281492.1, forward strand.
TAAAGGTGTTCAAGAGGAGGAAGTCCAAGAAACCGAAAAATAGAGAAAACCAATTGCTAAGAAAAGGTCAAGGACTAAGAAGTCTGAACAAAAAGAAACTGAAAATCAGATTCCTGAGGTTGATGTTCCTGTGCCTAAGAGGAGAAGAATTGTAAGATTATCCTAAAAGGCAGGTTCCAAGGATGGAGTTGAAGTGGATCCACCTGTGGTAAATGTAGAGAGTTCAGAAGAAAAGGCATGAGTGTACACAAGGAGGTCAAGGACTCCTTCTCCCAAGGATAGTGTGCCTAAAGCAGATCCTCCTCTAGCTACTTCTCAAGAGGATTAGCATGATGATGTTCCTTCTTCCCATGAAGCTCAAAACAAACTAGGTGAATCTGAGAAAGTTGAAGATCATCTAGACACTAAGGGAGAGGAATTTCATGAAGGTGGCCTTTATAGTGTAGAGGCCGAAGTTGATAAGTGACGCAGTCTCCCCTGGTTGCATATGAGGACTCACCTGTTAGGATTGAAGGAGTTAAATCTCCTCAAAAGGAGGAATTTTTAGAAAAGGTTCCATCCCCTGAGCACAAGGAGGAACATGTTGAAGAAAAGGAGAGCAAGGTGGATGAGACTCCTAAGAAGTAGAGTTTGGATAAAGAAGCACCTAAGGGTCAGCAAGAGGAAGTGGGACAGAGTGAAGTGCAGTTGGAGTCCACTGTTCCGGAGTGGTTAGACAAGGAAATAAGAAGAAAGCAGGTTGTTTTAGAGGATACTCCATCTAACTGGGATGAGTTGATGGCTAGGATTGGAAAGGATAAAGGTAAAAAGAAGGCCAGAGTAATTTCTAAGATTGAAAGAGATGAAGCAAGTAACAGGGTGGTCCATATTGCAACTCCTCCTCTAGATAAGAATAGAGATGAGGTAACTGCAAAAGATTATAATGTGCAGACTTTCAATTTAGGGCCCACTTCTGTTGAATAGGACATTAAAGATTATCAGGGTTCTTGTGCGATAATCTTAGGAAGGTTGAGGAAGGAAATGAGGACTAAACAGGAGATGAAGAAGGAGATTTATGGACTCAAGAAATGCTTGGAAGATCTGATGAAACCCCTCCAATCTATTAACCCTTTGACCTTTGCTACAAATCCCTTACCCCAAGAAACTATCACCGAACTTGAAAGAATGAAGGCTTCCACTCTTGCTACTACAAATTGGCTACAAGGGGTGCAAACTAAAGGAAATGAAGCTCTCAAGGCCATCCTACCATCTGGAAAATATGTTATGAGGGCAATTGATTGGTTGAAGGAGGTATTAGCTCAGGACAAAGAAGATACAAATCTATTGCAGAAAACCAAAACCATCATGGAGTATACCAAGGATAAGCTAGTGAGTGATACAATTCTCCCTTCCTCCAGAGCTGCTGAACCTTGGGAGTGGTTTGAGGCATTACAGACTAGGCAAAAGGTTCTAAAAAAAGATCTACAAGCAGAGGAGACAAATTGACGATTCCCTGGCCGGTGTTTATAATGGATGCATCACCTTCTTTGAGATAATGACAGGGAGAAGGAAGATTGCACCTAAGTATTTGAGCTTAGAATAGTTGAGAAAATGGTGGCATGATGTTTATGTTCTAGTTAGTGATGACTCTATTACTGAACACTAGTTAGATGATGCGGCTACCTACATTGTTGTTATTGATAAATATCTAACATATAAGGTTGAGTGGGATAAGTCGGTGAAACAATCAAGGGAAGAAATTACATCAATTGAGTGTTGACTTAAGGTTTTGCCTTTACCACCCATGGCCACCTTGGATAGGGTTCTTTTGAAGGTGCATGAAATTTTGGATTGAAATAAAGACAAAGGGGAAGGTAGTTAATGATGGGCTACATCGAGATTTGTGCTTCCCTATTATTTTGGTATGCGTTGGTCTGAGCTGCATTGGAGATCCCAGACTGACCTAGATGGAGTTCATGCATTTAATGCAGATTTTATTTTATTTTGAATTTCTCCTGGGCGACTTGTTTTGTAGCCAATTATTATTGTAAAACTTGGCTCGACCGACATTTTTTTGGGGGTTTTCTATAAATTTGGCATTTTGCCTCATTTGTAAGGGTTCAGTATAGACATAGATGAATAGAGAGATAGCTGATATTAGAGTGAATTAAGTAGAGTAAGAGTTAGCAAGTAGTTGTTCTAAAGAAAATATTGTAATAGAAAGCTAGAATTGTTGCTACAATGGATAATTTGGTGCAAGTAATGACATTGTGATTTGGTTCCATACTTGTATTCTTCTTGTCTTGCATGGTTCTTGTTATTCTATCTTTAGAATTGCTTTGAGGAAATCTGATATTTAGATGTTTAGAGTTAGATTTGATTCAATGATGTTTATGGTTTAATATTTGAAGTGTTGCAGCAATCCCTTGTCCATACTTTTTGCAACCAACTAATTGTTAGTTGCTTTGTAAAGTTAGCCTAGACTTTATATTCATTGTGTTTAGTTCAATTGTGAGGGTTTATTCATTTCAATTGCAGTAGGGTTGTACTGAATGAATGTTCATGGTATGAAAATCCTAACACCTTAGAAGATTGCACTATTTCTATAAGATTGCAGATCCATCTGGGTCAAGTAGAAATTGGTTTTTGATGGATTGGTCCATTTCAAGTGTTTTGTCATTTGCATTGTTAATCTTAGGAGTAGTTAAATCTAGGAATCTCTTTCTGTAGACACATAAAATTGTCCTAGGCTTGCAACTCATAGATTATTCAACATTGCCCCTTTCATTCTTAATAATTAAATAATTTTTAATTATTTAATTATTTTCTAAAGTCATAATTCTTCTATTAATTAAATAATTTTAATTATTTAATTAATTCATTTTTATCTTTATTCTCCCTTGATTAATTAAATAAATTTTATTTATTTAATTACGTCACTAATTAAGTCCCCTTCTTTCTAAAATTAAATAGATTCTAATTTATTTAATTTTTGTCCACTTTCTACTATAATTAAATAATTATTTTAATTATTTAATTATTCATTGGCCACTTCTCTCATAAATTAAATAAATTTTATTTATTTAATTTAGTCAATTCTCTTGAGTTTTTAATTAAATCATTATTTAATTCAAAATGATTCCTTTTGTCACATTCCTCCATAATTAAATAATATCTTTATTATTTAATTATTTACTGGTTACCTGGAGTAAATAAATTTTATTATTTAATTTCTCTAGCAGCCTCTTTGTCCGTGCCAGTCTTATCTTCCAAATTAATTCTTGACTTTTGACTTCTCATTTAATTTCAGCCCTAGATTGAATTATTTTATAATTCAATCTCAACCCTTCATTCTTACCTGTTGCCCTAATTTTGGCCTAACCCTAATGTGCACAGCAGCATTTAATCTTGATCATTGATCCTAGGGTTCTGGTCATCTTTTCATCCTAGCCACACATTCAAAATTGTAGTTTTTATAAAAGGGAAATTTTGTTCTCATTTGCTCTCCCTGGCTCTCTTGACCTCTTGCACTCTTGGTTTCTCTCATGTTTAGATTTCACTTTAGGCTACTATTAATTTTACAGTCATAGTCATTTACAGTCATAGTCATTTACAGTCATAGTCATTTTAATCCATTGTAGGGTTATTTTATTTTTTGAAAATCCTTCAACACTTGCATAGGACTTAGACATTTATCATAGTTGCTCACACAAATCTGGGGGCATTTTATTTACTGCAAGCTAGGAGGTGTAACAAAGGTCAATCATGGAAGGTGGAGACTTAGGGTAACATTATCCCTTTTGTCTTCACATTATTTCCTTTGTGCTTTGTTATTTCATAGGAATTTTTATGTTATTGAGCTAACCCCTTTAACAATTTAGAATTTTCCCTTGATTACATTGGTGAACCTGACATATTTTAACACATTTTGAGAAATCTTGGAGTTGGATCTTTTTATTGCAGGTTTTGTTAGCTTTTTGTTGCAGGTTTGGCATCATTTTTGGACAAAACCCTAGTTTCCAAGGATTCGACCATATCTTTCACACGGCTTCGTATTTTCTCACAATTTTTTTTCTGTAGGTCGAGGACACTATCAAGAGCTCCCATTCCAAAAAAAAGATTTTTTGGATCTGCTTTTCATTTTTTATAATTATTTTTCTATTTTTTATAAAAAAATAATTTGGGGAGTAAATAATCAAATTTTTCAGATATGTTTACATTTCTGGAAAGATCTTTTAATTTTAATAGGGGTCTACTATTTAGTTTTTAAATTTTGATGTGCAATTATTAGTCAAAAAATAGATTTTTTGAAATTAGGGTTTAAAATAGATTTGCTTAGTCCTCACTCACGGTTATAGATATACTCATAAATTGTTTTTTGCAGATTTGGAATAATAGAATACGACTTCAGTCAAAAACTCAGAATTTTTGGAGCTATTTTGTATTTTTTATAATTTTGTTATGATTTTTAATAAAAAATTAATATTGGGCGCAAAATAGGGAATTTTTCTAACTTCTTTATATTTCTGGAAAGCTCTCCGAAAAATAATATTAGTCTCTTCTTTGATTTTGTATTTTTCAGATAAATAATGTCTTCAAATAATCGAATCTAATTCGGCTATGTGAAAAATATGTATCTGAAATTGCAATTTTCTAATGAGTTTTTTTTTTTTTTCATGGCTGCATTATGATATTATTTCTTTTGATTTTGTAGGGGTGATCATAAGGAGTTTTAGTGGCAGAAATATCATTCATACACAACAAATTAGAAAGCGAATAATCAGGTGCACATATCCCATCTTCCATTTCTTAATCTTGTTTGTCACACATTTCAATTTGGGGCATAAAATTAATCCTTGTTTGCAAACACATTTGGATTTGGGCTCTTAAAAATGAATTTTGTCTTCAATCACATATCAAAATTGGGTCTAAAATTAACCATTGTCTTCCTACACATTTGAATTGGGGTTAAAAAGAACATGTGCTTCTATTGTTTGCATACAAACATTTCATTTCTAAGGGAAATTAATCATTGTGAGTGTGAATCAAGTGCGTGTGTGATCACAAACACCTCACCTGATTTTCTTTTGTCAAACCCTTCATAGGAGGCCTGCTAGGGGATTTCATCACCCCTAGGGACGACCTCAATCGAAGTGTGAATCGAAAGACACGCTTGTTTGGAAGTTAAAATCTTGTCACTCTTGGCTAAGCCCCAAAGAACTTTATACCTTTGGGAAGTGAAGGTGAAGGGTGGGTTACCCCTTTCTCCCGGCTGTGTGGTAGGATTTTTCTTTCAAATCATTCCTTAGTCAACCTTGTGTAGACTAGCTTGAGACCTAATTGGCCATACCCACTTGCCTAGTTCTAGGACTTGTTGATGTGTCTTCTTCAAGTGTGTGCTTAATAATCACATTCATAAATTCCAAAATTCAAACTTGCTTATGTGTCTTGCGTGTGTGATTCATGTGTGTGTATTGTGTGAACATTCATTTAAACATTGTCCAATCAAGCTAAACACCAAACACATAAAGATGATTCACTCTACATGTTCTTCCAACACATTTATATCCAATGACTTTCATCCTAATCACTCTTCTTAGTCACATCCTATCCATTTCATCCTAATCCATCCAAGTCATCCAATCTAATAATTCCACATCATCACCATCACCAACCTAGTCTTGGTCACCACTTGTCAAAATGGTCATAATCATAAATAAGCCAAATCCTAATCATAAGCCCAAAATCATAATCCAAGGGGGCTATCCATCTAGGCCAAATCATGAGACAAAACCTAAGCCTGAAGTCATAATTCAAGGAGTCTCTTTCTCTAGTTCAAATCATGAAACAAAACCAAAACATAAAATCAGACTTCGAGGGGCTTCTCCTACCACTTCTAATAATGACATGAATGATGTTGCATACTTTGAGGAACAAATTGATGCCCAAGAGCTTACACACATGTGTGACACCATGCCCACATTCGAACACAAAGCCCTAGCATCCCAACTCCAAAACCTCCTTCAAACACTTCACCAAATACCCAAACCCCTAGACCATCAAACTATACAAAGCCTTCAAACCCTATTCCAAGATTGTCAACAAATTAAATCACCTCAAATCCAACACCTCCTAGCTCAAGCCAATCATTTCATTGACACTTGTCAAATCCAACAATCACCACATCAACACATTTCACATCAACCCTATGTGTCACTTACATCATCATATCAACCTCATCCATCCACATATCATGTTACCCCTTCATCAACCTATCACAACTCTTCTAATTTCAACTCTTATCCACATCAATCAAATTTTCAACAGTCATTATGCTATTCAACCCCTCCATCATCATCACAACAACAAATCATATCACAAGTCCAAACACCATTCCAACCGCAAGACATTCAACCACAATCCTATGTGTCACCTTCATCATCATGCCCACAAAACCTATTTACCTTCCATGTCAATGCCACATCGACATGTCCACCCATATCACAACAACAACGTAGCTTCCCAAGTCCACCTTGGCAACAACATCAAGAGCCTTTAAGTCTTAATGCCACCTTTGACAAGGGGAACACCAATCTAGTTCATGCACCCTTACTACCATCCAATCAAATTCCTATCTCTAATCCACCATGTCCTAGTCCTAATCCATTGGCCTCTCCACCTTCTAACCCATCAAACTATTCATTGCCCCCACCATCATCTAATCCTTCATTAAATCAATGCCTTACATTTAGATATTTAAAACATAAATTGATGGCATTACATAAATCCACCAATCCACCTACAAAGGATGTGACCCAAGGGCTACAAGTAAGGAATCCATTGTTGCCATGTCATTCAACACATATACTTGAACATACAAAAGAGTCCTCAAACGTCATGCCAAGTCCTTCAAGTCAACCATGTCATCCACAACCCCTTGAGCCAAGTCAAGAGTCTCCCCTCATAAGTCCAAGTCAACCTCCATCATGCTCCTATGTTGTTGACCATCTAGAACATGTCAAGTCTCTCCAAGAGTCATCCCCTTCTACTTCCATTCAAGCAACCCAAGATGTATGTCAAGAGCCTAATCCTAAGCATGTGGAAACATCAAGCCCTAGTCCTAATCAAGATCAAATCATTGTCATCCAACCTATCCATAATCTATGTCTCTTTTATGATCAAGATGATATCCATAATGATGAAGAGCCTATCCATGAGCAAGATATTCCAAATTCACCTCCACCTAGCACCATATATGACCTTCAAACATCCACTTCCCTTGATGAGACACTTGCCTTCCAAGCTAGTATAGAAGATCAAACAAATACCTTGGATCTAAGTGAACACAATGCTAATCAAGATCCTAATGATCCCCCATCACCCACTATCAACCCCATTGCAAGTCCTCCATCATATCTACTTGGTCTTTCCAATAAGGAACTCGTGTCTAGTGTTCCACCTACACCTAGTCCCATTGTCCATTGCATACCCCAAGGAAACCAGTCTCAAGATGTTGGTATTTCCTCCATGCATTCTAAGTCCACTTTCCATCATAAAACCTATCAAATGCCTAAAGTATATGTTGCCATTCCACCACCGTCATCCTACAAGTGTCAAAATCATGTGACCATACACCTTCCTCCATCCAATTTACCACCATTACTTCCAACTCCTAATCTCCCTCCATCTGCTTTGCCACCATTACTTCCAACACCTAATATTCCAATCATTCATAAATACCCTAAACATCCTAGTCATGACCAACAAATGTACACACTGTGTAAACATAAAGCTTCCACTCAATCCATCCACCCCATGGGATTCAAAAATAAAAATTTAGATGCCTCTATTTATAAAGTCAAAAATTCTAATGGTCCTAATGCCTTAGCATACAATTGCAAAAAGTCAAATCCAAGTGCATCCAAAAAGTTATATAAGCCCATGCCTCCAAAAGAAAAGTCTAAAAACAAAATGGTTTGGGTACCTAAGCAAAAAGAAATCAAGTCAAATGAGGCATCTACGTCACAAAAATCCCAACCATCCACTTCCATCCAAAATACACATTCCATTCAAAAATTACAAAAATCCCACAAGACAAATACAAGCCATAAAAATACTAAGTCTATGTGGGTACCTAAAGCACTTCATCACCCATCTCCTAAGCAAACATCTCCATTGCTTTCTACACCTCGTCCACATCAAAAGCTTCAACGTTTATCACAATGTGTGCAACCATTGGTCATGGTTCCCTTCCATTTCACAACAAGCCCTTATACCTCCATCTCGTCACCCCCCATCCACTATCCTACATATCTTCCCCACCACCTCCCTATGGTCCATGCTTTTGGCTAAGCCTCCCCATTCATCTTTTGCATAATTCCCATATAAGTCTTATATCTTACCTACATAATCCTCCATAATACACATCATAATCCATCATCTACCTAATCTATCTCCATTTCATGTCATCCCTTACCAACATCTATGAGCATAATGACATTTGACATGGTCCATGCAATGATATCCATTTCTAGTGGGACTATCACCTTTCATGCAACTAGACACTTGAGTCCCTCCTATCCAAAAGTCAAAAAGTCAAAAAGTCAAAAAAAAAGTCAAAAAAAAAAGTAAAGAGAAATCCCTTCATCCAATGGTGAAAACCTAGTAAACAGGCGCCTTGGATAAGTACCATGATGAAAACCTGGCAAACAGGCATCATGTGTAGTTTGATCTTCTATGTCACTTACACTTGGGGGCACAATGTCTTATCTATCCAATCTATCATTTTTATGTCATATCATTTCCATCCTACCTACCATTTTTAGCCGTCATACCTACCTATCATATTGGGTCCACTTATCCACTCTTCTCCTTTTGATCTTGATGAAGATATAGGGGCAAAATGTTGAAACATGTTTTTTGGGTATCTCTTGACATACCTCATCCTATCTAAACCAATCATATCATTATCCTATTGTCATCAGCTTTGTCACGAAAAATCCTAAGTCTTGTACTTAGAATGGGGCATGTCATTCCTATGCGACATAGTCTTTGGAGATCACATCCTTGCTCTCTTATGCATAAATCCATTTCATCCATTAATCCCATTTATCTCCTTGCACCTAGACTTGGTTTTCCCCTTGTCATTGGTATCTAGCACAAAGGCTACCCAAATTTTCATCCATTGACACCTCAAAAATGTCAAAATCAAAAAAAATCAAAAAATTTCAAAAATCCAAAAAAACATTCAAATCAATGTCAAAATCCTAAAAATGGAGTCAAAGTCAGTCATGTTAGGTAATCCATGTCATTGTCGAACTACGTTGTCTTTGCGCATTTGCTACGTAGGCAAGGCCATCAGTCGATGAGTCCCCGAGACATTAGGTCAGTCCTTTTAGGTTGGTCCAAATAAAATCGTGGCATTTGTCACAATCATCACGTCAGTCAAATAAGTCAGACATAGTCAAACTCGAACACAAGGCAGTCATTTGAAATGTCAATGTCAAAATTGGTCAAAATTAGACAACATAAGCCAATCAATCATACAGTCAACATCAGTCAACTTGCCAAAACATATTACTCAAAACAATGTCAATCTCGTCACTCTTTGGTCCTCTTCAAGATGTGTCCTTCTTGGAGTTAGACCTTGTCAAAATGTCCTTTTCCTTTTTCAGGATGTGTCCTTCCTGACAATAGGCCACGTCAAACCGTCAACACCGTCAAATTGGCAAAAACTCTTAAACTGTCAAAACTGTCAAATCAAACAAGAATTCAATCTTTGGCAAACAAACATTGGCAAAAAAAATTACATGGCTGCTAATCTTTCTGGTCTTTCTTATCTTATCTTTTGGCTATCTTGGCTATTTTGTCTTATATTTTTTTACTATCTTGTCTTTTTGGTCATGTTACTGCTACCTCGAGGATGTCCCATGAAGGATTTAGAGGTGCGATGATGTCTCCTGGCCTATTTTATTTTCTTTGACTGCTGTCTGTGGATTGTCTTGACAAAAAGACTAGGGCAACTTCGCCCTTAGTATGAGTTAGGACATTCCTTGTTTTTGACTGTCTATTTTTCAAGTGGATGACCTTGCACACCTTGGTCTACATCATACCATTGTGTTTGTTGTCCATTTGTGTCATTTTTATCGCCCAATGATGATTAAGAGCAATAAATATTAGTCCTATGGCAATGGTTTGAAGGATTTGGTCTAGGAACTAACATGCATTTTCTTTAGTCTTGTCATCTTCTCTCACTCGTCTCATATAGGCATTGCATCCATATCACCATCCATATCATTTTCATTAACATTTCTTTGTCCCTTCATATTCTAGTCTTCTCATCCATTTCGAGAGCACACCCATGTTCTTGGAACCTGTCTGTCCTCTCGAGGGGGCATACCACAACCCTCCTCGTCATTCTTCCTCATCTTATTTTGCACTGGGGCATATTTTTTGACTTATTTTCTTTCTCACAATGCGACATGCTACATTATGACAAAGAGGGTCAAAATGTAGACACATAAAATTGTCCTAGGCTTGCAACTCATAGATTATTCAACATTTTCCCTTTCATTCTTAATAATTAAATATTTTTTAATTATTTATTTATTTTCTAAAGTCATAATTCTTCTATTAATTAAATAATTTTAATTATTTAATTAATTCATTTTTATCTTTATTCTCCCTTGATTAATTAAATAAATTTTATTTATTTAATTACGTCACTAATTAAGTCCCCTTCTTTCTAAAATTAAATAGATTCTAATTTATTTAATTTTTGTCCACTTTCTACTATAATTAAATAATTATTTTAATTATTTAATTATTCATTGGCCACTTTCTCATAAATTAAATAAATTTTATTTATTTAATTTAGTCAATTCTCTTGAGTTTTGAATTAAATCATTATTTAATTCAAAATGATTCCTTTTGTCACATTCCTCCATAATTAAATAATATCTTTATTATTTAATTATTTACTGGTCACTTGGAGTAAATAAATTTTATTATTTAATTTCTCCAGCAGCCTCTTTGTCCGTGCCAGTCTTATCTTCCAAATTAATTCTTGACTTTTGACTTCTCATTTAATTTCAGCCCTAGATTGAATTATTTTATAATTCAATCTCAACCCTTCATTCTTACCTGTTGCCCTAATTTTGACCTAACCCTAATGTGCACAGCAGCATTTAATCTTGATCATTGATCCTAGGGTTCTGGTCATCTTTTCATCCTGGCCACACATTCAAAATTGCAGTTTTTATAAAAGGGCAATTTTGTTCTCATTTGCTCTCCCTGGCTCTCTTGAACTCTTGCACTCTTGGTTTCTCTCATGTTTAGATTTCACTTTAGGCTACTATTAATTTTACAGTCATAGTCATTTTAATCCATTGTAGGGTTATTTTATTTTCTGCAAATCCTTCAACACTTGCATAGGACTTAGACATTTATCATAGTTGCTCACACAAATCTGAGGGCATTTTATTTACTGCAAGCTAGGAGGTGTAACAAAGGTCAATCATGGAAGGTGGAGACTTAGGGTAACATTATCCCTTTTATCTTCACATTATTTCCTTTGTGCTTTGTTATTTCATAGGAATTTTTATGTTATTGAGCTAACCCCTTTAACAATTTAGAATTTTCCCTTGATTACACTTTCAAACCCTCATATTTTGTTATTTATTTTATCATTGGGTTAGATTTAGGATTGAAGTATCATTATATTGCTAGATCTGATAATTAGAGATTTAGTATTTTGCTTGTAGTAAGGTCCCATTGTGATTACCAACATTTTCACATTTATCACCAATTTGTTTATGCACCATCAAAACCTGACATTAGATACCTTGGGGTTATCTCTTGAGGCTTGTTGATAGAGATTTACCTTTCAAGAGAGATATGATATTATATTCTGTCTAAGTTGCTACTGTGCAGAAAACACCATCAACAGGTTGGTCTTGGTTGTTTAGATTTTCTTTAGGTTCAAGCATGCTTTCATCAAGGATGGTAGGTTGAGAGGTAGATGGGGACATGTTTTGGAGGAACAATTTGGCTATTTTCTTTGCTTTGAATTTTTGGTAGGATAGGAAAAATAAGTCTTCTCATGGTTTTATAGGTTCCATGGGCTCAAGCCAAAAGGAATCTAGGGAAAAATTTCCTTTGGTTGACAAAGGGTTGAAGCCACTACAGTGAATAGTGAATATTTCATTGTTAAAGAGAAATTTTAAATATTTATGTATAACCAAAGGGACAACTTTCATGGAGCAAAGCCATGGGTGTCCTAGCTTCAAAGGAAATTGGTCTGACTGTGGGACGATGGAGAATGTGACATCTAATGTTTTTGGTCCTATTTGCAATGGAAGGTGATTGATCCTATCATAGGGCAAGCAAAACTATTGTCTATCTTGATCCATGCTTTCAGTTTATCATATACATCTTGATAGAGTTCATGCAAAAGTAAGAATTCCTCGGTGATCACATTGTCTCCACAGGTGGGATCTATTAGTATCCCACTAGTGGGCTTGTCATAGATATGACTGACTATGCAGAGAGGACCATTGGGTGCATGTTTAATTATATCCTTGGAAGAGAAAGCAATATCAAGAGGACTCTTAGTTCAACCCTTATGATGAATGGTGTCTATCACCCCTACCATTTCATCTATAGGATAGACATTGATAGCATTATTTGGAACAAAATCATTATTTTCATCATCTGTATCGACATTCATCACATCATTCTTTGTAGTTTCACTGGCTTTGACAAATGAAATAGTATGTTTTGGCATCAAGTTGGTGAAAATTTGCATGTTTTGGTTAGGAGGGGTAACTAACTTATTTCCTTGATCACTAATACCTCCAATGGAAAGACGACTAGAATCAATGAGGTCTTACACAAGATGATTAAGATGCTTGCAATGTTCTATGCCATCTCCATTTTCTCAGTGATAGTAGCAATAAGCATTTGATTTAAAGCTTGAGGTAAAAGGCTTATTAGGGTCGGGTGTTTTGACGGGAGGAAAGGTAATCATTTGTTGTTCTAGAAGTTGGGTCATTGTGTTGGGCAAGGGAGTGAATTGTCTTTTTGTATCTCCATAGTTAAAGGGAATTGTGGCTTTGACAACAACTACTTGGTTATTGAAATTTTGAGTTGTTTGTTGAGGGGGATTAAATTGATGGAACCCTTTATTCTATTTTTTAAAAGGTTGGGAATTTTTTTGGTTTGTAGGCTTGGATTTCTCAATTCGGCTAGAGGTGGACTTTGCATCTCTACTACTAACCAAATTTTGATAATCATGGAGGGCAGTACACAAGTGCATGAAGGATGGGAATTTCATCATGGTAAGCTTGTCTTGGATCTTACTTTTCAAATTTTCTATGAGCATCTTTTAAAGGTGAGGGTCGGGGACCTTGACCTCGATTTGGTAATAAAGCGATTGATAGAATGAGATAAAATCAATTATCTTTTCTTCTTCTTTTTGCTTGCATCTCATAAAATCAGCCAAGGTCATTTTGGGTGTCATATGCACTTGGAAATGGTTTAAAAATTCCTCAACAAGTTCATTGAATGAATGAATTGAGTTGTTCAATAAATAAGAGAACCATTCCAAGGTGGTATCTTTCAAGGACCTAGGAAAATTTTTTTCCAATAGCTTATTGTCAAGGACAAAGTCACTACATAAGGCCCAATATAGGTATTAACATGGTTAGAAGGATCTCCCTTCCCTCCATATTTCTCAAATCTAGGCACCTCTACACCTTGTGGCATCGGTCTTCACAATATCTCCAAGGACAATGGGCCACTTTTGACATAATATGTAGGTGGGTCATTTTGGTTTTAGTTTATGGTGGAAATATGTTTTTGAAGGGATGAAACGGTTTGGAAGAGTTGGGTTATGAGATGGAAGTAAAAGTGGAAAAGGAGTGTATGTGTTTGTAGGACAAGTGAATGGAATGCTTATAGGTGGTAAGGTAGGAGATATAACTTGTGATGTCACATAGGAACTAGGGATGCTAGTAGGAATACCTAGGGAAGGAATCACTTTACTAACTTATTGCATTGTTGCTGTGACTTGAGGGTTGGTATAGGTAGGTATTGAGTCAATTGTTGTGCGAGGAGGAATTTGAGTTCCTCCTAGACTTGTAATATTTCTTGTTGGAAAAGGACAACTAGTGGTTGAGGTGAGATGTTTTCCACAAATTTGAACTATGTTTTTCACAAGGTCAAGGCCATCTTCACTTTCTAGCATGCGATGAATGTTATCTATGGTAGGGATGGCAGTAGTTGAAATGTTGTCATTTTTCACTTGAAGTTGTAGGTGTGCTAGGTCCACATGAATGTGAATTATATTTTCTTGTGGGAAACTATCATTCATTGGTTCAAATGGCATGCTACTTGAAGGAAAGGAGTTGTTAAGGGTATTTTCCATACCTAGTGTACTAATGTCAATACTAGGAGTGAAAGAGATAGACAACCCAATATCCACAATGATTATGCTATCATGAGATGACATGAGTCTCAAACTTCATCTCACTACAGTATTAGCAATAAGACACCCAATACTCATGCAAAAACTACTAAATGCAGGGTGAATGCAAATGCAATGTAAGCTAAGAACAATGAAATGCTTATAACTAAAATTCTAGAAACTACAATAGAAAAGTAGGATTAGCAAGTAGAAACTCAGAAACTAAACTTTAAATGCCAGAAAATGCAATGCAAAATATACAGAGGGATTGATTCGCCCAGGGTGGCGAATGAGTCCTAGTGATGATTTTTTGAAAATTTTCAAAGTTTTTGTATTGAATTTTATGCTTTTTATGTTTTTTGATCTATGTGTAAGATGTAAATGCAAAATTTGAATTATTTTTAATGAAATTAGATGCAAAAATGCAAGCTAAATGAGCTTTTCACTAATGAAAAATTTGAAACCCTAGAATGCAAATTAACCAATGTAGATCTTAATGCAATGCTCATGCTAGCTAAATCTAGGATGTAAATGTACTCCAAATCATAATTATGATGTTCTAAATGTAGGTTCACCAAAATGAAATGAAGAAAATTGGGGGATCATTCACCTTTAGGGTTTTGGACCTAAAAGGAAAGGGGAAATCTTCATACACTTCATTCAAGAAAAAACCCTTGAGATCTCAATGCAAAAGAGAAAGAGATATTGCAAGAGGGTTGTCCTAAAGGGTGAATGAAATCTAATGAGGGGTTTACCACCATGTTTATACTTGTAAAAGAAAATAACATGCAAAATGAAATGAAAAACCCTAATTGAATGCATACTAACTCTAAATAACCTAGGAAAATGAATGAAATGCAACATAAAACTGTAAAAATAGAAAGTGTACACCTGGGAAACTGGAGAAGGTAGAATGGAGGTCTGGATCACTAAAAAATCTATTGTTAAGGCTAACTAGGACTCATTTTCCAAGCTGGGTGAATCAGTCATGTTTCTGGGAAAGTGTGTAGGAATAGGTTTCTACCAAAAGGGTATCTAGATCTGTAAAAAATTCTATCAGGCCCATACAGTGGGACTCATTCACCACTTGTGGTGAATCAGTCCACTTCTGCTTTTCTAGAACTTCTAGACCTGATTCTATTCCTCTCAGTCTGCTTTGCTTTTCTTGATCAATTTTTGGATCTGAAAATGAAAATTGTCACCTGTAGGTCTTCTCCAAGTTTCTCCAAGGGTTGATGACAATTTTGACAACTTTGATCTCTTGACAACTTTTCTCCAATCTTGCTCCTTAAGAAATCTTCAACCTAGCTCTACATATCACACACAAAGGAGAGGGGAAAATTTTGTAGGGTTAGTGAATAGGGGTTTTCCTTGGTCAAAACCCTCATTGGTAATTAAACCTTGAAATGCAAGAAAAAATGAGTGGAGAATGATGAATGAACAAAAGGAAATGTTGCAACTCACCAAACCCTAGAAATAGGGTGTTGTAGGTATGCTTGAAATGGCTGCAATGGATGTGGTTCTTGACTCTTGCTTGAATGATGTTGATCTTGCTTGAAACACTTGCTTGAATTGTAAACCCTACATCAAAATTGTTAGCATAATAACAAACATGATATATGAAACCCTTGACATGATGATTGGCACTTGAATGCTACTCTAAAATGGTTGATAATATACCCTTGAAATTCTCTTCAATCTCAGGGATAACTTTAAGAAACCCTCCCTTGGCGAAGGTGTAAAATCCTAGCGAATCTTTCCTTTTATTTGAAAAAATATATTAATTTTCCCAGTGAATCTATAGCACATTATTAAAAAAATTGTAAAATACTAGCGAATCATAATGAATAATTGGAAAAAATAATAATCATAGTGGTGAATCCTAGAGAATAATCACTAAAAAGATGAATTACAATTGTGAATCTCTCCTTTAAAAAATTGCATAGTTGGTCGGCACAGTTCCCCCATATTTTTTTTGTCTTTTGTAATATTGAAGTAGGGGTTTGGAGGCAACATCCATTGGCGGGGTCAAGGGGGTAGAGCCCCCTTGTGGGGGTTGAGGGGGCAATGCCCCCTCACCACCAAGCATAAATTCACTATTGAAAATGCATTGGAGCACACACATATTAAGCATTTTTTAAAATTCTCACTTTAAAAAAAAGACTATATAAAAAGTGAAATTATGACCATTGATTAGCTTTTTAATCGGATGGCTACAGGTTGATTCTGTGAGTTTATATGCATGTGCCTTTTAAAAGGTTTGTTGAGGCCTGGAGTTTGTTTTGGGCCACACGATTAAATCTAATCCTATGGCCCAAAACAAATTTTGGGCCTCAACAAGCCTTTTAAAATGCATGTGCATATAAACTCACGGAATCAACCTCCAACCAATCGATTAAAAATCTAATCGATGGAAATAAATAAAATCCCTATTCAAGGCTAAAATATCACTAAAATGAAATGGAAATTTATTATTAGTGGTGATATTGCCCCAAAATTAATGGTAGGAATATAATATTATTGGTGAATATAATTAATATTTGTAATTAGAGTATAAGCTACTGGTGAATCAGTTCCAATGAAGTGTTGTTTAAAGAATAATGCATAGGCGAATTAATCAAGACAAAATTATTTTTTTGTAAAAACCTGGCAATTTTGCATTCTTTTTAGCTTGCACTATTCGCCATTTTTGGAGGTCTCAATTTCAATTATTCGCCAATTGGCAAAGATTCACCTCTAAATTTTTCCTTATTCAATGCTCTTGTGAATGGTCAAATGCTCCCGTGAACTCTCTTAAATGCTAGGTGTTGAATATGAGTTAAATAACCTTGTATTTATGCTTGATTATGTAAGAATTCTCAAAGTTACAACACTACAAGCTGACATCAGATCTAGGAGAATAAAATCCCACTAGAAATTTGAACTAAATTTGATTTTGGGCCAAATAGGACTCATTCACGAAAGCTGGAGAATGAGTCCCATCTGGCTTAATGTATGGAACCAAAAATTAAAAATGCTTAGAAATGTGTAAAAATTGGTTTGAGGCTAAAAAATCTAGGTGGGACTGATTCACCCAAGGTGATGAATGAGTCCCAAACACTAAATATAGGCCACTCAAGCCAAGAACACCTAAATTTTTATTGTTCAATGATTGGTGTCAAGATTGTCCTCAAAAAGATGAAATAAATGAGGTTTGTGGATGCAAAATAAGGCCAATTAAAGCACGAGAAAGCCCAATTATTAATGAAAAGCCTAGAGAAGTATAAAAGTGTGTTACAACACTTTACAACACTCCAAATAAGGAAAGAATAAGGTTGATTTTAATTAAAAAGAGGTTTATTATGCTTAGTTATTTGATAAAACCCTAGAAAAGTGTGAAAGTGAGTTACCACACTCTAGCAAGGCACCATTAAAATCCATTAGTTCACAAGGGCCCAAGACCTAATGCAAATGTGTCATCCACATTACAACACTAAATCAAGGCAACATTAAGCCAAAATCCACAAGGAGGGCTCAAACAAGTGTGAAAAATGCAAAGGGATACACTTTTCTACACTACATTTATCCCCCACTTTAGTGAGAGAAGGAACTTTCTTCCAACTCACACTAAAGTAGAAAATCACACATCAAGCAGAGTTCAAGTGTACCAATGCCAGTAAGATAAGATGAAAAAAATCAAGAGGGGTGATCAAGCCCCCAAGATCAAGATCCCATAGAAAACCAACATAGGCACAAAAGAAAACACATGAGAGTGATGCAAAGAACAACAAAAAAGCACAAGCATTCACTACCAAAGACAAAAGAGAGAAAAAGATAAAAGAGAAACAAATCAAGCTTTGTTTATTTGTCCATCCCGATGTGGATCAAATCTAAGTTGTTTGTCTGTAAAATGCATACTCACTCTGAGGCAACAAAAATCCTGGCTATCCACTAGGTGAGAAGTCCTAAAAGGTGAGACATATACAATCATGGTTGTAATGCACTCACACACACACACAAGTGGCTGTGGGGAAATTCATGCCTTGGTTGGGCTTCCCACTCAAACCATACCAAAGTTATACCCCCTGATAACTTTAATAAGGCACCACATAAAAATGATTTTTGAGCTTCATGAGGAAAGAAAAACTTTATATGCTTGGAGCTCATGAACAAATAGGATGGCTCTATAGGCATGCAAGTTGTGTTATGCAAGGTGGCCATATAACAAAAAATGAAAAATGAAAAGTATGAAATTTCAAAAGGAGTTTTTCTTAGTTCATGCAGGGTCTTAACTTATGGAACATTGTGCCTAATGTCTCCAAGAGAGGACCAATCAAAGAATAGAAAATTCACAACTTAGGGGATGCAGTGTGTCACATCAAGCCACTAAGAGGAATGTAATATGCTAAGAGAGATCACACTCTTGAAGGACATCGCACCCAATGTCATCCACAAAGCAACAAACACATTGTATGAAATAAGAAAACTGCACCAAGAACTAAGAAAAAGAATAATGCAAACGTATGCCCCCACTTTAAAGGAATTGCTAAACACCATACCATGACCAATTACTTTAAAGTAGTGAATGATAAATATAAATGAGAAAGAAGACATGAGAGCCAACTCGGAAAGCCTTATGCCAATTCATATGTTTCCAAGTAAAACCACATCATATAAGAGAAAAAGAAAAGAGAGGGGTTTCCCCCAAAATGAAAACATCAAACACATAAGGGACTATGGATTTGGGGTCAATATGTTATTTGTTGCAATGTTTCTTAGAGAGCTCAAAACTGTCATCATTTCCCAAATACATATAGAACTAGAAGAATGGAACAAAGAGAGCGAAAACAAAGAAAAACCTTTTTCGGTCAACATGGAAGAGAAACGAATGTATCGACACCTTGTGTCATCCCCAAAAGGAAAATACAAGACAAAAGAGAAAAGGAGAAAAGGAAAAGGAAAAAGAAAGAGATTCCTTTTGGGTCAACATGGAATAGACATAGGGTGTCTCGACGCCTTTCGTCATCCCCAAAAGAAAAACACAATACCAATGAAAAAAAATAGTAAAATCACAAATATTTGTGACATAGAGAAGAATGAAGGTACACATAGAGGAATGCCACAAAGAGAGAGATATAACATCAAATAGAATGTCAATAGGGATCACATTACACCTGGAATCATGCAAAAGAAAATGAAAAAGAAAGAAATAATGCAAAAGACTTGTAAGGAATAGGTGAGTCAACCTATGAGCAGGTCATTTGTCTCTCAATCATGTTCTTTGTATACCGAAGTTGGGAAACTAGCCAAAGGGAGAATAGCAAGTGTTGAACTAGAGGAAGTGTCAAGTTGAACACTCTTTGTATGAGATTTGTCATCTAAGCTCATGGAAGGGGAAAACAATGTATTCAATTCATTATGCACCTCTTTATCAATTTAGTTCAACTCTTATTGTGGTTGTTGTATTGAATTTTTTTGTGATATAAGAGGGATTCATTGCACATGGGTCTCTCCTTTCTTGAGAAATCACCAGGGAATGAACTGCCCTTATACACCCTAGGATATCAAATTTACTAAACAACAAGGAACTAGAGCTTGATTATGTTTTGGGAAAATCCACCAGAGACCCTGAAAGAGAAAAGCTAGGAGATTTTTGTCTCAGAAGAGGAAGCTCTCGGCCAAAAGACATCAATGTAGTTCTAGGATGCCAGCGCTGCACATTGTTGTCTAAAGAACGCATTGGCATCTTGAGCAACAGAGAACTTGGGCACTCAAAACAAATAGAAACAAGCTTTGATTCCTAGCTCAGGGCTGAGTCGTACCAAACTATATGAATAGTCAAACAGCTAGAAACTGAAATAAAGACAAGGACGCTTGGAGAAATATTACCTTCTTTTGGACATGTGAATCTTCAATCCAAGCTCCTTTTCATGACCTACACACAAAAGAATGAGAGGGAAGTTGTTGGGTGGTTGTATAGGGGCATGCCTCAGTTAGACCCCACTTTGGTGTTCCCACCTCCATAGACAATCGAGTTTGAAAGGAGTGCTAAAGATGTAAACAAATCATGTGGTGAAAGCAATAACCCCTTAGGAGTAGAACCCACACCACGAGAAGCGCATGGTGAAAGCAATACCAACTCAGGAGTAGAACCCACACCACAAGATAGTGAATGAGAAAATGTAAAAGGAAAGTGAGAGAGAGAGCATTACCCACGAGCCTAGACCCTCTCCAGAGCACATGGATGCACCATTGAGTGCTTGTTGCAGTTATTGGGAGGACCTTAGTCCAGCATGGCTTCGCTTGTGAGAGCACTACTATCAAAAGTGAAGAGATCTCAATTTTGGAGAAAAGTAGGAAGAGAGCTTGAGTGATGTCTTCCAACCCTCAAATGAGAGAAAAAAAAGGGGTTTTTAATGTTTGCAAGGGCAACAAAGAGTCGTTACTTTTGGATTGTAACTGCCAAGACATGTGTCTCATGGGTTAGCCTTCCAGGTTTTGTGTTTTGAACTTGGGAAACCAACAGGATGCTAGCATGTTGCGTAGAAGTCTGCACGTCGCACACTCGTCCGAAGCCTATATTCTCAAAAAATATGTTGTGAGGCTTCTATCCCTCAGCCACTTGTCCACATGGAGCTAGTAGAATCATGAAATCCTGACCCATCAAATTTTTTCATTAATATCTCAAGGTGTCATAAATGCTAGGCAAAAATGCCAAAATGTGGAATTGCCCCTAAGTGCAATTTTGTGACATTACATTTTTCCCCCACTTTAGTGGGCTCGATTTTGAAAAAAATAGCCTCAATAAAGTAGAAAAGAAAAAAATTCATTCAAAATTTTGAATTTTATGGATTTGCTTGCCAACAGAGAGAGACCATAGCAACCACCAAAGTCAAGCTAACCGGTACTAAAGGTGTCCCCAACATCCAAGCTCAATAAACATCATCAAAATGGTCATGAAAAATTTCTCAAAGTGTTAACCTGCAAAACTCAAGTTTTGGGTTAGCTTCGAAAAATCAGAAGAAAGCTACCATGGAGAGAGGAATGATCAAGTGAAAAAAGTTGTTGATTCTGAGGAAAAATATGATCAAGAGACGACTTTATGTCCCCTCCTGAGTTTTCCCCTAGCATGGTGGGGAAAATTTGGGAGAAACCAGGAAGCCACAAACTCTAGGAAAAATGGGCCCCGAGGGGCCTATATATATACTTAGGTGGGCCCCTAGAAGGGTCATTTTCACTATTCACTACGAGCAAATTGTTGACTCTTGTGAGAGAAAAGTTAGCAAAATGTTGAGCAGGAGAGAGTTTGAGGCAGCGAGATTGGAGCACTTGCGTCAGGACATCGCCGAGGGTCATAAGGTGGACCAGGTAGGCCACAAAACCTCTATTGTTATGATTTTTAGCTCTTTTTTTTAGATTTTTCCTATCAGCAAGGTGTGTAGGCATCCTTTTTTTGTGCCCTCATCTGAAATGCGCAATCTTCCATGATCAACGTTGGAGTCATGACTCCGTGTTGGCATCTCGAAGATGCGCTATCGTCTTTGAGGCTACCATGGTGGTTAGGTACGTATGCACGACACACATACGTCTGTGTGTTGCACATAAGTCTTGTAGGGTAAAAGCACAAAGTTGTGTCACACTTTTAGCCAATTTATCAACACAATTGATTTTTAAGTATTTCTAACTAAAAATCAATTTTAGTCAAACATATGATCTAGTAAGATTCATTCTAGCTAAGTTAGATACTCCCACAACTTTTTCAACTAAAATTGTTGGCTAAAAATATATGGAGCACCACTTTGAATCCAATTTACCAAAAAAAGTTATTTCCAAAACATGAAGTTTCAATATCTCCTACTAATGTAAATAACATTTTTAAAAAAATATAAAAAATACCCTTTTGTACATCTATAAGTGTAGTTTTCAAAAATATATTTATTTTAATAGTTTAATTATTATTTATATTTTATTTTATTTTTTTACTAAAAGTAGGTTATTAGCACAAAATATTAGGTTCATTGCCATGCGAAAGAAAAATACTAAAACTTATTAAAAAAAATTGAAAAAAATATGATGCACTAGATAAAAGAATCTATTTCAAGATGGTATAATTTTTTTTTCCATTTTAAATAAATATTTAATATGAAAGTCAACATCTTATGGAAACAACTATTTTTTGACTCACGCACATTTTAATATTTATTTTAAAATATATATTTATCAAAATTGGAAAATAATATATACATGCACTAAAGTTTCACGTTATAAATACACACAAATTTTTTGAAAGAAAATAAATCAAATTTACTATAAAAATTTTGACGTCTCATGCAACTTCATTTTTCAGCATTTATCATCAACTAAATTATAGTGTTAATTTATTAAAAACTAGTTTAAAATAATTTTTTAATTTTTTTTTTAAATACAAACATAAAATATACTAAAAAATAAATATTTTACTAGTTTACATCATTTCAAAATTCAAAACATATATGACACTTTTTGGTGATTCAAGTTTAAAAGTTGGATCAGTGTTGGTTGTTTCCTTTATAAAGTGTAACACAACTTTGTGCTTTTACCCTATGTCTTTTTCCTTGTTTTTATGTAAAATGTCGATGTTCTGACTCATTTTTTTGTTACTTTTTGTAGGAGTACCTAGAGATTCAAGAGCATCCATGACGACGAGCATTTTGGCTCATGCATGAGTAGAGGGACTGCTTATCTGAGGGCGAGGTCACGTTTCTGGAGCGGGTTGGTCTCTGGCACGTATTTACCATGCCAGAGATGAGATACCATGAGCGGATGCTAACGATCCTTATGGAGTGGTGGGACGCCACCACGTCATCTTTCTAGTTACCATGTGGAGAGATGACCATCACACTCGAGGACATCTAACAGATCCTCAGGCTACCCATCTGCAGTTGGTGAGTGGCTCTCAATGATACGTGATCAGCGCGAGAGCGAGCAGAGGGCATCCTCTACTGCACAGGGAGGATAGAAAGCAACAACAGAATAGGTCATATCTATATGCATTGGTATAACCATGTGAGGACCACAACACCATTGATCCACCGAGTTATGGTCGTGACTATTTCCTTTCAGATCACGATTGATGGGTGAGGCTCACACTTGCATGGGGGCCTCATCCATACTATCAGAGAGATGGTGGAGCACAGGACCATTTTTTCCTAGGGGAATAGCATGTTGGTGCACCTCTACTAGGAGTTAGGCTGGTACGTACACTATGAGTACCATATCCTTAAAGTGTGCACACTATTGCAGGTGTTGGCCTTTGCCCACATCATGTGCACCCAGCCAGTCAGTTTTCCTCAAGGACAGTTGTATCAGGTTCCCATGGCCCACTGGTACGATATGACGGGCCAATGGAGATCTATAGTTTTGGCGGCTGTAGTTCAACATTCTCACTACGGATGGGGTCCGATGGAGACCCTACCAATTTTTGAGGTGGGTGGACGATAGGAGGTACCTGAGGAACCTGGAGGGTGACTGATTTTTGATCAGCTAAAGGGATTTTGTCATAGTTCCCTACTACTAGAGTTGGGTAATGCAACAACATGGCCGACCATAGACCATACTAGAAAACATGGCCACCTACACTAGGGCCCATAGGAGTGCAGCGAGGGTTGGGGACTCCCCTTGCCCCACTATTACAAATATCATTCCCTTAGATGATGATGAGCCTGACCATGATTTTCTGCCCATATCGACAGTAAATAATGTCAGGGTAGTGGCTGATTTTACGTGGTGGTGGGAGCGACATCATCCTGCTCCATTGTTTGGTGAGGGTTCCATAAGAGGGGACCTTGGTCCACAGGATGACTTACTAGGCCAGCCACCACAGGATAGGAGGAGAGGTCAGTAGTAGGCCGAGGAGGAGGAGGAGGAGGCACCCTAGGAGGAGACGACACCATTGAGGCCAAGGCAGTGGAGGAGGTCAGATCCTCCACTAGCTACCCTTGTCTCTTCGACACCACCATCTTCTATTGTAGCTGTGGTGCTAGCAGCACTAGGAGTGGCCAATAAGGCCGACAGTGCAGGTCTTAGCACCAATCCTCACCTTGACTCGACATGGAAACCAGGGGACCTAGGTATACAAGATATATTGTTCACATTTCTGTATTTTCAATTTTTTGCTTACGATATATGTATATACTTTCCATGTGATATTGACACCTCTTTCTTTTTATGTGGTTGTAGAGGACGCATAGGGATGGGCTAGGCTCATAGCTTAGAGTATTTTGAAGGTCACCCCTACTGTGTCGATCTACGGATCGATCCTCGAGGCTTACTAGCTAGCATCTGTGGGATGTCATGCCCCCAACTTTGAGCTAGTTACATGTATGAGGACTGCTTATGAGGAGTGGGCTGTGGAGATCATCCAGCTTACTACAAAGCTAATGGCCATGCGAGGGCAATGCAACCTACTGTCGGGGGAGCTGTGGATGACACTCGTTGAGTGAGTCACAACAGTGAGGAGGGTTGATGCCTCTAAGCAGGCACGTGACACCCTTCAGAGCCATCTCTATGACCTTGATGGGCAACTCGTAGTTGTGAGCCCGATAGAGGTTTAGCAATTATGAGACCAGTTGAGGCAGGTTGACCTGATGATATCCTCCCTTTAGGGGGAGATTAGGGGGATGCGGGCAGCTTTATCTACATCACACTCCCATCATTCATGCTCCATGACTGCTATTCATCCCCTCCCTAGGGTTCCAGAGCATCCACTAGAGCCAGAGGGCTCTAGGAGCCATGCACTGCAGTGACTAGAGGCTTGTCATCATCAGTTTTGTATGTCATTTTTGTAGCAAGATACATATACGTACATACATACATACGTACTTGTAGATCTTTTGTATAGACACATATCCAATAGCCACTCATTTTTTATAGCAGTGGCTCAATACATGTATATGGAATTGGATACATACATTGCATATATATATATATACTGTGTGAACCCCAATCTTGGTACCTGCAAAACAACAAGAATAAACAAGAGATTGCAAGCTAAAACAAGGATTCCCAATGAAATCCATTTACAAAACTCAAACTAGGAAAATGAACAATGAAAAACACAATGAAACAAAGAAATGTAGATTCAATCCTAATTTGAATAGCAAACA
Source organism: Sequoia sempervirens (assembly GCA_007258455.2). Taxonomy (NCBI): domain Eukaryota; kingdom Viridiplantae; phylum Streptophyta; class Pinopsida; order Cupressales; family Cupressaceae; genus Sequoia; species Sequoia sempervirens. The sequence continues at coordinate 750,316,298 of VDFB02281492.1, forward strand.
CATGATCCCATGGGGGAATTGGTGCCAATTTGATGTGAAAATTGGCCCTTTCCCAATTCCTAAGATGCAAGCTTGATGTGTTGAAGATATTTGATCCACTTTGTTGATGAAGGATGAGAGCTCCAAGCCAAAAATCTGCAAAAGACATAGCTAAGAACTCAATGATAATGGATGGAATTTGAGAGATCTTTGAGCATGGTAACTTTGCATAAATTGTGGATGATCAAATGAGGATATGAGCTCTTTATTTATAGAATGTCAAGATGGATGAATGTCTAAATTTGAGAAATGTGGGAGTAAAATTCATCCAAGGGCATGATGCCACTTGTCAAGCTATGAATGGATGAAGGATGTGCAAGATTTGGGGATTGTGCCAATAAATGCATAAATTTGAATTTCAAATTTGTTGAAATGACTTGTAAGAGGGAAGGGAAAATGCAATAAATGCCGCTTGGCTCAAGGCAAAGGACATGTAAGATGAAGTTATTGACTTGTTGGATGTACATGTTGACTTGGAATTTTTGAATTCAAATTGAGAGAATATTCCAAAAGATGCCTTGTGAGGAAAATAGAGATTTAATAAATGAATTAAATCTATTTTCATGTGCAACTTGCATTATCTAGAGGATGGGACATGAGATGAGATTAAATTAATCAAGGGTTAATTAACTTAATGGGAGAGGTTAGATGATGTGACCTATTTGACCCAAATTTATGGATTTATTTAAATCAAATAAGAGAGGAATATGACAAGAGACCAATTAAATAAAGATTTTAGATTTATTTAATTAAAAGAGATGGTGTTAGATTAAATCAAATAAGGTTTTAATTTATTTAATTTAATGGATAGACTTTAGAGATTTAATTAAATTAATTATTTAATTAAATAGGGATAATTAGATCAGATGGATTGATTTAATTAACAAAATAGATTGACTTAATTAGATAAAATGATTTATTCAATTAAGAGAGGAATATTGATGAATTTAATTAGATAAGGAGATTTGATTAAATGGTTAGACCGAGGGATGACTCAAGAAGAAATGATGTTAGTAAGTCAGGATCAGCTGCATAATGTCAATCAGTATATTTTACATGTCTACATTTTGCCCCTCTTTGAAGCAATTCACTCATTGCGCTGGTTCAAATAATAAATGATCTTGATCAAAGCCAAAAATTTTGTTATTTCAAAAATTGCCCCACTGTTGCATGGCGAGAGAAAACACGCCATTATAATGCCCCCTCGAGAGATTGAGTGAAGAGGTTTGATTTGAGAATCGATCTCTCGACAAAGAGGTTCAAGATCAGTTCAACTCGAATATTTGATGTAGATAGATTTGATGATGTAGACAGTCATCAGCCATGGCTAGCCTCATGCCTATTTTGATATATTACACACACTTGATCCTAATTTGTACCATGATAGTGACATTATTGATGATATAGATGAGATGATTATGATGTTTATATGCAATGGATGATATGATGATGCATGAATGATATGGATGTACATGATATGATATGATGACGCTTTTATGATTATGCAATGGATAATAAATGTATGGTTTATGAGATGCCTAGAATAACCAATCTATATTATGCAATGATGAAATGCAATGCATGTGAGATGATCAATGTTTCTTATATGATATGATATGATATGATATGATATGTAGATGGCTTGTGGATGCAGGATGGATGCATTAGCGATGATTTACGATTAACTGTCATGGTACCATGTTAGCATGAAAAGAAAGAGATAGAAGAAAACAAGAGATTCCAACAAGACATGAGATGATGATGATGATTATTTGCTTACCAAGGAGTTGGGATTTTAAAAGGGCCAATTACCTTATTGTTTGATAAGACACCTAGATACGATGCTTCAAGGTATAGAGAACCAGGATGGCGTTGTACCTAGTGTGATGGACTTTGACTCGACAAACAAATAGGAGTATTCTTGTTCACACTTGACATACATAAACCTTGCTAGGATGTACCTAACAAAGCAAGTATTTGCCAAGTTATATTACAAGAATGTCCAACAAGCACAACAAACAAAAGATAATGATCATTGCCCCATTCCTATTTCTCTAAATCCTCTTGTTCGGATATCATTGAGAAGTCCTTGGAATGAGCACAATAAGATAAATCAAAAGAAGAGATCAAGTACACAAACAAGCCAATGTTCTTCATACCTATAGCCAAAGGGATTTTCTTTGATAGGATAAGAATCCAAGGTAATATCCAAAATGATGCCCACTGTTAGAACGATATATCCTAGGACATGCATTGTATAGGATGATGATGGTTTGATAAGTTGATTGATAGGCTATTGATATAAGGTTGATTGACATGTCTAAAAATGATCAAAAGTTTGATTTTGTTTTAAAGGTTTGTTGTTTCGATTTTCATTTTACATTTGAAGATTGCTTTTGCTGATTGTTGTGGTTGTTTCTGTTTGTTTTGCCAAAGGATGAAGGTGATGATCAGTTTATTATGGATGATTGATTATCGTGGGTGAAATCGAAACCGGATGGATTTTTTCAAATATTTGGATGTTTTTGACATTTTTGAAATGTTTTGAGGCTGTTTTTAGTATTTTCAAGATGTTTTACAAATGTTTTTGGATTTTTTGGATTTTCCAATGTTTTTTGGGGTTTTATGAGATTTTATGATTGTTTTTGGATTTTGTGTTTTTCGAATGCTTTTTGGATTTTGATGTCTCAGGGGCTGATCAAATATTAGCCTTGCCTATGTTTAAGCTCAGAGATGACATAGTTCAGATAACATGTTTTTGACATTTTTCTGACTTTTTGAGTGTTTTTTGGATTTTTCTATTTTTTTGATGTTTTTGGATTTTTCGCATGATTTTGACGATTTGGATATGGATGTGTCCATTTTGGATTTTGTTAAAAACCAAGCTAAGGTTGATTTATCAGATCGATGGATTGATGATGATAACATTGGTGAGGATACACAATAATGCAAGGATAGTGTTAAGCAACACAAGGATTGAGATGTTGATGGGATTGATGATGATAACATTGTTGAGGACGCACAACAATGCAAGGATAGTGTTAAGCAACAAAAGGATTAGGATGGATATCCCAAGATGATGGATTGATTGGATCTTGATCGATCAGGATTGATGAAGCTTGATTTGGAACAAAAGTTGTTCGAATGATTTGACGTGATCTTGACGTGCAAATTAGATGTGACTGATAGTGATTGTTTGGATTAATGTTCAATGAAAGATGAAGCTTGATAAGGTATATTTGTTTGTCAAAATATGCCATGGGCTAGTGATTTTGGTATTTTGGCTTACAAATGCTTTGGCCAATTTGGTTTCATGTTTTCCAATGTTTAGATCACCACATAAGTTGGAGGATATAGATCAAGATTTATTTCCTGAAGCAAGATGTAAATATTTGCCCCCAGTGTCTAGCAATGTACGGAATGCCATGGATGGATGCTTGGATAGGTGTATGGATTGATGGATATGGCAAGCATGCAAAAGATGCCAAGGATTATCTTACGATAAGATAAGGTGTTTGAATGGAACAATGCTTTATTTGGATAATGCTTCATGGCTCAGATAACATTGGGTAGGATAGGATCAATGAAAGCAACCCATGTCAAGATGTTTACCATAAACAAGTGTAAACTGTGCACCAAACTTTGTCAAAATCAAGATAACTTGGATGATGGATGTAGATAGATGCAAATGGATTGGATAAATGGTTCATGGATGAATGGATTTATTATGGATAAGATGGATGTAATGTTGGATTTATTATGGATGGGATAAGATGCTTTCACCTGAACTAGTGCACGTAGATGCTCGATTCTACACATGATGCATGTTTGCCAGGTTTTCATCATGGTACCTGCCCAAAGCACCACCGAAGTGGTTTTCACTAGAGGATGATTTTTTTCTTTACTGTTTTCAATCCTTTTTCTAATTTTTTTGGGTTTTCATTTTTTTTAATTTTTTTGATTTTTTTGAAAGATTTTAAGCTCATGTCAAATCACAAGGTGTCACTGATGTAGAGGATTTTGTCATGATGTACCATTGATCACCTGCTTGAAGAAGTTGCTTTGCTAAGATACGTGCACTTGAATGCAACTTTTGGGATTCTTGATCTGCTTTATTGATACTAGGGTTAACTCTGTCTTTGTGCATACATCATGATAGAGTGCCTTCAAAATCCTTATAATGAAGGGTCATTTCCAATACATGGTCAATTTGAGAATTGGATATCATGCGTGGAGGCATGGATGGAGTGTGTTTAGGGATAAAAGATGGATTGGTTGACAGCTAGGAATCTTTGACTCTCCAAACTTGGGAAGATGAGTAATGATGGGTGGCTACGAAAGTGTATGTGGAATTAGGACCAACTTCTTGATATACTTTGTACGTCGCTTGAAAAACCTATTTTTGTTTTTGTGGACATCTTTGATGGATATTTTTCCCTTTTTTATTTTGCCCCATAGTTTCTTCAACTGATGGATTTTGATAGGGATAATCTTTCTTTGTATTCTTTCGTATCCACTTATATTTGATTTTTCTGATATGCTTCTTAGTTTCTTTTTCTTTGATAACATTCTTCATGCTTTTATTCAATTCTTTCTTTTGACATTGGTCCCAATTCATGGATGGGGTGATGGGTGGATGAAGATTCATGACGTGGCCGGTTGTAGTATTGGCAATGGTTTCACCATAAAGATTCTTCGTCCTCCCTATGTTGATGCTTGCATTAGATAAAGTTGCCCCCAGTATTGTGGAAGTAATACCTTCATGTTTTGATTCTGCCTATTCCAAGAGCTCTTGTTTAGAATGCATTCTCTGATAAATGACCACTGCAGATGATGATCTTTCGATTGGATGCTTTGCTAACTCTGGAATATCCTGTTTTGTTTGATATTCTTTCTTGAGTGGATGATGTTGGATATCTTTCTTCATGTTGTCTTCAATCTGAATTTGGGATATATCTGATCCTGATTTTGACAACTTAGTTTGACTGTAGGAATTAATAACCTTCTCTTTTTGTGCAATAATGTCAGGAGTAAAGGGATCATGTTCTAAATACAGATCATCTATGTGTCCATCCAAAGAAAGTATCTCATGGGTAGATGGAGGAGTATGTACTATGTGGATGTGATCATAATTTGAGACATCTTGTATAGATAGGAGAGTGTCCATTAGATCATTGTAGTATCCTGGAGATACAAATTCTTGATTTCGAATAAATTTGGGATTGCTTTTGTCATGCTTTGGATCAAGTTCTTGACATGGGTTAGTTTCAAAGGATCCTTGGATATCTTTATTAGGAATGGGAAATGGCTCAATATCCTCTGGATCGTTAAGTGGATTTGGATCAAATGTTGAGTTGAAGATTCCTTCAATATCTAAAAACATGTCTTGGAAAGGACCATTGCTAGACCTTGGTGAAAGACGTTGATCATGCTTTGGAATGAATTCTTAAGATATGTCCTCTAACTTATTAGGTGATGTAGAGACATTTTTCAACATGATCATTGGTTGATGGATTGTTGATTATAGGATAAAATAATGTTAACACTCCTTGAAATGGATCATTGTTGGATATTGTTGAAGGACTCTTATCATGATCAAAAAGTGACTCTTGATGTATGTTGATTTGATCTTCAGATGAGGTAGAAACATCTTCCATGTGTTCATTGATGGATAGGTCTTGATCATGTAATCGTTGACTTGGATCGATACATGGAGTCGTTAACATTTTGTTAGAATTTTGAAAAACATTTGCTTGTTAGGCTTGGTATTGGGTTTGAGCTTGTTCTTGCACTTGAGCCTGGGCATGTGTTGCTTGTTTTGTGGATAGATATTGTTGGATGGCCTTTTGGTAGGCCTGGTGAGCTTTTAGCGCAATGTTATATTGTCTTGCTGCATTTGGTTTTGGTGGTAGTGGTGGCAGATTCAAAATTGTGTTGAATGTAGTGACAAGTGGTTGAGATACGCCTGAAGCAATTTTGGTAGTGAGGGGTTGAGATGTGATAGTGGTGGTTGGAATGATCAAAGTGATAGGGATGGTTGGAATGACCGAGGTGATAGGTCCTTGGGAGACCGTATTTTGATTTGGGATTGATGTTGTTGTTTGATTAGATACCATCCATTGGTGCGATGTCGATGGTATATTCAAAGAATTTGACGTGATGGTTTGATTGGTATTAGGTGGATTGATTTGGATGGAATGATTGGTGCTAGGTAAAGGGGGAAGCCCTAAACCAAGGAATGATGTTGATATGGGTAATGGTGGTGGAGATGTCTCTTGGCGCAATAACTCAACTATTTTGGTGAGTATAGCAATTTGATCTCACCAAATTTGATCTTGATTTCGATCTTGACTCCCTTGATATAGTTGATTTGGTTTTTGTTCAAGCAAATTTGGGATGCGTACTTGTGGTTTTTGAATGGGATCATGGACAAATTGATTTTGGACAATGTTCTAATTTGGGATGATGTTCTAATTTGGCATGATAGGTTGAAATTGAACATTGTTGGTGTTGGGAATCACATTGCCTTGATTTAGGTAACTTTGATTTTGCATGGTGTTACCTTGACTTGGATTAATACACGGAGTCGTTAACATATTGTTTGGACTTTCAACAATATTCGTATTATTTGCACACATTTTGATCCCAAAGTTTGTGTGATTCATGTTTGGTAATCTTGTACCTGGTATATTCACTTTTGGCATGTACGGATTTAGTGGGATAATGTTGGTTGTTTGAAGACTCATTCATTGAGTATTTGGTGGCAATGTTGGACTTGGGTTTAAATCTACCATCGGAAAAGGTGTTCCAAGATTTAGATTGGGTATACTCACATTTTTTGTACCATTGAGGTTTGTAGGAGATAATGATCCTATGTATAAATGTGAGTTTTGAAAATAAATTGGCATTGTAAGGCTTTGATAGTTTGACTGACTTGGATTACTCATGATGTATGGATTGAGTTTATATTCCATGTTCTTCTTGTGTTTTGACCTTGTTACAAAAGTGAACCCTAAGATGTTTAGGACCAATGATGAGATGAAGGATGAAAATGGGATGAATGATATGGGTGTTGATTTTCTTAGGAACTTTGGATCAATGCTAGACTTAGGATTTGATTTTGATTGGTTTGATTAGATAATGAACTTGTAAACCCTAAGATGTTAGATGTTATCTTAGGATGAACTTGTTCAAAGGGGTGCTAATTTAACGAGAGGTATGAGAAAGGATGCATTCCTATACCCCTAACTAAACAAGGTGATTTTTATTTTGATGATTTACCCAAGTCTAGAATGATGTTTGCAAAGTTCTAAAGTTTCTTGTGAGATGGAGATGATAAATTTTTGAAATGGATGAAGTGTTTGATTTTGATCCTAAATTAACCTAAGAAGGACTTGTTTACAAGGCCAAGGTTTTGAAGAACATGCTTTTCCCTTCAAACCAAAAGATCGATGTTTGCTCAAAAGACCATAAGACAAAAGATACACAAGCACATGTGTGGGGTTTAATTGATTTCATCTTGATTAGTGAATTGCTTTTACCAAAAACACTTTCTTGATTAGGTTTTCTAAACTAAGTGTCCAATGTCTTGATTTCTTCATATCCCACAAAGTATGTTATGTGGAATTTTGATGAACTCAAGGCAAGGGTTTACCTATTGTTTACTTAAGGAGACAAATCGAGATATAATCCAATGTTTAGAAACCTCTGAGGATGTGAATCCCAAGGGCAAGAAATAACATATAGATTCAGTCAATGGCATTTGTCTCCAAAAGGGTTTGAAATTTGGATAATGTTAAGTGTTTGTTTTTGAGATGTTTTCGATCAAGCAATGCATTTAGTAACCCAAGAATAAGTACAACCCTAGGGATGTGTAAGACAATATTGGTTGGATTCCCACTTTGAGAAGTCTAGCTACAATATTGGTTGGATTCCCACTTTGACAAGTCTAGCTACACTTATCTTTAGTGAATGGTTAGATGCTTGAGCCCAATGGCTCCCCTCCATGACACTCACTTATACGAGGTAGCCAAGCATCAACACGCATGAAACTCCCATGGCATGTTTTCCATTTCTACTAAAAGACCGTAAAATTGTAGGGTGGCTTTAGAATGACCGTTCTTGCACCAACAAATAGATTTAAGGATTTTGGCAATTATAGAACATGGGTTTTAGTAAGGACTTTCCGTTTGTGGAGATTGACCCATATGGCAAGAGTCCCCTTTCGGATCCATCTTGTCAGAATCAACCGCATGATATTGGTGTTTACTCCAATACCCACATTTATATCCCGGTTAGAAATACTCTTGGCTTTAGAGTGTTACCAGTTGAGTCCTTCCCTTGGGTGAGTACTTTTTCCCCAAGGCAGGCCTTCTAAGATAGACAAAAGTGAATAAACTTATTCATAGTTCGATCAACCCTTGTTTAGAAACAAAGGGAGAACACATGCAATAAATTCATTCACACTCGCACAAGATTTTGTTCAATTTAAACCCAAATCAAAGTGTGGAGGTGATTGCTTTGTCTCAACCTAAAATCATGAAAAAGGCCTTTTGATTCTCAAGATCGCTATAAAGTGCGAGAGAAGCGCATACGTCCTTTTTCAATGAGGTTAGTTCAAGTAAGCCTTCACAAAAAAAAGTTGCACTTGTTCTTTTTAAATCCACAAAGCAAAATGTGAGTTATTTTTAAGCACCAAAAGACAAATGATAGACACTTTGTTCAATTTGTTAACCAAAGAAACAAACTCTAGTGTGTTGTGATCCTAGTGTTCGTTTTAGCCTTTTGCAAGAAATGAAAAGATTCTTTTTAAACCCAAATGAAATTAGTGTCCTCAAGAAGAAGTGATGAAAATTTCTTAACAAAGTGTTAAGCAAACACTAAAGTGTTTAAAAACACTTTGATTTTGATGAAACATCCTCCTCAAGCTTCTCCTTTCTTTGATTTTTATTTCCAACCTACAAGGGAAAAAAAACCAGTCAAATTCTGGAAAATACAGAGATCAAAAGGCAGAAAATAGGAAATAAATTAATCATTAATCAAAAAGCATGTGCTAAAATTAAATTTCCCCTTTTTACTCCCTTCCTGCATTGTAGTTTGATTTCTAAGTGGTACTCTCACAATGCCGATTGCCAGTTAGCGTCGCTCTGTGTTGGGACAGAGAGCTCAACTGCGTTGCACTTTTCGCCTAGCATCACAATTTTTTTCCAACGTCGTAGTTTGATATTTTTGAAAATTTTTGTGAATCAACGAGTCTAGCGGTGGAGTTTATAATTCAAATTTTCTTGGCGGGATGAGTCCAACGTCGCACTTTGAGTTTCTCATGGTGCTATATAGCGATGCTGAGCTCCCAGCATTGGAATTTTCTGTGTATGAGCAAAAAACACAAAAAAATTGGGAAAAGATGAGAAAGAATGATATCCAACCCTCCTTCTAGCGCCAAATGTGTGAACCCCAATCTTGGTACCTATAAAACAACAAGAATAAACAAGTTAAACAAGAGATTGCAAGCTAAAACAAGGATTCCCAATGAAATCCATTTACAAAACTCAAACTAGGAAAATGAACAATGAAAAACACAATGAAACAAAGAAATGTAGATTTAATCCTAATTTGAATAGCAAACACATGATCCCATGGGGGAATTGGTGCCAATTTGATGTGAAAATTGGCCCTTTCCCAATTCCTAAGATGCAAGCTTGATGTGTTGAAGATATTTGATCCACTTTGTTGATGAAGGATGAGAGCTCCAAGCCAAAAATCTGCAAAAGACATAGCTAAGAACTCAATGATAATGGATGGAATTTGAGAGATATTTGAGCATGGTAACTTTGCATAAATTGTGGATGATCAAATGAGGATATGAGCTCTTTATTTATAGAATGTCAAGATGGATGAATGTCTAAATTTGAGAAATGTGGGAGTAAAATTCATCCAATGGAATGATGCCACTTGTCAAGCTATGAATGGATGAAGGATGTGCAAGATTTGGGGATTGTGCCAATAAATGCATAAATTTGAATTTCAAATTTGTTGAAATGACTTGTAAGAGGGAAGGGAAAATGCAATAAATGCCACTTGGCTCAAGGAAAAGGACATGTAAGATGAAGTTATTGACTTGTTGGATGTACATGTTGACTTGGAATTTTTGAATTCAAATTGAGAGAATATTCCAAAAGATGCCTTGTGAGGAAAATATAGATTTAATAAATGAATTAAATCTATTTTCATGTGCAACTTGCATTATCTAGAGGATGGGACATGAGATGAGATTAAATTAATCAAGGGTTAATTAACTTAATGGGAGAGGTTAGATGATGTGACCTATTTGACCCAAATTTATGGATTTATTTAAATCAAATAAGAGAGGAATATGACAAGAGACCAATTAAATAAAGATTTTAGATTTATTTAATTAAAAGAGATGGTGTTAGATTAAATCAAATAAGGTTTTACTTTATTTAATTTAATGGATAAATTTTAGAGATTTAATTAAATTAATTATTTAATTAAATAGGGATAATTAGATCAGATGGATTGATTTAATTAACAAAAGAGATTAACTTAATTAGATAAAATGATTTATTCAATTAAGAGAGGAATATTGATGAATTTAATTAGATAAGGAGATTTGATTAAATGGTTAGACCGAGGGATGACTCAGGAAGAAATGATGTTAGTAAGTCAGGATCAACTGCATAATGTCAATCAGTATATTTTGCGTGTCTACATATACATATGGATACATCGATTCTAATCTCATGGTATTGTTTCACTTGGATGTGTATGCTCTTTATTTTTTATGCATGTTTTTGTTATGGATTTTGTACTATCATTAGATGCTAAGATGATTTAATAAACACACATGATTGTACGTTAATTAAATACAATGATGATCTAATGGTTTTAATAGATGTAATGTGATACATAGTCGCATGCACACACACACATGGTCATTCACAACACACAATTTTTCTTAATGTGTTAATGAATAATGTTAACTTATATAGTGCTACTACCCTTCTATAGAGAGAACACCACATAGATGGCACATAGAACATTACGTGTAGTACCATCAAAGATGCATCACATTAACAGGTTCTTTTAAATGCATTCCATCCATAAACAATAGTCCATAGGAACCTAAACCATATACTAAGATTACAATGTAAGGGCCTAACTAGTTGGGGCTAGATTTTCCTCTCTGATCAGGTGACACATTTACATTCCTTTGGTTTTCGCAAAGAACTAGATCTCCTATTTTAAAGGTCGTAGGAGAGCACACCTTGATTATATTTCCTATACAACCACCATTGATAAGCTTTAAGATGTTCGAGGGCCCCTAGATGACACTCATCAAGCATTTCAAGCTGATGCAAACAGTTAACTCGGTAAGTTTCATCATCAATTAACCCCTTAAGGGAAACCCATAAAGACAAAATTTCCAACTCCAAAGGAATAATAGATTTGGCACCATACACGAGGTTGTGAGGCATTATTCCTATAGCCGTACAAACACTCGTGCAATAGGCCCACAAAGCGTATGTTAGTTGAATATGCCAATCTTTACCATGCTTATGAACTATCTTGCAGAGAATAAGCTCAATAGTTTTGTTAGACACTTCTGCCTGACCATTAGATTGTGGATAGTACAGTGTGGAAAACCTATGTTGAATATGGAATTTCTCTAGGACCTACTTCACTTCCTTGTTCTTGAAAGGCGTACCATTATCAGAAATAAGTGTAGCAGGCAAGCCAAATCGAGAAATGATGTTATTCATGATGAAACTACAAATAGCTTCAGTGTTTTTGGATTGGAGTGGAATGGCTTCGACCCGTTTCATGAAGTAATCTATAGTAGTGATAATGAAGATATGTCCCTTGGAAGGAGGTGATGTTTTTCAATGATATCCAACCCCCATTTTGTGAATGACCAAGGGGAAGTTTGGTTTTGTAACTCTTGAGTAGGCACATGAATAAGATGATTGTGTTGCTGACATTGAGGGAACTTCCTAACAAAATCAAAGGAATCTTGTTCCATCATTTTCCAATAGTACCCCATGTGTATCAGTCTTCTTGCCAAGGATCTACCACCAAAGTGTCCACCCCCAGAGCCCACATGGGATTCCTTAAGGGCAAGGGTTATTTTTGTTTTAGTGAGACACTTGAGAAGCAAGCCATTAAGGGTTTTCTATAAAGGACATCAGACATAATAATATAATGAACTGAAAGATTTCTTATATGAGTGTGATCATTCTTCATCGCATCATTGAAAAAGTTTCTAGTATTTAGGTAGTTATAGATATTAGAAAACCATTCTCTAGAGTCCACATGGGAACATATAGGGGACTCGGCTTCATGTTGGTTGGGAACCGCAAGGGCTCGTAGGACCTAGATCATGAAGTGGTATTCTATCATATCTTCTTCTAAAGGTACCAAGGAAATAGCACTTGCCATGGCGTTGACATGTCTATTTTCTCTCCTAGGGACACTTCCTATCATGAAAGAAGAGAAATGTTTAAGCAAGGACAAGGAAATATATTGATATTAGGACAAATTACTTTGCTTGGCTTGATAGGTTCCCGTTATTTGGTTCACTATAAGTTTAGAGTCACCTAAAATACAAAGATGTTTTATTTTTAGTGCAATCATGGCACATAAGCTGACAATAAGGGATTCATACTCAGCAACATTATTGGTACAAGGAAAGTCTAGCCGAAAGGATAGAGGAACCGGTTTACCTTTAGGGGATATTAGAATCACACTGGCTCCAAAACTAGTTTGGCACCTCGATCCATTGAAATACATTTTCCACTCGAGGTCGTGATTAATTGCGAAGATATTTTCATCAGGAAACAAATCAAACCCTAGAAAGGAATGAGATGAGGGAGAATCTGCTAGTTGATTTGCAATCACTTGACCCTTTATCGATTTATGAGTAACAAACTTTATGTCAAACTCAAAAAGCAACATAACTCATTTCGCTAATCTCCCAGCTAGGTCAGTGCTAGAGAATAAATGCTTTAATAGATCTCTTTTTACTATGACATGCATTTCAGCATGGAGGAAGTAGTGCCTCAACTTCTACATAGTGAAGATGAGAGCAAGGAATTGCTTCTCCATGGAGGAATAACGGGTTTCATAATCAACCAGGACACGACTAATGTAATGGACCACTCTTTCCTTTCCAACATCATCATATTGAGCTAAGAGAGCTGCCAAAGAATATGGTGACATGGCAAGGTAAAGTAGAAAGGGTATATCCTACATAGCCGACATCAATACAAAAGGATTGGATAAATAGGCTTTGATTGATTCAAAATATTTTTGGCATTCTTCATCCCATATGAAGCGAACATCCTTTTTCAATAAATGAGTGAAAGGAAGGGTATGATTAGCCAACTGAGATATAAATCTATGAATCGCATGAATCTTCCCCTATAGACTTTGTAATTTAGTGATATTCCTTGGTGGAGACATGTTAACAATGGCATCAATCTTGTTAGTATTGACTTCGATCCCACAATGAGAAACTATAAACCCCAAAAGCTTGTTGGTGTTAATGTCAAAGATGCGCTCATGGGGATTTAGTCTCATCTTATAGAGTTGAAGCCTTTCAAAGATAATACAAAGGTTCTTTACATGATCTTAACAAGTTATTGGCTTCGTTAATATGTCATCAACATAATCTTCTAAGATCTTGTGGATGAAATCATGAAATATTAGGGACATCGCCCATTGGTAAGTATCTCCCAAGTTCTTTAATCCAAAGGGCATGACCATATAATAGAAAGTACCCCATAGGGTAGTGAATGCTATCTTGTATTGATCATCTGGGTTAATATGTATCTGATTGTAACCTAAGAATCCATCCATGAAAGATAGTAATGCATGGCCTACAGTCAAGTCGACAATCGTATCTATAATAGGCAGTGGAAAATCATCTTTAAGAGAAGCCTTATTAAGGCTGTGAAAGATGATATATATGCAAATATGGCCATCAAGTTTACTAACAACAAATATATTCAAAATACAGGGAGAATATTCAATAGGATGGATAAAGTCTGCTTGTAACAGTTTCTCTATCTCGGTCTTGACCATCAAAGCCACCCTAGGATTCATCTTTCAATTTTTTTGTTTAACTAGCTTGGCATCGGGACATAGGATGATATTATGAACCACTATAGATTCATCAATAGCGAGCATATCCTCATATGCCCAAGTGAAGATGTTAGGATGGGAATGTAAGAGATTGGAGTGCTCATTTTCTTCTTCTGAAGAGAGACATTTTCCAGTCTTGATCACCTTTTCCAAGGATTTAGGATCCATAGAAATTTCAACAGTATCTCCTTTAAGAAGGGAACTATGGTATTTAGGATGAGGTAGTGTGACATCATCACTGATATTAGATAGAGGGTCTTCCTCATCAACACTTAAAATAGACTGTCTAAAATATGCTTGACTATGCAAGCGATACAAGAACCATTTCTTGTGATGATAAGGAGGTAGCAGGGAATAAACACCTAGAAATTCCTCTAGTGCTTCATTTGAAGAGAAGACATCAAGAGGGACTTTCTCGGTCTACTCCCCTTCCTCTATTAACTTAGGATGAGCCAGGTTCAGTGGCTTGGCTGAGATCATATTGAAACTCCACCAAGGCTTTCATTTAGACTGTTCAACAGAGCATCCTAGACCCAAATAGTGCTGTCACAACTTGAACAAGATAGGGACCTAAATTCCTTGCTTGATACACCCTAGGCCCTTTTCCCCATAGCCATACCAAGAAGCAAGCTCATATTTGAACCTATAATAAGTTTGCAAAACCTCAGGAGGTGGTGGGTCCATGCAGAGCTTTTCATTCCACCAATGAATGTTAAACATTTCTATAGGGGTACTCCCACCTTCTTCACTAGGCTCACAAATGTTAATTTCCTTTGTAAGAGGAGGATTATTTTCCTCAGCGCAGGACAGGGTGATACCCTAAATAGGATCACATTTCTCCTCCTCTGCAGGAGTATCATCCACCTTAGTTTTGAGGGTACCTAGAAGGTCTATGCAAGAGGGGTTCACATTGTATTCTACAATGAAGAATTTAGAGAAATTCAAGGAGCTCCAATCATCTCCAAGGAAAGCATTTGTTTGAGAAGAAGATGAGGGGGACTTAGAGTCTTCCACTTTAGGTGGTTCTTCATTTATGACACTCACTCTAGGAACAACTTCCACAGAGGGTATTGATGAAGAACATGCCATAGCATCAGCGGTCAAAGATGGAATACAATTCTTGAGAGTAGATACAACTAAAGCACAACCGACAGTGGCTAGTTCACAAAGGTGAATGCCTTCTAGGTTTGCTTTAACTATAACTAATCGATTATTTGTAATGAACTTCAAAGAACTATGTAAAGTAGAAGTCACCACACCCATAGCATAGATCCAAGGTCTCCCTAAGAGAAGGTTATATGGTAAAGGTCGGGAATCACATAAACTAATGTGGGTAAGGTAACAAGGCCAAGCTGTAAAGGTAGTATTATCATATCTAGAGCTTGGTGGCTGACGTTATCAAATTCACAAATGTTCAAGGAGGAAGCTGATAAATAAGATGAATCAACCTTAGTCTTAGGCAGTAGGTCTACACCACAAACATTGAGAGTCGATTTAGTATCAATGAGGGTGCACCTAATACCAATGTTGTTAACATTGACTATAATCATCAAAGGCTCTGCTTGCTTTTGCACATCTAGAGGTGGTACTTTTTGCAGATGGAACATGATATTCAGAAAATCCACACGAATATGAGCTGACAACACATCAACATTGGTAGGCCTAGCAAAAACAGGCAAGATAATTTTTTGTAAAGCTTCTTGGAGCATCTCCTAATAAACTGGAGTGGTCTAAAGCAAGTCCCAAAGCGAGATCTTAGCTAGAGTAATGTGAAGCTGCTCGACAAGATCATAATTTACTGGTGCTTTGATCATAGGTTTAGGTACTAAAGGAAGGACTGGTTGGGAAGGTGGTAAGGAAGTAGTGACAGACAGTTGTGATGTAGGAACATTAGGTTGTGGATTCAAATTTTTTCTATTACTCCTTGTAGGATATGTGTGTTCAATAGTGTTATAAGATGTAGAGTCTGTAGCTTTCACAAACCTTGAGTATAAGTCCGGTGAACTGCTACAACATGAAATCCCATAGACAAAAGAGTTGGTTGGGGTCACATAAATGACAAGTTTCTTAGGGCTTGGAGGAGCCACAAAGACCATTACCACATTTACTGATCCCTCAACCTATCGAGAGGAGACTTTTTTGGGAGATTTGTAGATAGGGGAGAGCACTTCTAAGAAATCATCTAGAGCGTCTTCCAACATATCAAAATCTTCCTCAAAAAAGTTGTGAATGTGCAACATCATGAAGAAAGATCTGACATTCATGTGGGGTTCACCAAAATGTGATATAAGAGGGATTCATTGCACATGACTCTATCCTTTCTCAAGAGATCACCAAGGAATGAACTTCCCTTATACACCTCAAGATGTTGAATTTACTAAACAACAAGGAACTAGAGCTTGGTGATGCTTCGGGAAAATCCACTAGAGACCCTGAAATAGCAAAGCTAGGAGATTTCTATCTCAAAAGAGGGAGCTCTCAGCCAAAAGATGTCAATGTAGTTCGATGACACCAGCATGGCACACTATCATCTAAAGGACATGCTGGTATCCTAAGCAACAGAGAACTCAAGCACTCAAAATAGACAGAAACAAGCTTTGCTTCCCAACTCAAGGGTGAGTTGTACCAAACTATATGACTAGTAAAAAAGCTAGAAACTGAAATAAATACAAGGATGCTTGGAGAAAGCTTACCTTCTTTTGGACATGTGAATCTTCACTCCAAGCTCCTTTTCATTACCTACACACAAAAGAACAAGAGGAAAGTTATTGGGTGGCTATATAGGGGCCTGCCTTAGTCAGACCTCGCTTTGTTGTTCCCACCTCCACAGACAGTCGAGTTTGAAAGGAGTGCTAAAAATGTAAACAAAGCATGTGGTGAAAGCAATACCCACTCAAGATTAGAACCCACACCATGAGAAGCACATGGTGAAAGCAATACCCGCTCAAGAGTAGAACCCGCACCACAAAATAGTAAATGAGAAAATGTGAAAGGAAAGTGAAAGAGAGAGAGCATTACCCACAGGCCTAGACCCTCTCTGGAGCACACAAACACACCATTGAGTGCTTTCTTGAGAGCTTCTACAACTACAGGGAGGACCTTAGTCTGACATAGATTCACTTGTGAGAGCACTGCTATCAAAAGTGAAGAGCTCTCAATGTTGGATAAAAGTAGCAAGAGAGCTTGAGTGATATCTTCCAACCCCCGAATGAGAGAAAAAAGGGTTTTTTAATGTTTTCAAGGGTGGAAAAGATCCATTACTTTTGGATTGTAACCACCAGGACATGTGTCTCATGGGTTAGCCTTCCATATTTCATGTTTTGAACTCGGGAAACTGATAGGATGCTAGCACGCTATGCACTCATCCAAATCCTATATTCTTAGAAAACGTGTTGTGAGGCTTATGTCACTCAGCCACTTGTCCACATGGAGTTAGAATCATGAAATTCTAACCCATGGGATTTTGTCATTAATATCTCAAATTGTCATAAATGCTAGGAAAAAATACGAAAATGTGGAATTTCCCCTAGGTGCAATTTTGTGACATTACAGTTTTGTTTTAGGGAAGGGGTAGATTCATCATGCATTGCTTCGGTTAGGTTTGGATCTTGATTTTCTTTGTTTAATTCTTCATGTAACCTACGAGCAAGGGAATGACATCTACTCCTACACTCTCTAGCACCTCTATTTATTTTAGTTATGTTTTTGAGTTGTGTTGTGTAGGAGAGGGTTGATCAACCATGGGATTATTTTCTTCCCTAAGGGGAGGAACAAAATGAACTATAAAAGGTTGTTTGACCACTTTCTCTTTGACTTTGTACACTTGTTTTCCTCTAGTAGGTGTAACAGGGTTGTTTTCATTATCTCTTAGTCATTTGCAAGATATAGGTGAAGGTTCTATCTTAGGTTGGTCTTGGTTGTTTGGATTTTCTTTAGGTTCAAGCATGGTTTTGTCAAGGATGGTAGGTTGAGAGGTAGATGGGGACATGTTTTAGAGTGATAGTTTTGCTATTTTCTTTGCATTGAATTTTTGCTTGGATTGGAAAAATAAGTCTTCTTGTGGTTTTATAGGTTTCATGGGCTTGGGCCAAAAGGAATCTATGGGAAAATTTCCTTTGGATGACAAAGGGTTGAAGCCACTATCATGAATAGTGAATATTTCATTGTCAAGGGGAAACTTTAAACATTTATGTACAACTAGAGGGACAACTTTCATGGAGCAAAGCCATGGGTGGCCTAGCTTCACATGAGATTGGTCTGATTATGGGATGATGGAGAATGTGACAAATAATTTTTTGGTCCTATTTGCAATGGTAAGGTGAGTGATCCTATCGTAGGGAAATCAAAACTATTGTGTGTCTTGATCCATGATTTTGATTTATCATATACATCTTGATGGATTTCATGTAAAAGTAAGAATTCCTTGGTGATCACATTCTATCCATAGGCGGGATCTATTAGTATCCCTTAGTGGGCTTGTCTTAGATACAACTGACTATGTAGAGAGGACCATTGGGTGCATGTTTAATTATATCCTTGGAAGAGAAAGCAATATCAAGAGGACTCTTAGTTTGACCCTTACAATGAATGATGTCTATCACTCCTACCATTTCATCTATAGGATTAAAATTGATAACATTATTTGGAACAAAATCATTGTTTTCATCATTTGTATCAATACTCATCACATCACTCTTTGTAGTTTTGTTGGATTTGACAAATGAAATAGTATGTTTTGGCATCAGGTTGGTGAAAATTTTCAAGTATCACGAGATAAAGATACAATAGATAGGGGATATGAGAAATCTCAAGGTACTCAAAGAAACAAGATATATATCACCCACAAGGATTGAGGAAGCCAAGGAGAGAGACACAACTATGAGATCCAAGAGAGTTGCAAAGAGTGTTGCAAGAACTTGAGAGCTTGAGGCTGTTGTAGCAAGAGAGTTGTGCAAGAAAGATAGCAAGAAAAAGATAGGAGAATGTCCAAGAGAGAAGCTAAGAAGCTAGAGAGCTAAATGAAGTAAAACAATGGATTTAAAAGAGAGAATAGGAGGGAAAAGAAGGTTATCGATCCATTACAAGGTGTCCCAAGCTGTTACCACTAATAAAAGTAGCTGACAAGTGGAAAAGCACTCAGAAAATGACTATTTGATCTTCAAAAAGTCACAAGACACTAGTGCAAAATATGAACCTCCATGTGGCATGCTAGTGTCGAGAAAAATCACAATGCAAAATGATGAGAATAAGAAAAGAACAAGTTTTGATGCAAAGCTAACATGTAAAGGTAGCTACTAAAAAGGGGTCCCTAAGAATCCTAAGAGGGGAAAGGCTATTTCAGGAGCTCAAATGAGCCTACAAAAATACTAGAGGAGTGGACACTAAAGTGGATACAAGAATGTATGTGAAATTGCAAGGGGTGCAATTTTGTGAAATTAAAAATACATGCAAGGGATGGGAATCTTGGACACCTTTCTTGGTCCATTTTCATATTTAAAACAAGAAAATTATCATTTAGAATTATTACAATTTTATATTTTGATCTCCTAAGACTTATTGCTTACTTTGTTCAATGGCTTGTAAACCATTGAAGTTGGAGGCTTGTGGATGGGATTGCCATATGTTTTAGGAGATTTAAAGATTAGAGGCTTTGTATTACAATGATTAATCTCATCTAGAAGTTACACTTGTGCAAAAGGAGTTTGTATTTTTAATAGTTTCTAGTGTTTTATTTTCAAGGGTTTGTTAAAAAACAATTTAGTGTTTCAAGTTTAGTTTTCAAATTTCTATTGAGTTTTATCTATGATTAGTTTTATATTTCTATCATTTGGCTCTATATACCTTATTTCTAGGTGCCAAGATCATGCTGTACAATTTTGGAGGGTTTACAATGCTCTTTTAGGCTATTTAGGTGTCTTACACTTCATTGGATTATCTTGTTTAGTGTAGATTTATAGTGGAATATTGGAAATTTTTGTAGAAGATTATAAATATGGAAAAAATATGTAACACTTTTTATTTTTATAAAAAATATAAACTTAATAATAATTTTCATTTTGTGGTGTTTTGGAGAAATTTGGGTTTCAATTTCATTGTTCTACATCCATTGCTTTGATGAGTTTGATGAAATTTGTAATTGAATGATTAAATTACTTTTAGATTTGATATTTTAATATTACAAGAAATTTTAGTTGTATTAGAGCACCGATCTTACTAGATTATATTATTTTTAAATTGATAAATCTCAATGAAAGAGATAAAATGTCTCTAGCAAGAGAAAAAGAAATTAATTGAAGGGGAGTCATCTTCAAAAGGAAGTGAAGAAGAAATAAAAGAAGATGAAATTTGAGAAGAGGAAATCCAAGAGTAGAAGAAGATGTATAACTCTAAATAATTATATAAAAAATACCCTATTGGACATCCAAGAAAATCAAAGAACTGCAAATGTGCTTGTAGAGCAAGAGAGGTTATGAAAGTGATAGCTAATAAATTACAAGGTTTTTTTCTATCTACGAGAGAGGGATTACTTAAATGGGTTCTAATACTTAAAATAACTTTAGTTTCAAGAACTTACAATCAAAATTCATTCTTGAGGATGAAGATCTAAAAGTTGAATATTATATTAATTCTATGGAAGAGATTGCATGATTTTTGGCTCCAATTTGAGCTACATATAGTAGTCAAGATGAAGCATTTGTCAATGGGACCTTGGTCTGCTAGTGATGTTGAATAGTTCTAAGTGAGCCCTCTAGGGATCGAGTCTTGCTGAGTGAAAGGCCATGACATCATAAGAGATGAAGTCAGGATCATGCCCTGGGAAAATTTGGGAGAATGGATACCCCTTTGTCCTTTGATCTTAGTCGAAGAGGTTTAGTCTATGGCTCATGTGCCATATTGGGTTGCAAAATGAATCCGCCTTTGATATAAAACCCTCCATAAAAAAAAAAATTATGAAGCATTTAGAAATTTAATTAATTTTAGGGAATATGGCAGTCTTTTGAATAACTTTTGTAGAGTAATGGGTTCAAAATAAATTAGGACCAAGGTGGGAGAGAGCTGAAGAGGAAATTGAACTATTAACTCCAACCTTTGATGGGCGTGACAAAATTTTAGTGAGACCTCTTTTATAGAAGCTCTAAACTTTCGTAACTCTCAACCCTATGAAGGATAAGGATTATATCTAGTATGCAATCCTACATCTTGATGGAATTTATTATGGTTGGTGGTATCATAGAATAGCCACCCGAGACCATGATCAAGTAAGTATATTTGAAGATTTTAGTCAAAGATTGTTGGATAGATTTGAACTCAAGGATGAGGAAAATTATTTTAGAGAATTTTCAAATATATAAAAAAAATAACCATCAATGAATCTATATTTTAATTTCAAAAAAAAATTTGTGATGTTACTTGACATTTCAAAAGAAATATTTTCCTTAAAGGGCTTGAAGAACTATTAAGGGGTTTTCTCAAATATTTTGCACCTTCTACTTTATAGGAGGCAATCTTAAAAAGTATGTAGCTTGAGAAATATGTTCCAAGGAAAATTGTGACTCACCAATCCAAGGATTAAACTGTATGGTATAGTGTAGTAAATGTATCCATTTACATTTTCAGACTTGTTTAGGCCCTCCTTGCTAAAATAAGGCTTCTTTATCCCCTATTTGGTTCTACTTTACATCCACAAGCCTTAAATAATGCATCTTTCTAAGGATAATCCTAACATATATCAATTGACCTATTAGAATTTAATTATTTTGGTTTGTATGGCCTAGATTTATTGATCTGGGACTCATATGCTAACTTCGGCATATGGGTCCCACCTAAGTTTCGAGGCCTAAACCTGAATTCAAAATAAAACTAAGCATTTCTAGAAATTTATGTCCTGAGATTAGCCTATTGGGATGCACACGCCCCAATTGGAATATGAGTCCCACTTAGTTTGGACCTAATTTGAATTAAAATTCTTGGTGGATTTTATTATGCTAGATTTGATGTTGGCTTGTGGTGTTGTAATTTGGGGAAATTTGGCATAAAAAAGTATAAATACAAAGTTATTTCACATATTTTTTCCTAGAAATTTAAGTCATATTATGAGAATTCAAGTGAGATCATTATAAGGCATTTAAGATAATTCAAGAGTGATTATCAAGCATTTTGGAGCATTATGCAAGAATCAAACATCATGTCAAATTCATCATGCATCATGTTTGTTTATGAGCTAACATTTGTGATGTAGGGTTTTGTGATTCAAGCAAGCATTCAAGTCAAGATTTATAACATTTAATAAAGAGTAAAGATTTGTATTCATGCTAGCCATTACTTACGAGATTGCAGCCTTTATTCTAAGGGTTTGGTGAGTTGCAACATAGCTTATTTTTCCATTCATCATTCCTTCATTCTATTTGATTTCATTTCAAGATTTGATTACCAAAACAGGTTTTGACCAAGGAAAACCCCTATCCACTAATAAAAAAACATTTTTCCCTCTCTTTGATGTGTGATTTGTAGATCTAGGTTGAAAATCCATTGAAGAGACAATTTGGAGAAAGTTGTGAAGTTGTAAAAGTTTTCATCTACATTGCAAGATCATGAAAAGTTGCCTACAAGTTGTAATTCAGTGATTCAAACTCGAAGATTTGGTAGGAGAAAAGTTACTGAAGAACCTAAGAGGATATTAGAGTTTCAAATCCACCTTGATACTAGGACTAAATTTCCTCTTGTGGCATATGGGTCCAAAATAACCTAATTTCAAATATTTCCATTAGATCTTGAGTTACCAGTTCTAGATTCCAGTTTTTGTCAGAAACCCTAATCTAGGAGTAAATCACCCCTACTAGTGTATGAGTCCTAGTATGCATTAAAAGTTAACATTTCTAGGATTTCAAACCTTCATTCAAGGCTCTTCAATCTCTAGGTACAACTTTGTTCTTTCTCAGTTTATTGTTATGATTTGGACTCATTTCTAACTCATATCATTAGGTTTTGCATATCATTTACATTTCTTGTCCTTACAAGCCCTTGCTTGGTGGTGAACCTCCTTTTAGTCTTTAATCACACCCTAGGACACATTATTGCAGATCTATTTCCCTCATTCCATCATTAGATTGAGATCTCTAAGGTTTCCTTGAGTGAAACTTGTAGAAAATTGGTTGTTCTATCTCCCTAAACTATAGAGCGACTATTTTTGAGGTTTCATTTTGGTGAAACTAGGCTTTATAACACCTTATTTCTGATTTGGAATGCATAATATTCCTATATCTAGCTTACATTAGCTTTGCATTAAGTCTTGCATTAGTTAATTTTCATCTAGGGTTTCAAAATCTTGCATTAGTGAAAGTGCATATATAGGTTGCATTTTTGCATCTTGCATCATTGAAATTCACTTGAAATCTATAATTGCACTTAGTCTAGAGATCATACAAACCAGAAAACCTAACATTCACTCAGAATTTGCTAAAATTAGTGCAAAAACCCTAATCTGGGACTCATACTCCCCTATAGGCGATTTTTTCCTAGTGTAGGCTGTTTTGCCTAATTTTTGGGTATTCTGTGTGAATTTTTTTGTAAAATTTGAATCCCTAAACAACCTTGATTGGGACTCATACAACCCTTTGGGTGATTTAGTCTCATGTTAGATCTTAAACTGCATTTTACAACATTAAAAACCCTATTTCTATGCTTTTGTTTGTTGCTATTAGATTTATGTTTCAATTTATTAAATTTCTGTTTCAACTTAATTTCATTTGAATTGGAATTAGAGAATATCATTTATCTTGTGTTCATTTCATTTATCTTGCATTCGTTGATTGTCCCTAACATGAGCTTTCCAACTTGGTGTCCTATTGCTAATACTATAGTGAGATAAAGTAGAAGACTGCCATCCCACGATATCACAATCATTGTGGAACTTGGGTTATCTATCTCTTTCACTCCTAGCATTGACACTAGTTCACTTGGTATGGACCATACCCTTAACAACTCTTTGCCTTCAAGTAGTGTGACAAGTGTTGAAATAATGGTTGCTAGTATTCTGCAAGAAAACATAATTCAAATCCATGAAGACTTAGAAAACCTACAAAACCAACTGAGTACTAAAAACATTTCAACCACTGGTATTCCTGCCATAGATAACATACATCACATGATTGAAAGTGGAGGAGTTGAAATTTTGCATAACCTAGCTCAAATTTTTGGAAAACATCTTACCTCAACAACTATTTGTACTTTAGGTACCTTCAAACAATATCCAAAGTCAAAGAGGAACTCAAATTCTTCCTCTCACAACAATTGCCTCTATTCCTACCTATACCAACCCTCAAGTTACAACAATGATGCAACCTACTAGTAATATCCTTCCCACCTTGGGTATTTCAGCTACCATTCCTAGTACCTTTGTGGCATCAGATGTGATATCTCCTACCACTTTACATCCCATAAGCATTCCATTCACTGCTCCCTCGAACACATACACACCTCCACCATATTCACCTCTATCTCAAAATACAACCAATGACACCATCATAAATCAAATTTTGCAAAAAAATTCATCTTTTCAAAAGAAAATTTCCACCATAAACCAAAATAAAAATGGCCAACCTACATGTACTATGTCAAAAGCAATCCCTTATCCTTGGAGATATTTAGAATGCCGATACCACAAGGTCTATAGATTCATAGGTTTGAGAAATATGGGGGAAAGGAGGTCCTTCTAACTATGTTTCCACTTATACCACCTTATGTAGTGAATTTTTCCTTGAGGATAAGCTCTTAGCTAAGCTTTTCCCTAGGTCCTTGAAGGATACCATCTTAGAATGGTTTTCCTTGTTATCAAAAGACTCAATTCATTCATTCAATGAACTTGTTGAGGCCTTTATAAACCATTTTCAAGTGCATATGACTCCTAAGATAACCTTAGCCAATTTGATGAGATGTAAGCAAAAGGATGATGAAAAAGTTACTGATTTTATTTCACACTACCAAATGCTTTATTCTAAAATTGACATAAAGATTCCTGATCCTCACTTTCAATGGATGTTATTTGATAAATTGAAAACTAAGATACAAGTTAAGCTTACCATGGTGAATTTTTCTTCATACACTTATGTACTGCCCTTCATGATTATCAAAAATCTATTAGTAGTCGTGAAATAAAACCCACCTCTAGCCATCTTGAGAAGTCTAAATCCACAAACCAAAACAATTATCTACCTTTTAGAAAATAGAATAAAGGCTTTGTTCAAATTAACTCCCCTCAACCAACTCAACATGTTGATACCCAAGTGGCTGCTATAAGGAAGACAACTCCCTTCACATTTGGGGATCCGGCTTGAAAAATTACTCCCCTACCCGATACCTTACACAGTATAATGTCACAACTCTTAGAATAAAAAATGATAACTTTTCCTCCCAATCTTGATAAGCCTTTACCCCAAAACTTTAGATCGAATTATGATTGCCATTATCACTAACAAAATGGACACAACATAGAACATTGTAAGCCTCTTAAATATCTTGTGCAAGACCTCATTGATTCTGGTCGACTTCACATTGGAAGTGTTAATTATCAAGAAAATAAATTCATTTCCCCTCCCAAAAAAAAATTGTAGATCTTTACCAACCCTAAGTTAAATCATAGCATTTCATTTGTCAAAGATAGTGAAACTAAGAAGAATGATGTGATTAATGTTGACACAGATGATGAAAACATTGATACAATTGAACAAGATCCTATGGATGCTAATGAACAAGGTCCTATAGATGATATGGTTGGAGTGATCGAAATTCAACCTTGCAAGGGTCGAACTAAAAGGCCTCTTGACATTGTTTTCTCATCTAAAGATATAATTAAAAATGAACCCAATGGTCCTCTTTACATAGCCGGCCAAATCAATGATAAGCCCACTAATGGGATATTAATTGATCCCATCTATGGAGAGAATGTGATCACTAAATAATTCTTACTTGTGCATGAACTCTACCAAGAACATATGAATTAAACTGAAAGCATGGATAAAAATGCATAATGGTTTCACTTTCCCTATGATGGGATTGATCACCCTTTACAAATAGGACCAAACAAATTAGATGTCTCATTCTCTATCATCTCGATGTTAGATCAATTCTATGTGAAGCTTGGTTATCCATGGCTACGCTCCATGGAAGTTGTCCCATTGGTCATGCATAAATGCTTAAATTTTCCCTTTGACAATGAAATTTTTATTGTGCACCATAGTGGCTTTAATCCTTTGTCTTCCCATGGGAACTTTTTATTACATTTCTTTTGGCTTGAGCCTATGGAACCTATTAAACCTTGTGAAGACTTCTTTTTCAAATCCTATCAAAAGTTCAAGGAAAAATGTATAGAAAAAATATCCCTTACAAAATGTCACAACCTATGACTGAGCCTCCTATCCTTGAAAAACCTATGATTGAACCCAAAGGCATTCCAAGTAACCAAGACCAACCTAAGACATAATTTTCCTATATCCTACAAAAGACCAAGAAATAATGAAAACAATCCTATTACACCTCCTAAGGAAATTTTTTTTTACAAAGCTAAAGAGAAAGTGGTTGAACAACCTCCCATGGTTGCTTCCATTCCTCCCCTTAGGGAAGAAAAGAAGCCTATGGTTGATAAACCTGCTCCTACACAAATGCAACTTGAAAATTGAACTAAAATAAATTGAAATTCTAGAGAGTGTAGGCCTAGACATCATGCTCTTGCTCGAAGGTTAAATGATGACAACAACAAAGAAAACCAACATCCAAACTTGACTGAAGTAATACACGACAAGTCTCCCTCTTTTCCATAATAAAAATATCCTATATCACAACTACAATAGGAGCTAAATCCTTCTTTAGAAATTATCATTCAACCTCCTATTGTGATTAACTTGGATGACAATGATGAGGTTGCTAAAATTGATGAAGAAGTGCATAATGAATTGAATACATTGTTTTCCTTTTCTATGGGCTTAAATGATAATTCTCCTAAGAAGAGTGTTGAACTTGGTAATACCCCTAGTTAGGCACTTGCTATTGTCCCTTTTGCTAATTGTCTTCCTTTCATATATGATGAACACAACTATGATTTAAATGACTTGCTATAGATTGACTCACATGTGCCTTACTAGTATTTTGCATTATTTTATTTTTCATGTTTTGTGTGTGATTGCATGTGTGTAATGTGATCTCCCCATATTGTTCGGTTTGATGTATCTCTCTCTCTCTTTGTGACATTCCTCTATTTTTACCTACATTATTCTCTATGTCATGAACATTTTATCTTTTATTTATCTTATGTTTTCCTTTTGGGGATGATGCAAGGTGTTGAGACATTCATGTCTCTTCCATGTTGACCCAAAAGGTTTTCCTTTATCATTTCATTTGTCTTGTGTTTTCCTTTTGGGGATGACATAGGGTGTCAAGATATTTAGGTCTTTTTCATCTTGGCTTGAAAGGTGTTTCTTTTTTTTTGCTCTCTTTGTGTCATTCTTCTTGTTCCATAAGCATTTGGGGAATGATGACAGCTCTGAGATATCTAAGAACATTGTAGCAAAGACATACTAACCTTGAATCCATGGATCCCTCATGTGTTTGGAGTTTCATTTTGGGGGCAACCCCTTTTAATGATGTAGATTCATTTGGAAACATATGACTTGGCATATGGCTTTCCAAATAGGCTCTCATGTCCTCTTTATTGTTAGCATTCATCATTTGCTACTTTAAAGCAATTCCTCATAGCATGGTGTTTAGAAATTTCTTTAAAGTGGGGGCATATATTGGCATTATTATTTTACAGTTCATGTTTCATTGTGTAGTCTTTTTACTTCATGTGATGCATCTTTCACTTTGTGGTGACAATGGGTGTGATTTACTTCAAGAGTGTGATCTATCTTAGCATATTATATTCCTCTTAGTGGCTTGATGTGACACACTACATCCCATAAGTTGTGAATCTTCTTTTATTCAATTGGCCCTCTCTTGGAGACATTAGGCACAATGTTCCCTAAGTTAAGACCTTACATGAACTAAGAAAAAATCCTTTGAATGTACCTTATGTTATTTTTCATTTACAACATTTGTTACATGGCCACCTTGCATAACACACTTTTCCTTCTTGTGGAGCCATATTGTTTGTTCATGGGTGTCAAGCATATGAAGCTTTGACTGCCTCATAAAGCTTGAAGTTCATTATTGTGTGGCACCTTTTCAAAGTTATTAGAAGATATAGCTTTGGTCTAGTTGTAGGTAAGGGAGTCAAACTTAGGCATGACTTTCCCATAGCCACTTGCTTGTTAGTGTGAGCACATACCGACTGCGTGCATATGTGTCTCACTGGGAGCTCACCTAGTGGACAACTTGAGGTTTCACTAGCCCTTGTGAGTGTGCATTTGGTTTGCATGGTGGACATCATGTTCCACTTCTAAACATTCTTGGACAAACAACCCAGATCTAATCCATAATGTGTGGGACAAACAATCAAAGCTTGATCAACCCCTTTTTGTTTTTTCTTTGTCTTTGGCAATGTATGATTGTGCCTTGTTGTTGATCCTTACAATAGTCACATGTGTGTTCTTTTGTGCCTATGTTGGTTTGTCATAGGATCTTGATCTTGGGGGCTTTCACAACCCTCCTGATCATTGTCATCCTATCTTACTAGCATTGATACACATGGACCCCTCTTAATGTGATTTTGTCTACTTTAGTGTGAGTTTGAAGAAAGTTCCTCCTCACACTAAAGTTGGGGCTAAATGTAGTTTAGAAAAATGTAGCCCTTTACATTTTCACACTTGTTTGGGCCCTCCCTGCTAAAATTGGGCTTCTTTATGCCTTATTTGGTCCTATTTTACATCTGTGATCCCTAATTAATTCATCTTTCCGAGGATAATACCAACATATATATCAATTGACCTATCATAATTTAATGATTTTGATTTGTATGGCCTAGATTTAGTGATCTGGGATTCATACACCACCTTGGGCATATCGGTCCAACCTAAGTTTTGGGGCCTAACCCTGAATTTAACATAAAACTAAGTATTTCTTGAAATTTGTGTCTTGAGCTTATCCTACTAGGACTCATATGCCCCAACTGGCATATGAGTCATGATTATCTTGGAGCTAATTTGAATTCAAATTCTTAGCAGTATTTTATTCTCCTAGATCTAATGTTGAGTTGTAGTGTTGTAATTTCAAGAAATTAGGCATAAACAAGTATAAATACAAGGTTATTTCACATATTTTCTCCTAGAAATTTAAGTGATCTTATAAGAATTCAAGTGAGAGAATTATAATGCATTCAAGATCATTCAAGAGTGATTATCAATCATTTTGGAGCATTATTCAAAAATCAAGCTTCATGTCAAAGTCATCATGCATTGAATGTTTGTTTATGAGCTAACATTTGTGATGTAGGGTTTTGTGATTCAAGAAAGCATTCAAGTCAAGATTCATAACATTCAATCAAGAGTCAATATATACATTCATGCTAGCCATTACTTACAAGATTGTAACCTTTATTCCAAGGATTTGGTGAGTTGCAACATAGCTTATTTGTTCATTCATCATTCCTTCATTTTATTTGATTTCAATTCAAGGTTTGATTACCAAAATGGGGTTTGACCAAGGAAAACCCCTATCCACTAAAAAAACAAAAAAATTGCCTCTCTTTGATGTTTGATTTGCAGATCTAGGTTGAAAATAAATTGAAGAGACAATTTGGAGAAATTTGTCAAGTTGTCAAAGTTGTCATTTACATTGCAAGATCACAGAAAGTCACCTACAGGTTGTGATTCAGTGATTCAGACTTAGAGATTTGGTAGGAGAGAATCTATAGAAGAAGGTAAGAGGATATCAAAGTTTTATATCAACCCTAATATTGGGACTAAATCGCCACTTGTGGCATATGAGTCCCAATATACCTAAATTCAAACATTTCTACTAGATCTTGAGTGACTAGTTCCAAATTCTAGTTTCTATCATAAATCCTAATCTGGGACTAAATCACCCCTACTAGTGTATGAGTCATAGTGTGCATTAAAATTTAAAATTTCTAGGATTTCAGACCTTCATTCAAGCCTCTTGAGTTTCTAGGTGCATCGATGTACTTTGTCAGTTTATTGTTCTGATTGGACTCATTTCTAGGTCATATCATTAGGTTGAGCATATCATTTACATTTCTTATCTTTCCAAGTAGTGGCTTGGTGGTGAAACCCATTTTAGTCTTTAATCACACCCTAGGACACCTTATTTCATATCTCTTTCCCTCATTTCATCCTTGGATTGAGATCTCTAAGGTTTCCTTGAGTGAAACTTGTAGAAAATTTGTTGTTCTATCTCCCTAAATGATAGAGTGACTATTTTTGAGGTTGCACATGGAAACATAAATACAAAGGTACGTGATGAAAAAAAGAGTGGGCTTAGGAAAAAGAAGCTTTGTTTACTTCTAGAGAGCCATGTGTTCTAGGCCATAGGAGTCTGGGTAAAGGGAAAGTACATTTTTTTGAGGTTGTTTTTTTCCCTGAATCTAATGATAATGAATAATTTCATGAGACAAAAATTCTCATTCATGAGGGAGAAGAAAAATAAATTAGCAAGGGGGGTTCTTTAGTAGTTTTTTCTAGAGGTTCAAGATACCATCCTTTTAGAGTTTGTGGAGTCCTAGTTAGGAAAAGAATTAATGTACTAATTGATAATGGGGAAAATCCAAAAAATTGTTGATGAGTGTATGGTGATGAAGAGAGGATCAAAGATAGGAAGAGTTTGAAGGCTTCAAGGTCACAATTACAGATGGATTCACCATACCTTGTACCAAAGTGATCTGACAACTCAATATGACATTAGGTGATTACAAGCTATGTGATTATTTTTATATATTTTTTATTGAAGAGAGTAATTTTATGTTGGTTGTTTAGTGGTTACATTCTATTGGAGGATATTACCAAAATTATTAGACTATGGAGTTCAAGTTCCAATCGGATGGGAAAGAAGTTGTGTCAAGATACCTATCAAATGGAGTACCAAGAGAGGTGATAGAATAGAAGATGGCGATAAATTTTTAGAGAGGAAAAATAGCATGGGAAGGGAGTTTCTTAATTCATACTCTTACATGCTTCATAGGCCATCAATAGCTTATGCAAAAATTCTCTTATGTGTGTCATAGATGATTCTCACATTCAAAATGATACCCCTAACTTTTAGCCCTTAAAATTGTCATAGAATCCATTATAATATCCTTAAAAATAGGCTTTACATGTTATACCACTAAGTGGGAATCTTTTGACAACTAATAACTTAGTTTTCAAGGCACAAACATGTGGCAGAAGTGCCAACTCAAAATCTCATGCACCTTTTGATGGAGCACAATTATTTAATAGCATAAATGGTATTTATCCATTGGAAAATATAAAGTAACAATAAATAAATGACTTAGGAATTGCTGAGGTTGAAACACCTTGATTCCCAAAATTCTCCCACTTGTCAAATACCTTGCAAGAGCTAGGGGAATCACACCATAATGGAATCAACTAGGTACAAGAAACAAGGTCTGTGGCCTGCCTGCACCAAATGAACTTATCTATGCTCACTGGTTTGGTAAGATAATCTACAACATTCACCTTAATGTCAATTTTCTTCAACTCAATTTTTCCATTAGCAATCATTTCTCAAAAAAATGGTTTTGTACATTCACATGCTTTGTATTAGCATGATACATAGGATTCTTGGCTAAATAAATTACACTTTGGCTATCACAACCAATCTAAATTGTCCTACGATCAAAACCAATACATGCACACAACCTTTGTAACCATATTGCCTCCTTAGAAACATGGGTAGCAGCCATATAATCTGCTTGAGTAGTGGATAAAGTAACCATAGGCTACCTCTTACTCATCCAAATTATAGCCCCTCCAAACAAAGTAAACACATACCCACTAGTGGACCTTCGACTATCCAAGTCACTTACCTAATCTGCATCAAAAAAACTTGCATGTTCAATGTCATGTCCACATTATTAGTCCCAAAATAAACCAAACAATAGTCAGAAGTACCACACAAATATCTTAATACCCTCTTTACATAATTCCAAGGCTCTCTACTAGGGTTAGACATAAACTTGCTCAAAACTCCCACTGCTTGGGAAATATCTAGTCTAGTGGAAACCATTGTATACATCAAACTTCCTACAATACTAGCATATGTCACATTAGACATATCCTCAAAATCATCTTCACATTTAGGACACATATCTAAAGTAGGCTTAGTGCCAACTGGTAAAGGGATTCTAAGTAGTTTGCAATCCTACATATAAAATTTGTGTAAAATAGTGCTCACATACTTACTTTGTGACAACCAAAGATTTTTGTTACCTCGATCTCTTTTGATTTCCATTACCAATATGTATCTATCTATCCCCAAATCCTTCATCTCAAATGCACTTGAAATTTGAGCTTTCAACTCACTAATAATACCTTTTGTGAATTGAAAAACAACATATCCTTGACATACAAGGCAAAAATTAGTAACTGATCATCAATACATCTAATGTAAACATAGTTATCCTCTTTGTTTTTATCAAAGCCCAATTTTAACACAAAAGGATCATTATTTTTATACCACATTTGAGGTAATTTTTTTAAACCATAAAGAGATCGATACAACCTGCAAACCGAGTGTTCTTTCCATTTTACTTCAAATCCTTTTGGTTGTTGCATATAAATTTCCTCTTTAAAATCACTATGTAAGAAAGCAATATTAACATCCATTTGCTCAATTTCAAAATCATAAGGAGTAGCTATGGGTAAAAAAAATCTAATTGAAGATAATTTATCAACAAGAGAGAATTTTTTTCCAAAATCAACTCCCTCTCTCTGGGAATAGCCCTTAGCTACAAGTATAGCTTTGTACTTCTCTAATGAATCATCTACACCAAATTTATTTTTATAAAACCACTTAAAACTAATGGCTTTCCTTCCTTTGAAAAAATGGACAAGATACCAAGTATCACAAGAGTCTAAATCCATCATCTCCTCCTACATGGATAATTGCTAAGAGTCACTATCATCTACAAGAATAGCTTCACTGTATGATCTAGCCTCATAGTTTGTACTCAATAAAGAAAATACATAATGAAAATCTATTGGGATATACATGTCAATTGGATTTTGTTGTCTTGTGGATCTTCTCAAGGGTGGAGTAAGAGATTCTTCCTCAAGTTCTTCAATATGCTCAACTTCTATCACAATAGAGCCTTCCTCTTCAAAAATTTCAATTGAACTCTCTTCTTCTTCTCCATCCTCAAATCCATCATTATGTTCTTGATGTGTATCTTCTTGTTGTAGATTAAAATGCACTATCTTTTTCTTTTCTTTCTCTTTAGGCTATATAGGATCAGAAATAGCTTTAAGATCCTAGAAAATAACATCTCTAGAATAGATATTTTTTCGTTAGATGATTCCATAACTTAACCTTTTACATTCTCACCATATCCAATTAAGATGCATTTCTCATCTTTTGAATCCAACTTAGAATGTTTTTCCTTAGGCACATGAACACAATACTCATAGCCAAAAACCATTGAAATAGAAGGTTTCTTACCTGCCCAAACTTCATAAGGTGTCAAATCAAGAGCCTTGCAAGAGATTTATTAATCAAGTAACTAGTAGTGAACACAAATTTTTCCCAAAAACATTTATCCAACTATGCATCACTTAACATACTTTTGGCTCTTTCCATAATAGTTCAGTTCATCCTTTCAACAACACCAGTTTGTTGTTGTGTATACAGATTTGTATTTTACCTTATGATACCTCCATTCATGCAAAACTCATCAAATTCCTTAGAGAAATATTCCCCTCCATTATTTGATCTTAATACTTTTATTTTTAATCTAGATTGGTTTTCTACTAAGGCTTTAAATTCCTTAGACTTAGGGAAAACTTTATATTTATTTTTTATAAATTAAATCCATGTAAATATAGATACAAAATCAATGAAGGTAACATAATAATGATATTTTCCAATAGAAACATTATCCATAGGACCAAACACATCCATATGAAAAATTTACAATTTCTCTTTTGCTTTATTACTTCCTAAAGGAAAATATTCTCTATTATATTTCCAAACTCACAATGCTTAGAGAAATCAAAGTGCTCAGATCATAATAAGATAAACAATCTAAAAAAATTTAATTCATAATATCTTTTGAACCATTTATATTAATGTAGCCCAATCTACAGTGCCATAAAATATATTTATTTTCAGAATTTTCAGCCACATAGGTGGACTTCCAAACAATAGTGGCATCAAGCTTAAATAGAGTTCACATCTGAGTTCCCCTTGCTACCAACAAGATTCCTCTCACCAATTTGCATTTGTACTTGTCAAATGTTGCATGCATTCCCAAATCATTAAACTTTGAAACTGAAATCAGATTTATAGCTAATCTAGGAATATGTAAAGCACCAAGGAGGGTTTGAATCCTCCCATCACTAAAAAAAAAAAACAATACCTTTCTCCATCCAACAATTGGATATGTAGTTTTGTCCCCAAGGTAGAAATTACCTTCATATTTATCAAATGTGGGAAACCACTCTTTATGAGGATTCATATGATACAAGCATCTTGATTCAACCAACCAATGTTCATCAGAAGTGACATTACAAGAAGAAATTAAAGCTTCATCACCTGCATTGGAGGACTTTTTTGTGGCGAAATCCCATTATTTCTTTTTATTTTTGCACTCCTTCACATATCCTCTTTTCCCAAAGTTCCAATACTTTACTCTATTCTTCTTTCTAGCAGTCTTAGAATGACATTTAGACTTGTCCTTAGGCCCTTGATATCCCTTTTTCCCTCTTTCTTTAGGCCTACCCCTAACACTGAGACTATCCACTAAGCTATCCATATCCTTCTTCCTCATTTACTATAACAACAAATTTGCAACAAGTGCATCCATCTTGGGATCTTTGAGGTTAAAAGTGATAGAAAAAATGAATTTTCCCCATGTCCTAGGTATAAAACAAAGAAGCATAATGCATTTTTCAGCTTCCTCAAGTTTAACATCTATAGATGATAATTGACTCAAACTCAAATTAAATGAATTTAAATGCTCTATAATGGATTCACCTTCCTTCATTTTAAGAGAAAACAATTTTATTTTCAAATACAATTTGTTCACAAGGCTCTTGGATTGATAAATCTCACCCAACTATTTCCATAAGGAAAATGCAATCTTTTCTTTAGACACATGTGGAGGACAAAATTAGAAAGACATAACTGGATAGTACCTAGTGCATTTTTTTCCATATTTTCCCAATCACCATGACACATTTTTTTGGGTTTCTTTTCATTTTTTACAACCACCTATTGATCTCTTTCTTTGAGGAGATCCTCCATTTTCAACTTCCATAGGTCGTAGTTAGATCCATTAAACTTCTCAATGTCAAACTAAGATGCAAATGCAGCTATGATTCCTACAACCACAAATCTACAAAACAAAACTCTCATTCTAGCACAAAAAACCTTCACACTTCCAACCAATAGACAAAGTTGGGAAGTCTCTAATACCAAATTTTAGAAATGAAGGCAACCACTACATTATGGAAATCTGATTCAACTTGCAAATCTGAAATATAAACTTGTAGAAAATAATGGAGAAATAATTTAAACTACAAATAAATCACACAACTCAAGAGCCATACACATAACATAAGGATTTATGTGGAGTAAACCATTTTAGGTAAAAAATTTGACCAAGAAAAGAGGGAAAGTCTATATTATTCTTCAATGAGATTACAATACATAGATTTTCCTTAATCTTGACTCCAATACAACACCATTTGTGTACCTATAAAACATTTCATAGTTTCTCCATCTCAACACCTTAATATATAGACTCATGGGGGCTCAAAATACCACCATAAAACATTGCCATGGGTCAAAAAAAGGTTCTCAAAAATACCATGGTAAAAATTCATATGACCCCTTACATGCTAAACATGGTCTCTTACATGACATTACATCCTCTTACAAGTTGTCTCAAGAATCCCTAGAAAAAAGGAGATGCTCTTACATGTGTTATAGACCATTAATAGCTTATGCAAAAATTCTCTTGCATGTGCCATATATAATTTTCACATCTAAAATGATATCCTCCACTTTTATCCCTTGTAGTTGTAATAGAATCCATTATAACATCCTTCAAAATAGGATTTCCATGTTGTACCACTAAGTGGGCATCTTTTGACAACTCATAACTTGTTTTTCAAGGCATCGACATGTGGCAAAAGTGTCAACTCAAAATCTCATTCCCTATTTGACGGAGCACAATTATTTAATAACATAAATGATATTTATCCATGGGAAAATGTAATGTAACAAGAAATAAATAACTTAGGAATTCCCAAGGTTGAGATAGCTTGATTCCCAATAGGAACTACCAGCTCGATAGAGTACTAATGCTTCCTAAGTCCAACACTTAGTACTTTATCAACAATGGATATTAGAGATCAAAGATCAAATAGTTTCTGCTCATCTGCAAGCTTAGTGGTAGGCCTGATCCCTTTTGATCGTGGAATCATAGAGCCTCACTATGTGTCCGATGGGACCAAAACCAAGGCTCTTTGCTTTAGGAGATCAATGGTGCACATTAAAGGAGAAGATTGGATGGTTATTGCAATAGTGCATTTTTTGTCCCACTCTAATAATTCCAAGTTTGTGATGATGCAATATGACTCCACATTGTTGATGTTTATAATGGAGGGAGATATTTTTCTCTCAATTTAAATTAATAAATAATTACCAAGGCAAGTTGGCCTTGATTACAAATGATATTTTTTATTTTTTATTTCATAAAAGAGTCCGACCTAGATGAAGAGTCACCTAGTTTTTTATATATACAAGGTGATGTTCATTCATTCAAATCATCAATTCATTATTGTTCCAATTCACACCTTAAAGAAGAAGTTCACATTTTAGCAGTAGATCGCCATCTTTAGAAGTAGATTAGATTTCAAGGAGATTCATATTTAGTTGTATCAAGAAGATATTTTCATCATTTACTATATCAAGTTCGCCCTTGAGAAGGGTCTAATTTGTAAAGCAGATTTCTGCTCCTATTCATTCTATATATAAGAGATATATTTTGTTGGGTTTTTCTCCCTCAACGAGGGTCTTCTTAGGGTAATTCGTTGTGTTCTTTGTTTAGTGTTTTGTATTTCTGCTTATTTACATTTTATGTCTAAAACAAACATCGTATCAGAGTAGGTTTAAACAAGATTGGATCAAATTTGTTTAAGCAGCCAAGTCATCTTCTTATCTAGGGAAGTCTATCTAAGTATCAAAGATGGTGAACGAAGTCAATGTCGAAGATAGGATTGACGGTGCATAAAATTTCACCTCTTGGAAATTCAGAGTTCTTATTGCTTTAGAAGAAAATGATCTTCTAGATTTTGTGGAAAATGATGTGCTTGAGCCATCCAATGATGTTGAGAAAATTCAATGGAGGAAGAATGGCATGAAGGTTAGGAAGATTTGGATAGACTTAGTGAAGGATCATCTAGTGCTGATTATCTCCAAGATTAAGACAACCAAAGATATGTTTGAGGCTCTTCAAGGATTGTATGAGATCAACAATACCAGTAGAGCCCTTGCCTTGAGACTAAAACTATGTGCCATTGGAGATATAGTTGAAGATAGAGACCTAGTTATGTTAGCACTAAATGGTGTTCCTCAATCTTGGGAGCCCTTTATCCAAAGCATTAGTGGGAGATCTAAGTTGCCCAAGTTTGATTGTCTTTGAGCTGATTGCATTCAAGAGGAATCCATATTAGTAGCAAGAGGAAATGGGTGAAGCTCTCATAATGAAGAAAATCATGTCCTTGCTGCTCAAGCTTCCAGAAGGAAAGGAAGAGAAGGGAGAAAAGACAATTTCAAGAGGAATAGAGACAAAAAATTAGATTCTATTCTAGAACCAAAGAAGAAGAAGGATCTCTCTCACATTCAATGTTTCAGGTGTGACAAGTATGGTCACTATGCTCGAGATTGCATATCAAAACCAAAGCAACATGCTTCTACTACAAATGTTGATGATGTGTCACCTCAAAAGGAATCTAGAGATGAATCAGGGGGATTTCTATTCATCTCCGCTCTTTCAAGCAATGTTCCAACTAATAGTGACACTTGGTTGATTGATAGTGGTGCTTCACGACACATTACAGGATATTGAGAGCATATTTCAGACTTGCTAGAAAGATAAATCAACTTGCAAGTGATAATCGAAGATGATGCTTATTATTCTGTAAAAGGATTTGGGACCACCTCTCTTCATCTAGATTATGGCATCCCTCTTCTTTTGAGTGATGTTTTGTTTGTACCAGGAATCAAAAGAAATCTTGTCTCCATTTCAGTATTGGAGGACAAAGGGTACTAGGTTGCCTTCTCTGAAGGGAAAGTTCTTGTTTGGCCTAAGAACTCTAGTATCAAATCAGCTCGTGTGATTGGTGTTCGTCAAGAGAGACTATATAGACTTTCTATTCATCCAGTTCAGGCATTATTGCATGAATCTATTAGTTCAAGTGAGTTATGGCATAGGAGACTTGCTCACTTACACTTCAGAGCTCTTCCATCTGTGGAGAAGGTGGTTACTAGGCTTCCAAAGCTTAGTCTAGAGCATGATGGCATTTGCAAAGGATGTGCACTTGGTAAGAATATCAAGGGACCCCTTTCATAGTAGTGATAGTAGATCAAAAGGAATTTTAGATCTTGTTCATGTTCTAATTTATGTGAACCAATATCTATGGCATCTTTGAGTGGATTTTGGTATTATGTGTTTTTCATTGATGACTATTCTCAAAAGACTTGGATTTACTTTTTGAAATATAAGGACTCTGAAGAAGCACTTGATAGATTCAAAGAATTCAAGGCTCAAGTTGAAAACATGTCTTGGAAAAGGATTAAAGTTCTAAGATCTAATAATGGAGGAGAATACACTTCTATAGGTTTCTATAATTTTTGCATTAAGGTAGGCATCAAGAGGGAGTTATGTGTTCCATACAACCCTCAACAAATTGAGTTGTCGAAAGAAAGAATAGATTCATAGTTGAGGCATCTAAGGCTATGATTCATGATCAAGATTTATAGACTTTCCTCTAGGTAGAAGCTTCCAAAACCGTCGTGTATGTTCAAAACTGAATCCCTCATCGAATATTGGGAAACATGAATCCTGAAGAGGCCTTCATAGGTGTGAAACCTAAGGTTAATCATTTAAGAATTTGTGGTTGTCCTGTTTATATTCATGTGCCTAAAGATAAAAGATCAAAGCTAAAACCTTCAGGAAAGAAAGGAATATTCATGGGATACAACGAGTCTTCAAAGGCCTACAAGGTATACATTCCAGGGCAGAAAAAGATTGAGATCAACAAGGATGTATCCTTCGAAGAGGAAGTAGCCTTCAAAAGATCTAAAGGGTATTACATGGAGATAGACACTGAAGAGCAAGAGACTCCTCAGGATATGGACACATCTCTTAATCATACTCCTGAGATTCAGAGGGAGTCCAATGAACGAGCCGAGACTATTGATCCATTTGATCCCATAGAACCAATTGATGGACTGAGAGACATTGTTGTAGGTCAAAAAATACCTCTATGGGATCAATAGACTATGCAAGAGGTAGAAAAGTATGCAGCTCCTCAAGGAACCTTTAGAGAAAGCAAGAGACCACAAAAGTTTCCAGGGTATGCGACATTGATGAGTCACATCATTGATTCTAAGCCTTCCAGTTTTGAAGAAGCATCCAACCAGTAGGTATGGAGAGATGAACTGACAGAAGAGTGTCAGTCCATAATTAAGAATAATGTATGGGATGTTGTTTCGAGACCTGAAGGGAAATCAGTTGTGTCTTCCAAGTGGCTCTACAAAATCAAGCATGCAGCTGATGGTAGCATTGATAAGCACAAGATGAGATTTGTGACAAGCGGATTCTCTCAGAAGGAGGGAATATATTATGAGGAGACATTTTCTCCTATTGCTCGTTACACTTCTATCAGGACAATTATTACTATTGCATCCGCAAAAGGCTGGAAGTTACATCAAATGGATGTGAAGACTACATTTGTTAATAGTGTGATTGAAGAAGAAGTGTACATTGAGTAGCCAGATGGTTTCGTGATTCAAGGGAAGGAATCTCATGTATGCAAATTGAAGAAAGCATTGTATGGATTTAAGCAAGCACCTCGTGCATGGTATGAAAGGATTGATTGATATTTGATGATCTTGGGATTCTCCAAGAATGATGCAGATTCCAATCTTTACTTCAAGATAGTTGATGGTGAGGCTTTAATATTGGTTCTTTATGTTGATGATTTATTTCTCACTGGAGAAAAGTATCTCATTGTCAAATACAAGAAGAGTTAGCCTCCGAGTTTGAGAGGAAGGATCTTTGTATTATGTATTACTTCTTGGGACTAGAAGTGTGGCAAAGACCTAATGAGATTATTCTAAGTCAAGGGAAATATACTATATATATCTTGAAGAGATTTGGGATGATGGACTGGAAGTCTATGCCTATGCCTATGGAGACAAATTTGAAGAAGTTGAGTGACTCTGCAACTGGTTCAGATTTGGTAGATCCCACCATGTGTAGACAATTGATTGGATCATTTATGTATCTAGTCAATACTAGACCATACATTGGCTATGTGGTGAGTGCTCCCAGCCAATTCATGTGTGAGCCAAGACAAATACATCTAGTCACAACAAAGCATATATTGAGATACTTGTGTGGCACCATGGGATATGGCTTGAGATATACTTCTTGTGAAGATCTAAAGTTACAAGGCTATTCTGATTTTGATTGGGCCGAGAGTGTAATTGATAGGAAGAACACCTCTGGATGTTGCTTCAGTTTGGGGTCTGCCATGATTTCTTGGTGTAGCAGGAAGCAGAATTCTGTGGCACTTAGCACTGCAGAGGCAGAATATATTGTAGCATGTGCAACATCTCAAGAAGCAGTGTGGCTTTGAAAGCTCCTTGCAGGATTGTTTGGGCAATCGTTGGATCCGACTATGATTCATTCAAGTATCATTACATTAGAGATATGGTGTTGAGAAAATCAATTCCACTGAAGTACATTTGCACTGATGATTAGATGGCTGATATTCTCACCAAGCCTCTTTCTAGAGTGAAGTTTGCACATTTTCGAGACAAGCTTGGAATAGTGGAGAATGTCACCCTGGCCAAGAGGGAGACTCAACATCAGTGAAGCCTTGTTATAATGCATATTTCTCTGAGATGGAGAAATATGAAGTGAAAGCCCTTGTACATCTTTGAGATGGAGATGTGGTTCTTTCCACACATGAGAGTAGCCATGGTGGATGTCATGTTGAGAGAATCCATGATGACATCACATTGAGAGACTCTGTGATGGACCCTTTGTACTTGTGTTCTTCCACACATGGGAGTGTTCTTCCACACATGGGAGTAGCCATGGTGGACGTCATGTTGAGAGACTCCATGATGACATCACATTGAGAGACTCTATGATGGACGCTTGTGCACATGTTTCTTTCCACACATGGGAGTAGCCATGGTGGATGTCATGTTGATAGACTCCATGACAACATCACGTTGAGAGACTCTGTGATGGACTCTTGTACATCTTTGAGATTGAGATGTAGTTTTCCATAATTGGGTGTAGCCATTGTGGACATCATATCAAGAGACTCCATAACGAGGATTACTAGAAAAATACCTCCCTATCTAAGAGGGAGTCTTGATGTTTATAGCGGCAGGAGACATTTTTCTCTCAATTTAAATTAATAAATAATTACCAAGGAAAGTCGGCCTTGATTACAAATGATATATTTTATTTTTTATTTCATAAAAGAGGCCAACCTAGATGAAGAGTCACCTAGTTTTGTATGTATACAAGGTGATGTTCATTCATTCAAATCATCAATTCATTCTTATTCTAATTTGCACCTTCAAGAAGAAGTTCACATTTTAGCATCAGATCGCCATCTTTAAAAGAAAGCCATATTTCAAGAAGGTTCATATTCAGTTGTATCAAGAAGAGATTTTCATCATTTATTGTATCAAGTTCGCCCTTGAGAAGGGTCTAATTTGTAAAGTAGATTTCTGCTCCTATTCATTCTATATATAAGAGATATATTTTGTTGGGTTTTTCTCCCTCGAGGAGGGTTTTCCCAAGGTAATTTGTTATGTTCTTTGTTTAGTGTTTTGTATTTATGCTTATTTACATTTTTGGTCTAAAACTAACACACATGTCCCTAATGAGGTTTATAAAGTAAAGGATATACAATGTTTGCTAAGATCGATGAACAACACAAGAGATTGAAGAGATGGATGACTGACGAAGTATCATGTTTCCATGTCTCTCTCATAAGGATAAAACTATGATATGTGAAATGATGACAAGTAGCATTTTCTCATTGCATCACATAGGTTCTATACATCACATAGAAAAGCTAAAATGTGCTAAGCTAACTATATGTGATAGAGATCAATGATGCATATTCAAATAAGATTTGATATAACAGTTGCATTTTAAAGTTGAGGAAAATTAATGGGGACCATCAGATCATGGCGTGAAATTAGATATCTATGGACCTAGTATTTAAAGATATATTTTTCTTGATGATGAGGGAGTGGAAAACATAGTCAATCGATGGAAATCAACATAGAAGGTAAAATACAATTTTCCACGATAGCTCAAAGCTATATTTTTATTGGACAAGCAACATCATGGAGCTTAAATTTTTTATAAGATTATATATCAATTCAATAATATAGTATGGTCATTTATTGAGCATTAGACCATATCAAATCTAGGGTTTGATACAAAGAATTTAGGCGGTGACACAAGGCATATAAAAAGAAGAGGTCTATCATTAAGAAAGAGTGTTGCTAAGTATAATAAGAGTGTTTGTAGCTCAAGAATGAGTGTGTATATATCTTAGAGAAAAGGTAGAGAAGTTTAATAGAGTTGAGGCCAAATAATTGAAGACCTAGATCAAATGCACATATACATCTAAGATACACATTCAGAGAGGAGAGAAGAGAGGGATATTGATAAGAGTTTAAGTTCAATGGAAGAGTAATTGCTCCTCTAGTACCAAGGAACAAAGGATGTTCTAAAGAACAATGAGTAGATTAGAGAAGGAGAAGAAAATGAATAGTTGTAGATTAAACCTATAACATGAGATTGGATTAAATAGAATTACTTATATAAATTGGAGTTGTTACTCCATAATTTTGATTGGTTGTAGTCATCAAAAAGAAAAGTTGGTTATTTGTTAGGGAGTAGGTGCTTCCTTAGAGTTGGAGCTCTTAAATCAATGTATTGGTGCCTCCTTAGGGTTAATGCCCTTAAACATTGTAACTAGTGGGGTTTTTGTTGTGAGTCTGGGTTAGGATAGTAGATCCTAGTAGGTATTCTCATTGTAGTTTTTCCCATAATGGTTTTTCCACATACATCTAGTGTAATGTGTACTTGTGTGTGTGTGTGTGTGTGTTTTTGATCTCCAAATATTCTTCTAATTTTCATTTAAAGTGATAAAGGACTAGTTTTAATTAACTCTATTGATTCACCCCCCTTTCAGTAGATAGTTGTGTTCCAACACTAGTAATCTCAATGGAAGAGCTAGAATGGTGGATCAGGGTTTTGGTTCTTTCTTTGAGGGAAATGGAGATTTGATATTGATTAATGACTAATTTTATTTGATGATGCAAATGTATGTCTAGGTCAATTATGAAGCTACAATAATCTCATATGAATACATAGAATTGTAGAACTGAAAGACAAAATATTGAAAACAAAACAAGATAAAGGAGCCTAACATAGAAATTAGGGTTGAACTTGCTTGGATAGGGGTACTACTTCCATAGTCTTGAGAATGTAGGTTCAAGAATCAATGAACAAATATCAAATTGTTGCAGTTTGTAGGTTCTTCCTTCCTAAACTTAGCTTTTGAACTTTGTATGTTAAGGATTAATTCCAATTTCCCTAATTTGTTGAAGTATGGAGCTTGAGTGCTTGATCTTGTAATTAAGTCTTCAATCTTCTCCCAAATCCATAATATATGCCACCTCCATACAAAAGAGGGGAGAAAGGGTTGTGACATATAGGTGATTGCCTAAGTCCAACCCTGATTTAGTGTTTCCACCTTCACAACAACTATGATGATGTAGAAAGTGTTTACCCTCGGTTGGGCGGAGGAAAAATGGATAAAAGGATTGATAGATTAACAAGTACTACAACTTACCTCTCGGATCTTCTTTCCTTGATGGATTGAAGTCATTATACTCATCTCATCTAAGGAGAATTGGTTGCTTGATTGAAAGTCTTGCAAGTGTTAGTACTCACAAAACAAATGAACATAAAATATGCATAAACTCATATATGATCTTGATGCATTGTGGACATGAATCTTGAGCGATAGTAAGTGTTGTAAATTGTGTTTATTCTTCCCTTGAATGATTTTTAGGATGCTCAATTTCTCTCAAGAATTTTGCTAGGATTTCAAATGGTGAAAAAGACTTGTATTTACATGCAAAAATTTGTTTTCCCACAAAATTAATTATCAAAAGATGACAAATGAGATTGGATTTGTAAATGTAATAATTTTTATAAGACATTCAAAATTGGGCCAAAATATGTTGGACAAGGGTGGTGGCACC
Organism: Sequoia sempervirens; assembly: GCA_007258455.2. Taxonomy (NCBI): domain Eukaryota; kingdom Viridiplantae; phylum Streptophyta; class Pinopsida; order Cupressales; family Cupressaceae; genus Sequoia; species Sequoia sempervirens. Next base: position 750,361,205 of record VDFB02281492.1, read on the forward strand.
CTAGTCTAAACCTATTTGGGGATTTTTGTGTCATTAAATAAATATTAAATATTAATTCTCAATTTTATTTTGATTTTCTGAAAATGACCACAAAAGGGTCAATTTAAAAGCACAATTAAGTCCAAGCACATAGGAGGGAGTTAAGCCTAGTGTGGAAATGTTAGGGGTGACAATTTATGATGCTACAACCCCAAATTTATAATCCAAAAGACCCTCTTAAACAAGTGAAACACCCTTCTTAATATTATTCCAATTCATAAAATCTTTCTTAATTAAACTCACCCTTAAAACCTTAATAAGAGCACCTTGTATTTTTTTGACAAAAAAATTAACTTTTAATATAAAAGAAAAAGTAATTATATTATTTTATTCATTAATTAATCTACTAAAAAAACATACGATAACATAAACTACAATTAAATTAAATTAATGCAGTTAGGTTCGATTCTTGCAAAAGGGGAAGCTATTTTGATAATTAATTAAGATTAAATAAAATTCATTTGACAATGATACAAGTTACAAATTATATTAATTTTGGCTTATTCAAATGGTGGTCTGTAGCTTGATCGAAATTAATGCAGTCGTGAAAGCAATTTGGGCTAACCATTGGCTTATTATTAGTTCCTACCACCTAGGCAGGAATACTTATGCATTCGCCCGGAATGCTTTTAACCAGTAGCATCGGCCAATCACATTTCGCCATTTAACATATTACTTTTTTTTTGTATAGTTTGAATTTGGAGAGCTATTTTTTATATTGGAAAATTAGCATTTATCTAATTTCCTATTCGTCGGAGTAGCTTTATAAAACATTTTTGTTTTAAAAATTTAGGAAAATGAGAGTGCATAGATTGATTAAATAAATTTAAGCAAAGGCATAGTTTATAAAGCTGGCGGGTAGACGTACGTAATGCTTGAATAGAAATTAAATGCATTAAATGGCATCAGGCTCGAGGTGAAGGCGCTAGAATGGCTTGGTGGCCACGCGTGGCCAGGGTACTCTAGTAATTCAATATAGAGTTAAGCGACTTGGTATGCATCTCTATTACTTTGCGTGTGTTGTTTCTGTGTTATGTAAGCGCGTGTTCTAAGGAAGAGTTTGTAGCGATTGAGCAGGAGATTTTGTAGTTGTAGAATTGCACACTGGACAGTGAGAAATGAATTGCTTGAGGTCAGAAGAGGTAACTTTAAGTTGTTTTCTTCTATTTGATACGAGAAATGCAAATAGGGTTTCATAGTGCTTTAAGGCATTCTTATACTTTGAGTATAAATTCGTATTTTAAACTACTTTTAGTATTATCTATTTGAATTTCTTGTTGAAATGCGAAGGTTTCATCTGCGTTTGATAGGAATTATGTAGAAACCCTCTTGTCCATTTTACTTCATGCATGTGAGCCTTGTAAAGTTTGTATATTTTTTATTACTGCAAAGCGGTCCCATAAAGAGAGCTTTGGAACCAAAATTATGTCAACGTGTGCGATAATGAGAGCTTTGGAACAATGAGTTGACAGTGTGTTGCTTTGAGCTTTTTCGTTGTCATCAAAGCATAAAGGATAGAGGGATTTTGTTTAAAGTTGTGGTTATTGTCCTCGTAGGCATAAATGAAAACAATGGGAGCATACAGAAAACAGGTGAACTCTTTGACAAAACCCGTCAAAGAAAAACTATTATATATGATTATTTGTTTATCTATTCATTGATTTGTAGAACAAAAAACAAGAAACAAACCCTCTTGTCCATTTTACTTCATTCATTTCTAAAACAAAAAATGGGAAACTACTACAACAGTAGGTAGTTATAACCCCCAAAAAGAATCAAACCTGGAACATGAGCAACATCCAAAAAATTGCGCTTTAAAGTAAATAATGCACTAGAGAATTTACGATAGCAGAATACAAATTTTCATTTGCACAAAGATAGACAAAAGAATGCAGTAGAAACCTACTTTCTGCCAGTAAGCATTTAAATTCTGTCAGAGGTCGTAGTTATTATTCTCGTAGGCAAACATGTAAAATACGAAAGCATTTATAATCCAAGTGAACTGTTTTACAAAACTCCTCAGGAAAATGTGGTTCCAGGGAATGCAATGAGCAATATGAGACAGTACAAGGGTAAATGAGAAATATGAACTTGCCTAAATCAACATGAATGAAATGTGAGATAGAGCTATTGGGTAATATGCTACATATACTGTGACATTTAAGCTTTAAAGAAGTCTCATGGCTGTAAGCCTGCTATCATGTAAAAGCCACATAAATATTCATTTTGCAATTGGATGGGGTCATTCTATTTCCATTTACCTAAGTTAATTTCATTTGGTTGTCTAGCAGTAACTGTCAACTGTTTCATCAAACTTCATTCAAGCAAAAATCACAACACATGGTATCCTTATAGAATTATGCACAAATACATAGTGTCTACCATATTAACATGGACATAGTTTTCTATTGTTGTTTTGTTAATTGGCTTTGAGTTATAGGTGTAATGTGCACAAGGATAATTATAACTATTGCTTCCTTTTAAACATTATGTATTTAAACACTAATTAACTGTTACCTAATTAATTAGATATGAGATGATAGAAGAGTAAGTGAGAACTAGAGACTAGATAAAAATGAAAAAGTTAACATGTGAATATCAAGGTGCATAGACTAAATATTCATTGGATTCCAGGGAACCACATTTCACCCATAAATTTTGTCAAACAGTTCACTTGTGATGTCTATGCCTCCATATTTTGCATGTGTTCCTAGGAGGAAAATAACCACAACATCTGATAACAGTAAAATTCCTCTATCCTTCATGCTTTGCTGACAGTCAAAAAGCTCAAAGCAATTGCGAGTTTGGGTTCGCTTCTCTAAATTCAGTTTGCTTAATAGTTCCCAAAGCATTATGAACACATTGTCCTTACATTCCTTCGAAGCTCTTACTATGTGACAAGTCTAAAGCACATTGGCTCCAAAGCTCTCACTATGGGAGAGCTCTACACAATGGACAAAAGGGTTTCTACATAATGCCTATGAAACCACATTTCATAACAAGTTCTACCTATTGTTCAATGCCAAACTAGTTGCCAATGAACAGAAAAAGCTTTCAAACTTTCAGTTAACATGTAAAGGGCTGGGTAAAATGTATACATAGACACATAGCTACACACAAGCATTTAAAGTAGATGCAATAGTAACCTGTTATATACAGACATATATACATGGTAACATAGATACATGCATACATATATACACAATTACATGCACACATATATACATGCATTCCTATATGCATGGATGCATAGAAAGACAATGTTTCATGGGATTGTTAAAGAGTTCACTTTCTTTCTATAGGACAAGTGAACTGTTTTACAAAACTCCTAAGGAAAATGTGGTTCAGGGGAATGCAATGAGTATTAAATCTGGACACCTTGATATTCACATGTTAACTTTGGCATTTTAATTGAGTTGGTAGCTCTCATTTATTCTTCTTTCATCTGATATCTAATTAATTAGGTGGATGTTAATTAGTCTTTAAATACATAGTAATAAAAAGTAAGAAATAATTATAAATATCCTTGGGGACATTTTAATTATGGGTTGTGATTTTTACTTACATGTAGATGGATTAAGCACGCAAAAGTCACAGTATATGTAGCATGTTAGCTAATAGGTCCATGTGACATTTTACTCATGTCAAAGTAGTCAATTCCATATTTGTCATTTATCCTTGTATCATTAGATAACTAATTAATTAGGTGGCTATAAAATAGTCTTTAAATGCATAGTAATTAAGAGAAAGAACAAATTACAATTATCCTTGTATACATTTTACCTAGTGATCAAATTCAAGGAACAAACATACAAAGCAAACAACAATTTGAGATTTTGTAATTGGAAAACTTAGACTGAATGCTTGGGAAGTTAGAAAATTGTGTCTTGGGGTTATAAAAAGCTATGCCAAGTATGTTTTAGAAGTCAAATTGCAATGTTGCCATAGAGCAGTGAAGTAATATTGCTTGATGAAATAATTTTAGACTTCGTGCAAAAGAGCTGTTAAATTCATTGCTAGAAGATTTCTGGTAGAAGAACCTATGGGAACTAGTTTGTCTAGTTAATCTGATTTACATTTATACTTGTGTCTCTTGAATCTAAAAGATGCTTGCTAGTGTTTTATTGGTTTTGGCTATTAGTATCCATCACAGTAGGAGTGTTATAAATTGCAAATGTAATTTTGGGAGTTGTTTTCATTTTGGTCATTTCCTTGAGCTTTATTGCTATTCTTTTAGAAAAACAAACAAATGGTCTTTGTTTTCTAATGAAAGCTTATTACATGGTGCAATGCTTTTGATTGGAGAAGGAGAGGAGGTGTGGCGGTCCAACTGTAGCAAATTCTTCAAGAAAAGAGTACAAGGTGAGTTTCTAGAATGAACCTTGTCCTTTGTTTACAATTGCATAGAGTAGACAAAGAAAAAGGTTAATTCAAGATTCTCACTATATTGATTGTACTTGTAGACATACCATTGCTTTTTGTTACAAGGACAATCTTTACAAATGGGTCTTGTGAGTGGCATATGCTGTATGGTTCATAAAAATTAAGAGGTTGGGGTTCAAAAGTAGATCTTCGTTGCAATAACATGATATCAGAAATGTAATTACTATCCAATCAATTTCTCTGGTGGTTGATTGTACTTTATAATTTAAACATAGTCTTTTTTATTTTTAGAATTTGATTTTGAAGCTAAATGCATACTTTGATTCAAACTAATGGCTGAAGATACATAATTCATTGATACAAAATCAATGCATTGAATGGCATCTGACTAAAGGGGAGGTTGTTTGGATTGCTAAGTAGTCTTTGAATATATAACAATTAAAAGAGAGAAATAAGTATAACTATCCTTGGCCACATTTCACATTTTCACCTTTCAATCAAATTCAATTAACAAAATAGCAGTTAGACGTAAAGAAGGATCAAGGAGTATGTTGATAGAAAACCATATTCTGGACAATGGCTAGACAATGTGTTGAAATTGCTTTATAAACTTTGAAGCAAATGCATTTTCCCTTCAGTTTACTTTCATTGTACATCTTAAATGGAAGTTGGGTTTCACATTGCTGCAATGTATTTTGATACTTTGATTATAAAATCATACTTTAGATCATTTTAAGTGTTATCCATTTAAATCTTTCATCTAAGTCTCAGAGGCAATGCACAATTGTCCCATAAAGAGAACTTTGGAACCAATGTGGTGTCATAAAGGATAGAGGAATATTGTCAAATATTGTGGTTATTGTCCTCATAAGCACACATGCAAAATATGGAAGCATATAGAAAGCAAGTGAACTCTTTAACAATCCCATGAAACATTGTCTTTCTATGCATCCATGCATACAGGAATGCATGAACATATGTGTGCATGTAATTATGTATATATGTATGCATGTATCTATGTTACCATGTATGTATGTGTGTATATAGCAGATTACTATTGCATCTGCTTTAAATGCTTATGTGCAGCTATGTGTCTATGTATACATTTTATCCAACCCTTTACATGTTAACTGAGAGTTTTAAAGCTTTTCCTGTTCATTGGCAACTAGTTTGGCATTGAACAACATGTAGAACTTGTTATGAAATGTGGCTTCATAGGCATTATGTAGAAACCCTTTTGTCCATTGTGCAAAGCTCTTCCATAGTGAGAGATTTGGAGCTAATGTGCTTTGGACTTGTCACATAGCAAGAGCTTCGGAGGAATGTAAGGACAATGTGTTCAAAATGCTTTGGAAACTGTTAAGCAAACCAAATTTAGAGAAGCATACATAGAGAACAGAATAACATGGACATATTGAGAAATGAATACATTTATACATGGATCCATGCATATTAGCATATAGCTACAAATGCATATGTTACATGGAAGGATGTATTCATGCATATTTGCATATAGCTACAAATGCATATGTCTATCTCTGTGCAAATGAAAATTTGTACTGTGCTATCATAAATTCTCTAGTGCATTAGGTACTTTAAAGCGCAATTTTTTGGATGTTGCTCTTGTTCCAGGTCTAATTCTTTTCGCGGGTTATAACTATTTACTGTTATATTAGTTTCCCATTTTTTCTTCTACAAATGAATGAATATGCAAACAAATAATCATATATAATAGTTTTCCTTTAATGAGTTTTGTCAAACAGTTCACCTATTTTCTGTATGCTCCCATTGTTTGCATTTATGCCTATGGGGACAATAATGACGTATTTTAACAAAATCCCTCTATGCTTTATGCTTTGATGACAACGGAAAAGCTCAAAGCAACACACTGTCGACTTATTCTTTGAAAGCATAGCTGAAGGTACATAATTCATTGATGCAAAATTACTGAATGGCATTTGACTAAAGAGGAGGCTGTTTGGATTTCTAATTAGTCTTTGAATATATAATAATTAAAGGAGAGAAATAAGTATAATTATCCTTGGGCACATTTCACATTAACGAGCTTCTTGATACATGTATCCATAGATACATGGATGTGGACATCTATAATGGTATCCATAGATGCATAGATACATGTATCTATGAATAGATGTATCCATAGATACATCGACACATATATGGATAGATGCCTATATACATATGCACATAGAAGCACAGATACATATACACATGGATGCATCTATAGGTAGAAGAATACATAGAAACATAGTTGCATGGATAGATAATATCTATGAATAGATGTATCCATAGATACATCGACACATATATGGATAGATGCGTGTATACATATGAACATAGAAGCACATATACATATATGCATGGATGCATCTATAGGTAGAAGAATACATAGAAACATACTTACATCGATAGATAGATGGATGCATAGCTGGATACATAAATGCTTAAATATGCATGTATGGAAATATTCATGAATTGCATATGAAGTTGCATAGATACAAATATCCATGGGTGCATGTATACATAGATGCATGTATTGCAGTGCACATGGATGAATGTATATGTGTATACATAGATGCATGTATTATAGTACACATGGATGCATGTATATGTGTATCTCTAGGCAAGATCTTTGAAGCTTAAATGTCACAGTATATGTAGCATATTACCCAATAGCTCTATCTCACATTTCATTCATGTTGATTTAGGCAAGTTCATATTTCTCATTTACCCTTGTACCGTCTCATATTGCTCATTGCATTCCCTCGAAGCACATTTTCCTAAGGATTTTTGTAAAACAGTTCACTTGGATTATAGATGCTTTTGTATTTTACATGTTTGCCTACGAGAACAATCACCATGACCTCTGACAGAATATAAATGCTTGCTGGCAGAAAATAGGTTTCTATTGCATTCTTTTGTCTATCTCTGTGCAAATGAAAATTTGTATTCTGCTATGGTAAATTCTCTAGTGCATTACGTACTTTAAAGTACACTTTTATGGATGTTGCTCATGTTCCAGGTTTGATTCTTTTGGGGGGTTATAACTACCTACTGTTGTATTAGTTTCCCATTTTTCCTTCTACAAATGAATGAATATATAAACAAATAATCATATATAATAGTTTTTCTTTGACGAGTTTTCTCAAAGAGTTCACCTATTTTCTGTATGCTCTCATTGTTTGCATTTATGCCTACGAGGACAATAACCACGACTTTAAACAAAATCCCTCTATCCTTTATGCTTTGATGACAACGAAAAAGCTCAAAGCAACACACTGTTGACTCATTGTTCCAAAGCTCTCATTATCGCACACGTTAACATAATTTTGGTTCCAAAGCTCTCTTTATGGGACCACTTTGTAGTAATAAAAAATATACAAATTTTGCTAATTAGTCTTTAAGCACATAGCAATTAAAAGAAAGAAACAATTACAATTATCGTTGTGTACATTTGAACTGTTAATCAAAGGAAATTAACAAACTAGCTTTGAAAAACCATGTGCGTGTTAAAGTGTTAGATAGCATGTATTTATGCATAGGTGTATATGGATGCTATGAGTTGTGATTTGTACCATTACCTAACGCTTACTACTACTTAGAATTGATTGGTATGTGGGGAATGCTCATGGTCTACTATTTGACTGGGAAGTTTTCCAAGCATTTGAAGACTAGAGCTTTTCCTTCGGCTTTCTAGCACTCACTTGGATAAACTGTTTTGTATAGTCTAAATTTTATTCCTTCCTAGCATCAAGACAGGAATACTTATGCATTTGCTCATAATGCTTTTAACCGGGAGCATCACCCAATCACATTTCGCCATTTAACATATTACTTATTTTTTTGTATAGTTTGAATTTGGAGAGCTATTTTTTATATTGGAAAATTAGCATTTATCTATTTTCCTATTCGTCTGAGTATCTTTATAAATCATTTCCATCTTAAAAATTCGGGAAAATGTGAATGCATAAATTGATTAAATAAATTTAAGCAAAGGCATAGTTTTAAAACTGGCAGCTAGAGGCACGTAATCCATGAATGCAGATTAAATGCATTTAAATATCAGGAAAATGCGAGCACATAGATTGATTAAATAAATTTAAGCAAAGGCATAGTTTATAAAACTAACAGGTAGACATACGTAATGCATAGATACAAATTAAATGCATTAAATGGCATCTGGCTTGAGGTGAATGTGCTGGAATGGCTTGGTGGCCACATGTGCCCAGGGTACTTTGGTCATTTAATATAGGGTTAAGCCACCTGCTATGCATCTCTATTACTTTGCGTGTGTTGTTCTTGAGTTCTATAGACGCATGTTTTGAGGAAAAGTTTGCAGCAAGTGAGTAGGAGATGTTATAGTTACAGAGTCTAGATCTAGAAACAAGTTACTTGAGGTGATAATTTGTTAATTTTCAGAGTTTCCTTACATTGAAGTTCATAATGAAGCTGTGTTTCATAGTGCTTTACTTGGACTATCACTATCACTTTGTGTGTGATGTGTCGGTGCATGTATATATGTATACATGTCTCTATGTGCATATGCATTTATCTATGTGCATATCTATGTAAACATTTGTAGATGCATGTATGCATGTATGCATATGTCTCTGGATATATCTATGCATTTATGTATTTATGCATATATGTATGTGTGTATAAATGCATCTATGTTTATATGCATGCATGCATGTATGTTTACGTCCATACATGCATTATATATGTGTATACATAGATGCATCTGTGCATATGTATACATATGTATATATATGTGTGTGTCCATATGTCTTTTCTATGAAAGAGTTTACAGTGACAGGGAAAATGTCATAATGGTTCCAAAAAGGACACTCATAGACAAGTAACTCCAGGCAATAAATAGTTATTTTTGTCAGTTTTCTTTCATTTTAGAGTCTATAGGCAGATTGGGTTTCACAGTGCTCAGCCTACACTAATCTTCATAGGTTGGTTCCTTGGATGAACAATTGTCTTTTGTCCAGTGTACAATATGGGACCTTAACAATAACTTGGTGCTTATGAGTCCTCTAAAGATTACATATCTTCAATCACTGCAGAACTGTTCCATAGTGCAAGCTTTAGAGCTATTGTGCTGTTAGCATGTGCCATAATAGGACCTTTCGAAGAATATGTGGACAATGTGTTGAGAAGGCTTTATAAACTATCAGGAAAATGCAATTTATAGATATAAGCCTAAAGTCCACAATTGCTTTCATCTTTCTCGCTATCATTAAAGCATAAAGGAAAGAGGGATTTTTGCAAACTTCTAATTTATATACTTTTGAATGATAATTCACCTTATTATTTAATGAATCAAATTATCTTAATTAATTAATCTTCTTTTCCCTTCTATCATTTCATATCTAATTAATTAGGTAACTATTAAATAGTATTTACATTCATAATAATTAAAACACAGAAATAATTATAACTATCCTTGTGCACATTTGACTGATCAATCAAAGTCAATTAATAAATCTGATTCCACCTGTTTACTGATAGTATTCGTATGCAATTTCCTTGAAAAGTCTTGAAAAAGAGGATTACTCACACACCAATAAGGATTCTCATTTATAATTTCTGTATCCAAATCATCTTCATTGAATATGATGTTGTGGCATACATTAATTAGATGTATCTCATCATCTTTTTTATCAGGATGCCAACAACCTTGGATTGTATTTCTCCTTCAGTGTATCTTAAAGAGCTTATGGCACCATTGCAATAACAGAATTACACTAATGCATAGATATGAAAAATATGTTCTATATTATAAGGTACACAAATAACAATAAGTATTTTAAAATTATAAAATGCAATTTGCATTATAAGCAACAAATGTTCTTACTTAGGTTCTTTATTGTCAAAATGAATCTACATAAGAATTCTGTTTTCTTTTTATGAATAACATAGTATATGTCACTCACTGTACTCATTTGTCTAGACTGTCCTTGTAACAACGATCGGTGCTTTCAAGTCTATTTAAACAATCCTTTCTACATTGCTGCAAGTATACTTGATCATCCAATAGCACATTGCAAGGTCAGCTTTCCAAATTGTTTTTTGTTTTTCTTGAAATGCAATTGAAATTCTTCAATATAATGACTACATAAAATTCTGTTTCATGTTTTCATTTTGCCATCTTGTATTCCTCATCTCTCTTGTTCCATTTTTGTGGACATGTTACTATTGTAATCAAATGTGTAAAGCATTTATGTCCAAAGAAATTAGACACGGGAGTGGCAATATGTTACACAACCTTGTGTTATGCATTTATAGCAGTTTTAGAATTGCATTTCAAGAAAAGCAGAAAATAAATTTTTATTCATATTACTTCATCTATGGCATTAACAACCTTTACCATAATTATTAGAGACATTGAGTTCAGTGTTGAATAGTTCTATTGTTCATGTCATGACTTCAACATTTCTTTTCTTATGTTGCTTAGTTTTTATAGACCTCTATGCTCTTCCTTGATATTGTTATGCAATCAATGGTCTGAACATTCAAGATATTGGAATACTATGCCCACTTCTACCCCACAAGACAATGCATATATGTTTATTTCACCCATTACATGTCAAATTGCATTACCTGACAAAGTTAACATGTGAAAACCAAAGTGTCCATTATGAATACTTAATGCATTCCATGGGACCACATTTCTTTGAAGAGTTTGTTTGAACAGTTCACTTCCCTTGTATATGCTTCCATATTTTGCATATGTGCCTATGAGCACATTAACTATAACAGTTCACAAAATTCCTTTATGCTTTATGATTTCACCATAGCGAAAAAGCTCAAAGCAATTGTAGAGCTTAGGTTTAGAGAACACGGGCTTGCATAACACAAAAAACAACGTACACAAAGTAATAGATATGCATAGCAAGTGGCTTAACTCTATATTAAATGACCAAAGTACCCTGCCCACGCGTGGCCACCAAGCCATTACAACGCGTTCACCTCCAGCCAGATGCCATTTAATGCATTTAATTTGTATTCATGCACTGTGTTTGCATTTTCCTCGTATTTTAATGCATTTAATCTGTATTCATGGATTACGTGCCTCTAGCCGTCAGTTTTAAAACTATGCCTTTGCTTAAATTTATTTAATCAATTTATGCATTCACATTTTCCTAGATTTTTAAGATGGAAATGATTTATAAAGCTACTCGGACGAATAGGAAAATAGATAAATGCTAATTTTCCAATATAAAAAATAGCTCTCCAAATTCAAACTATACAAAAAATAAGTAATATGTTAAATGGCGAAATGTGATTGGGCGATGCTACCAGTTAAAAGCATTCCAGGCAAATGCATACGCAAATTAAAAATGGGTTCACAGCAAACAACTTTTGATTTTGAATCCATATGCATTGTTTGATTAAAACTAGTGGCTGAAGGTACATAATTCATTGATCCAAAATCAATGCATTCAATGGCATCTGACTAAAGGAGAGACTGTTTGGATTGCTATTTAGTCTTTCAATATATAACAAGGTTCAAGGAGAAAACTCTCATTATCGCACACATTGAAATAATTTTGGTTCCAAAGCTCTCTTTATGGGACCGCTTTGAAGTAATAAAAAATACTCAAACTTTACAGGGCTCACATGCATGAAGTAAAATGGACAAGATGGTTTATACATAATTCCTATCAAACATAGATGAAACCTTCTCATTTCAACAAGAAATTTGAATAGATAATACTAAAAGTAGTTTAAAATATGAATTTATAATCAAAGTATAAGAATGCCTTAGCTACAATTGCAGAGTTTAGGTTTACATTGTTCCAAACTTCTCATTATGGCATAGGTTAACAACACATTGGTTCTAAAGCTCTCTCTATGAGACACCTCTACAACAATTGAAGATATATAGTCTTTACAGGACTCACATGCATTAAACAAAGTAGACAAAAGGGATTCTACATAATCCCTTTCAAACCACATTTCATGGATCCACATTTATTCGATGGCTTTTGTTAAATAGTTCACTTGCCTTTTGTATGCTTCTATTTTTTGCATATGTGCCTATAAGGACAATTGCTATGACATTTCACAAAATTCTTCTATTTACATGCTTCCATGCATCCTTCCCATAGGTACACATATACATGCATCCATGTGTACTAAAATACATGCATGCATGGATATATGTATCTATGCAAATTCATATGCAATCCATGGATATTTCCATACATGCATATTTAAGCATTTATGTATCCAACTATGCATGTATCTATCTATCCATGTAACTATGTTTCTATGTATTCTTCTACCTATAGATGCATCCACGCATAAATGTATCTGTGCTTCTATGTGCGTGTGTATACAGGCACTTATCCATATATGTGTCGATGTATCTATGGATACATGTATTTATAGATACATGTATCTACACACCTATGGATACCATGATGGATGTCCACATCCGTGTATCTATGGATACATGTATCAAGTAGCTCGTTTCTGGGTCTTGACACTGCAACAACATCTCCTGTGACTACATAGATCTACATAATAACATAACTGAAATGTTCAAAGTAATCACAATGCATCTCTAGTCACTTAAATCTATATTCCATGACAAATCCACATGCCATTTAATGCATTCACTTTGAAACAAAAACAACAAAACAGATAAATACCACTTTCCAAATAAAAAAAATAACTTTTGAAACATCAACTTCTTGAATTAAATAGCAATATGCACAAAGTGATCATGTTACCCTAACTAGATGACTATGAGGCACATGTTACCTATGCGATCTAAAATCTAAAGACACTAAGATATGCAATTGCTTATTGCCTCAAGCACTAAGTGCACTTGATATGCACTACCATTCACATTTTCCTAATTTCATGATCTAAAAACTCAAGGATCTCAACACCTTGTTGTGTATGACAAAGAGTAAGGAATGGGCCTTGAGCTTTTCTTCTGTACATCTATCTACACAATCAGCCCTATGATGATTTTATAAAGCATAATCAATAAGAAACTGGCAATTGTTGCACCCTATGATGAAAGAAATGATGACTTCATAGGATTTTTATTCCATTCATTTGCATTTCCAGGCTTCACTATCTTTTCTTCCTATTTCAAATACATTTAATAATCTACTTATATCTTGCATTTAATTTTCTATGTAGAACTGAAAAAAGTTAAATTCATACCATTTCCACTCCATTCATTTTCAAATTCAGGTTTCCATATCCATATACACCTATGCACAAGTACATGTTATCCAACATATTAACACACACATGGTTTCCTAGTGCTAATTTGTCAATTGCCTTTGATCAACAGTTCAAATCTACACAAGGATAATTGTAATTATTTCTTTGTTTTAATTATTATGTCAGCATGTACGATGATTATATGTACACATATATACATGCATACCTCTATGCATGGATGCATAGAAAGACTATGTTTCATGAGATTTTAAAAGAGTTCAATTGCTCTCTCTATGCTTCCATATTTTGCATGTGTGCCTATCACGACAATAACCACAATATTTGACAATACCCCTCTATCCTTTATGACAACACTTTTGTTCCAAAGCTCTCTTTATGGGACAGCTGTGCATTGCCTCCGAGACTCGGATGAAAGATTTTAATGGATAACACCTAAAATGATCTTAACTATGATTTTATAATCAAAGTATCCAAATGCATTGCAGCAATGCGACACCCAACTTCCATTTAAGATGTACAACGAAAGTAAACAGAAGGAAAAATGCATTTGCTTCAAAGTTTATAAAGCAATTTCAACACATTCTCTAGCCACTGTCCATAATATGGTTTTCTACCAGCATACTCCTTCAACCTTCTTTAGGTCTTATTGCTATTTTGTTAATTGACTTTGATTAAAAGGTGAAAATGTGAAATGTGCCCAAGGATAATTATACTTATTACTCTCTTTTAGTTGTTATATATTCAAAGACTAATTAGGAATCCAAACAGCCTCCTCTTTAGTTAGATGCCATTCAATGCATTGATTTTGGATAAATGAATTATGTATCCTTAGCTATGCTTTCAAAGAATAAGTCGACAGTGTGTTGCTTTGAGCTTTTCCGTTGTCATGATAGCATAGAGCATAGAGGGATTTTGTTAAAAGTCATGTTTATTGTCCTCATAGGCATAAATGCAAACAATGGGATATGCACATCTAAATATCTCTTTCTCTTCATCTTATTATGTATCTGTGTATCCATAGATGCAATCATGCATATATCTCACCATCTCTTTATGCATCTGTCTATATATGTATGGATGTATCTACGGCTACATGTATACATCAATTTATGCATATATGCACCTATGGATAACATGCACGCATCCATGTATATATGCATCTATCGATATGTTGCATGGATACATGTATATATGCATCTATGGACTCATGCACCTATGTATATGTCTTTGTCTTTTCCCATTTGCAGATGCATACATGCATATTTCTACACATCCATGTATCTACACAACTCTCTCTGTAACATATCTATCTCTGTCTGTATACATGTGTCTGTGCATCCATCTATACATGTGTGCATGTAAAACATGCACATATGCATTTGTGCACCTATACTGGCCACCCATGGCCACCAAGCCATTCCAACACCTTCCCCACCACCCAGATTCCATTTAATGCATTTTCTTCAATTATTTTAACCTCTCTATGTGTTCGCATTTTCCTAATTTTTCAATGCATTTAATTTGCAATCATGGATTGCGTACCTCTACTCACCAGTTTTATTAACTATGCCTTTCCTTAAATTTATTTAATCAATCTATGCGATTGCATTTCATTGATTTTCTATAACACTAATGATTTATAAAGCTATTCTGATAAATAGGAACAAATAAATGCTAATTCTCCAATATAAAAAAATCAAAAGTTGTATGTTGACATACAACCATGCATATTGTCCATACATGCATATATGCATATATGCCTTCATCCATATTTCCAAGTGTATATGAATACATCCTTTCATGTAGCATATGCATTTGTATCTATATGCAAATATGCATGGATCCATGTATACATGAATTCATTTCTCTATCTGTCCATGTAGTTCTGTCTTCTGTGTATACATGTGTCTGTCGATGCATCCATGCATATATCTGTGAATAGATCTATGTATTTCTCTATCCATGCATTTATTGTTTTCTAACGCATCAGCATTTCCATTTTTTCAGTTTCATGACCTACCATATTTATTGTTTTCATTTTGTCTTTTTTTACAGGTTTTTGGTAATGCTAATCCGTCTTGACGTATCTGTTTGCATTCCTACTAGAGATGGTCTAACCACTCCAATGGTTACATATAAGATATTCGCTGCTCAAAAACAAAATGTACATATGTTTCCATATTTTAAATCTACATTAGCTTGGGTGATTTCTATGACATAAGTAAGGTGTTTATAGAATCTTGTAGCTAGTTTATTATCATCCTATTGTGAATTGTGTTCTTCTTGGAAACTTTGAGAACTTGTCTCTTGAAACTGACTTACTATTAACAAGTATTTGTAGTATATTTCTTAGTCTATTGTTTTATTGTGCAATTTTATTCGTTACAAGTGGTTTTACAGAATAATATAGGCACTATGACAACAAGAAAAAATGATATATGTTATTTTAGAGTTCATTTTAGGAAGTGTATATCTCTCTAATTTGATAAATATTTTATTGGTTTTCCAATATTTTTGAAGGTCATATTCAAGTTATTGCAATTTAAATTCTAAGGTAATATCCTTAAATATCATTATATATTTATATCTATTCCTCTCTTTTCGCATTTCGAGGAAGCTCAAGCATCTCGGAACCTTGTTCACTACGAAGGAGAGTGAGAAATGGGACATGAGTCTTTTTCCTGTGTTTGTATTGAGACACTCAGCCCTATGATGATTTTAAAAAGCATAACCAATAACAAACTAGACATTCTTCCACCCTTTGTTGGAAGAAATGATCACTTCATACCCTATCGATTCCATTCATTTCCATTTCTACCCTTGCACGCTCCTTTTTCTGAAATCAAATACATTTCAAAATCCATTTATATGCTTGTCTTGGATCACACAAATCTGTTGCATTCCCTTTTTCATTTAATCCAGCTCCCTCATTCAAATTTTTATTTCTTGCATTTAATTTTAAGCATATAACTAAAACATGATAAACTTGTTACATTTACATTCCATTCATTTTCATATCGACTCTTGCATATCCTTGCCTCCCATATCAAATACTTTTCATAACTTATTCATATACCTTACTTGCATCTCATCATTCTCTCAATTCCCTCTCTTTGTCCCACGTGCATAATTCATTCTTCTTTTTTACACTCACATATCTCTATCTATCTATACGTCAACTGTACCTTCATCCATCACAACAAAATTCACACCATACCAAACAAAGAAAAAGATGAAGAAAATATCAAGGTTATGCAATTAAACACTGAGGGCTTTCAAAATAACTATCATAAAATATACTTGTATTCAAGAGCTCTTTTCAAAACGTTTTTTGTACATCGTGTTTATTACAGATAACTAAGAGCACGTATGACAATTTCTTGGAGACTAAAATGTATCATCAGATTTAACAAATATTTACATGAATACATACATTCATATGCATCATTAGATATCCTTTATACACTTGTTCAAAAAATAATAATGTATATGTTTCAAATGCAAATTGTTTATGACATTTCTAACTTTATGCACGTAGGCATATATAGATTCTTGTTTACGTACCAAATTACATGGAAACATGTACACATCCATGCATGCACTAATGATTACATGGATCCATGTATTTATGCATTCCTTCCATATATGCATTGGTGATAAGTAGTTCATTTTCCTTGTTTTATTTCATTTGCTACTACAAATGCAAGTTGAGTCTCATTGTGCTTTGATGCATTTCAAATGCTTTCATTATAAATTTCTATTTCTAATCGATTTTAGTGTTTTCCATTCAAAATTTCTTGTTCAAATGTCAAGGATGCTTTTCACTCTTCTATGCATTCTTAGCACATGGATATATGTATACATGCATGCATGTATACATAGATGGCTCAAGCATTCTTACAAATCTTTAAGATTATTTGTATTTGATAATTCAAACAAAACTATACTACATTTTTGCTTCCTGAATCAAATCATAGAGTACATTTCTTACTGCAAATGTATACATACACACATGTAGAAATACAAGTATTCATTGCTATATCTATCAAAAAAGTCCATGTATTTTTTATTTTCATAGTATATGCATAATAACTTCTACTTTGTTTTCTCTTTTGACTCTTGTATCCTTAAATATCATTATATATTTATATCTATTTTTCTCTTGTCGCATTTCGATGAAGCTCAAAGATCTCGGCACCTTGTTCAGTACGAAGAAGAGTGAGAAATGGGACATGAGTCTTTTTTTTTTGCTTGTATTGAGACACTTAGCCCTATGATGATTTTTAAAAGCATAACCAATAACAAACTAGACATTCTTCCACCCTTTGTTAGAAGAAATGATCACTTCATACCCTATTGATTCCATTCATTACCATTTCTACCCTTGTACGTGTCCTTTCTTCTCAAATCAAATACATTTCTAAATCCATTTATATGCTTGCCTTGCAATCACACCAATCTGTTGCATTCCTCAAAACACGCACTTACAAACCACAAAAACAACACATGCAAAGTAATAGAGATGCATAACAACTAGCTTAACTCTATATTAAATGACCAAAGTACCCTGGCCACACGTGGCCACCAAGCCATTCCAACACCTTCACCTCGAGCCATATGCCATTTATTGCATTTAATTTGTATTCATGCACTACGTACGTCTACACGCTAGTTCTATAAACTATGGCTTCGCTTAAATTTATTTAATCAATTTATGCGCTCACATTTTCTTGATATTTTAATGCATTTAATCTGCATTCATCGATTGCGTACCTCTAGCCACCAACTTTTAAACTATACCTTTGCTTACATTTATTTAATCAATTTATGCATTCAAATAGCTTTTCAAATTCAAACTATACAAAAAAAAATTAATATGTTTAATGGAAAAATGTGATTGCCCGATGCTACCGGTTAAAAGCATTTCGGGTGAATGCATAAGTATTCCTGCCATTTGATTATTTCTCATATCCAAGCTCGCATGTCCTTGCCTCCCATTTCAAATACTTTTCATAACACATTCATATACCTTACTTCAATCTCATCATTCTCTCAATTCCCTCTCTTTGTTGCACTTACATAGTTCATTTTTCTTTATTACCCTTACATAGCTTTATCTATCTATAGCTCAAATATACCTTCATCCATCACAACAAAATTCACACCATACCAAACAGAGGGAAAAATGAAGAAAATATCAAGGTTATGCAATTAAACACTGAGGGCTTTCAAAATAACTACCATAACATACAATTGTATTCAAGAGTTCTTTTCAAAATGTTTTTTCTACATCCTGTTTATTACAGATAACTAAGAGCACATATGACAGTTTCTTGGATACTAAAATGTATCATTACATTTAACAAATATTTACATGTATACATGTATTCAAATGCATCATTAGCTATCCTTTATACACTTGTTCAAAAAAAAAATAATGTAATATTCTTTTGTTTCGATCATAAATGTTTTTTGTATATCTTTCAGATGCAAGTTGTTTCTGACATTTCTAACTTTATGCACACAGGAATCTATAGATTCTTGTTTACATACCAAATTACATGGGCACATGTACACAGCGTTACATGCTTAAATGTTTGCATTGATCCATATATTTATGCATTCCTTTCATATATGCATTGCTAATAAATAATTAATCTTTCCTGTTTTCTTTCATTTACTACTGTAAATGCAAATTGTTTCTAACATTTCTAGCTTTATGCACGCAGGCATTTATAGATTCTTGTTTACATATCAAATTACATGGACACATGTACACATCCATGCATATATAAATGTTTACATGGATCCTATTCCTATGCTTCCCTTCGATATATGCATTGCTAATAAGTAGTTTCTTTCTCCTATTTTCTTTCGTTTAATACTGCAAATGCAAGTTGAGTCTCTTTGCGCCTTCAAACTCGTTCAAATGTCGAGGATGCCTTTCACTCTTCTTTGCATTATGTGCACATTGATACATGTGTACATGCAGACATGTATACATAGATGCCTTCAGCATTGTTACAAATGTTTCTCTCTCAATAATTTCAATGCAAAGTGCTATAAACATATGAATAATTTAAGTGTAGCTACATTTAACCTCAGGTAATAAGGTTCTTTATATCTTTGAATTTTTTTTTTGTTTACTATATATACACAAAAATATTTAATTGTATTACGTTAACAAGATTAAGATCTTATTTATAACAAAATCAATAGCTTTCTAATGATTCATCGAAGAATTTATTGTAATATTTATTTGACTTTTTACATTTTAATAAATCAAATTATTGCATTTTATTCTCAATGCAAAGTGCTATAGACATTTCAACTATTTTAGTGTAGCTACATTTTATCTTACGTAATAAGGTTCTTTGTATCTTTGCAAATTATTTTTTGTTTAATATATATACACAAAAATATATATTCGTATTACATAAACAAGATTAAAATCTTATTTATAATAAAAACAATAGCTCCCTAGGGATTCAACTAACAATTTATTGTACTATAATTACATTGTTCTATACACAAAAATATGTTTTCGTATTACATAAGCAAAATTAAAATCTTATTTCTAGTAAAATCAATAGCTTTATATAGAGCTAAGTTTCATATTACATTAAAAAAAAGATTAATTCATCTTAAAAAAGTTTACAAATACACATTACACTACCACACTAAACATAATTTTATTTAGAAATAGACATTATAGCAAAAAAAAGAAATATGGTAAACTTTGTTTGAAAATGCATATAGATATGTGTTTATATGCAATAATGCGGGGACATGTAAAAAATGCAATATTTCTTGGCCTTTCGACACATGTTCTTGTAAATTGTTGCAAATGATATTTGATGCTTTCGAAATATTCCTACATCAAAACTTTGTTCGAATTGAAATAACAAATGAATTTACCGGCCCAAAGGTTTATTAAAAATCAAAATTAAAAATTGTGCAAATGCAACTTGAGTCTCCTCCTGCTTTAAGACTTGTTCTGATGCTGACAATGCTTTCCACTCTTTTATGCATTGTGTGCACGTGGATACATGTATACATGCATGCATGTATACACGGATAACTCAAGCATTATTACGAACATTTAAGATTACTTGCATTTAATAATTTAAACAAAACAACAATATATTTTTGCTTCCTCAATAAGATCATAAAGGTTGTTTCTTGTTGCCAATGTGTACAAACTCTTAAAATTACAAGTATTCATTGGAATATCTATTAAACAGTCCATGTATACATGGTGCCCAAATATACAATTTTAGGACCACGTTGCCCATGGACCCTAAACATTGCATGCATTAATTCACCATTGCAAATTATTTCAAACTTTCCTACCTAAATTTAATACATTTATATTCCTATCTCCTATCTAATTCCTTTTTCTCACTCATAGCTAGATGTTTTTTTACCTCTTGGAAGGAACTCGATGCTTGCGTCACTTGTTTTATTGGTCTTTAACCTCTCCTTGACTTTGTAATACGAGGATTAAAAAAGTACATAAAATTCAACTTTTCCGTGTAGTAGTGAATATACTAAATTGGGCATCATGCATCTTCGACACATTCAAACTCTTTTAAAAAATAACATAATGGGCCTAAATAATGTTTAAGGAGATTGAAAAATTATATCCTAGCACTTGAAAAACTCCTAAAAGTGTTAACTAACACTAGCATGGTGCTAAAAAAACATGTTAGAATAAGAGAAAAAAATAGAAGCATATTGAAGGAAAAAATATTGTTGGAAGGGAAATAAAATCATATAAGAGGGAAAAAGTTACACACGATCATGTTTGACAAAAATAAAAAACCTCAAAGATATAATTATGAAAATCCCACTCCAAATTTTGATATTCGAAATTCCTGAGATTATTCACCAAACACTTCTACATAATCTTCAACTACAACATCACCACAAATTAAACATCTCTAATCTTTTATTTACTTTATCAACCTATGAAACTCAACTTATTATAATATTTATTTAAAATCTAATTTAAATTAACTATTTTAGTATTTTAAAACTTATATATTTGTAAGGATTTTAGTGTTTATTTATTTTCCAAATAATTTGAATAATATATTTAAAAAAAAAACTAAAACTACAAAATGAATTGTAAGGAAATACAAATAAAATAATTCTTAAATAATTTTAAAGTAAAATTAAATAACTCTAAAGTAAATAAAATAATATAAAAATTATATAATAAATATAAATTTTCAACTAAAATTATAGCAAACAATGTGAATAAAATAAAGCTAGTATAGAGACATCAATGATTTTTTGATAGATGTATTTGAGATCTTTTTTATTTATATTTTTAATAAATTATTTACTCATCTTAAATCATTTCTTACTTGCTTATTAAATAAATATATTTAAGATATTTTAATCTATAACTTTCATAAATTATTTTCTCATAAGAATTATATAATTTTTTTTTCCTAAATTACATTGTTAAATTTGTATAAATAAAGACAATATCATAAGAAAAATGATTTCATTTTATTTTTATATTTCTAAATATTAATATTATATTTATTATTAAATATTAGTACTTTGACTCAATTTTTAAAATCAAAATAAGATAAAGCGAATATGCAACCTTCCGGGCAGCTTTCTTCTTTATAATAATTTAAGAAAACGGAAGATGCTTCGTGGATGGAAACCAATATATCTATAATATAAAATTTCAATAAAAAATTAAGGAAGCGACAATGCGACATTTTGCCAGGAAAGATGCTTTAATGCTTTACGGTAAGCTCTGACAATTCATTCATTTTGTGATTCAAATAAACGTATATGGGCGGTTCTCCATAGCAAACGTATTTGGTCTTTAACCTCTCCTTGTCTTTGTAATCGCATCCAATATATCTTCGTTGGTGCTCTTTTGCCAGGAAAGATGCTTGTCGGTAGCCTCTGACAATTCATTCGTTTCCAGAATACGCACATCTGCATTTCCAGTTCTTGGCCTTTCAGGTTGGTTTCTTCAATTACAATTTTTAGTTTCTATCTTTAGGTTTGGGTTTTTCCCTGTATTTACAAGATTATTGAGTGAAAAGCCTTTTATAGCTGTAAATGCAGTCATGGCAGCTTCGCCTCCTTTCCTTGCTAAAAAATATTTGACCATTATTTGCTTTCTGTTTTGTGCTTGCTTGATTTATGTCATAAAAGTGCTACCCAGACACTACTCTTTGATTTGTGTAAAGTGGATTATCAAGGTTATTGAAAGAAATAAGGGTCCTAAATTTTTTTAGGAATTGTATTTTCTCTAAGGTTATGCAATGATTTTTGGATTTGACTGTGTGGGAATTTTCGCATCAGTATTTTGGATTACACTCCTTGATCCATCATCAGGGTGAGAGCAAGGAGCTAAAGGATTGTATAGTACCTCCTTAGTTATTTCTGTGTTTGTTTAAAGTATTTTAGGATTTTTATTGTTTACAATATCCAGAAAGTTTAGAATTTTTATTTTAGAGAAAATGATTTTAAAGGATGAATTTTCTTTCAATCAATAATCATTTTGGTGGCCTCCTATTATTATCTATCACAATGTCCCAAACAAGATTTTATAGATTCATTCTATCAAGTTTTGAAAAAGAAGTATTCAAAAAATTTAACATATTTTTTTAAATAATCCTTCTTCTTGTCTTTGTCCATCCAAGACTAAAGAAAAATTTAATCTGAAAAATCTAAATAGAATTAGAGGTTATCTTTCCATCTTAAACATAATTTAAATTGGACACGGTTGATTGATTTATTTATGTAAGTAAAACATTTCACATAGCCTATCAAGTCATTTTAAATCCCTATATAAATATCTTTTTATGAAATCGAAAACATTTGTAAAGACCATCTCATATGTTTTCTATACAAACTTGAAATTTTAGTGTGTGTGAATTCCCCACATAAATTCCACAATGACATTACCCTCTTTAAGGAATATGAAATGGTGGATTGAAATCATCTTGTAATTATTTTCAATTCCAAACTAGAGAAATTAAGAAATTTTATCAATAATTATAGATCTATAATAGTATTTACTTTATATATGTAGTGAAGATCTTAAAATGAAGCATACTATATTAAAGAATGAAATGTATTATACAATAAACTACATCATTAATCTAGCATGGGATATTCAAGAATATATACAAAATAATTGAACATTGATTTTAAGATGAATAGAGTAGATATTCATAAATCAAGATATAATTAATTATTATTTGAAACATGGTGTTTATGTATATGTACAACTAACATTAAGTTGGCTAATGAGATGATATTATTTTTAAAAATAAAATATATATTACATATCTTTAGAGTTCATAGATTAACTTAAATTTATATTTTAGATAAAGTATGTAGTTAATTTTTTTATTAGATAAGGTAGGAAGAGGGTCGCACACCCAAATTTTAAAACATCAAAATAATGAATTTCAAGAAAAATATAAGTTGTTATCCTAACACCGCCTTCAAATGATAAAAAATAGAGCACCAACAAAAAAGGAAACAAGAAGACAAAAAAAACTAAGCAAACTTCATATTGTGGAGGCTTATAAGAGCATTCCACTCATCCAGAACTAGGTTCAGTATTTTACTACACGTTTCCAAATAAATTTCCTCATTACTTTTCTTTAGCTCATGGATTTTCTTAAGTTTATTTTTTTCTTTGTGTCTCTTCCCTTCTAGCATATTCTTCCTCATATTATGATCCTCTTGTAGATAAGCCATAGAATTCATAGAACATTCCATGAGGTCTTTGGAAATAGAGCGAAGCCTAACCAAAGTGTCCTCAAATTGAGAAACTCCATTATCCAATAATTTTAATTTCTCCTTAGCATTGCCCTATTTTTCTCCTTGTGGTAATTTTACTTTCTCCTTAGCATTACCCTATTTTTCTCCTTGTGGTAATCATTATTATACTTCTCATCTTTTTTTCTCCACTCTTGTTGATTTGTGATATTTTTGAGGGTAGGATGGTGTTAGTGTGAATATTTAATCTATTCACTATACTTAAGTGTACTTAGGTATATGAGGTTAGACAACGTCTTATCTAACTAAATGTGCAACCATTGAGACCTCTTGAGGTTACAAAGTTATTTGGTAAACCTCATGAGATACCTTTTTGAGGTTAGAAAGGTTAGAAGGATTTTCATCTCACCTAAAATGTCACTCAACACTTGGCACACAATGTTGATGACTTGGTCATGGAGGTTGTTAGTTTGCACACTCCAAGTGTTCCTAAGGTTGAAACTTATAGGACACTTGTCATCTCATTTGTGCCACCTTATGGGGCACTTGTCAATCCACCTATGATGTGGATTGCCTCATCCTTACCTATTTAAGAAAATATTTGTACTCATTACATTTAGGTCAACTAAATACAATCTTTCCTGTTCATGTTCTTGTCTTATATCTTCTAAATCTTCCTAAATCTAATCGGTGAAATCACAATATTGTGTTTCACTTTTGGTATGTGCTGATGCTTTCCTAAAATCACTATTTTTAGAAAAAATAATGATTTAATTCTTGAGAGGGTCCATCTAAATGGTTTTAATTATAGAGGGATAAATAAGACCCCCTTAGATCAAACCCCCTTGGATAAAACCCCTCTGGTATTAAATCATACCCACAATGGAGTATCCTTCACACCTATCAAAAAGCTGGCAAAAACCCACTTTTTCTTTACCTTTTGAGGGATTAAATAACAACATTTAAAAATTATATTTTGCAAGATTGTATCCCTTGAAATGAGCTTTCCAACAAGTATAGGTTTGATATATTTCATTTTATCATATATTTAATTTTAAATTTTTACTAAACATAGGTTTTTCTCTGAAAATCAATCTCTTTGTTGTGCAGAGGTGATCAAATAGTAAACCATTGTAAAAAAAATTCAAAAAATACCCATTCCCTAGGTATTGATGTCCTTGTTTCAGCCAAAAAAGAAAAATTAGATTTCAATATATACCCAAAAATTTATGTTGTATGACACACACGTATGTCCAAATTATAGTTATAGTGACTTCAAAAATTAATTTAAAAATAAATATGCAACAAAAAATTATGAAAAATTATCCTTTCCCTAGATATTGATCTTGAGAATCTATATTTCAAAAATTAGAATTTAATCCTTTATAGAAAAAAAGTTATGTTGTATGACACAAACATTGCTTTCTGAAAATGTTATTTTTAGTCTAAAACTAGTTATTAAAGGAGATGTTGAAATATTCATGATTTATTTTGGAAATTTTGACAAAAAATATATTTAGAATTTACACACAAATTGCCACAAATCACTAGTTCACATCATCTTCAAATTCTTAATGGTTCAGCTGCTATAGGTCTTAGAAGATGAAGATTCAATTAAAAATATTGATGTAAATGTCCATCTTGGGAAAAAAGTGAGACACAGTATTGTGATTTCACCCTAATCCGGTATTAGAGTAGGATTGGAGATAGGGCAAGTCATAATTGTACACATTTGTTGTATTTTGTTTGATTTCCATCTGCTATTCAATTTACATTGACCAATTGGGATCGACCCCACCCCATGTGAAAATTTTAGGAATATTGGTCAAGTTACTGATTTGTCAAAAAATGTCGCTCTATGGTTTAGGACATAGAACAATAAGTTTCTCCAAATATCATTCAAGGAAACCCTAGAGATCTCAATCCAAGGATATAAAGAGGAAAGAGGTCTACAGTAGGGATGTCCTAGTGTTTGATCAATGATTAAAGAGGGGTTCACCACCAAGCTAGGGCTTGGAAAGAGAAGAAATGAAAATGATGAAAGTATCTTTCAAACTTGACTAAATGACCTAGGAAATGAAACTAAAAATCAGGACAAAAAAATAAGAATGAACAGAGGCGCACCTTTAAGAATAATGAGGTACAAGCTCCAAAACCATGAAAACCTACTATTTGAAGCCTACCAGGGCTCATCCACTAGCCTTGATTTAGTCCCAGACTGGGGTTTCTATGCCAAAATTGGAATTTCACACTAGTTGAAATGAATTCATTGAAATATGGAAAATATGTTGTACTACGACTCATACGCCACAAGTGGCATATCAATCTCACTCTACTTTTTTGGAGGGTTAAGACCTAAATGCTCTCTCCTATCTTTGTTCTACCTTCCACACTTCATTCCCATATCTGAAATCCTGATTTGCAGCCTAAATGTGACTTTCTATGAAGATAGCAACCTTGTGACCACTTGACAACTTTCCTCAATCTTGCAACTCAATCTTCAAAGGATCTTCAAGCCTCAAAGCATCTAGATCTGCAATAAAATATGTAGAGAGAATGAAAAACTTATTGATTTGTTAGGAAATAAGGGTTTTCCTTGGTCAAACCCCATTTAGGTAATTAAACCTTTTGATGAAACAATGAAATATGAAACTTGAACATTGATACCTTGAATGATTTCTTGAGATCTAAATTAGTAATCTATCATGAAGTGGCCATGCGGAATGTAGATCTCAATCTTGAATTGGATATGGAATAATAATTGCAAATGAATCTTAAATGCTACATCACAACACTAGCTCAATAACATGCTTGATTCTTGATGATCTTGACATGATGATGGATCTTTAATTTCTGCAACAAATGATGAAGAATTTTTCCCTTGAATGCCTTAGAAATGATCTTGAATGCTTTGTGATGATCTTGTGAAGTCTTGGAATGCTTAACTCTTGATAGATTAGGTTGATATCATTAATGATTAGGCGAAATAATGATTTGATACCTTGTTTATATAGGCAATCCATCCAATTTACCATTATTACATCCCACAGGCCGACATTCATGAAATTTGAACTTAAAACCTTGATTTCATGTTCAAAACCCTAAAAAGGGGGCCAAATGGGACTCATATCCCACTTGTGGCATATAGGTCCCATCTAGATGTGATTCATATGCCTAAGGTGGCATATGGGTCCCACCAAGCCTTTTCAAGTGGAGAAAATGTTAGGGAGCTAGAAAATTCAATATAACTAGTGTGGTATGTTAATTTAGATCATTATAAGAATTTAATTATCAAAATTAGATCATAATCACATCTAGTTTAACATACAGTACACTTAATCAAGTATTGTGTCATTTAATTAGAAAATTACATTTAGTTGTGTAGTTAAATCATATTTTCACAATTACATATCTTAATTAGATCATTGTTGAATATATTAAATATTCCTAATAAGATTATTTAATAGATCACAATTGCATTCAATTTGACATATATGGAAATGTAATACATAAAAAATAGATAAAATAAGTTAAATTCTCATTTATGTATGTATGTATGTATATATGTATGTATGTATATATATATGTATGTATATATGTATATATATATGTATGTATGTATGTATGTATATATATATATATATATGTATACATATATATATATATGTATACATATATATATATATATGTATATATATATGTGTGTATGTATATATGTATATATATATGTATGTATATATGTGTATATATATATATGTATGTATGTATGTATATATGTATGTATGTATGTATGCATGTATGTATGTATGTATACATATGTGTATATATATATGTATGTATATATATATATATATATATATATATATATATATATATATATATATATATATATATATATATATATATATATATATATATATATCGGCATCAATATACATCATCATATCACCACGATGACAAAATGTGGTGCGTCATACAAAATATACATCATCAACATATAGGCCTATGATTATTGGATCCTTGAGGACCTAGTGGTGGTAAATGTGAGACTCTAAATCATGAGTGGCTCCTAGAGATACTCCATGCCAATACATCCTGCAATTCACCTCTTTTCTCAACATTAGCCACAAGTACTACTATGTGTTGCTCTTGGAGATGATCTTCTAGCCATACCTTGCTAAGCTCCTCTTACAAGATGGTATGTGCCTTGCTCACTCGAAGGCTCGATCCCTTTTAGCTCTCAGCTCCTCATGAAAGGCTATCAAATCCTCATAGGTCATTCTCCATCATGATATAGGCTCAAATAGATTTATGTGATGCCCTGCACTCTATGTTAGCTGATGCTTAGCATGTACTAGCTGATGGGGGGCATCTTAAGTACCAACTAAAAAATAATGAAAACATAGAACATAATATACTAGAATGGTATAAAAATATTAAGCATAATACTTAGCAACATATAATGTAAACACATATCATGTAACTTGGATCACTAGCTTGGTAGTCGAGATCTTGGTATGTCACTATAGTGCCCATGCCTAGACTCCCTTGGGGGTCTAGAGGGTAAAAGTACAAAGTTGTGTCACACTTTCAACAAACTTATCACCACAAGTGAATTTAAGTATTTCTAACTAAAAAAAAGGTCAAACATATGATCTTGTAAGATTCATTATAGCTAAGTTATATATGTTCAGAACTTTTCCAACTAAAATTGTTGGCTAAATGCATATGTAGTAGCACTTTGAGGCTAATTTACCAAAAAAAATAAATTATTTGAAAAAATGATGTTTCAACAACTTTACTCATGTAAATAATGTTTTTTTTTTAAATATAAAAATACCCTTTTGTAGATCCATAAGTGTAGTTTCCAAAAATATATATGTTAATAGTTTAATAATTATTTATATTTTACTTTTTATTTTTACTAAAAGTAGCTTATCAGCGCAAAATATTAGGTTGATTACTATGTCAAGGAAAAATACTAAAAATTACTTAAAAAATAAAAAAAAATATGATGCACTAGATTAAAGAATCTTTATCAAGATGGTATAATTTTTTTTCTATTTTCAAAATAAATTATCAATATGAAAGTTGATGTTGAATGGAAACAACTATGTTTTAATACACACACATTTTAATATTTATTTAAAATATATATATATATTTATCAAAATTTGAAAAAAGTAATCCATGCACTAAAGTTTCAAGTTATAAATACACAAAAAATTTGAAAGAAAAAAAATGCTATTTAAAGATTGACGTCTCATGTATTCATTTTTAGTGTTTTATCAACAACTAAATTATAGTGTCAATTTAAAAAAAACTATATTTAAATGATTTTTTAAGTTTTTCAAAAAAATACAAACATAAAAAAATTCAAAACATATATATCACTTTTTAGTGATTCAAGTTTAAAAGTTGGATCAATGTTGGTCGTTCCCTTTATAAAAGTGTGACACAACTTTGCACTTTTACTCAAGGGCATGGTGTATGCAACACCACTACTCTCTACATGCTCGTAGGTGGATGGTCCCTCAGGTGTCACATGGCATGCTTGTGATACATGAGAAAGAGACATAGGTCTCTCCTCGAGGGTATCTCTAGCCTCCTTGTATTCCTTGAGACCTCTTATGGTTGTTGTGGTTGGATGTTGGTCATCCTCCTACTCATCATCATCTCCTCCTACATCTCCATTCTCATCCTTAGACTCATCCTTACAATTCTCTCAATGTTGTGGCCATGGCCTAGGATTTCTTGTAGGATGGTCAACAGTAAATAAAAGATCTATACATGTAGTCTCCCGCCACCTATGGTATTAAATGGTAAATCCAACATCATTTATGCTAGATTCCTCATTATTTAAATCACTCAAAGGGATACCTATGATGGTAGAATGAGCTATGTTTTATTTTCTAACGACATTGAGAGTTGATCTAATGTAGGTTAGTCGAATGATAGGTGTCACCTAGGGGTGGCTGAACTGTCTCATCACTCAATCATAGTAGAATGCCATAACAATTTACTCATATCTACCAACAAAGAAGGGATCTTGCTGCTTCCCATCCAACTACTATGGTGATCCTACATAAACTTGTAAGGCCTTGCAAGGTCTCTGCATGATATCCTCGACATCTGGTCAATCAAAAGTGACACACCATTATAGTAAATCTCCATGTACTACCAAGGTCTCCTAAGTGGATAATAGAAGACATAAGGATATGTCTATGGTGCCTCCATAGGGTATCTCATTGGCCATGTGCAAGTGGTGTGCCCAACACCCATACCTAAAGCAACGTGCAAATCATGAGACTCTATGTCTTGTAATAAATAAATCTACCAAGAATATAATATAAGTTTTATAGCAAACTTCACCTCTTGGTTAAAATAGTCTAGTGGTCCTCCATTGGTCATATAATATGGACTAGGCCCCCATGTAGGTGTGTAACATTAACACCAACATATGTTGAAGAAGTGTAACATCAACACCAGCATGTAGTAATCACAGAAGTAGAATTTGACCCTTACCCTCATAGGGTATATCATAGTTTGTGCAGTAACATTGATCCACAAGGATCTCATCTTTAGTTTGTCAATCATCAGGTCTAATATTCCTTCCTCAAATGGGTAATTGAATAATCCAATATACATCATCTAACGTGATTGTCATCTCTCCCATTATAATATGGAAGGTAAAGGTATCTACATCTAGCTGTTCCATGAGTGCCATGAGAATGGCATCATGGTACCTCACTATGGGCATAATATACACCCAATAAATTCCCACTACACATAATTTTTTTTATCTGCAACGAAGAGCTAAATAGCCTCATCTTGAAGAAGTGAAATTAGGTGTCCTCTCTAATTCTCTCCCATGCACGATGAACCCTAGTAATGAAAAAGAAGAATTCATTATTAAAAAATGCATTCAAAATATTGATAAATTTTAAACATAACAATCCAAGTCTTAGAACTCTATTCCCATTAAGGAGTTCACTTGTTGGTCTAGGGTGCTCATATTAGACTAGGGTGCCCATGCTGGTCAGGGGCACCCTCAAAGGTCTAAACCACCCATACTTATCAAGGGTGCCCTATTTTAAGAAAAATCATTAAAAAGTAAATAAAATAAGACTTCAACCTACATGGAAAGTGAAAATGTAACTTACCTCTCATATTGGCATGCCATGTTTGATGTGCTCCATCAAGGCCTTAAATATCAAGCTCTGGTATAGTCATCATTGCAGAATTTTCACTCTTGGATTGATGGCCTCGATTCTTTAGTCTCTCAAATTGCAAAAGTGAAAAGAAATGTCAAAAAGGTAAAAATTGTATCACTTATAGATAAATTTAGCACTATATTTCTCATAGCATACTCTATTAAAATAAACATAACTTTATCTTGTGACCTCTGATTTTAGTGCCATCTATTGCATGGGAATCGTAGTTCCACTCACATTCATGTTATGCTTATTAAGCCATAGTGTTAGGATTTCATGACCATATCATATGCATTCTCATAAAAAACCTAGTACATTTGATGTTGTGATATTGCTACCTTGATTCCACCTCCATAAAGCAAGCCAAATCAAGGGACATGCATACACCATCGAATGTCATTCTCTTTAGAAGTTTGAACTAACGTATTTTTTTACTATGTGTGGGATGATTTGTAGATTGCTAAAAAAATAGTTTTACAGGATGCAGTTTCTAACATTGAGGTTTTGTAAATTACTACACTAGTGACTTCATTCTCTCATTTGGTAAATAATCTACATCCTCTATAGTATCCTTTTTGGGAATCCTTTATGATATGATTTAATTTTAGTATTTTAGCTTTTATATGCACATAGTGTCATACAACTATTAAAGTGGGGGCTAAGTGTAGCGTTAAAAATTGTACTCCCTTTTAAGTAAATGTACAATTTCACACTCTATTTGGATCCAGCTTCAGTGACCTTTTACATCAATGCATTTTAGACCTTCTCTAGCCTTAAAATTTCCTACCAACCCTAGAGAATGTGTCTATACTACATTAGAAAGAATCTTATCGACTAAACATCATCAAATTAACTTTGAAAAGTGCCCTAACCATGAAAAAGTCTCAATTTTAGAAAACTCAAAACACCCAAACCAATTTTTGTTGAGTGTGAGAAATCCAGTCTGGGGAAAATTACATCCTAGACCAACTATTTTACCCAACAAATTTGATTTCCCATTTTTTTAGTCTCTAATTTTGAAAATATAGTTTCAAATTTGGGCCTTAGTGGTAAGTTAATCCCAAAAATTCAAAATAAAATGTGTTGGCCTAAACTTTAATTTATCATAAATTCCACTATATAACATGAATTATTATTTCAAAATCAAGAAGAAGAATAAGAAGACAATTATACTCTACCAAAATATATTTGAATTTACAAGGTTTCAAGAAGAATTTCAGATTTGATCAATTTGCTATAATTATTGGAGTCTAATGCCAATGGGAGAACATGATGGATTCTAGGTTTTGGAGATTTCTTTCACCTTCTTCAACTACCTAATGACTTCTTTTCAGAGCGTTCTCATCTTCAAGCTTTGATCAACTTGCTACCCTAAGCAATATATTATTGCATTTTAGATTTTTCTAAGAGTATTTGACTTTCTCTTGAGTTGATCTCATTTATGTCATTTAAGAATTCTTCTTTAACATATTTGAGAATTTTATTATTATCTTAGCTAATTATAGCCTTAGATGCACTTAAGTTAAGAGCATACACATTATTTCAATCAATCAATTGGCTATTTGTGGAGGTAGAAATACCAAAATGGGTGTTTGAATTAGGAAAAATCCTATATAGCCACCCCATTGTCCCTCTTTGTTGTGATTTTTGTAGGTTCAAATATGAAGACAAATATTTTAGAATAGATTTGTAGAAGGTAGATTGGGAGTTATAGGATTGTGAAGGTAGATCTAAAAAATAAGGAGCAAATCCTAGGAGAAGGTTTTTAATATTCCAACAATGGGAGGATTTCATTCAAATTTTATTAATAATGGTAGTTGAATGTCCTTCTATCTACAAATATTTGCAACCCATGAATGAGAGCCTAAATTTCAACCTCATTTTTTTTCTAGGTTTGAGTCTCCTTGAAGCTACACAAACTAATGGGTCATCCTTATCCCCAACATTGCACCTAGCCCCAAACATCATATGGTCTGCTTTAGAGACACCATCAAATTTTATTTTATGTGTACTTTAGAGTAGTGCCTTCTAAATAGCTTCTACTCTCCTACTTAATGAATCACCTCCTATAGCCCCATTAATAGGGGTGATCAAGTACTAAATTTATAGTAGGCAATTTTAGAAAAATAAAACCATGGAGTTTGAGAATTGATAATTTAATCACTTATGTTTGGATTCCTAAGTAAAATGATTCTACCAAGGTTATACAACTTTTTTCCTAAGGACAATTAGACCCTCAATTCTTACAAAAAGAGTTCATCAAATAAATATTTCAAGTGAGAAAAACTAGGTGGCA
Source organism: Sequoia sempervirens (assembly GCA_007258455.2). Lineage (NCBI taxonomy): Eukaryota > Viridiplantae > Streptophyta > Pinopsida > Cupressales > Cupressaceae > Sequoia > Sequoia sempervirens. Next base: position 750,395,144 of record VDFB02281492.1, read on the forward strand.
CAAAGAAGAATTACATGGTGTATAATGAAATGATTAAAGTTTAGGACATTATTATACAATTTAAGTTTTTTAAGATTGAGGTAAAAAGTTATAAAAATAAAGAGTAACAATGAAATCAAGAACTAATGTAGACAAACTAATTACTAGAGAAATATAAGTGTTAGTGATATATGTGCAAATATATTGTCATAGTTTTCAAGAAATGTTTTTTTATAATTATTGAAATGGACTAGGTTGGTTCCTTCTAAACAATCCCTAAACATACATACAATATACTCATAATGGTATGGTTTGAGATTTTTGACCCTGAGATGTGAATAATTTAAAATTTAAAAAAGGAGAATACAATTACACCTAAATTATATCCATAGAGTACCATCATAGATAGAATCAGATTGAAGACAACTCATATTATCAAAAAAATATAAGAACTGTATTCAAAAAGATTTTACATAATAGATCGAAAAATTAAATTTTCAATTAATATGTAAAAAATATACTAATATACTATAATCATATTTTAAAATCATTCATACAAAATAATATTAAAATTATCAAATAAAACAAGGACATCCAAATAATATGACAGAAATAGTTAACCCTATTGATTTAAAAAACATCTATTATAAAAATAGAAGACAAAATCATTATGTAATTGAAGATATACTTAATAGTCTTTATAATATATACAATTTACTTTATGTCCCCCTTTCCATGAAGATGAATTGTGAGTACTTCAACTTTATTAGCCCTCCATGGTAGATGAGAATGAAGAACAAGTGCTACCCTCATTGGAAGACTTGGGTGTGCAAGTAAAATACATACTCAATGCGGATGTGGTACTAAAAAAGAAGACAGGAAAAAAAGCTTTCAGGAAAATTAGAAAAGTATCGACAAAGATTAGAAGGCTAGCCAAGAAAGGTGATTTCCAAGTACACTAGGAGATTTCTTTCCTCAATGTTTTAACTTTTGTGGGACCAAAAGAATTCTTATGCAGCAAGACATGATAATATGAAAAATGTATGAGAAGAAAAATAATTTGAATAGGATATTGATTTCAGATGTAGGAACAAATAATGGATGGTGTTGTAGAGTTGAGAAACACAGGAACTTCTTTGTGATTGTGAAAGTCTCCTAGATTATACAGATTTTGGCGATTGCTGTTTTCCTTACTAGACTTGAGAAGATATTACTATCATTATTAAAAATTTAGTCGAAGTAATGAAAGCATCAATGCATGCCTACTAATTGATTTTTTTTCCTTTGACTTAATCTATGTTTCAATTTTGTTTATAGTAGAAGGAAATATGTAGAAGTAGAAGCAGGAGAAGGTAAGACAACTCAATTATTCTCTTAAATAAATAAAGATACCAAAACAAGCTGCCATTACCACAAAACTTAATTTTTTCCACACAAAAAATTTCTAAGATAAAAATGAGGGGGACTTTTTATTTACTTATATTTTGGAACACAGTTATTCGTTTTTTAATTCAATTTGAACATTCATTAAATTTGATTACTATAATTTTTCCAATCATGTTGTTGAAGATCCAATCGAAATTTATAATCTAACAAAACATAATATTTAGAGTCCTACAGATCCATCGAGGAGGATAATCTTTTGAATCCTAAATTGCCTCCCAGTTAGTATTAATTTCAAATTGCTTAAAACAAAGCTAAGGTTTCTGCCAAACTGTATTTTTAAGATTTTCAAAGCAACAACCAAGTTTATTATTAGTTTAGAAAACATTATGTAAGATCAACCATTTCCACTGTAACTTTTATCCCTGTTTAACCAAGATCAAACCTGCATACAGATTTATGTAGTAATAACTTGATAATTAACCCAGCACATATAAGAGGTACTCTTTCAGACTTTGAAAGCTTAACTTATAAATTATGGACATACACTTCATATGCGAAAAGAAGAAGAAAAGATATGATTCCAATCACAGAAAAGAACTTGAAGAATTTCTGCATCGGTTCAATTTCTTGACTCCTCCAAGAGACCCATTCTTCCATACTGTTAACCGGTCTGTTTACAACCATACACCAACGGCCTTCTCAGTTAGAAAAGTAAAACTATTCTAGGCTAATAAAAGATGATTATATTGTGCAACACTGCGTACACTTTCTTCTGAGTATAACTATAAGGAGGTTACGATCCGATACTTGAACATAATAAACCATCATATGAAATGAAGATGAGATACATATTACTTTGAACACTTACAATAATCTTGGTTCAAAAGAAAAGGTAAGGAAAATTATGATATTGCTATCAGGATTCAACCGTGTAGTTTCGGGTCAAACTCATTGACCCATGTTTCATGAGTAGTGGTTCAACAAGAACCCATCTCTCATGATATCGAATAGTCCACTTAGCACTCATTGCATCTAGGTGATGCTCACAGAGGTGAAGCACTGGTCCGTCCCGGGAGGTCACCCATCCCAGTACTGCTCCAGCTCAAGCGCGCTTAACCAAGGAGTTTTCTCCAAGGTTAAGCCCACTTGAGTTGTTACCCCATTTGCAAAACCTTCAGCAAGTGTTGTGCCTTATGAACCATTCATAATAGAGCCCCTTTAGCTCATCAATTGATAAGTAGGAGGTATTTTTTCCACAGCGTGTCAAATTATGATATTGCTATCAGGATTCAACCGTGTAGTTTCGAGTCAAACTCATTGACCCATGTTTCATGAGTAGTGGTTCAACAAGAACCCATCTCTCATGATATCGAATAGTCCACTTAGCACTCA
>VDFB02281492.1:750398000-750868722 GCA_007258455.2 Sequoia sempervirens
CACAAACCTATACACTCTCTAATTCCTTCACCACTCTGCAATGTGCACTGCACATTTCTTCTTGATATCTTCTAAATTTTCTCCTGTAGACCTAATTCCAGCTTGCACTTCTAGTCCAAAGATATATACTTTCAAGGAATTAATCATGTTTATAATATTTTCCACAATTGATAAAGATGAATCAAATTTTGCACTGGGGATTACCTTTTGTAACTCTTTTAAAGCTCCTTGAATCTTTATTCTTTCATGCTCATGTTGATCTCTCTCTAATTCACTTCCTTTTATATTTCCTATTTGATAAGAACATTTTTTCTTTTCTTTCCTATTTTGGTTGCACTATCGGAGGCTTCTTCTTCATTGGAATTATTGGGGATGTCTAAAATATTTTTTGCATAATGATCATTATCAGCCTTAGTCACTTCATAATTTAGTTCAGATATCCACATCAATCTAGATTCAATCGCTTACATATAACAAAAATTTGTAGAAACTAGGAAGTTAATATTTCTAGAGTACCTCTTAGACACACTTTCTAGAATACTTGATCTTTTATTCATCCTAATTTGAAATGTTCCAAAGAATACAACAAGAGCAGTCTCTTGAGCATCTAAACCACCAAGGTTCATCATGAGATTCTTGATTTGATGGGCAATAGGTTATGCATTTTTCCATTCTATTCTTCCTGTTACCGATAACTCTTTCATGAAGTAAAAGCTTAAGTAGAAAATCAAATCTCCATATTTGAATGTATTTTTCTTTCTCTTCTTGATTTCCTTCAAGTTCTTCAAAATATGTATTCACAGTAGCTCACATACATCAAAATCCATACCTCTTCTAATCATATCAATAGCAGTGCAAACAACAGTAGTAGAGACTATGAGGTCATTACTTGGCAAGCATAATTTGTGACCAGTAATCATTGCATCATACCTAATGACCAGATCTTCAATTTTTCTCAAAACAAGTTCTTTTCCTTTGATGGTTGCACTAGTCATCTCAATTATCTTTTTCTCATTCATATACTTTCATCTGGGAAATGGTCCAGAGGAACTCAAACTAGTTACATCACCGATTGCTTCTCTAGTAATCAAATGTTCTTCATCAATCCTACTCAAAATTATTTGAATGTATTTCTTGTCAAATTCAACTAGAGGGTATTTTTTCCATACATCCAACTTCTTCTCAACTAATATTTTGTATGCATCATAATTTTTTTCCAATTCATTCTTACATAGGATACATAACTAACCTAGAGGCATTTTCTCAATCTTACTATAGACGTATGCATATATATCTTCAAAGGGAAATACTCTAGGAGGAATACAAGAGAATGCACCAATGGATTCTTCTGATAGATTTTTCAAATATTTCCTCAATTTAACTTGTGATTTATTTGAAATATTCACAACCTTTGAATTATCCATTTCATAAAAATGAAATATTGTGCAAGTGAAATACCTCTGTAATTTCCAACAAAGAATAGGATTAGATGTCTAGCTTCTAGGGAATTCTTTGAACCTACTTCAATTTCTTCTTCCTTCAAATATTAAAATTTTGAATAGCTCCAATTTCTCCAAACTTCCTCTACATGGTTCTTTGAATTCACAAATGCCTTTTGTTGAATACAATTTCCTTGATATAGTTGAATTTATTTCAAATTCTTTTGCAATAAATGCTTCAAATTGTAGGTAGATCACCTTGAAATTTGTGTACACTTTCATCCTTTCAAATTTTGCAAACTTCGTTCTTCACACATGTGATTGAAAAATTCCTTTTGAATTTGTTACTGCATTAAATATACTTTTTTCATGATGTGACAACAAGTATCGATGAGGATTTTATTAATTTTTCTAATAATTTCTCCTCCTTAGGCATTTCCTGACTCAAAATTTGACAGGTGTATCTATACCAAAAGATGGCATAGATAAAACTGATGATTCTAATTCAAATTTCTTGAATTCTTCTTCCTTTCTCTAAATTCTTTTCATTTATTTTCTTACTTCTTCCAGGTTTGACTGGTTCATGCTTATTTGTCAAATAGTTATCTTTTCTCCTTCTGTAGTTACTAGAAAATAATTCTAGATTACTACAATCACAAAAAACAACATTCTTCCTTCCATACTTTCTTTATTTAATCTATATTGGCACTAATTAGCCTTGAGTCTAAACTTCTTGCACTTAAAACATTTTTCAGAGAATGACAAACTATCATTCATTCTACTTTTGCAGTTCTTTTCCCTATGCCCAAATTTATTGCGGGAATGAGACACCATTGGAAGAAAAGTACCTTTGAGCATTAGGTTGTCTGATGGGAGTACTTATAGTATTGCTTCTTCAATCCTTGATTTTTTCATCTTTGCACTAATCCTTCTTGTCAGGAGGTTGCTTTGATTTTGAACTCTGACCTTCTTCAAACCCTAAACCACTTTTTTCCATCGTCAATCTCTAAGAAATAATCAACTCATCAAGAATTACAGTGCTTGCCTTGAATTTATCCTCAAAAATTTTCACCTTTTCTAGATCTGATCTCCATATTTCCATTTCTTGCTTGAGCTTGACACATTCATCTATCTTCTCTTGAATTTCAACTTGCTGACAAACTTCAATTCTTTTCATTTCTTCCAATTGTTGTAGCATTCTGGTGATCTCATCATGTTCTCCTTTTAATTGATCATAGGCTTCCTCATATCTTCTCCTTAGACTTTTGATACAATCATTCTCTTCATTCAACTTATTCTTCAGATCCTCATTTTCTTATGAAAGCTCGGAAGAGATCACTTCCAAAGGAAAAAAATTCTTATATTCAAATTTTGAGACCTTCCTCAAGTTGTTAGGCTCCTTCAAAGGAACCAAGCTCTTATACCAATTTTTGAATATCTAAAATACTGAGAGGGGGGTGAATTAGTATTCCATAAAACCATTCACATAAAATCCATTTAAACATTATCACAATTCTGACTGAATAAGCAAGAGAGAACATGAAAACAAGACAATGCATCAACACACATGAACACCAAAATTTTTAAATGGAAAACCCAAAATGGGATAAACCATAGTGATGATTAGCTCACAATATATTATATCTGAATACATGATATTACAAGGCTCATTGTCCTTGAAAGGCTCAAATCCTGAATACAAAGGATGGCTAACCACCAAGATACCAAAGTCATGGCTCACTATCAAAATTATGAACTGATAGAATACACCTTCTATGTGCAGGATTCAGTTCCAATGAACCTATGAATATGAATTATTGCTTCTCACAGTAGTCACTCAACAATTTTTTTTTATCCTCAACTCATAAATCATTTAGGCTTGCATAATCAAACATTCCTCAATACTCTTCGTAATTCACCATATCTCTCTTCTTTCTCCTTCCCATGCTCACACTTTCACATTTTCACTCCACACATACTCATACTCATCTCCTTCAAAGAGTCTTACATATATATGTAGGTATATCTTATTCATCAATTAGGTTTCCCTAATTGATGAAGACAAACTAATCAAAAACACTCTTGTCAACACCATATGATATATAAAACATTTTTGTTCATGCATTGCATCATATCAAGTTGGCAAAGATCCATAAAGAATATCCTCAAGGTATATTTGTTCTTAATGCATGACATATGTTAGGCTAGTCAAGACTAGGACTTAAACAAAAAAGCTCCAAACCACCATACACTTCTCAAAACAAATGCCTTCCAAATCCAATATTACCTCAATTTCTCATCACACTAACATCAAAGAGACTACCATTAGAACTGCATCAATAAAATGGTCTTCTTAAGAAAATGTGGAGTCTCCCACATTGATATGTTGAGTTAAGAGATTAGATTCATATCTTTTCTTGTGGTGAATTCTAGACTCAAAAACCAAATCACTGGTTTATCAGTAAAGAACAATTTTGGTAAAGATTAGCTTCTGGTAAACTAAGTGAGCTTCTCGTATAGTTGTCACCATGTTGACATCAATGACAACACAAGAACAACCAACACAATCCATATACACTTCATGCTCATGTTGCAAGGCTCCATAATTCCAACAACCCTTTAATTATTTCAATTGTGGAGAGATAGGTCATTATGCTTCTAAATGTCCAATCAAAGTTGCACATGAAAAACCTAAGGATCATAAAGGAAAATTTGTCAACAATAGTTGTTATGCTGAAAGATACAATTGTGTATCTGATGATGAATAATTTGACTATCCTGATGAAGAAATTGATGAATGCTTGTTCATGTGGCTCTAAAAGTTGGAACTAATTCTACTAATCTTGAAAGATGTGTGAAGGAAATTTCTTTGATAATAGGCTATAACATTGGAGGAACTATGTTGACTACTTTTCATGCAAGAGAAGAAATAAATGACTAGATAATTGATAGTGGATTCTCAGATCATATGATAGGTGATAAGAGTAATTTTTTTAAGCTTCAAAGGTATGATGGTGGTATTGTTAATTTTCGTGATGATAAATGTATTAAGATATATGGAAAAGGTTCAATTAGTTTTGATGGTAGGCATAATATAGATGATTTTCTTGATGTCAAGGATCTCCAACATAATTTTCTAAGTGTCAGATAGATGTTTAGAAAAGGATATAATCTTTTGTTTCAGGATGGTGGTTGTGAAATAAAAAAAGGAAGCTTCAGTACTCTGGCTGTTGTTGGAACAAGGATAAGAGGTAACATTTTTTTAGCTCAAAGGTAGTGGTACATAGTGCTTTATGTCTCAAGTCAATGAAATTTGGCTATGGCATAGAAGAATGGGTCACATCAAATTTGATAGCCTAGTGAAGATCAGTTCTACTAATGTTGTGAGAGATTTTCCAAGGATAACAAAGCATATCAATGCAATCTTCAAGGAATTTCAAGTTAGAAATCAAACAAAGAAGAGGTTCAAGACAAAAGAATATTATATCATGGGTCCTTTGGAGTTGGCACATATAGACATATATGGACCTACTAGAATAAGAAGCTCATGTGGTGACAAGTATTTCATGTTATTAACTGATGATTACTCTAGAATGACTTGGGTGACATTTCTCAATGAAAAATTAGAAGATCTAGAAAATTTTGAAGCATTTAATTCTATGGTTGAGAATGAAATAGATGTAAAAATTACATGGTTAAGGTTTGATAGAGGTGGTGAGTTCAACTCCAATTATTTTGATATTTTTTGTGAAGATCATGGAATAAAGAGGTATTTGTTAGCCCCTAGAACTCCTCAAAAAAATGCAGTTGTGGAGAGGAAGAATAGAATAGTTCAAGAAACAACTAAGACAATTATGAAGGAAGTAAATCTACCAGATGTATACTGGAGAGAAGAAATTCATAATATAGTCTACATTCTTAATAGAGGTCAAGCAAGAGTGAATAGTTCAAAGACTCCCTATGAGTTATGGTATGGTAAACCTCCTATTGTAAAGTATTTTAGAGTTTTGGAAGAAAATTCTATATCTAAAGAGATGAAGAACACTTAGGAAAGTTTGATGCAATATTTGATGAAGGAATCTTCCTTGGATACTCTACAAGAAGCAAGGCCTACCAATGCTATAATAAAAGATTGAAGATTATTTTTAAAAGTGTAAGTGTTAACGTGGATCAAGAACCACTAAAGACTCCTAAGTATGTTTAGAAGAACCATTTTGATGATCAAATCATTGGAGATAAGAGAAAGGTGTGTTGATAAGAAAGAAAATTGCTCTGAGAGAAGAATAGGTGAAATTTTGTTTACTTTTTGAGGTGGAATAGAAATCAATAAGTGAGGCATGCAAAGATGAGAATTGGATCAAGGCTATGAAAGAAGAATTGGAACAAATTGAGAAGAATCAAACTTGGGAATTGGTCCTAAGACCTGTAAATAAGAATGTGATAAGAACTAAATGAGTTTTCAGGATCAAACTAAATGAGGATGGAAATTTTGTCAGAAACAATGCTAACTTATGTGTAAGGGCTACTCGTAAGTAGATAGTGTTGATATGGTCTGTAGATTGAAAAAGGCATTGTATAGACTCAAACAAGCTCCTAGAGCTTGGTATTCAAGGTTTGATAAGTATCTGTTGTAGCAAGGATTTAGAAAAGGTACTAAAGATAGTAATTTTTATTTCAAAGTTGAAGGAGAATAAATCTTGATTATGGTAGTGTATGTTGATGATATAATCTTTAGAGGAAATGAAGGTATGTTGAAGAAGTTTTTTAGAGGAAATGCATAAAGAGTTTGAGAATTCAATGTGTGGGGAGATGAATTTCTTTCTTGGATTACAAATCAATCAATCAAGAAAGGTATTTTAATTTCATAGTAAAATTATGTCAAGGAAATGTTGAAGAAGTTTGAGATGGAGGATAGTAAACTAGTATGTACTCCTATGGTTATTGGTTGCAAGTTGAGCAAGAATGATGAATCACCTAAGGTTGATCAGAGAAAGTATAGTGAAATTATTTGTCGATTGCTATATCTAAATGCTAGTAGACTAGATATCATACATGTAGTTTGTCTTGTGGAAAGATTTCAAGAAGATTCTAGAGAATCTCATGTTATGGAAATAAAGAGGATATTTAGATACTTGAAGGGCACTATGAACATTGGTTTGTGGTATCCTAGGGATACTGACTTTTCCCTGAGTGTATATAATGATGCAGATTGGGTAGGTTGTAAAAATTATAGGAGAAGTACAAGTGGTGGTGTGTTATTTCTTGGAAACATATTGGTTTCATGGTTAAGTAAGAACTAGGATTCAATATCATTATCTATTGCAGAAGCTTGAAGTATATTGCAATAGTATTATGCTACACATAGGTGTTGTGGATGAAGAAAAAAATGAAGGATATCATAGTATCATATGGTGAAACTATTTCTATCTTATGTGATAATACAAGTTTTATCAATATCTTAAAGAGCCCAGTAATGCATTCAAGAAAAAAACATATCTCAATCCAGTATACTTTTTAAGAGAAAAATTTATAGAGAATGAGTTGAAGCTAGAATATGTGCATACAAAGGATCAATTTGCAAATATATTTACAATGGCTCTTCCAAAAGATATATGTTTGAGTATCTTAGAAAAAAATTAGGAGTTATTTCCCCTCTTCTTTCAAATAGATGCAGAAGTTGGTGCATTTGTCCAAGTGAGCATTCAAGATACATTATTGGTCTTGGAATGATGTTGAATGCTACCTCTGAAGGGAAGTAGGTAGTAGTGCTATTGATGCAGTAAGATGGAGCATATTGTGTGCCCCTAAGGGGGAGAATACAAAAAAGTGAATATAGTGAAGAGAGAATGCATTTTCTTGCTAGTGTTGCAAGTATTATCTAAAGTGGTGTATGTAGATGTCATATGTTGTGTAAAAGGTGTAGGTGTTTCTCTTTGAATATTGTTAAAGGGGGAGAGAAAAATAGATCAATGCATGAAAGAGAGTTGTATGAGTCTATGGCCCTTTTCCATTGATGTCAAAGGGGGAGAGATTTCATTGAAAAAACATAGTTCAGAAGAGTATTGTAGGAGAGAGTTGGTCTGATATGGTCTGAGGACCATAGTAGGAGAGAATGTTCAGGAGCAAGAGAATGAGAGGATGAAGAGTTTCCCTAGTTAAGGGGAGTGATTCTTGTTGCAAACTTGTTTTTGATGGTTTTTTAGAGAGTTGGTGTTTCCATAAATGATGAAGGGGGATATTATTACAAGTATGTTTGTTGTTTTTTCATTGATGTCAACAGTTGCTAGTGTTGGTCATTGATGTCAACTATATGGAGATTATGTGTTGGAGTTGTTGGAAGGGTGTTGGTGTTGTTGTAAAGTTATTTTATGGATGTTTTGTAATTTAATAAGAAGGTTTTGTGGTGTTGTCATTAATACTATCATTGATGTCTTGATGGATAAGAGTTGTAGTTGTAGTAAGTTCACTTGGTTTCCAAGTGATTTTGAGAAAATTTGAATAAAAGAGTATGCAATGTGATAGAGGTGTGTTCAGTGTTATGCTCCAAGTTTCTTCATGATTGAAGATTTTCTTGTGTGGTTTGGATATTATGTTCATAGGTGTTCAAAGGTTCAACATCTAGAGTTTCAATTTCTAGATCATTCTATAGTGAGAGTTGTGTTTGATAGTTTATTTGTCTATGTAGAAGGTTGTTTGGGAGAAATGAGATTTAAATAAATTTCTCCATAGTGAGGTTTCGTGTCTTGTATATTTTGTAATGATATTATATTATCAAGTTGGCTTCCTTCCCTTGAGGTTTCAAGTGCTAAGGTGTTCCACAAGGTTGGTTAGTGAGTTGTGTTCTATGGAAGTGTGTCTAGTTGCATAAAATAATGGTGCTCTTAGTTTCAAGTGGTTGTGGAAAATTTGTAGAATATTTTGATGATACTAGAATATTATAATATGGTTTGTGGATGATGTGAATTTTTTTTGTGTGGTATACATGACCTAGAGAAGTGTGTATGTGGTCACTTGTAGTGTTAGTTTAGGTTTGGACAACTTGTTATGCTAGTTCTATTTACAGAGGTACCTCATGGATTGTGAATGTGTTGAGTAGTGTGGTGATGTGGATTTAGGTCTTAGTTAACCCTTGGTGTGGTCATCCTTCACTTCTTTCAATCATGGAGGTTTTTGGTGCTGACCTATTTTGGTGTTGTATATTTTAGGTGCATACGTTTCATTAAGGCCGACCTAATTGATATTGTTTAGGTCATGGATGGTATATAAGTTAGGTAAATTGTTGAAGATGTGATTGGATACATAGTAGGTGTGTGAAAGATGTGAATTTGATTAAGCTTGGTGATATGAGTGTGAGATTAATACCTATGACTCCAAAGCAATGAGTAGAAGGGTCTACATTTTTAGTGTGTTTGACGTTACTAGAAGTAGTGAGTTGAAGGTTGTGGATGGCACAAAGTTTCAACTATGAATTTCTCATGTTTCCTTGAGATAGAGAATATCATTGTAACAATTTTCTTCTATATTCTTTCTTCTTGGTAGTGAGCCACCCAGTAACTTGAGCCTTTCTTCTTTTTCTAGGAAATGAGCCCTTGGTAGCGAGCCTAATTCTATTTGTTGGTATGTGGTGACTGATCATGCTATACTATATAGACCATGGTATACTTTACACCCTAGCATGTATCCTCCCTTGAGAAAATTTGTCCTCCTACTTTTTTGCGTCATCACCGAAAAAGGAAAAAATCAATGAAAAAAAGAAAAATATGACTTTGTAGAACCCAAAATCTAGAAGCTTATAAGCTTGTTAAAAAGGGGTTCGGATGGGTTTTACAATATGATGAAAAATGTGATTATTCGCAAGATTGTAATAGGTTTTTGCACTGGATAATAAAATCATTAGATGGTTGCGGTTTGGTGGATGTAGCCTAGATTGGGTGAACCACGTTAAATTATCTATGTTATAATTTATTCTATGTTTTTAGTTTTTCTTTTTATTACTTAAATCTACATTTAATTTTTAGATATATCTTCCTTTCAAACCCTAACAAGTGGTATCAGAGTGGGTTGTCTTTCAATAATTATCTATAGGAAGGTCTCACGATTGAGTGGGAGTAATGGCAGATGAGGGTAAGAAGGTTGAGAAGTTTAATGGGTAGAACTATTAGTTATGGAAGATGCAGATGGAGGACTATCTCTATCAGAAGAATTTATGGTAGCCATTGGAAGGGAAAACCAAGAAACCCCAAGCAATGTCTGATGAGGACTAGGAGATTTTGGATAGAAAGGCTCTTGCAATATTTGTTTATGCCTGGCACAATTGGTGGTGTTCAATATTACAAAAGAAAAAAAAACTCAATAGTTGATGGAAACTCTGGCGAAGTTATATGAAAATCCTTCCACTTCGAATAAGGTATTTCTTATGAAATGTTTATTTAATATGAAAATGGTAGAAGTTGGGTCAGTTACTGATCATTTAAATGAGTTTAATACAGTCACCAGTCAATTAACTTCTGTAAAAGTAAACTTTGATGAAGAAGTTAGGGCTCTTTTGATTCTGTGTTCTTTTCCTGAAAGCTAGAATAGCTTGGTAATGGTTGTTAGCAATTTTGTTTCTGGTTCGAATACATTGAAATTTGATGATGTTGTTGGTGTTATTTTAAGCAAGGAAATTCATAGGAAAAGCTCAGGTGGAACATCCACATTAGGCAGTGTTTTGAATTCAGAAAGAAGGGGCAAAACAAAGGAGAGAGGAAACAATTCCAGAAATCGTGGGAAGTCATGAGGAAAATCAAAGGATAGAAGGTCCCAATCTAGAGACAAGAAGGATTTCTAGTACTGTGGTAAGCTGGGTCATTTAAAAAAAGATTGTTGGTCTTGAAAAAATAAAGGAGACAAAAAGGAAGGAAGTAAAGAGGAAAATGTGGTAAGTAATAAATTTGATGAGGATGCTTTGATTCTTTCCCTTGATAATGCTGATGATTCTTGGGTGTTAGATTCAGGGGCTTCATTTCATGCTACCCCCCATAGAAGTTATTTTCTTGATTATGTCTAAGGGGATTTTAGGTTGGTTTATTTAGGAGATAATGAACCCTATTAGATTGTTGGAAAGGGAAGAATCAAGATTAAGTTGCAGAATGGGAATCATTGGCTACTACATGAGGTAAGGTACGTTCCAAAGTTAAGCAGAAATTTAATTTCAGCAGGACAACTAGATGATGAAGGTTGTGTTGTTACATTTAGTGATAAAAATTGGAAGGTCACAAAGGGTGCCTTAGTGGTAGAAAAAGGTGTGAAAGTAGGCACCTTATATCTTTGTACAGGTCATATTATTCCTTCTTCTTTAATTGTTATGAACAAATATCAATGTTCAGGAAGAGTTGTTATAGTTCAGTAGGTAGAAGATCATACAGTTGTTGTGGACTCTGAATCAGCACTGTGGCATAATAGACTTGGGAATATGAGTGCAAAAGGTATGAAAGTACTTCATTCAAATAATGTTTTACCAGGTCTAAAATGTGTTAATATGGATTTTGTAAAGTTGTGTGTATGGAAAACAAAAGAGAGTAAGTTTTCTCAAGGATGGGAAGCAAAAGAAAGATGAGAAATTGGAGCTTGTGCATAGGATGTATGGGGACCAGCTCAAGTATCTTCTCTCGATGGCTCTTTGTATTATGTTACATTCATTGATGATGCAACTAGGAAGGTATGGATTTATTTCCTTAGGCAAAAATCTGATGAATTTCAAACTTTTAAAAAATGGAGAAGCTTGGTTGAGAATGAGACAAGTAAAAAGATAAAATGTCTCAGATCTGATAATGGTGATGAGTATTGCAACAAAGAGTTTGAAGATTATTGTTCCTCTAATGGTATTCGTAGGTAAAAAATAGTTCCAAGGACTCCATAGCAAAATGGAGTGGTTGAGCGCATGAATAGAACAATAATAGAGCGTGCACGGACTATGAGATTGCATGTTGGGCTGCCTTTAGAAATGTGGGCAGAGACTGTAAACACTATTATTTATTTAATTAATAGAGGTCCCTCTAATCCTTTGGGTTGTGGTATTCCAGAGGAAGCATGGAAAGGTAAGAAGGTGAGTTATTATTTTCTCAAAACCTTCGGTTGTGAAGCATTTGCACATGTAGATTCTGAAAATAGAACCAAGTTTGATGTAAAATCAAAGAAATGTATATTTGTTGGATATGGCATTGATGAATTTGGTTATAGTCTTTGGAATTTTGAAAATCAGAAAATTGTGAGAAGTAGGGATGTCATATTCAATGAGAAATTTTTGTACAAAGATCTATTGCTGCAGTATGAGAAGAAAGAAAATGATTATGCAGTATTGGATGATATTCCAAACAATGATGTTTTAGTGGTTCCTCATGTTGGGCAACAACATCAACAAAAAATACCACAGACTCCTGTTAGACAATCTTCAAGGATAAGGAGACCTCCAGAAAGATTCTCTCTCTCTTTGTATACTATTTTGTTAACTGATGCTAGTGAACCAAAATATTATGATGAAGCTATGCAAGTGGATACCAAGGTTCAGTGGGAGCATGGAATGGAAGAAGAAATGGACTCCTTGCGGAAAAATTAGACTTGGGAATTATGCAAGTTGCCTGTAGGTAAAAGGGATTTACCAAACAAATGGGTTTATAGGTTGAAAGAGGAGGATGGAGGTAAGAAAATATTTAAAGCCAGATTAGTTGTAAAGGGATTTGCACAAAAAAAGGGTATTGATTTTGATGAGATTTTTTCTCCAGTTGTTAAAATGACTTCTATTCATATTGTTCTAAGTATTGTGGTTGTTGAAGATTTGCAATTAGAATAGCTTGATGTTAAAACAAACTTTCTCATGGTGATTTGGAAGAGGAAATATATATGGACTAGCCACAAGGATTTGAGGTCAAAGGCAAGGAGAAACTAGTGTGCAGATTGAAGAAAATTTTATATGGCTTGAAGCAAGCACCTCGGCAATGGTACTTGAAATTTGATAGTTTTATGGCTGAGCAAGGCTATAGCCAGTGTAATTCTGACCATTGTATTTATTTTAAGAGGTTGGATAATGATAGCTACATTATTTTATGTTTATATGTTGATGACATGCTTGTAGCAGGGTCTAACATGGATCACATAAGTGAGCTAAAACAATAGTTAGCAAAATCTTTTGCTATAAAGGATTTGGGGGCAACAAAGAAAATCCTTGGTATGAAAATTTGTAGAGATAGGAAAAGTAGACAATTATTTTTATCTAAGGCTAATTATGTTGAAAAGGTGTTGCAGAGATTTCATATGAAGAATGCAGAAGTTGTCAACAGACCTTTGCCTAGTCATGTTAAATTGACTAAGGATATGTGTCCAAAGACACAAGAGGGGGAAGAAAAGATGTCCAAGGTAGCATATGCTTCAGCTATAGGCAGTTTAATATACGCCATGGTATGCACAAGACTGGATATTGCACATGCCGTAGGAGTTGTTAGTAGGTATTTGAGTCATCCTAGAGTTGAGCATTGGAATGCAATAAAATGGATTCTTAGGTACTTGAGAGGTACATCCAATAAATGTTTATGTTTTGGGGGCTCTAATACTAATTTAAAAGGCTATGTTGACTCAGATTTGGTAGGGGATATAGATACCAGGTGGAGTACCACAGGTTATGTTTTTACAGTTGGTGGGACAGCAGTGAGTTGGATTTCTCAATTGTAAAAGGTGGTTGCTTTATCCACCACAAAGGCAGCAAAGGAGATGATATGGCTGCAACTTTTCATGGATGAGTTGGGTAAACAATAGGCTGGAAATTACTTGTTTATAGACAGCCAGAGTACTATACATCTTGCAATGAATTATGCCTTGCATTCTAAAACAAAACACATATAGTTGAGATATCATTTCATTCGGTCGATGTTGGAGGATGGACAGGTCAAGTTGGACAAGATACATACAGATATCAATCTAGCAGATATGTTTACGAAGGCAGTGACAAGGGAGAAGTTGAACTCCTCTTTAGCTTTAGTTGGCCTTCAAGGTTGAATTCAAGTATAATAGAGCAGTAGGGTCCAAGGTACTTATTTCCAGTGGGAGTTGTAATTGCAACAGTGTCGCCCAACATCAGTCTCCAAGTGAGAGATTGTGTTGGTGTGGAGCCTGATCAGTCTCCAAGTGGGAGATTGTTGGTATGTGGTGACTAATTATGCTATATTGTATAGCCCATGATATATTGTCATCACCGAAAAAGGAAAAAATCAACGAAAAAAAGAAAAATCTGACTTTGTAGAACCCAAAATCTGGAAGCTTCTAAGCTTGTTAAAAAGGGGTTCGGATGGGTGTTACAGTATGATGAAAAATGCGATTATTCACAAGATTGTAATAGGTTTTTGAACTAGATAATAAAATCATTGGATGGCTATGGTTTGGTGGATGTAGCCCGGATTGGGTGAACCACATTAAATTCTCTGTGTTATAATTTTTTATGTTTGTTTTTAGTTTCTCTGTTTATTACTTAAATCTGCATTTAATTGTTAGATATTTTCCTTTCAAACCCTAACACTATTTGATGTTGCAATTCATATATATATGTGAGATAGTCCTCACTATGGATTTTCTTTTCTTGGGTTTTCTATGTAAATCTAGTGTTCTTGTGTGTTTGGATGAGTTCTCATTACTATTTCATTTGTTTACATTCTACTAATGCTTGATAAGGGTTTAATGGTTAATAAGGGTTTGGAAAGATATTGAGGGTTTGAATGTTTTAAGTATACAACTGATTCACCCCCCTCTTAGTTGTCATGTGCATCTAACATGCATATTTTGAGACTTAGTAACATGATAATGAGGATAGATGATAATATTTGGTTATGAAAACATTCTAGGAGTGTTGAAAGGAAACATCCTGAGAAGATATAAGGTTTAGGAAACAAACACTATTTGGTTACTATCCTCAAAGGAGAACCAAGTAGGTTGGATAGTATTTAAATCAATTTGTGTGAGAAAAATAATAATTTTTAGGAAAATATAATTAATTAGGTGAATTAGGGAAAAACTAGTAATATTTAGTAGAATCTAGAAACTTAAATAAAAATTACCAAAAACTAGGATCAAATCTAAGTAGAGGTTATAGAGCCAAGTCTAGTACAAAAAATAAGGTGAAATTGTCTAGAAAAGGGTGAGTGTGCCCTATTAAAAAAAAAAATCAAGTTTCAAATAATGTACAAGTAAAATAGATTCCATAAAAAAAATGTGACTATCTAGGTCTAATGTTTGTCAGACCTAAAGATAATCAACATGCCCTAATTTGATGATTATATGCACATGAAGTCATGAATGAGGGATTTTTTAATCATTCAAAGGACCTTATGGATGAAATTAGCTTCACACATGAGTGAACCTAGGAGGTATGAGATAGAAGAAAGAATTTGTTGTTGAATGAACAAGATAATTGAGTGGGGGGTGAATCAATTGTATCAAATTAAAACATCAAAACCCTCAATAGTAATCAAATCCACATGCATTCATTGATCTCCCTTAGTATGTTATAATGTTTATACATGAAAAGTAGATAAAATAAACTAAAAAAATCAACACCATACACAAGAGAACACCAGATTTATGTGGAAAACACTAGAAGGGAAAAACCATGGTGAGGATTAGCTCACAATATAAGTAATTGCAAAATTGATACAAAGAGGCTCACTGCCAAAATAGGACACACTTTCCAAAAAGGCTCATAGCCCAAGCTCACTACTAGAATAGAAAGAAGAAAAGAAGATAGAATGTTACACAAAGAACATAATCTCAATGCAACAAAGATTCCACCACAATAGATCCAACAATACTCGCAACCTTGACAAGATCAAGATACCTTAGCTCACTTCATTCAAAAATATTGCATTATAGCTCACACTATAATTCACACTTTTTCAATTAATTTCACATCACATCACTCAACTCTATTCTACACCTCATATCACATCAATTCACCTTGCATTTATACCATCTACAACTTGAAAAACATCTTCAAGTCAGCTACACTCACTTTACATATTACAAATTCAAAATAGGTTTGAACTAAGCATTCTCGTAGTGGATAGGAATAAAAATGGACCAATACAAAACTTATCTAGGACCCAAATCATCACTCACATGCCACACTACACCTTCATCAGTACTTAAACATCTTTGAATGTAGTGTAAACATCGGGTTGATCGTTACCCCTGAAAAAACCATTAAACTTTGAATTACATGATTTCTCAAATCCAAATATGACTTATGAACCACATACCACCCTTCATCATGATGTAGAATATTCCTCTATCAACCTTAAATCCATCAAACTACTTCATAGCAATTCACATCTTCAAAATGTGCACTTGTATACTCAAACTACACTTCCAAACACTGCAACACTAAAATCCATCTTCTGGAGCACCAAACCACTAATCCTCTTCATGTAAGCAAGAGATCAACACCATCAACATACCTTCAAAATCACAAGACCTGAAGAACAATTGTAGAGAAACACAAAGAAAATATATTTCTTCCAGACACCTCTATAAGCAACACTACAAAACCAGTTCACACACTAGTGAACATAACTTCAGGTCTAACCATCGATCTAGAAAGAAAAATTCTAGATATAGAAACTCTAAGCACCTCTATCCAACATATCCAAATCACACAAGAAAATCTTCAACCTAGGAGAAATTTGAAGCAAAACTAGAACATCTCTGCAAACTAGAATACCTCTGCAATACCCTATTTCCTTATTTTATCAATTTTCTCAATATCCTTAACATCTAAACCATAAACAAAAGCTTATCAAAGCAACACCAAAGGTTAGCATCAACAACTTAACTTATGAAAACATAATGTGACAAAGCAACAATCTCTCTCAACCATTACACAACTATCACCAATGACAACACAAGTTTGTTGACATCAATTACAACACCTTCATACTTGCAACAATATCCCCCTTTGTCCATGATGGCAACACAAGATGTGAAAAACCATCAAAGACAAAATACAACTCTAAACATACCTATTTCCTTTTCTCTTTTCTCCCCCTTGCACAACTAACTCATTACACTCTCTCCCCCTTTTGATACTTTCCTTTTTCACATGTCTCATTCTCCCCCTCTAACATCAATGACAAAGGACAATTTTTTTTCATTGTTTGCCCCCTTTTATTTAGAACCAATATACATATAACTGCTCTAAATACTACCCCTTAGGAGTACACACTAATCAACTTAGCAACCTCTACAAAATGACAACTCCATACTGCAATAGCAGTCTAGACAAGGAATGAATCCATAGATCCATTGGATTGAAGGATCTCCATATGCATCTAGTTAAAATAAGGAGGGGAAATAACCCACAACTTCTCTGTAGTACCCCTCCATTTATGCTTATGTTTTCTGTTGCATGTTTTCATACTATTAGACTATGGTACTTGGTTTGGATATTTGGATCACTGATTTTGAGCGACAGTGGATTTATTTTGTGACATGATGATACATTGTATTGCGATATTTGATTTCTGATATGCTTTGATATAGCGTAGATGTTTTCCTTCAGATGATTATTGCTATATGTATGTTTATAATGGACTAACCGTTAATTAAGTTGTCAGTCTGATGTGACGTGTATTGGTGTGGAGAACGGAATTGCATCACTCACTTGTGAGTGCCCTGTGATGTCTATGATTTTCTCCGCATGGTGTGCATGTACAATGGTTTATATATATATGCATGTTATTGCTTGGTTGCAGGATTGCAGGTACATGACACCGACTCCACCTGGTTACTCAGGTCTAAGCATGTCAAGACTCAATGGAATTGTTGATTGGGAGGTAGTAGCATGGTTCATCCTAGTCTAGTCTATAACCCAGTCATAGTACATCATATGTTTAGTTCAGAGTCATAGATTGTCTTGTATTGTTCTCTTTGGATTATTTGCTTGAAAAGGAAAATGTTGTTATTTAATAATAGTTTATTATGTTTTAATTTACTATTATTTAAATTAATTTTTAAATGTTAAAGAAATTAGTTTTGCATGTTATTTAATAAATTAATTAGTTTGTTTGGTTAAATAATTTGATCTTAGAGATTAAATCTATTTAATTAAATAAATTAATTAATTAAATTAAATTGTTTTAAATTGTGTGTGAATAGATTTTATTTAAATTAAATATTTTTGTGGAAATAGCATTTTTAATTATTAAATAATTTTTTTCATTTGAAAATTGTAAATTTTAAATAAATTAAATAAATGCATGTAAATCTTGAAAGGCAAGATTGTCGAGAGGTGGTTAAAAGATATTTTGTATTTCTCGACAAGTGTGCCAGTTGCATTTTATGATTTTTGGTTGAGAAATTTCTCAAATGATATTTGGGATCTAGGAAATACAGTGGGGTTATCAATTTTCTTCACGGGAAATAAAAGAATAGCTTGCTGTTAAAAATTATTTTTAGAGAAAATTGTGATTTCCTCTGTAGTTTGTATTTTTGTGGAAGATCCCTTTGGTTGGAAGTTCTTAGTGTGTGGTTATAGCTTTCTTTGAAATTTGGGTTTTCTGGAGAAGGTTGGGAGGATTGCACGCTACAGGAAAAAGAGGCTTTCTTCTACAGGCAGCTTTCAAGTTACGGGAAAAACAGGTATTCTCCTTTGTTTTAAATTGTTTTCTTTAATAAAAAGAAAAAAGGTTGTCTGAGGAAACATTAAATTTGTGATTTCTATATTCTTCTCTGTGAATTTTGAAAAGAGTTAGTTATAAACAGTAGAGAATTCTCAAGGGAAATAAGAAAGATTTTGAAGAAATTTAAATGAAGTTTCCTGTCAAAAATTTGTTATGGGTTTCTGTAGAAGAGAATTTGGTAGATTGAAATAAAAAAAAATTCTCTGTTAATGAATTGAAAATCTCTGATGAAATTGTGTAAATTAGTAAACTTTTCAATTTCCTATACTAAACTTTCTCAGAAAATAATTTCCTAAATATAATATTATATTCACTGGTTAAATTGTTTATATATATATATATATATATATATATATACATAAAAATATATTCACATATAGTGTTTTATAGTGAAATTGTTTTGATAAATTTTATTTTATTTAAGCCGTAATCCGTATGGCAAAATTTAAATGTCGGATTAAAAAAAAATAGTAGGGTTTCGAATTTAAATCTGAAATCTTGAAAAAAAATATAAGATTCATTTTTTTTGTATGGAGGAAGGTGGGAGGCTACCCCCAGCCACCACTCCACAGAGAGGGTGTGGCTGCTATGAGGTAGTGCCCTCCACAAGTCTGTGGAGGAGGCACTGCCCCACAGGTAGTGCATCCTCCCGTGGAAGTCTGCCAAGTGCGGACTGGTAAATGAAAGAAAAATTTTGCTTTTTTTTATATTATTTATTATTTAACAAATGTAAATTATTACATATATATAATATATATGTATTATATATTTTATATATTATTTTTAATATATAATTTATATAATATATATATATTTATATATTTGTTATAATAGATGTTTAGTTTATAAATGGACATTTTAATTAGCAAATGATTATAAAGTAAGTTGATTTATATTTAACAGATGCTAAGTTATTGAAAGATTTTAATGTTCATACAGTGAATATTGTAATGAAATGATTGTAATAGGGAAACGAAATTTGTTATTTTGCATAATTATGGAAATTAGAATTAATTAAATAGTTTTATATTATTTTCCTTATTATTTCAAATTGAATCTTATTTACTTTGAGTAGCTGCTTAAGATGAATGATTGCAATAAATGGATTTAGGAAATCCAAAAGATAGATTGTTTATTTGTTTGTAATGATTTTTGAAGTTATGTTTACCCCTATTACATCAGTTGTAAAAGATTGGGATAACTGTGATAGTAAGTCTTCCAAAACGAATTGTATAGAAAGGGTGATGTTGTTGTTCATATGTATTTCTTGAGTTGACTAGGGTTGTGCACATGTTAGAATATGGTGTATTGATACCTGGTTTATGAATAAAAGTTTTAATGGCGGTTGTGTGTCATTTGTTATTATGTGAGTGAATTTTGTGCACTTTGTCTACCCTAGATAGAAAAGTTAGATTTCTATGTTATGTTTAGGGGAGTGGCTCTGTGTAAGGGCCGACACACAAAGTGGTGTCAGGGTAACTTACAAAGAGTTAGTAAGTCAGTGATAACTAAATAACACAGTAGTTAGAATTAAAAATTCTTAACAAGATTATTATGCCTCACTTGTAGACTCTTGAGCTAGTTCAGTCTTGAGTATAAGATGAGAAGGCCTGGAATGGAAAATCAATGTCTTGTTTCTTCAAAAGACATTCGATTTCGCAATAGTGTGCAATAGGGGATGGGTTTTGTAAGAGGTTACCAGGGTAACACAAGTTGGGGGCCGAAACCTACGAAGAAACACCAGGGTAACCTTTGCAATATTGTGATGACACTCCACCTAAAATAACAGTCTACCTTGTGTACTTAGCACTTTCGATGGTCTTAAATCTGAAATCAATGTAACCATCAGTTAGTTATGTATTTGTGTCTAGGGTTAGTATATTATGTCTAGGTAACCATATTACTATCTCCTAGCAGGGGGTGGACCTACGGGTACCACATGGTTGGGTGGAGCGTGCACCTTACTCCTTTGGGTCCCCAGTTTATGATCATGGTATCGAGAGCTTCATGGATGGAGAGCTCATACTTGGATACAGATGTACTTTCTTTATTGCATTATTGTTAGACTTGTATTGTAAATCATCCCTCAATTTTTTATGAGGAGAACATTTGTAAATGTAATTGTAACTATTATTTGATCAACCTCATCATATGAATGAGTATTGTAATATCTTATCAAATGCAATGTAAGAAACATATTTGTACTTTATATTATCTTGAATGGAATTCCAAATGATATGCAATGTTTATTTTCAAGTTTATGATTAATTAAATATATGCAATGGGAAATACTAAAGTCGTCTATGGAAACTCAAGTAGTGTATCGTCGCGTAACTTAATGAATGTATGCAACTAATTAACTTAATATTATTACTTTAAAAAAAAAAATATTTCACTTTTATATACAATTGTAACATTCCTTACCTAGGTTATTATGGCGGGGCATTACAGATTGGTATCAGAGCCAAGGTTACAAACACTGGACACTCTGGGTAATCGCGAGCCCATTAGGTTGACCTAGTACGTAGCGTCGCTATCTGTTAGCCTTGGTTGATTAGTATCTAAGACTCGTTATTGTTATGTGTAGGAACATACTTAGGCGAGGTGGAAGAGGTCGTGGTAGAGGTCGAGGTGGAGGCCGAGGGCCAATCCCTCAGGTTACTCCCCCTGTGAGCCCTCATCACAGTGATCAAGCAGAGTAGTTGGATCAGAGGAATGAGGGACAAAATCTCAAACAGTCAGGAGTAGAGGGTTCATAGATACATCCTTTATTAGAGGAGGTCCTAGCTCGACTTGGACCTAGACAGGAAGTTGAGCAGGAGGTTGTTAGAGAGAGAGATAGATCTCCTAGGAGAGGTTTAGAGCACGGTTCCTATCGGAACACTGGAGGTAGTGACAAGCTGATGAGTTCCATGATCTATTTCAGTTGGCTCTTTTTGTTGAGAAATATGAACGTAGATTCTATGAACTCAAGCAGTATGCTAGTATTAGCGATGATGAGCCTATGCTAGTACAACACTTCATCACAGGTTTAAACACCTACATTAGTGGTGGTGTCAGAGTCTTTGAGCCAAAGACTATGGAAGTTGCAGTGGAGAAGGCTCGAATAGTGCAAGAGAACCTTGTTATGGCGTTAGGTGGTCACATGGGAGTGCAGATTGGTAGTGCTCCTGCAGCAGGTTTTAGTCCATGAGGTGGATAGGCATAGACAGGAGGTTCCTCTAGGAACCAACAGACACCCACAAAGGGTGGGCAGCAACAGCAACAATGTACACCTCAAAAGAATAACAATCCACAACCACAACAAGGAAATAGTCCACAAACAAGAAAGGGTCGCAACGGGTGGCGCAAAAAGCGCAATAGGCAGGATCAGCCTATGTAGAGTGCTCAGTCTACTGTCAGTAGAGGTATTTTCTAGCAATCCAATGCACCTTTGGATGGTAGAGGATTCGGTAGAGGCACAGGTTGTTACTCATGTGGACAGCAGGGACACATAGCTAGGCAGTGTCTGATGAGAGGTTCTACTGGTTTTGGGCCTTGACCTACAGTTTTAGAGCCTATAGTGGGTGATGCAGGATGATCACATATAGTATATGCTGCGGTTAATGACCGCCAAGCCGATCACCAAAACACAGTGGTCGAGACTTCAGGTAAGTTACATGGTGTTAGTGTTTCCATTCTTTTTTATTCTGGAGCTACCAACTCCTTTATTTCACTGACCATCATTGACCGACGTGGTCTTGTGGCGGTAAAACAAGGTGGTAAGTGGTAGGTTGAATTCACCTCTAGGGTGAAAGTAGCAGTAGAAAACTTAGTACATAATTGTGAACTTAAAATTGGTACGTTAACTACCTTAGTAGATTTATATGTTACACCTTTAGGATCGTATGACATAGTTCTAGGTATGGATTGGTTAGCATCTTATCATGCTGTGATTGACTATCGACTTAAGATAGTTAGTTGCATTAATGATTTAGGTGCGAAAGTGGAAATCATAGGTGTTCAAAGACCTATCTCTTTGCGGATGATATCTGCTATGCAATTAAAGAGATATCTTGGTCAGGGTTGTCAACTGTTTGCAACAACAGTTATAGATTTGGAAGAAGGTGAGAGTCGAGAGGTATCTCTTGATGATCATCCTATTCTTAGGGAGTTCACTGACGTGTTTCCCGATGACATACCTAGAATGCCACCAAAGAGAGATATTGACTTTAGGGTTGACCTAGTTCCTGGAGCAGAGCCTATTTCTAGAGCTCCATATAGAATGACGACTCATGAGTTAGAGGAACTTTGTATCCAGTTAGAAGAACTATTAGAAAAGGTTTTCATTCATCCAAGTGTTTCCCCTTGGGGAGCACCTATCATCTTCGTAAAGAAGAAGGATGGGTCACTTAGACTGTGCATTGACTATCATCAATTGAACAAGGTTACGATTAAGAATCGTTATCCTTTGCCTAGAATTGATGATCTTTTTTATCAAATCGAGGGAGCTAATGTGTTCTCTAAAATTGATTTGAAATCTGGTTATCATCAATTGTGAATTGTTGAAGCAGACATTCATAAAACTACTTTTCGAACTCGTTATGGGCACTACGAATTCACAGTAGTACCGTTTGGGTTAACGAACGCACCATCAGTATTCATGAGTTTAATGAATGGTGTTTTTTGTACATACCTTGATCACTTTGTTCTTGTATTTCTCGATGATATTTTGACCTATTCAAGGAACATGAAGGAACATGAAGAACACTTGAGACAGGTATTGCAATGTTTAAGGGAAAATCAATTGTATGCAAACTTGAAGAAGTGTGATTTCTTTCAAACTGAAGTAAAATACCTTGGACATGTGATATCTGGAAAAGGTATTGTTGTGGATCCTTCAAAGATTCAAGCTATTGTAGATTGGCCCGCACCTACTAATGTAGGTGAAGTTCATAGTTTCATGGGTCTAGCTGGTTATTATAGGCGGTTTGTAGAGGGATTTTCTAGAATCGGTCATCCTATTACTTCTCTTCAGAGAAAAGGGAAGAATTTTGTTTGGACAGAGCAGTGTCAGTTGGCTTTTCAGACACTTAAAGAAAAATTGACTAATGCACCTATACTGATTGTTCCTGATCCTACTAAGGATTTTGTAGTATGCACGGATGCATCCTTAGAGGTTTTGGGAGGAGTTCTGATGCAAGATGGGCGTGTGATTGCTTATGAGTCTCACAAGCTCAAGGATCATGAATTAAACTATCCCACTCATGATCTAGAACTAGCTGCAGTTGTGCATGCATTAGTTCGATGGAGACATTTCTTATTAGGTCATCATTTTGAACTTTATATTGATCACCGTAGTCTACAATACATTTTTACACAACCTAACTTGAATTCTAGACAAAGACAGTGGATGGAGTTCTTGTGTGAGTACGATTTTGAAGTAAAATATGTTCAAGGAAAAGAGAACGTAGTGGCTAATGCTCTTAGTCGTCGTCGACATGAGATCTCTGCTACTACTCTTGAAGTAGATTTGAGAGGTCAAATATTAGTAGCACTTCCTATTGAT
This sequence comes from Sequoia sempervirens, assembly GCA_007258455.2. Classification (NCBI taxonomy): domain Eukaryota; kingdom Viridiplantae; phylum Streptophyta; class Pinopsida; order Cupressales; family Cupressaceae; genus Sequoia; species Sequoia sempervirens. The sequence continues at coordinate 750,421,685 of VDFB02281492.1, forward strand.
AGATTGTATCAGGAAGTAAGGTCGGAGATTGAATCTGGTAGACCTTTAGAAGGTCGATTTGCAGGGTATGTCCTAGAATCAGATGGTATATTACAGAATTTAGGTCGTATTTATGTACCACATTTTGAGGGTCTTCATACATTAATCATGACTAAAGCTCATCGAGCTCCATATTCAGCTCATCTAGGTGTTAAGAAAATGCATGCCGATCTTCGGTAATTGTATTTCTAGCCTGGTATGAAACATGATATTGCTGACTATGTATCAAGATGTCTTGAATGCCAGCGAGTCAAAGCTAAGCATCAACATCCTGCTGGATTATTGCAGCCACATCTCATTCCTAAATGGAAATGGGATATTATATCTATTGACTTTATTGTAGGGTTACCTACGTCATCACGTTGACATGATGCCATTATGGTAACTGTTGATCGATTGACTAAAGTAGCTCACTTTTCACCAGTACGATCATCTTACAATGCTTCATCCGTAGCTAGGATATTCATGGAGGACATAGTTAGATTGCATGGGATTCCTCGTAGAATTATTTCTAATAGAGATCCCGTATTTACTTCAGCCCTATGGACTTCGTTACAACATGCTCTAAGTACACAGTTGAACTTTAGTTCAGCATATCATCCTCAAACCGATGGACAAACGGAGAGAGTTAATCAAATATTAGAGGATATGCTTAGGATGTATGTAATGGACCAATAATCACGTTGGGAGGATTATCTGTACTTAGTAGAATTCGCTTACAATAACAGATATCAAAGTTCCATAGGTATGCCACCATTTCAGGCATTATACGGTCATCCTTGTCAAACTCCACTAAGTTGGGATCGACTTGAGGATAGAGTATTACTTGGACCTAAGATGCTTCGAGACATGGAGCAATAGGTTGAGCGTATTAGAGAACATTTGATAGCAACATAGGATAGGCAAAAGAAGTATGCCAATGCACATAGAATAGACCAACAGTTTGTTGTTGGAGATAGAGTGTTTCTTCGAGTGCGACCGCGAAAGAGTCCAATCTGTTATGGAAAAGGCTCTAAGCTTGCACCTCATTTTGTTGGGCCATTTGAGATCTTAGAGATAATTGGTCCTGTGGCGTATCGACTCACCTTACCACCTAGTTTGTCATGTATTCATGATATTTTTCCTGTATCTTTACTTAGACCATATCATCCCAACATTTCTCATGTACTTGATTGGAATGCATTACAGGTAGAGGACGGGCAGGTGGCTTTGGAGCCTGTGGCCATTCTACAGAGTCGGACACTCAGTCTCAGGGGTCGAGACGTTGATTAGGTGAGGGTCCAATGGGATCCTAGCCATGAGGCTTCTGCTACCTGGGAGGATGCGACACGCATGAGGGAACTTTATCCCTATCTGTTCGCAGGCTTTCAGGAGCAAGCCTGATCCTAGTTGGGGAGGATGTAGTACCCCTCCATTTATGCTTATGTTTTCTGCTGCATGTTTTCATACTATTAGACTATGGTACTTGGTTTGGATATTTGGATCGTTGATTTTGAGCGACAGTAGATTTATTTTGTGACATGATGATACATTGTATTGCGATATTTGATTTCTGATATGCTTTGATATAGCGTAGATGTTTTCCTTCAGATGATTATTGCTATATTTATGTTTATGATGGACTAACCATTAATTAAGTTGTCAGTCTGATGTGATGTGTATTGGTGTGGAAAACGGAATTGCATCACTCGCTTACAAGTGCCCTGTGATGTCCGTGATTTTCTCCGCACGGTGTGCCTGTACAATGGTTTATATATATATATGCATGTTATTACTTGGTTGCAGGATTGCAGGTACATGACACCAACTCCACCTAGTTACTCAGGTCTGAGCATGTCAAGACTCAATGGAATTTTTGATTGGGAGGTAGTAGCATGATTCATCCTAGTCTAGTCTATAACCCGGTCATAGTACATCGTCTGTTTAGTTCAGAGTCATAGATTGTCTTGTATTGTTCTCTTTGGATTATTTGCTTGAAAAGGAAAATGTTGTTATTTAATAATAGTTTATTATGTTTTAATTTACTGTTATTTAAATTAATTTTTAAATGTTAAAAAAATTAGTTTTGCATGTTATTTAATAAATTAATTAGTTTGTTTGGTTAAATAATTTGATCTTAGAGATTAAATCTATTTAATTAAATAAATTAATTAATTAAATTAAATTGTTTTAAATTGTGTGTGAATAGATTTTATTTAAATTAAATATTTTTGTGGAAATGACATTTTTAATTATTAAATAATTTTTTTCATTTGAAAATTGTAAATTTTAAATAAATTAAAAAATGCATGTAAATCTTGAAAGGCAAGATTGTTGAGAGGTGGTTAAAGGATATTTTGTATTTCTCGACAAGTGTGCCAGTTGCATTTTATGATTTTTGGTTGAGGAATTTCTCAGAGGATATTTGGGATCTGGGAAATACAGTGGGGTTATCAATTTTCTTCACAGGAAATAAAAGAATAGCTTGCTGTTAAAAATTATTTTTAGAGAAAATTGTGATTTCCTCTGTAGTTTGTATTTTTGTGGAAGATCCCTTTGGTTGGAAGTTCTTGGTGTGTGGTTATAGCTTTCTTTGAAATTTTGGTTTTCTAGAGAAGATTGGGAGGATTGCACGCTACAGGAAAAAGAGGCTTTCTTCTACAGGCAACTTTCAAGTTACGGGAAAAACAGGTATTCTCCTTTGTTTTAAATTGTTTTCTTTAATAAAAAAAAAAGGGTTGTCTAAGGAAACATTAAATTTGTGATTTTTGTATTCTTCTCTGTGAATTTTGAAAAGAGTTAGTTATAAACAGTAGAGAATTCTCAAGGGAAATAAGAAAGATTTTGAAGAAATTTAAATGAAGTTTCCTGTCAAAAATTTGTTGAGTTTCTGTACAAAAGAATTTGGTAGATTGAAATAAAAAAATTTCTCTGTTAATGAATTGAAAATCTCTGATGAAATTGTGTAAATTAGTAAACTTTTCAATTTCCTGTAGAAAACTTTCTCAGAAAATAATTTCTTGAATATAATATTATATTCACTGGTTAAATTGTTTATATATATACATAAACAAATATTCACATATAGTGTTTTATTGTGAAATTGTTTTGATAAATTTTATTTTATTTAAGTCGTAATCTGTATGGTGAAATTTAAATGTTGGATTAAAAAAAAATCTGCATGCTAAGTTCAGAAATTGTAGGGTTTCAAATTTAAATCTGAAATCTTTAAAAAAAATATAAGATTCATTTTTTTTGTATGGAGGATGGTGGGAGGCTACCCCCAGCCACCGCTCCCACAGAGAGGGTGCAGCTGCTGTGAGGCAGTGCCCTCCACAAGTCTATGGAGGAGGCACTATCCCACAGGTAGCGCAACCTCCCCTGGAAGTCTGCCAAGTGCAGACTGGTAAATGAAAGAAAAATTTTGATTTTTTTTATATTATTTATTATTTAATAAATGCAAATTATTACATATATATAATATATATGTATTATGTATTTTATATATTATTTTTAATATATAATTTATATAATATATATATATATATATATATATATTTATATATTTGTTATAATAGATGTTTAGTTTATAAATGGACATTTTAATTAGCAAATGATTATAAAGTAAGTTGATTTATATTTAACAGATGCTAAGTTATTGAAAGATTTTAATGTTCATACAGTGAATATTGTAATGAAATGATTGTAATAGGGAAACAAAATTTGTTATTTTGCATAATTATGGAAATTCGAATTAATTAAATAGTTTTATATTATTTTCCTTATTATTGCAAATTGAATCTTATTTACTTTGAGTAGCTGCTTAAGATGAATGATTGCAATAAATGGATTTAGGAAATCCAAAAGATAGATTGTTTATTTGTCTGTAATGATTTTTGAAGTTATGTTTATCCCTATTACGTCAGTTGTAAAAGATTGGGATAACTGTGATAGTAAGTCTTCCATAACGAATTGTATAGAAAGGGTGATGTTGTTGTTCATATGTATTTCTTAAGTTGACTAGGGTTGTGCACATGTTAGAATATGGTGTATTGATACCTAGTTTATGAATAAAAGTTTTAATGGCGGATGTGTGTCATTTGTTATTATGTGAGTGAATTTTGTGCACTTTGTCTACCCTAGATAGAAAAGTTAGATTTCTATGTTATGTTTAGGGGAGTGGCTCTGTGTAAGGGCCGACACACAAAGTGGTGTTAGGGTAACTTACAAAGAGTTAGTAAGTTAGTGATAACTAAATAACACATTAGTTAGAATTAAAAATTCTTAACAAGATTATTATGCCTCACTTGTAGACTCTTGAAGTTCAGTCTTGAGTATAAGATGAGAAGGCCTAGAATGGAAAATCAATGTCTTGTTTCTTCAAAAGACATTCGATTCCGCAATAGTGTGCAATAGGGGTTGGGTTTCGTAAGAGGTTACCAGGGTAACCCAAGTTGGGGGCCGAAACCTACGAAGAAACACTAGGGTAACCTTTGCAATATTGTGATGACACTCCACCTAAAATAACAGTCTACCTTCTGTAGTTAGCACTTTCGATTGTCTTAAATCTAGAAGCAATGTAACCATCAGTTAGTTATGTATTTGTGTCTAGGGTTAGTAGATTATGTCTAGGTAACCATATTATTATCTCCTAGCACGGGGGGTGGACCTATGGGTACCACATGGTTGGGTGGAACGTGCACCTTACTCCATTGGGTCCCCAGTTTATGATCATGGCATCGAGAGCTTCATGGATGGAGAGCTCATACTTGGATACATATGTACTTTCTTTATTGCATTATTGTTAAACTTATATTGTAAATCATCCCTCAATTGTTTATGAGGAGAACATTTGTAAATGTAATTGTAACTATTATTTGATCAACCTCATCATATGAATGATTATTGTAATATCTTATCAAATAGAATGTAAGAAACATATTTGTACTTTATATTATCTTGAATGGAATTCCAAATGATATTCAATGTTTATTTTCAAGTTTATGATTAATTAAATATATGCAATGGGAAATACTAAAGTCATCGATGGAAACTCAAGTAGTGTATCATCGCGTAACTTAATGAATGTATGCAACTAATTAACTTAATATTATTACTTTAAAAAAAAAATTATTTCACTTTTATATACAATTGCAACATTCCTTAGGTTATTATGACGGGGCATTACATTCTCTCAAAGATACTGAAAAGTATCCTTAGGAAGATCCTTAGTAAAAATGTTAGCAATTGATCCTTTGTAGGTACATATTCAAGCTTCACTTCATTGTCCACAACCTTCTCTCTCAAAAAGTGACACCTAATTGATATATCCTTTGTTCTTTAATGCATCACTCGAATCTTTGAAATATTGATTGCACTTGTATTATCTCAAAAGATAGAAATAGGCTTATCATACACCACTTTGATATCCTTCAATGCCTGTCTCTTCCATAATACCTATGTAACAAGATGTTGCAATATATCTAGCCTCTACAATAGATAAAGAAATATAATCTTGTTTCTTGCTAAGCCATGAAACCAATCTACATCTAAGAAAGAATGGACCACCACTTGTACTTTTCCTATCATCCACACAACTTGCCCAATATGCATCTATGTAAACACTCAATGTGAAACTAGTATCCTTAGGATACCACAAGCCATAATCTGGTATTCCTTTCAAGTATTTGAATATCCTCTCCATCGTTGCAACGCATGTCTCTTTAGGTTCTTCTTAAAATCTAGCCACAAGAAAAATTGTAGGCATGATGTCCGATCTAGTAGTGGTTAGGTATAGCAATCCGCCAATCATAAATCTATACTTGCTCTAATCAACCTTAGGGGATCCATCATCCTTACTCAATTTGCAACCATTAACCATAGCAGTACATACCGGTTTGGAGTCTTCCATTCTAAACTTCTTCAACATCTCTTTAACATACTTTGATTTTGAAATGAATATGCCTTTATCTATTTTATTTTTTTTTATCTCAAGGAATAAATTCATCTCCCCAATCATAGACATCTCAAACTCTTTCTACATCTCTTTCTACAAAATTCCTACACATAGCTTCATTTCCTCCAAAGACTATGTCATCAACATACACAACCACTATCAATATTTGATCTTCCTCAACCTTAAAGTAGAGATTACTATCTATGGTACCCTTATTGAATCCTTGTTGTATCAAGTATCTTTCCAACTTTGCATACCAAGCTCTAGAAGCTTGCTTCAATCCGTACAATGCCTTCTTCAATCTGCAAACCATATTAGGTTTATGTAACAACTGAAATCATTCTAGTTGTTCCATGTAAACTTCTTCCAACTCTTCATTCAAGAAAGCAGAATTCACATCCATCTAATAAACTTTAAAGTCCTTATGTGTTGCAAAATCCAAAAACATCCTAATTGCTTCCATTCTAGCCACTAGAACAAATGTCTCCTCAAAGTCTATTCCTTCAACTTGTGCATAGCTCATACACATAAGCCTTGCCTTATTTATTACCACTTATCCATTCTCATTCAACTTTTTTTTCAATACCCACTTAGTTCCAATAATTTTTTTATTTTTCAGGTCTAGGAACAAGTTCCCAAGTCTGATTCTTCCCAATCTACATAAGTTCTTCCATTTCATTCATCCAATGTTCATCTTTGCATGCCTCAATCATTGTCTTAGGTTCAACTTTAGAAAATAAACATAGATTTACCTGTACTTTAGTAGCTCTTCTTCTTGTCAACACACCTTTTCTTTTGTCTCCAATTATCTATTCTTCGGAATGATTTCTTTATACATACTGAGGGGTCTTAGGGGTCTTTTCTAGAGCTTCTTCCTCTTCATTCTTCACTTCTTTTTTGTTATATTTTTCTTCTTCTCCACAAGCAGGATCATCTGATTCATATCCATCTATTACCACTAAATTCCTCAAATCTTCATCAACCTTGACACTTACACTTTCAACAATCTTTCTTAACTTTTTTTGGTAACATTTGTAATCTTTGATTTTGATAGAATATCCAAGGAAGATACCTTCATCAAACCTTGCATCAAACTTTCCCAATTTTCATCATCTCTTCTGATATAGCATTTTCTTTCAAACACTCTAAAGTACTTGACAGTAGGAATCCTTCCATATCACAACTCATTAGGAGTCTTTGTGTTGTTAGCTCTTGCTTAAACCTTGTTAAGTATGTAAATAGTAGTATGAATTTCTTATCTCTAGTAGACTTCTAGTACGTTAGATCCTTTCATCATAATCCTTGTAGCTTCTTGAATATTCCTATTTTTTCCTTTCAACCACTCCATTTTTTTGAGGAGTCCTAGGGAAAAACAAGTGCCTTTCTATGCCATGATTCTCAAAAACCATGTTAAATTCATTAGAGGTGAAATCTCCACCTCTATCAGACCTCAAACATTTGATCTTCAAATCCATCTCATTTTCAACCATAACTTTGAATACTTTGAATCTATCTAGAGCTTCAAGTTTTTCTCTAAGAAAAGTAACCCATGTCATTCTAGAGTAATCATCAATCAAAAGCATAAAATACCTGTCAACTTGAATACTTCTCCCTCTTGTAGGACCACAAAGGTCTATGTGTACCAATTCCAACAATTTGGTAGAAGATTGTTCCTTCCCCTTGAAACTACTTCTATTTTGTTTTCCAAATTGACAATCTCTACAAACAACACTGATAGGCTTAGGCTTTGTAATCCTTGACACATCTCTCTCTTCTTGAACTGAGTTGATCCTAGCCAAATTATCAAAATTGATGTGACACATTCTCCTATGCCATAACTAATTATCATTAATCTAAGTCATAAAATAGTGACCATCAAAACCCTTGATCTAATAGATATTTCCATCTATTCTCTTTCTAGCAACAATCGCAGTGTTAGACTCATTTGTAATCTTAGATCCATCATCCTAAAATATAAGATTGTATCCTTTCCTACACATTTTTCCAATACTCAAGAGGTTATTCTTTAAACCTTTAACATAGTAAACATCTTCAGTATTATGATGGCCATCAAAACTGGTTGACCCTATTCCACAAATCTTAGCACCTGAATCATCTCCAAATTTAGCAAGTCCTCCATCATATTTTTTAAGTTTAAAAAACTTACTCTTGTCTTTTGTCATATGATTTGAGTAACCACTATCAATAACCCAATAGTTATTTTCTTGTCTACCATGAAAATTAGATATCAAAGTATCTCTAGCTTTATCCTTTTTCTCCAGAACACTTTCCTTCACATAACTTTTAGAGTTAGAAAAATGAGATTCATCTTTTAAAGCCAACAACAAAAATTCATTATCATCAACATCTCCATAATAAGATTCATCATGAGAAATACCAGCATCTTCTCTAACATAGTAGCTTTTCATGATTATTTTTCCTTTGTTTTCCTTGTTCTTATTGTTCACAATTTTGTTTGGACATCTCGAAGCATAGTGACCTATATTTCCACAACTGAAACTTTTAAAAGGTAATTTACCTTTGTACTTACCAGTGCCCTTTTTCATTATTCTTACAAAGTTAGCTTCCATATCATCAAGATCATCTCCATTAGAATCTTCAACTTTTTCTGAGTTTATAGTCTTGAAAGCGATCTCCATTTTTACACCATTTTTTGGACCACTTTTCCTCATTTCAAATGAAGTTAGTGTGCCAAAAAATTGATCTCTAGTGTGTGTATTAAAATTTACAACCTCCTCAATAGCATAAGCCTTTTCACTATAAGAATCAGGAAGAGTTCTAATAATTTTCTTTACCAATTTAGGTTCTTTGACTTGTGCACCAAGACCTCTCATAGCACTTACTAGTTCATCAACCCTTTGCATGTAACTTGTAATTGTTTCATCTTCAAGCATTCAGAAAGTGTCAAATTTTATATTAAAATTCTACAACTTAGCTTGTTTAACCTTGTCTTCTCCTTCATAAATTCTTTCTAGCTTATCCCAAACTTAGCAATTTTTAGATCCATAACTTTCACTAATTCAATATGTGCAAGACAACACACAAAAAAAAACCTTGCCTTACCATTTTCTTCATAGTCCTTGATTTCATCACTTGTGCTCAATCCATTTACAATTTTTTTGATATATAGTATTTATTGCCTTAGCTACATAAAATATAAGGTAAATCATAGGGCCTTCCATCTTCACTCTCTAGAATGCATAGTTTGTGCCATCAAAAATGTGGATCTCCTTCTTGCTCACCATCTCAGATCTACCTCAAGTGGTTAAGTGTTTCTTCAAGGAACCTTGCTCGAATGCCAATTGTTGAAATAAAATGACAACTAAAGGGAGGTGAATCAGTTGTATCAAATTAAAGCATTAAAACCCTCAATAGTAATTAGATCCACATGCATTCATTAAACTCTTAATCTATTATAATGTTTAAGCATGAAAATTAGATAATAGAAACTAAAAAAATCAGCACCATGCACAAGAGAACACCAGATTTATGTGGAAAACCCTAGAAGGGAAAAACCATAGTGAGTGCTATCTCACAATATAAGTAATTTCAAAACTGATACAAAGAGACTCACTTCCAAAATAGGACACACTATCCAAAAAGGCTCACAGCCCATGCTCAAGTTTATTCCAAACCTCATCTCACATCAATCCACCTTGCATTTATACAATCCACAACTTGAAAAACATATTCAAGTTGGCTACACTCACCTTACGCATTACAAATTCAAAATAGGTTGGAACTAAGCATTCTCGTGGTACACAAGAATGAAAGTGGACCAATACAAAACTTAGCTAGGACCCAAATCATAAATCATAGGCCATGCTACACCTTCATCAATACTTAAACATCTCCAAATGTAGTGTAAACACCAGGCCAACTGTTACCCATGCAAACACCATTAAACTTTGAATTACACAGTTTCTCAAATCCAAAGACAACTTGTGAACCACGTACCATGCTTCATCACAATCTAGAATACTCCTCTATCAACCTAAAATCCATCAAACTTTGCAATAATTTACACCTTTAGAATATACACAACTTGTATACTCAAACTACACTACTAAACACTGTAACTCTAAAATCCATCTTTCAAAGCACCAAACCATGAATCCTCTTGAAGCATACAAGACATAAACACCATAAAAACACCTTCAAAATTGCAAGACCTTATGAACAACTACAAAGAAATATGGAGCAAATACATTTCTCTCATACACCTCTATAAGAAACACTATAAAATTAGTTCACACACTGGTGAACATAACTTCCTCTGACCATCGATCCAAAAGCCAAAATTATAGATATAGAAACTCTAAATGCCTCTATCCAACATATCCAAACCACATAAGTAGATATTCAACCTAGAAGAAATGTGAAGCAAAATGAGAACACCTCTGCAAACCAAAATAACTCTACAACACCCTGTTTCCTTATTTTATCAATTTTTTAATATCCTTGACATCAAAACTATAAACAAAAGCTTATCAAAGCAACACTAGAGGTTAACATCAACAACTTAGCTGATGAAAACATAATGCAACTAATCAAAGCAACAATCTCTATCAACCATTGCACAATTGTCACCAATGAAAACACAAGCTTGTTCATATCAATGACAACACCTTCATACTTACAATATTTGTAAGATAGACATGTCAATGAAATGGTAGAAATATGTGTTTAATTTTATTTTATTTTTTAAAATAAAGGTGGAAGGGCCACAAAATTTTTATTAAATAAGAAGTAAATTACATGTCGAGAGGGAAGAAAATTTATGTAGCACTATTTGCTTAACCCAACAGGAACAAAAAATAGATATCTGGAGATTAAAAAATTTGAACATCATGCCTCAGATATAGCAATACCATACAATAAGTGCCAAAACCATGTAGAGCTCAAGAGCTACACCAAGAAATGAACAATAGAACCATGAAGGACTCAAGAGAGTCAAAATTCAAAGACATTAGGGTGTAGAGACAAGAAGCAGAAGATGAACAAAGATGTAGAGCCTACGAACCACAAGAAGGCTATGTGAACCAAAGAGCTAAAGATCCAGAAGCCACCAAGACACCTGCAAAGGAGAGATAAACCCAAGGAGCTTCCTCCAAAACACTGAAAAAAATATCATCCATAAGGTTAGCAGAGAAACAAAGGAATCAAAGAAGCCAAAAGAAGAAAATAGGAAATCGAAGGGCTAATAGACAAAAATCCTAGAAGATAGAAGTGTGAAACCCTAAAGTGGTACTTTCCTCTAAAGTAGCAATATCTACAGGTGGCAAAAAATGAGGTTCCTCATGTAACTCAATAAGAGCATGTCTAATGAGTAGATGAGCTACTTTATAAAGCTCCTGAATAGGATCACAAATAGAATTTCCATAATGGAGCCTAAGGCTCAGGAGACATGCATTAAATTCTTGAGGGCACTCATTAAGTAAACCATGTGCTAGTGAATTTTTTAGTGGCTAATAGTTGAAATTTGGGAATCCAAAATTGGCTAATACTTTGAGATACAACATGATTTGAATCGTCACATTTTTTCAAAATTTTATTATAGTCTTATTAAAATTGCCAAATAATTTATTTTATTAAAAAAAATTAACTCAAAAAATTTCCACAATATTTGATACATGATTAGATCAAATTCACCTAAATTTTACAAATTATAGTAGAAATCTATATTATTTCACCAATAGTATATCATAATTATTAGTTGATTTAGGACCATTTTTCTAATCTCTAGTTTCTACCATCATTTTATAATATAATCTAATGGCCCTTGTTGTATTCCATGAGGTAAAATGCTCATGGGCCCAATAATTTTGGGTCTCATGAGCATTATAGATTGTGGGTAAACTTTACCTTACAAAGTACAATGAGGTTCATTAGATCAATGATCTAAAAGCAATTTTAAGCCCAATGAGAATTACAAATCATGGGTACATTTTACCTTGCAGAATACAATGAGGGGTATTATATTATATTTTAAAACAATGGTGAAAAGTAAATATTATAGTCTACCCCTTCAATAACCCATCGATAATTTCCACCCTTGGGCCCGTACTTTTCCATGAGAATTATTTTTAGATTGGATAGATTCACCATCATAATTAATGCATTTTCCTATTAGTTTTCAAGATTCACCAAAATTTTCTACAAGATTTTAGTGATATAAAAAAATCGTCAATAAAATTAATCTTTTTTTCAAAAAATAGGAAATATTTTCCAATAGAAATTAATATTTTTTCCTAAAAAATGAAAGATTTGCTAAGATTTTATATCTTTTTTTAGGGTGATTTCTTAAACTTATCACTGCCATGTGCAATGGCATAGAGGAGCCTAGACAGGTGATGCAGGGGCATTTGGAAGTCTTCAGAAAGTTGAGGCAGTTGATAGTGAAGTTGTAGAGATGAAGGGTACTAGATTATTGAATTCGATTGTTAGAGGTTGTGGATTAAAAGGTTTGTTGTTGATGGTGTCTAGTATTTCCATGTTAAGTTTCAAGGATCCACATGAAGGATCGATAGAGTTGTGAAGATCTATGTGCTGACAGTTGTTCAGTTATTCTGGTTGGTGTTCCTGAGGGAAGATGATGTGATTCTAGTATGTGGAGTTGTGGATGTTGCTATGGTGATTCATGAGGCTCGTGGATTTTTCTAGATCATGTGTTGTTGGTCCACATTGATCTATGTGCTCACGATTGGTGATTTTCTTTTGTGAGGCTTTGTTTTCCATGTTCTTGGCTAATAGGGTATTGTGACATGCTTTGGATCTTCAAGGAATAATCTAGGTGTTTTCATGATCGAGGGTGTTGATTTGGCTCGTGCCTTTGTTGTGGCCAACCTAGGTTGATTCACATGGTAAATTGTTATTGTTTGGGGCTAACCTATCTGAGTTGGCATGTTATAGTTCTAGTCATTGCAATTGGGCTGACATGTTGAGGGTTGGATGATTCGTGGATGATATAAATAGAGGAGAAAGGATTGTTACAAGGCATCAGAAGAGAGATGGATCAGTAAGGTTCTTGATTGTGTGAAGTATGAAGCACGGTGATGAAGTATTTTGATCTAGAAGGATCTCAGAGCAGAGAGTGTGTGGAGTAGGAAAAGAAGTCAAAGAAAATTGTTGTATGAATTATTTGTAATCCCTGGGCTGTGGCCTAGATCTTGTAAGCCTGTGAGGCATTTGTAATGTGTTTTGAGATTATAATATAGTGTGCATGAGCTTTGAAGGCTAGGTTTTTCCCTGTTAGGGTTTTCCCAAGATAAATCTTGTGTTTAGTGTTCTTGAATGTCTTTTATCTTTCTATGGATTAGCTGTTAATTTTCATTGGATATATGTGTGATCATGGAGTTGGTAGACAAGGCTGCAAGGTTGGACAATCCTTAACTGGATCCTCCCACCTTGACTGCATCAAATGGTATCAGAGCTGGTTGCACGTCTATTTGTTGGTTGTGGTGTTGAAAGAAGTGTGAAACCCTAGAAGAGAGATTGAGGCAAGAAAGATTTGGTAAGAATTCAAATTTGGTTGTTTATTTGATTTGTTTCAATGGGGAAGAGTGGGAAGAGGATGAAGAAGGAAAATGAAACCCTTATATGTAAAAGGGATACTTTGGAAGAAGAATTGTGTGAAATCAAGAAGTGTAATGCAGAATTGATGGAAAAGGTGAAAGAACTAGGAGGAGACAAGTATGGTACTCTTGAAGAAGAACTGAAAGATGCCAAGAGGAGAAATGAAGAACTACAAGTAGAGCTGGTTATGTTTGAAGATCTGAAAAAGGATTTTACAGAAGGATTCAAGTTGTTTGAAAGGATGGAAAAGAGGAATAGAGATCTAGAGAAAAGTTTGAAAGGGCTAAACAAGGAGAATAGTTTGCAGAAGAAGGAAATATCTAGCTTGAAGAAACATGTTGATCAGTTGGAGCAGTCACTTATTGCATGCCAGAAGGAGAATGAGAATCTGAGATCTAAGCCTAAAGTGTGTGATGTATCTTGTGATACTTATGATCTATGTTATGTTGTAGAAGTTTCTTTGGAAGGTGAAGTCAAAGATAACAAGGTAATGAAGCCTGCAATTGTTGGTGATGATATTGGTTTCAAAATCATGCAGAGAATGGGATATGAAGGGAAAGGATTGGGAAAGCAACAACAAGGAATTATAGAACCTGTTGAACAAATAATGAGATCAAAAAGTGAAGGCCTTGGATATGACAAAGGTAAGAATGTTATTGCAAATATGAATCAGGGAAGAAAGGGTATGTATTGTTCACATTGTAACAGGCATGGGCATGAAAAGGAAGTATGTTGGGATCTATATCCTTGTAAGTTATGTGGGTTGAGGAATCATTCTGAAAAGATGTGTTGGGATAAAATGAGAAGGAGAAAGCCTATGTCGGGTTATGAGCAGATGGATTATAGATGGATTGATGGAGCAAAGTGGAAACATGTTACTTGTGTGCTTAGGATATCATATAGATGGAAGAGCTCATATGTTGGAGGAAAAGAGGAATCATGATGCAGACCTTATGCAGAGCATAGAGGAGTTTGGAGGAAGAAAGAATCAAGTGTTGAGTGTCATCAAGAACCTAATGAAGGAGCAGTAGTAAAGGATGTAGAGATAGTTTGTACAGACAAAGAAGAACCTAAATTAATTTATCTAGATGAAGGCGAACCTTTGGAGGAATCAAATTTCCTTGTGGAACTGGAAGAAGGTGAAGCTTTAATCTTAAGGAAAAAATTTGGTGAAGTAAGTGTGAATGAAGGAATTGATCCTAAGGCAACTTGCAAAGAAGGCTTTCTCAAACCACTAACCAGTGAGGTAGTACAAGGCTTGCAAATAGATCACCGAACCTTAGCGATGAAAATATGAAGAACTAGAGGCAACTTGCAGGGTGGGCTTGTTCAGATCACCGACCAGTGAAGCAGTGCAAGGCCTGCAAGTAGAACACCAAACCTAGAAGAGCTTGAGGAAGTTTGCAGGGTGGACTTGAAAATAATGCCGACCTTAGAGCAATTGAAAGTACCTGTGGAGAGATTTTTGAACCAATTTAAGGAGATAACATTGCAGTTGAAATAGTTTAGACCAAAGTGAAGAGGCTCACTTTTCAAATAACCTTGAGAGTTTGATGCAAGGGATTCGGAAGTCTTCAGAAAGTTGAGGTAGTTGACAGTGAAGTTGCAGAGATGCAGGGTATTAGATTATTGAATTCGATTATTAAAGGTTGTTGATTAAAGGATTTGTTGTTGATGGCATCTAGTATTTCCATGTTAAGTTTCAAGGATCCGCATGAAGGATCGATTGAGTTGTGAAGATCTATGTGATGATAGTTGTTCAATTATTCCAGTTGGCATTCCAAAGGGAAGATGATGTGATTCTAGTACGTGGATTTGTTGTGGACATTGCTATGGTGATTCTTGAGGCTCGTGGATGTTTCTAGATTGTGTTTTGTTGGTCCACATTGATCTGTGTGCTTGTGATCAGTGATTTTCTTTTGAGGCCTTATTTTCCATGTTCTTGGTTGACAAGGTATTGTGACATGTTGTGGATCTTTGAGGAATAATCTAGAAGGTGTTTTGATGATTAAGGGTGTTGATTTGGGTCATGGATTTGTTGTGGCTTACCTGGGTTGATTCGCATGATAAATTTTTATTGTTTGGGGCTGACCTATCTGAGTTGGCACATTATAGTTCTAGTTGTTGCAATTGGGATGACATGTTGAGGGTTGGATGATTCATGGATGATATAAATAAAGGAGAAAGGATTGTTACAAGGCATCAGAAGAGAGATGGATCACTAAGGTGCTTGATTGTGTGAAGTATGAAGCATGGTGATGAAGTATTCTAATTCGGAAGGATCTCAAAGCAGAGAGTGTGTGGAGCAGGAAAAGAAGATGAAGAAAATTGTTGTATGAATTATTTGTAATCCCTGGGCTGCAGCCTAGATCTTGTAAGCCTATGAGGCATTTGTAATGTTTTTTGAGATTATAATATAGTGTTCATGAGCTTTGAAGGCTGGGTTTTTCCCTATTAGGGTTTTCCTAGGATAAATCTTGTGTTTGGTGCTCTTGAATGTCTTTTATCTTTCTGTGGATTAGCTGTTAATTTCCATTGGATATCTATGTGATCATGGAGTTGGTAGACTAGGCTGCAAGGTTGGACAATCCTTAACTGGATCCTCCCACCTTGACTGCATCAATAAGAATCTATCAAAAAGTACATGTTGTTTGCAAATAATACCCTCAACTAGATTCGAGCCTTGAAGAATATCATAACTTTCCAAAGTTGGTTATAGTGAGGAAAGTGGATAGACATGCAAGATCAAATAAGTGCTAGCTAAAAAAATTTCCATTTCCATGCACCGCAACACATCCATAAGATTTGTGACAAACTACGAAGCTAATTCATAGGGAAGAGCAATGGGGTTTAAATCCATCTAGTCAAAACCCAAAATAACTTGAATTGCATCCATCACCTATTTGAATTTGAATGAGAATGCTCTCCTTAATTTCTCCTATGTAATTGAAGGATCATCTCAAATTTCATGTACTTTGGGAGGAACTAGCACCCTGAAAATCCTATCCAATGCCATCGAAGAAAACTAGAAGAAAAAAACCCAAGAGATGTGTGAGCAAAAATCCATCCCAAAATACAAATATAAAATAATTGTGTTGTCCACCGAAGCACCGCAAGTAGAGCCTCACAAATACTTGCATTAAGAATGTAATAAATGTTCAAGCAGAGCGAGTACTTTCAAAATTCTTTTGATGTCAAGTGCCATACCATACACCCTATCTTAGAAATAAAAAATAGCAAAGGTTCACTAGAGGAGATGCAATTTTCTCCAAAAAACCACTTAATTCACTTCTCCAATGTCTATCAACAAGAAAGAGTTCTTGTGGGCAAACATCGAACAAGAAAAAGATAATTCTCCAAAAAAATTGTATGCCAAATTTGGCACCAAATACTATTAGCTGCAAACAAAATTTTCATTTCATTATCATACATTAGCTATTAATTTCAATCCATAGAGGAGCCAAGAAACCCTCAAGAATGTTCTCCCAGATGAGACAGGCTCAATGTGGGGAACACCAATGAAGGACAACTATCAATCCCAAAGAGCATGTGTGACAAAATATCACACATGCAGATCTGAAAAATGTACATTCTGGTGTGAAATTCAAATAGCAGTGATCTCCTGACCACCACAATTAATAACATTTGTGAGCAATCAATGGAACCATCAACCAAGAATACATTATTCATATGCAAAGGAGAGTAGAAAATTCAATATGCATAATTTTGGGGACTTGAAGTCACACCATTTGTAAATTTAAATAACACCTTGTACCAAATAGGGGATGAAATTCAAATAGGGGCCCAACCAAGAGGAATAATTCATGTTGCTACCAGTAAGGAGGTTAACACAAAAGGTACAAATGGCAATGATTTAACCCCAAACACATGTAGGAGATGTAACAGTAAGCGAAGATCTAGTGAAAGACCATAGAGGCACAAAATAAATGGGGGAGATTTCCAAATAATCTTCATTAAAAGGGATAATGTATTACTTGGTTGAAAATTCCCTAAAAGTTATATTTTCATTAATTTCTTTATAGCTAAAAATCCTCAACATTTGATAGCTTGAGATTCCTTCAAGTTGCTTAAAAATGTAAGGTAATATAGCATCCACGTGCCAAGACCGATTTATCAAAAAAGAAAAAAATGAGTAGGTAACACCCCAGGAGTAATAGATGAAAATCAAGACTTCAAGAATATAAGATCACACTCTTGTGCAGAAAACTCTTTATAATCAATAGCATCATCAATTTATTTGTTGGAAAGTGAATCCACAAAAAACATTAATCTCCCTAAAGCAATGTGAGATTTGAAAATTTGAGAAATTATCAAACTATTTCATAATGTGAGACAAGATATAATCTAGGTGCCAAGAGTCTAAAACCCTATTCTTTAAAGAAAATATTACAACCATTGAGTCTCCTTCAATGGAGATTTGAGAAATCGAAAGCTTCTTGGAAAATTTCAAACCTAAACTCAATGCTCTTAGTTCAAAAACATTATTAGTACTATTCAGAATCAATTCACATACAACACCAATGAAGTCACCTTTACAGTCCCTTAATACTACTGCAATGCTTGATTTTCCTGGATTACCTCTTGAAGCCCCATCAAAATTTACTTTGATGAAGTTTCTAGGCAGTGGAGACCACTTCAAGGAGTCCCTAATAAACTTTTGGTTCTTGGTGGATATAGAACCAACTTTTGAGAGTTTTAAGAAATACCAATTTTTTTGAATAAGATCATCCCACGATGAGAAATGTTTACATTGATGAAAAATTTTGAATAGGGAAGTTGAAGTTACTTCTGAAATTGAAATATCAAATTTTCAGAATACCTGTGATAAAGAGGAAGACTTCTTTCTAAAGATTATTTTATTTCTTTAAAGCCATATATTCTAGATTATGATAGAAGGGAAGATCTCCCATAAACATGAAAAAGAAGAGGAATTAAAGAGTGAAGGACATAAGAGAAATTGATGAAAGATGGACTTCTATAGGGGGCTTGACCATCCCAATTTGTTCATTACCCAAGCCGAGCATTGGTGCGCAAAATCACAACCGAGTAGTAAATGACTTGTTGATTCAAAGGTATTTCCACACATGACACAAGTAAATAGAGGAGTAATACCAAACCTATCCAATCTCAACCCTAATAAAATTATTTCTTTAATTTCCAACCATGCAAAGGTACCTACTTTTAGGAGAACATCTGGACCCCAACAAAACTTGAAGGGCCATTGGCTCTCCTGATTACATGAGACTAAAGAATTATATCCATCTTTAACATTGTATTTCCCTAACTTGGATTTTATCCAAATAATTTCATCTTGTTTATTAGATAAATATATGTTTCTTTTTGTAAGTTCATCTTTTAGGGAGGTCTTGACATGAGAAGGAACTTGGAAGAAATAATTTTTTTTCCACTTAACTAAGCAAGGATTGAAAGGATCAGTTTCAAAATAGTCACAAACCTTGTCACCCTAACTGGCTTTGAGCAAAGGTTCTTCAAATGCTTAATTTTTCCAAAGTAAACATACAAAATTAAAAAATTGGAATGAGATAAACTTAGATCTAAAGCCCTAAAAAGGAAAATAAAATTTAAAATTATACAATTAAATTCAAAATGTTTTTCAATTCTGATATAGATTGAAAATAATAAAGTGCTTAGTTTTTATTGAAAAGAGCTCAAATTCTTGATTTTGAAAGTGAAACAAATCCATATCAATAACAGTAAATTCATGTAATCTAGGCTTTTGATCAATTTTTAGAATTTTAGCTATTAAGCTCATAAAATTGCAAGTGTATGATATTTCAAGTTCAAAAAATGAAGAGTAGAAAAGGACATCCTAGATCTAACTAGTAGATTAATCAGATCAATCTTTTCTTTCCCTAGCATTACAACTCTAACCAACAAGTGTATCAAGATTGGCTAACAACCTAGAAGGAGAGAAAATATTCCCTAGGATTAGCTCATTTTTTTAGCAAGAAAATTGATTAGTTTAAGTACAAATTATTTGCAATGACAAAATTGAAAATTGATGGAATAGTTACAAATCTAAAAAATAGAGACAAAGAGGAACATGCACATGCAAATTGAGCCTAAATTTCACAGACAAGTGTGAGGTTTACATTTTAAAAAATTGAGGGTTATTGGAATGCTTGAAGTTTGGTCTAAAGCCTATAGGTTTTCTCTACAATTTTCTGTAACTTGCTATTGATGAAAATCCTAGATATGACCTACAAACATATAAAGAGGGTCAAAGGTTATTTTGTATAAGGTATTACCTAATTCAATCCCTTTTTTGGTGTTTACACCTCGAAGAATATAAAATGGGTATGATAAAGAGGGCTCACCGTAGGTTAGACAAAGGCCAAATCGATGATAATTGACTGTAATGAAAAATTTTAATGGATAATGTTACCTTAGGTATAAAATATCTATCAAAGCAATGTTCACACCATAAGTTTCCATAAAATATAACTAATGGATGATTGAATTTTTTAAGGACCTACAAGAGGTTAGTCCATATAACACAATAGATTGTTCTAACTAGCATGTAGAGGATAACTTATATGCATCTTAATAAAAACTCATAATTGAGCATGATAGTGCCTTTTTCATAATGTTTCCTTCCAAGTAATGTTCAAATGAGAGGAATATTTATTTATATATACATCCCAAATGATCTTTTTGATTATAGAATAACCTAGGATCCTTTCTAATTCTCCAAGGAATCATACCAAAATATTAATTATTATGCATTTGTTAAATGGGAAAAGAGATCCTAGAATAATTAATTTATTAACCTAGATGAATCCTTCTCCTATACAAAATTTATAACAAAATTCACCAACAACTCAAGCCTTGGAAACTATCCTCAAGGAAGAGCAAATATGTTTGGTGGGAATCTATTCCTTTGTTGTAATTCTAAAATTTGATTGAAGAATGACTAGATCTAGGCTAACAAGTGATCAAATTAATTGAGTGAAAAACATACGATTGTTATAAAATGAATGTATAGAAATAAAGAGAATATTTTAAATTGTAATAGAGAGAGGAACTTGACACCAAAAATTGGAGGAAACTAGAGAGTGTCGACCAAGGATATTAGTATGGGCCTATTACGATTGATCCATGAAGAATTGAAGCATAGCATAGCCACTAATACTCAATATTAAACAAGATCATTCAAATGAAAGTTAAACTAAACAGTTATTGAAACTAAACATTATGAATTGTGAAAGAATTTAAATGTCTAGCCTAACCCATTTAAAACTTATCCTGTTTTGGAATTGGTGTCGTCTTGATGTGGAACAACAACCCTTTCCCAATCCCATGACTAGTGAGCTTGTTTCAATCAACTCTATTGAAGAGAATTAATGAAACTGTTGTGATATGTGAATGAAAACATGATTTATGTTAAACTGAGCATGATGCAAGAGTTAATATACCATGATTTTATGCTAAAAGACATAGATATGCAATTGCTAAGCTAATCTAAATGAGATTTAAACTAAAAGATTCAAACCCTAATTATTTATTTATCTAAATGGATGCATGAAAGCCATTAATGGAAGCTAATCTATTATGCAACTAAACATGAACTAAAATATGCTAAATGTGTGCAAAGATGAGTATGAGTGTAAGTGATTTCAGCAGTATAAGTTTTCTCTAAAAAAAGATGGACCCTTTTGTCTCCAAATAGTGATCTATTTATAGGAGAGAAAATGAGAAATGAAGGGTTGAGATAAAAAAGGATAATCAACGATCAAGGATGGAAGAAGTTGGAGGCATGGATCATGGATTCTCATCAACGAGTGAGAATGCAAGATGATATTTAATCAAGGGTTATCATTCCTTCCAAACAAGCACACTTTTGACTTGTACAAGAGGTCAAAAGTTAACTTGCACAAGAAGTCACAAGTTAACTTGCATATGAAGATAAGTGAGAATATTCCCTTTTTCAAATAATTGGAGGGAGAATATTCCCTTTTTAGAATATTCTCATGGGTGACAGAAAGGGGTATTTTGCAAATTAAAAAAAAAAGTTTACTTGTGTAAAAGGGGATGGAATATTCCCCTTTTAGAGGAATGTGCTAAGGGGGAATATTCCCTTGCAAGTGGGATAATTAGATTTATTAGTAATTTGATAATTAAATAAAGTTTCGATTATGAAAATTCGGGGAATTAGAAGATTTAAATGATATTCATTAAATTAAATGATTTAATGAATTGGGGAAAGGTGAAATGAAATTTAATTAAATAACTTAGGGTTATTTCATTAAATAAGAAGACTTAGGGAATTAAATTAAACAATTTAATTTATTTAATTTAATGAGATGAAATTTTAGTGTGAAAGAGGGGAATTAACTTGATTAAATTAATTAGATTAATAGATGAAAATAATGCAATTAATTAAATAGCTAGGCTAATTTAATTAATTAAGCAAAAAGAGGATGGGTTTGAGGATGAAATGATGTTAGTTAGCCAATATGATCCATTGAGACATTTTTTAGGTGTCTACATTTTTCCCCTCTTTGAAGCGTTGTACTCATTGCATTGGTTCAAAGACTAATGTTGATTTTGATGTTGATGATGATGCAAAAATGGATATCAATGATCTCTTTCAGATGTTGATAGACAAGCTAAATTTTATTGATCTGATTGATTGATTGATAACATTGTTGAGGATTCACAACAAAGCAAGAATAGTGTTGTCAAGATATGAACAACACAAGGATTGATAGGGAAATATTATCCCAATGATGAATGATTTGATAAATTTGATCAAGATTTGCTAGCAACAAAATATGTTAGATGATTTGATATCGATATGATCGAAAGATGGTTGGTTTCCCCCTCAAGAGATCGATCAAGGAATAAAGTGTTCTGATCGGGCTCATGATAGGTGAAAATTAGACTTATTCTTAAGATGCTTGAGATTTTAGGTTGCCTTTGAATCAAAGAGCTACAACTTTTCAAATTGTTGAGCTGAAGATGATATAGATGTCGCACTATGCCTAGTGGAAGAGGGATTGTTGATGTGCTAGCTGAGATATTGATGTAGACAGATTTTAGGATGTATAGACAGTCATCGGCTATGCGTAGCCTCATGTATATTTTGATGTAGATCACATAGATTTCATTCTTGGATAGAAATGTTAGTAAAGATAGAAGAATAAGAAGAATAAGATGAATGATTTTGACCATTGATTTTGATGATTTGTTCAAAAGATCCAACAAGTCTATGATCCACTAAGACTTTATTAGAGGTGGTGATGAGAAATGCATGATGATGATGATGATGATTTTCTCATATCTTGGGATTGGTATTTTTCATCATTCCTTATTTTTGATATAACACATAGACATGATGCATCAAGATATTGATAACCAGGACAACATTGTATCTAGTGTAATGGACTTTGACTTTGTAAACATATAAGATAGTTCTTGTTCACACCTTGACATATGAAAACCTTGTTGGAATGTAAGTTAGAAGCTTATAATATATTAGACCAAAGCATACTCAATAGTCAACAGTGTACTCCAAACAACTTCCCTACACACAAATAAGTAAGTATGCACCAAGGTTATTTTATAAGAATACCCATAAGCACGATAAAAAAAAGATAATGATCGATGCCCCATTCCTTTCTCTCTAAATAATTTTGATAGACATCATCGAGAGGTCCTTGGAATGGGTCACTAAAATAAATCATAAGAAAATATTAAAGATAAAAAGTCAGTGTTATCTATATCTCTTGCCAGTTTTACCTTAGCTAAGGTGATTTATGATATTGATGTCCATCACAGTAAGGATACATCCTAACACATGTTGATCAGATAGTTGTTTGATGTAGGATGATGATGAGCTTTATGATAAGTCGTTGATATAAAATTCACTAACGCATTTACCTATGATCTAGACTTGAGATTTTGACACTTAGGTTCTCACTTTACAACTTGTTATACATGCTTTCTATTTTTTTTTCCAAAGGTTGAAGGTGATGATCGATTTATTATGGATGGAGGTTTATTTCTGGTGAAAGCGAGATGGGATGGTTGGTTTTGAATTTTTTGGAATATTTCAATGTTTTTGGTATTTTTAAGAGTTTATATAAATGTTTTGGGATTTTCCAAGATATTTGAGGTTGTTTAGTTCTTTTGAATGTTTTCTAATGTTTTTATGCTTTCTGAGTTTTCAAATGTTTTGGGGTTTTCTAAGTTTGGATGTTTTTGGTTTTTTCAATTTTCAAATGTTTTTGTGTTTTTTGATATTTGGATGTTTTGGGGTTTTTTGAGTTTCAACCAAGAACCTAACCTAAAAGACCTATCCTAGGGGTCTCAAGGGTTGATCAAAGATAAGCCTTTCCTATGTTATATACATAGAGACCATGTAGTTTGACTGACTCAATTTCTTTAAAGATGAAGATATGAACAGTTGAGAAAATTTTAGTTTATTATGACGGACTCCTAAAGGAATGACCTAGGATGTCTCAGGAGCACATCAATGATGGCCTTGCCTACATTCAAGTTTAGAGACAATGTAGTTTGACATGGTACTTTTTTTGGATTTTTGATGTTTTGACCTTTTTAGGGTTTTTGATGTGTTTTGGATGTTTTGGATTTTGACTTTACAATTTTTAAATGTTTCTGGATTTTAGCTGTATAGGATTTTGTAAATTTTTTTGGATTTCGATGAAGTTTTATGAATGTTTTTTGGAATTTGATAGGGTTTTAAGGAAAATGATACCTAGATCATGATGTCGATGTCACATTGTGAGATATAAGACATGGATCAAGAGTTATTTGGAAACAAGAGTGCAATAGCCTACCCCCAAGTGTCTAGCAATGTTTCATAGATCAATGAACAAATCAAGATAGGTAACGTATATGTGAAGTGTTTGATATAGTTTTATTATGCTAGATATGGGCTATGGGACTTCACAAGATAAAGTGGTAAAGATCCTATAAAAAAAATTCATGAGTAGAGTTGAAGTATACACTGAACCTTTGTCAAGATCAAGATAAAGTGGGATATCTGGATTAATCTGGATTGGATGGATGGAGGGAATATTGGATTTATCATGAAAAGGATTATATGCTTCTATCTAAGAAGGTCCATATAGGTGCTCAATTCTACTCATGATTCTTGTTTGCCAGGTTTTCATCATAGTAATTTCCCAAAGTGCCACCGTAGTGTTTTCACTAGAGGATGATTTTTATTTTTACTATTTTCTTGAATTTTTTATTTTCTATTTTTTTTATTTTTATTTTTTGGAAATTTTACCCTCATGTTGAACCACCTAGTGGTATCGATGTAGAGGCCACTATCATAATGTTCCAGTGAGATCTTTTTTGAAGAAGTTGCTTTGCTAGGATACAAGCACTTGAATGCAACCTTGAGGAACTTTGATTTTCCTTGTGGATACTAGAATTAACCTTGTCTATGTGTGCACATCATGATATGGTACCTTCAAAATCCTTATGATGAAGGGTAGCTTCCAATGCACGGTCAATGCAAGAATTGGATATTGTGAATGGAGTGTATGGTGACATGTATGAAGGAATATGAAATGGATTGGTTGATGGTTTGGAACCTTTGACTCTCCAAAATTTGTGATGCAGGAGCATCCAGTGGTGTAAGGGCAATCTTGCATCACCCAAAAATAGTTAAATTTCAAGTTTCTCAATTTTTAGATGTTTTTACATTTTTGGATACCCTTTTCATCATAATGAAATTCCCAATTTACAGTTTTTATTTTCTATTCCTAAGTGGAAAGATATTGCAGTTTTAGTTTCGTAGATTTGCACCTAAAAATCTTATGAGTTAGATTTGAGGCACCTAGAGTTCCCGGATCAGACCTAAAACTTTCCAAAATTGGCATAGTGTATTTCACACGTATTATTGACTTTGAGACCTTTCCAACGGTTCAAACGGTTTGCGAATTGGAGTCCCGGATCAAAAGTTATGGCCCCGGGAAGTTGGCGCACTTTCTAGAAGATACAATTGCAAATGCTCTTTTGAAATTTGAACTTCATGTTGTAAATTTTTGGTGCCAAACTGCCTAAACTCAAATTTGAATGTTTTTTTGGCTCCAAACTAAAGAGGAGCTCTATTTATGGGTGGGTTTCTAATTTTTGGGTAACTTTTTGGGGACAAGCTCACATATTGAGAAAGGGTGATTTTGTAGCTTTCTGTAACTTGCATGTATTGTAGAACTTGGGGATTTGAGATTCTCTGCATGTAAGAAGCTCCATTTTTTGAATAATAAAATTATTCTCTTATTTGTGGGTTATTTTCTAAGTCTCGGGCTACGCCCTCATCAAGTGGTATCAGAGTGAGGTTTTCTTGAGCGTGTGGACAGATCATCGATCGTGAGGTAGTTCGTACCAATACCATGGTTGTGGGTCGAGGTCAAGAAAGATGGCTCCAAGAGTGATGCCTGGTAGGTGTGGTGGTGCCAGAGGTGGTCGAGGTGGAAGAAATGCTAGTGGAAGAGATGCACTGGCAACCCTCCAAAGACAAATTGATGTGTTACAAGAGCAGTTGAGAAGAGGGTTAAACCTGAGGGAGGAAAGTGAGGATGAAGGAGAGGAAGAAGGTTCAAATGTAGAAGAGGAAGAAGAAGCAATTGATCAAGACCAAATGTAGCTAATAAGGGCCATCTCAAAGATCGGGAAAAGACCCAGAGCAGAAGTTCCTAGTTATTCTGGAAGTCTGAACCCGGAAGAGTTGATCAACTGGATCAATGAGCTAGAAGAATATTTTGAGTATGAAGAAATAGAGGACCTAGATCAGGTTAATTTTGTGAAAATGAAGTTGAAGGGCCATGCCAGTATTTGGTGGAAATAGGTCCAGTTGGAAAGAAATTGAAGAGGAAAAGGAAATATCACCAGATGGGATCGCATGGTAGAGAAACTGAAGAAGCAGTTCATTCCAGTGGACTACGAGTTAGATCTATTGAAAAAATTGCAAGGGTTGAAGCAAGGAAGCAGATCTGTGAAAGAATATACTAAATATTTTCACAAGATAATCATCAAAATGGGCCACATAGAGACCAATAAGGATAAGGTAGCCCGATATCTTAATGGGTTATGACCAAGCATTCAGGAGGAGTTAAGCCTAGTCAGAATTACCACCATTGAGGATGTGTATCAGTTTGCTCTAAAGGTGGAAGAGAAGCTGAACAAAAGATTTGATGGCAAGCAAAAAGGACGAGGAGGTCAAAGTGGAAAGGGTAGTGGAAGACCTTCTGGAAGCCGAAACGATGATGAAAAGAAAAGTGAAGATGTGGGTACCAGCCGAAGCCAAAGGAATGACAACTTCTACCACCCTCGTGATCAAAACAGTGGTGATCAAAGAGGTAGAGGATGAGGAAGATATGGACAAGGATCTGGAAGAGGTGGTTTCAAAGGAATGTGTTTCTAGTGTGGTGAAGAAAGGCATCGAGCCTATGAATTTCCACAACACCAAGGAAGGGCAGACAAAAGGCCAAAAGGTCGTGGAAGGGTTGCGCATGCAAATGAGGAGGCCCAATCTGAACATTCAGATGATGTTGAAAGGGGAGAAGCCCTAGTGATTAGGAGAGCCCTGGTGACTAAGGAAAAGGAACCAAAATAGAGGAAGAATTCGTTTCACACAAGGTGAAAGTGTGAAGGAAAATGTTGTGATGTCATTATTGACGATGGGAGCACCAATAATCTGGTGTCAGAAGAGATGGTCACAAAGTTGAAGCTGAAGAGGGAAAGACACCTGCATCCATATCGGATTGCCTAGTTGCAGAAAGACCACAAAGTTTTGGTCAATGAGTAGTGCCTAGTAAAGTTCAAGATCGGGAGCTACCATGATGAGGTACTCTGTGATATCATCCCCATGGATGCATGTCACATGTTGTTGGGGAGGCCGTGGCAGTTCGATAGGTGAGCTATACATGATGGCCATGCAAACACTTATTCCTTGACAAAGGATGGGGTTCTCACAAGTTGAAACCCCTAAAGGAGACCGAAGAAAAGGTATGCAGTAGTGCTAGAATTTGTTATGTAGATGGAAGAAAATTTTAGAAGGTATGAAGCATAAGCGTGTGTGTTATGCATTGATTCCTAGAGTGAGTAAGGAGGATAGTGAGAAGGTTCCAGAAGAAGTTTCTGGGATGTTGGATGAGTTTCAAGATATTGTTTCTGATAATTTACCTAAGGGTTTACCACCAATAAGGAAGATCACCATTAGATTGACTTGATTCCTGGAGCTAGTTTTCCAAATAAGGCAGCTCATAGAATGACTCCAGCAGAAAATGAGGAGTTGAACAGACAAGTTCAAGAGTTGTTGAAAAAGGGTTTGATATGGGAGAGTTTGAGTCCATGTGTAGTACCTGCAGTACTAGCACCAAAGAAGGATGGGGAGTGGAGGATGTGTATAGATTCCCGAGCCATAAACAAGATAACAATCAAGTACAGATTTCACCTGCCAAGGATGGATGACCTGATGGACTGTTTGAGTGGAGCTCGACACAAAGATTGATCTCAAGAGTGGATATCACCAGATCTGGATTCGAGAGGAAGATCAATGGAAGACTTCCTTCAAGACCAAAGAGAGCCTGTACGAGTGGTTAGTCATGCCTTTTGGGCTAACCAATGCACCGAGCACATTCATGCGGCTCATGAACGAGGTACTAAAAGAATTTCTGAGAAGTTTTGTTATTGTGTATTTAGATGATATTTTGATTTTCAGTAAGACGTTGGATGAGCATCTGATGCATATTCGGAGAGCCTTTGAGAAGTTAAGAGAAGAGAAACTATTGATTAATCTGAAGAAGTGCAGTTTTGTGAAGAGGGAGTTAGTGTACTTGGGGTTTGTTGTCTCAGCAAAAGGTCTCAAGATGGACCCAGAGAAGGTGAAGGCTATTCGAATGGCCTACCCCAAGAACTACTACCGAGGTGAGATCTTTCCATGGTTTGGCTAGTTTTATAGAAAGTTCATTAGAAACTTCAGTAGTATTTGTGGACCCCTGACTGAAACAATGAGAGGGGATAGAAAAGAATTCAAGTGGAGCACTGGAGTGGCAAAGAGTTTTGAACTGTTGAAGCAGAAGGTAACAAAGCAACCTATTCTAGCCCTCCCAGATTTCAACAAGGTGTTTCAGGTGGATTATGATGCCACTGGTTGTGCCATTGGAGCAGTGTTGAGCCAAGAAGGTAAGCCCATTGCCTAAGTGAAAAGTTAAATGATGCCAAGAGAAAGTATTATGTATATGATCAGGAATTTTATGCAATAGTCCAAGCATTAAAGAAATGGAGAGATTATTTGTTGCCAAAGGAATTTATTCTATATACTGATCATCAGGCCTTACAATACCTAAATAGTCAGGGAAAATTAAATCAGAGGCATATGAAATGGGTAGAGTTTTTGTAGAGTTATACCTTTGTTTTGAAACATAGGAGTGGGAAGTCAAATAGGGTTGCAAATGCCTTAAGTAGGAGGCATACATTGATGAAAAAGATGCGATTGAAGTGGTTGGGTTCAATGAACTTAAGACACTGGAAGATCCCGATTTCACAGAGGCTTGGAAAGCTTGCAAGGAACCTATTACAGTGAACAGGACAAGGTGGCTAGATTTCATAATCCAGGATGGCATGTTATTTAATGGAAGTCAATTGTGTATCTCGAGGAGTTCCATGAGGGAGAACCTGATAAAGGAGAAGCATAGTGGAGGAATGGTAGGACATTTTGGTCGGGATAAGACCATTGCCATTATCAGTGAGCATTATTATTGGCCTCAGTTGTCACAGGATGTGAAGAAGTTTATACAAAACTGCAGGGTATGTCAGATGGCTAAAGGAGTGAGCCAAAATACAGCTTATATCAGCCCTTACCTGTACCAAAGAGGCCATGGGAGGATATAAGTATGGACTTTATTCTTGGTTTACCAAGGACACAACGAGGGAATGATTTAGTCTTTGTGGTGGTTGATAGGTTTTCAAAGATGGCACATTTCATTCCATGTCAGAAGACCCATGATGCAGTCCACATTGCTGACTTGTTCTTCAAAGAGGTGGTGAGGCTACATGGTCTGCCAAAGAGTATTGTTTCAGATCGTGACACCAAATTTGTGGGGTACTTTTGGAGGACCTTGTGGAAGAAGCTGAAGACAGAGTTGAAGTTCGCTATGCACACCATCCACAAACAGATGGGCAGACAGAGGTTGTTAATAGGAGTTTGGGTAACCTACTGAGATGTTTGGTAGGAGATAAACCCAAGGGATGGGACTTGATCTTACCCCAGGCAGAATTTTCTTACAACAATTCTATCAATAGAAGCACTGGTAGATCACCATTGTAGATTGTGTATGGAGGTAGCCCTAGAACAACTCCAAAATTGAGGAAGATGGACCAAGAAAGAAAATAAGTGCTGAAGCCAAGATTTTGCAGAACACATCAAGGATATACATGAGAAGGTAAGAGAACATATTAACAAGATGAATATGTAGTATAAGGCTAAGGCAGATCAAAAGAGGAGGTATAAGGAGTTTCAGATTGGTGATGAAGTGATGGTCCACTTGAGGAAAGAAAGGTTTCCAGTGGGAACATATAACAAATTGAAGATGAAGAAGTTTGGTCCCTGTAAAATTTTGAAGAGGCATGATTCAGGGAATGCATATGAGGTAGAGTTGCCAGATGGATTCAACATTTCCCCTATGTTCAACATTTCAGATTTGATAGAGTATCATGAAGGTGGTGTAGAGGAAGTACCAACGATGGAACAGTGTGGGATTCCAGCACCTACTTCAAAAAAGGAGGAGATTGAAGAAATCCTGGATAGTCATGTGGGAAGGAATACCAGGAACAGGCAGTATGAAGAATATCTGGTGAAATGGAAAGGAAGGCTTGTTGAAGATTCATCCTAGTTTCCTAAGGCAGATGTTGACCATTTTGGTTTTTCCTCCACCATTTGAGATGTGATGGGGTCACTTCTCAAATTACCCTTGGTGTCTGATGCAAGAGCATCCAGTGGTGTAAGGGAAATCTTGCATCACCCAAAAATAGTTAAATTTCAAGTTTCTTAGTTTTTAGATGTTTTTAGATTTTTTTATACCCTTTTTGTCATAATGAAATTCTCAATTTATGGTTTTTATTTTCTATTCCTGGGTGGAAAGATATTGCAGTTTTAGTTTCCCAGATTTGCACTTGAAAATCTTCTGAGTTAGATTTGAGGCACTTAGAGTTCCTAGATCAGCCCTGAAACTTTCCAAAATTGGCATAGCATATTTTGAGTGTATTATTGACTTCGAGACCTTTCCAACGGTTCAAACGATTCACAAATCGGAGTCCCAGATCAAAAGTTATGGCCCTGGGAAGTTGGCGCACTTTCTAGAAGATACAATTGCAAATGCTCTTTTGAAATTTGAACTTCATGTTGTAAATTTTCGGCGCCAAACGGCCTAAACTCAAATTCGAATGTTGTTTTGGCTCCAAACTAAAGAGGAGCTCTATTTATGGGCGGGTTTCTAATTTTTGGGTAACTTTTTGGGGACAAGCTCGCATATTGAGAAAGGGTGATTTTGTAGCTTGCTGTAACTTGCATGTGTTGTAGAACTTGGGGATTTGAGATCCTCTGCATGCAAGAAGCTCTATTTTATGAATAATAAAATTATTCTCTTATTTGTGGGTTATTTTCTAAGTCTCGAGTTGTGCCCTCATCACTTTGGAAGATGAGCGATGATGGGTGGGAATGGAAATTTTAGTGGAATTAGGACCAACCACTAGATATACTTTGTTCTTTCCTTGAGAAGCTTGCTTTTTTATTTGAAGACTCTTTTGATGGATACATTTCCCTTTTTTATTCTGTCCCACATTTTCTTTGACTAATGGAGTTTTTGAGGGATGATTATTTTTATTTTTCTTCGGTATCCATTTGTACTTCGCATGTCCTTTTTTCTTTACTATTTCATTTTCTTTGATGATCTTTGCCTTGCTTTCATAGGAATTCTTCTTTTTACCTTGGTACCAATTTGTGTATGAGATGATGGGTGAATACCAACTCATGATATAGCTATTTGTAGTGTTGACTACATTTTCATCATAAGGATCCTTCATGCCCCATATGCTAATGTTTGTTATAGACAAGATTGCCCCAGTGTTATGAAGGTATTATCAATACCTAATCCTTTTCCCTAATAATGCATCCTTTGATCCATAGCCACTAAATATGACTTGTCATGAACACATGCTACTATGGGTTCTAGTTGTTCAAGAATATGATTTGTTTGCTCTGATTCTATGACATTGTTATTTGTTGATACTACTTCAAAAGATGTTGATGTTGACTCAAAACATGTCGATGATGCACAATCACTATAAGAATCAAGTATCTTGAATATTGCTTGCTCTTGTGTAGGAATATCAGGAGTGGGAGACTCATGTTTTGGATGAATAATGTCTATATGTCCATCGAAAGAAACATCTCAAGGGTGATATCGAGGAAATCTTTGGAGTTTAAATTTTTTTGGAAGATGTCTCTTAGCTCTTATTGAAACTCTAGGGATAGGGGTTCTTGATCCTATCTTGATTTAGAGTAACTTTCGTTATCATCAAGAGCCTCCTCTTGATATGATCCTTGGGCAGATGATAGATCATTGATAAAAGACTCTTCACAATAGTCAGTAGGCATTGGTGTAGTAAGGGATATTTATTGCTCTTTGGGAATTTCTTCAACATTCCCAATCATTGAGTCATATGTGGGAGAGATATCACAATATGATATCGACTTGATGTCATTACGATATAGAATATAGCTAAACACTATTGATGGTTTTGGACTTTGTTTTAAAAGAGTATCTTGATGCTTGTCTGATTCCTCATGTTGTGATAAATAAATATGTCCCACCGTGGTATCACATGTATTGTTTACATTTTTTGAGGTTGATGCCTTTCCTGAATCTTTTACTTTTATATGATTAGGCATAAGGTTTGTGTAAATTTTCAAATTTTCATTCCCAGATTTTTTATCAACATAAATGTCTCCTTTTTTAATAAGATCTTCTATTAGATGTTTGAGTCTAAAAAAACTCTTTGTGTTATGACCTTTGTATTGGTGAAATTCACAAAAATGATCATCTCTATAGCTCTGAGGTTTGACTTATGGATCTTGATAGTTCAAGAAATTTGGGAGTGTGATAAGATTAGACTATATCAACCTCTTCAACACATCCTCCATAGGTTCCCCTAAGGAAGTGAGTTGTCTCTTAGGAGCACTATGTGTTTTTTGTTGTCCATGTTGAGTGTTTGTATCATTGATCATTGGTTGATTGTTTGGTGGTTGCGCATATAGTTGTTGTGTGTTCATGGGTTGGGTCTTTTCTTGTCTAGGAGTAGTTAAGACCACCTTTACATCGACAAAACCATCACTAGTAACATTTTTGTTCTTGGCCCAATAGCAGGGCTTGTCATTATAACTAGTGGATAGGTGGTTGTCTTTATACACGTGTGTTTCCTTGTGAGATTAGGGCTCTCTTGATGTTAAGGGCTCTAGGGAGAAGCTCATCATATGAGGTAATGCATTGCATCTTCAAGTGGAAGGATAGATATGGATCAACATTTGCTATGATAATCCCCACTTGTTGTTTGTCAGGATGGTCTACTTACTCTTACTAGCTTTCTGTCTCCACCATTGTAAGAAATTGGTGAAAGATTCTCCTTTGTTTTGTCTGAGAGTATACAAAACTTCTAGACTTATGTCCATGTCAAGGTTAAAGGAGAAGTGATCTATGAATTTATCTGTGATTTCCTAAAAAAAATTGATGCCTAGAGATAACTGTGAAAACCAATCCATCGCAGGACCTATTAAACTTCGTGGGAAGAGGTGCATCAAATAGGAATTATTATAGGCCACCTCCATGCACATGACTTTGAATTCCTTGACGTGATCCACAAGATTTCCTCTCCCTTTGTCTTTATCAAATTTGGGTACCTCAAATCTAGGAGTAAAAGGTAACATTTTGATGTTTCAATCTAATGGATAAGGGCATAGGTTTTGTTGTGTATGGGGCTTCTTCATCTTTCCCATTCAAAAATCATACATTTCTTGTGATAATTCCTTAAGTTACAATGCTATATCATCTTTTGGGTTTGGTGGAGGAACATATGTTGTGTGTTGTGGGATGGGAGATGGGTTGTACATGGGATTCTAATATGATGAGGTGTTGTATGGTGTGTATGGTGTTGTACGATATTGTGAAGGTGATTGTGGTGGAGGGGTATATGTTCCCAATGTGTTTGGGTTGATGATGTTTTGTTGAGGGTTGTATAAACCCTATTGTTGTTGTTGTACAAGCAATTGTTGTTGTTGGGCATACTACTGAGCTTGTTGTTGGGCTTGTTGTAGTTATTGTATGAATAGGGCTTGATGTTGGGCTTGTTGTTGTTGTTGTGTTGCTAAGGCTTCTTGTTGGGCTTGTTGTTTTTGTTATGTTGCTAAGGATACTTGATTTTGTTGATGTTGTTGTTGTGCTACTAAGGTTGCTTGTTGTTTTTATTGTGCTACTAAGGCTACTTAATTTTGTTGATGTGCTACTAAGGCTTCTTGATGTTGTCATTGTGCTACTAAGGTGGCTTGATGTTGTTGTTGTGCTAATAAGGTGGATTGATGTTGTTGTTGTGCTACTAAGGCTTCTTGTTGTTGTTGTTGTTGTTGGACGACTTGTTGATAATCATGTTGTTCTTGTTATAAAGCGAGGGAATGTGCTTACAATCTAGGATGAGTTGGTTGTTGGGACATCTATGATGGGATTTGGGTGTTTATGTTTTGTATGGGTTTCAGGTTGTTGATGAGAGGTTGGTGGTTCCATTGGTTCAACATTCCTTGCAAGAGGGTGGATTGAGATGGAGGAATGTAAGTTTGAGGTCCCATTTGATTTTACATGGTGAGGGGGACCAAGAGGAAAGATGATGTTGGTTCCATTTGATATTATGATGGTAATGGCACATTCAAAACTTGTAACTGATTGAAATGACTCCCTTGAGTGATAGGTAAGGGGTTCCCTTATTGTATTTGAGGTGGGATCAAGGTATTACCTTGGTTAATGGGATTTGTAACCAAGGTGTTGTTTTGATTTGGGTCAATGATATATGGGTTTGATGTGGATGGTGGATTGACTTGGGTAGCTTGGGTAACCACTTGTTTCGATGTGTCAATGAGATTATTGGAACTACTTTTCAAGGGTTGAGTTTGTGTGAGAGTGTTCACTTGCCCTTGTTTTCCTACTTGAGGCACTTGGTCCACATTACATTGTGTAACATTAGGCATACTTGGGGTATTTCTAGTGATGGATGAAGATGATTGCGCTTGAAATGTTGAGTTTTTTATGGCATCATGGAATGTAATTGGTTTTCCAAATGTTGGTGTCCAACTTGTGTTTCGGGGAAGGTTGATGGTTAATGTAATCATCATGTTGTGAATACCCATAGTTGTGTTTGTTCCTATACATGAAGTGAGACCAAGGTTGGTTCCTAGCCTAGTTGCAAGACTAGATGTTAAAGGTTGACTTGGCACAAGGGATGGAGTTGGTTGAATCATAGATGAAGTCAAGCCTTGTGTCAATGATTTTGCAACAAATCATGGGGAAATTGGAGCCACATTTTCTAAGGCTTAGTGTTCCATGATTTTTTCCCTAGTAATTCCAAATGGATTTTTCATGACATCTTCTATCTCATACAGCCCTAATGGAGATGAGGGTTGTTGTGATGGGGTAACTTGACTTCTTGGATCAAATTCTTGAGGATTTGGATCAATGATGGTAGATCTGATACTTTGTTTTTCTTCATGATTCTCTTGTGTTGTGATCTTGTTGTTACCATAGATTGTAGGTCACCTATGGGAGAGTTTTGTTGAGATTTGTAATGTTTAAACTCTCTAGTTGACTCAAATTTAGGTAAAAGGGACCCTATGAGTCTTTTTGGAGCAATTATGATAATGAGAGATAAAAAGGTGGATGATATGGGAAGTGATCTTTGCAAAAAATTTGGGACAACACTTTTGACTTGAGAGTTTGATGTTGGATGTTTCATAAAGGGTATTTATGAACTTGGAAATCTTTAGCGTAGACTCGTGACCTTCAAGATAAACTATCTCAAAGATGATAACTAACTCAACTAAGTGCATGGAAAAGGATGCATTTCACATACAAAGTAGCTAGGTTAGGGGTTGGTTTGATAGATGTACAAGTCAAAAAGTGTTGTTGTATTCAAATATTTTGCAAAGTTTGGTGAAGTGAAGGATGAAATTTGATGGAGGGGTGAGTGAAATGTTTGAACCAATTTTGACCTAGAGTGAACCTTTTTATTGAAGACCAAGGTAGTGAGAAACATGTTATACCTCTAAAGTGATCAAACCCTAAGGACTCAATGATTTTCGTAAAAATAAGACTCAAATGATTTATGAAATAGGACCTAATGATTTTGACAATGGAATTCAATGACTTTGGATAATGGAACTCAATAATTTTGACAATAGAACTCAATGGTTTTGGACTCAATGTTTGAAATTTTTTCCTTGTATGATAGCAGGCATAAGGTTTGGTTGTTCAATTGGAGTGATTGGTTTCCAAATGTTCATGTGGGGTTCAATTTGTCAATTTATCTTGCTTAAATAAGTTTCTTTTTACAACAAACACTTTTCTTGATTATGTTTTTGAACTAAATGTCTATGTCATAAAACATCATAAATTTCATAATGTCCATTTTGTGAAAATCATAAGGTTGAAGGCATCGTTTCTTATATTAATTTTGGTAAGTATGGATTGAGATATAAACCAAAATACTTAGAAGTCTCTAAGAATAAATTCTTAGGACAAGCATTAATATCAAGGTTTTGTCAAATGGTATCCATACTTAGACCAAAGGGTTTGAAATTTTGAAAAGAATTTGTTGAAATTTGTTTACAATGTTTTGGAACCAAGCAAAGTATTGAACTGGCTCACAATCATTTACCACCTAGGTTGAATGGCCATACTTGTTGAGTCACCACTTGGATTTCTCCAAACACTAAGACAATGCGAACAATTAGAGATTTGGTGACACTGGCTCCCCTCCATGGCACACACTTCTCAAGACCACCAAATCTCAAAATCCTAAAGATCTTAAGATCCTAAAGATTTTTCTATTTCAACAATGAATAGTACAAATGTGGGGTGGCTTCAGAATGATTGTTCTTGCACCAACAAGCATTAAGGATTTTTGGCTTCTAAACAATGGTTCTTAGTAACAAACTAAGGACACCTAGCTATATACACACCTATTTTGCCACTTAAGGATCTTACTACCATTCTCGTTTCACTTAAGGCATGATACTAGGTGCAGTATGTTATATAGTCCAGGATAGAAGGTACTTTCTTGTGATTTTCCAACCTTTAATATAGCCTTCCAGTAAACGTGCTTGCAAGAACTTTCTTATGAGTTTCTCGTTGTGGAGTGTGTCTCATAGTAAGTCCTCTCTTAAGGGTGACACAAAGAACAAAGGTGTACTTAATTATTTCTCTTCACCCAAGATTGCAAAAAGTTCAAGGGGATTGGATACATAATATAAGTCCACACAAACAATGAAGTACACTTGGAGTGTTTCTCTTCACCCAAGATCACATGAATCATAAGGGGATTGGATACGCACTACAAGTGTGTCACAACAAAGCAATAACTCATTCATTTTAACATCTATAGCTAAGATGAATTCATTTTATGCACCAAAAAAAAATTTAAGTTGCCTTGTTCAATTTTAAGCCCAAATGAAAATGATGAAATGAGGGTTCAATTTTAGCCAACTTTGAAAGTGAATTTTTAAGCCAAATTAAAGCTAGTTGTCATAAGATTGCAAGTTTTAAAACCCAATGAAATTTTAGCGGTACTAAAACATAAAGCAAAGCAACATATGATGGGTTATCATTTCCCCACAAGTGTCAAAACACTGTTACAATAACTACAACTATGAAAAACCAAAAATTAAAATTTTCAATTTTTTTTGGTTTTTTCTATGTTGTAGTAAATCACATTTTTGAAGGCCTTCAAAGTGGAATTTTGGGTTGAAACTTGCATTGGTCCCTAAAAATTGATTTCCATAGGCACTGAACTTTTATGAATTGAATTAGTCCTCTTGGAGAGCTTTCCAATGGTGCAAATGGATTCGAATTTTGAGCACCAAGTAGAAAGTTACAACCCCAACAAGTTGGGATAAATAATTTCCTAGTTTTTTTTCAAATTTGCAAAACCCAATTAGCCTATAAACCAGAAAAATGTTAGAGGCATGTTGACACTCTGATGAAGTGAAAAAAATAAAACACATGTTGAAAAATGATCGTTAAATTTCTTACCATAGTTGGGTGTCTCTATTCACAATAGCATCATTCTGGTGAACTAGGGTGTCGCTCTAGTGAATTTGGGAACGCTCTATAGAGAAAACAGTGATGACAATAGCATCAATATTTGGTTGGGAATCACCGTTTACAAATCTTTGATACCTCTAGAAATTATTAGTGTCACCATTTGTTTAATCAGTGTTGGTGTATTTAATAGGAATCATTGTTTTAGATGATGATAGCAACGCTATATGGCAAAGCCCAACAAAGGCATCGAAAAAATAAAAAATGAACGAAATTCAAGATAGAAATTGATTAAATTTGATCATTTTCTCCCTCCTAGTGCCAAAATGTCGACCAAGGATATTAGTAAGGGTTTATTACATTTCATCCATGAAGAATCAAAGCATAACATAGCCACTAATGCTCAATGTTAAATAAGGTCATTCAAATGAAAGTTAAACTAAACATTATGAACTATGAAATAATTTAAATTTCTACCCTAACCCATTTAAAACTTATCCCATTTTAGAATTGGTACTGTGTTGATGTGGAACAATGACCCTTTCCCAATCCTATAATTAGTGAGCATGTTTCAATCAATTCTATTCAAGAGAATCAATGAAATTGTTGTTATATGTGAATGAAAACATGATGTATGCTAAATTGAGCATGATGCAAGAGTTAATCTACCATGATTTTATGCTAAAA
Source organism: Sequoia sempervirens (assembly GCA_007258455.2). NCBI lineage: Eukaryota > Viridiplantae > Streptophyta > Pinopsida > Cupressales > Cupressaceae > Sequoia > Sequoia sempervirens. The sequence goes on from VDFB02281492.1 coordinate 750,460,316, forward strand.
GATGTAGATATGCAATTTCTAAGCTAATCTAAATGAGATTTAAACTAAAAGATTCAAACCCTAATTATTTATATAGCAAAATGGATGCATGCAAGCCATTAATGGAAGCTAAGATATTATGCAGCTAAAAATGAACTAAAATATGCTAAATGTGTGCAAAGATGAGTATGAGTGTAAATGATTTCAACAACATAAGTTTTCTCCTAGGAAGATGGTTCCATTTGTCTCCAAATAGTGATATAATTATAGGAGAGCAAATGAGAAATGAAGGTTTGAGATAAAAAAGGATAATCAATGGTTAAGGATGGAAGAAGTTAGAGGAATGGATAATGGATTCTCATCAATGGGTGAGAATGTGCAAGATGATATTTAATCAAGGGTTCTCATTCCTTCCAAACAAGCACACTTTTGACCTATACAAGAGGTCAAAAGTTAACTTGCACAAGAAGTCACAAGTTAACTTGCATATGAAGCTAAGTAAGAATATTCACTTTTTCAAATGATTGGAGGAGGGAGAATATTCTTTAAAATATTCTCATGGGTGAGAGAAAAGGATATTTTGCAAATTAAAACAAAGTTTAATTGTGCAAAAGGGGATGGAATATTCCATGGGAATATTCCCCTTTTGGAGGAATGTTCAAAGGAGGAATATTCCCTTGCAAGTGGGAGAATTAGATTTATTAGTAATTTGATAATCAAACAAAGTTTCAATTATTCAAATTACGAGAATTAGAAGATTTAGATGATATCCATTAAATTAAATGATTTAATGAATGGGGGAAAGGTGAAATGACATTTAATTAAATAACTTAGGGTTATTTAATTAAATAAGAAGACTTAGGGAATTAAATTAAATTAAATAGTTTGATTTATTTAATTTAATGAGATGAAATGTTAGCGTGAAAGGGGGAAATAACCTAATTAAATTAATTAGGTTAATAGATGCAAATGATGCAAGTAATTAAATAACTAAATTAATTTAATTAATTAAAGAAAAGAGGATGGGTTTGAGGATGAAATGGTGCTAGTTAGCCAATGTGATCCATTGAGACATTTTTAGGTGTCTATAGAGAGTTATGCTAGCATTCAATTAATAATACAAGAGCTTTGGATAAAATGTACAAAAACCAAAAGTGGATCTAGGATGGTGATAGAGAGGAACTTTCCATAAAAAAAGGAAAAATTTCCAAGGACAATAAATCACTTCTCTAGTGTCTGACAAAAATTTGAAATTATTTTTCTTGTGCGGACATTATATGGCCTAAATATCTAAGTTGTCACACTTTCCTTCTATAACATTAATCTAAGACCTATACAATTAAAGGGGGAAAATACTTGTGTTGCATAGGATATTTCCTCCATCAAAGCCCTTGTTGGTGTTCATACCTCCACAATAGTAATAATAATGATGATAAAGAGTGCATGCTCTTAAGGGAATAGAGGTGAAGCAAATAATAAACAATATTGTAAATAAAATAACATGAAATAAAGTTACCATATGCGTGAAACCTTGTTGGAGTGATGTCATATCACAAGTCACCACAAAGGATTTTATTAAGAAGGAATATGTGTCCTTAAATACCTACAAGGGTTAGTATGAATAACAAAATAGTCTTCACAAATAGGGAGCTCTAGAATTCATGTAGAGAAGAATAGAGAGAGAGAGAGAGAGAATGATTATAGATAATTCACATGTGTGTTTTAATGTGTAAATGAGAGAGTTTTTTTTTATATATTCATCCCAAGTTATTTTTAGAGGGTGAGGCCAACAAGTTACATCACACAATGTAACAAGACTGACATTCCAAGTTTTAAATTTTCAAGCTAATAGGTAGGACACTAGCATAGGGCACTAATAAATTATTATAGATAATTCACATGTGTGTTAATGTGTAAATGAGAGTTTTTTTATATATTCATCCCAAGTTCTTTTTAGAGGGTGAGGTCAACAAGTTACCTCACACAATGTAACAAGACCAACATTCCAAGTTTTAAATTTTCAAGCTAATAGGTAGGACACTAGCATAGGGCACTAATGTCCAAGTGATTTTTTTCCTTGAAAGGTCCATTAACAAGGGACTAAACTAACTTTATTAATTAATCCCAAAAATAGGTACACCGTAACCACACTTTAAACCAAGTTCTAAACCTAGAATGAAATTGTAAGAGACAAAAATTATGATGTTATATTTATCCCCCACTTTAGTGGGGTATTAAATTACATTCATACATACACTAAAGTATGAGGAATCCAACTCTCTTTTCCCAAGCATTGAAGGCTTGAATTTTTGCTAAGTTGAGATATGCACTAGGCCCCAAGCTTAAAATTTTATGAGTCACAAAAAACATGACATCAAATAATATATGCATACATACATACATTTAAGAATTTAGTAAACATGAGATGAGATAAAGAATGGATGAAACATATATGAAGCATACACAAAACATACATGAAGAATACATGATGTATACATAGATCATACATGAAGAATACGTGGAGAGTAAAATTCATACCACAACAATGTTAGTACACACTATCCAAAGAAAAAAAATTGAGTTAGTAAGGTAAGGAGACCTCAGTATGAAGAGGTCATCTCAATACCAAGCATCATCCCCTAGATGAAATTTACATAGAGGAACTATAAATAGGAGAGAAGAATTTAGTGAGTTAATTGATTGCTTCAAAGGATGAATATGTGTAAAAATGTGAGGAGAAATCAATACGAATGAGGAAGGGCATATGACTTAGGCACTAGCTTGCCTAGTCACTAGGGGTCATGCAAATTAAAAAGCCCCCATGGATCACATGATAGAAATTTTTGTTATGCTATGTGTTTCTAATGGCTTGAGGAGAATACAAATAAAAAATTCCACAAGGGATGAATCAATAACCACACCTCAAGGGCCATTATGAAAAAATCACCATATGGTGTATAAATCAATAAACCAAAGCTCAAGAAGACTGAAAATAGAAGGGTGAATGTGTGGATGTACATATGAATAGGTGATATGCTCCCCCTTAAAACATTATTATATTTACTATGGTGATATGTAAGGAAAAGAAGTGGAAAGAAAGAAGTGAGGAGATCTTTAAAAAGTATGTAAACCTCCCAAAACTAGTTATCCTTGCCCCCCAAGTGTATAGGTGAGGAAAACCATTCTAGAAACCATTGTGTTACTAACATATACAATGTATTGTTGCAAGTAATATTGTATCACCATGAATTATAATGAGAATACACAGAGAGATACAAATGCTACATAGTAGGAGCAACAAAATAGAAGAAATTTTATTAACTAGAAGGAATGGAAAAAAGGCGAAACCTAATGTCACTTTTCATGCGACAAGAAAATATGTGCATCAATAAATGAAATAGTAATGGCACCAAAGTCAATAATTTTTATTTTATTACCTAAGGCCTAGCATTCGTTTCTGGAATGGCCAATCACTTGATGATATGCACAAAAAGAAGGATTTTTTTATCATGTTTATGAAAGTTATTTCATGTTGGAGGAGCGCTTTAAGAAGGCTCAAAAAAAATATTCTCTTGCTCAGATAGAGGATGTGGAGTAGGAAGAAATTCTCTCTCTTGTGAATAAAGTTCTAACTTCTCACAAGAGGAAGACAAATATATCAAACAATGGAAGATGGGAAGTAGAAAAAGGAGAAGGTTGGTAACCTAAACCCTCTTTAGAAAAGCATAGTGTAAGCTTCACAAGAAGCTTAACTAATTGTTCCATGAACCCTAAATTGTTTCCATTATATCCAAGTTTAGTAATAATTTTGAATACAAGCCCATAATTTATCTCCAAATCAGATGGAGGAGGAGTGACCATATTGCTAATCTTGTCAAAAAGAGAAGTATGATCACTTTTTAAAGAATCAATATAATTGAAATTATTTCATTTATGCATGCAACATTTCAAGAAGGAAGGGAATTGGAATGAAGAGCGAGAAAATTGATGTTAAGAAAAGTATCAATTATTATATCCTCTTGTGCAAAAATATACCCATGAGTATGATAAATCTTGGGAGAGGGACACACACAAGCCTCATCACCACCTAAATAAGTACCATCAAAGGTATGGAAAGAAGCATCTATAAATTATGTAATAAAATAGATAACATATCTATGACAAGAAATATCTACCAATAATGTAAGAAAGGAAATGAAAGGAGATGACAAGATAGATATGTTAAAAGAATAGAAGGTGTTTTAATTTTATAAATTTATAATGAAAGAAAAGAAAAAATAAGATAAGTGATTCACTTTCTAAACTAAAAATACAATTTTGTGAATGGTAAATAAGATATTTAATAATCTAATATATTAATCAAGTAATACATTAACCTAAATCAATACTTCTACCATACAACATTTATAACACGAATCACCAAAAACTCAAGGCTTGGCTACTATCCTCAAGGAAGAGTCAAAGTGTTTGGTGGGGATTTGTTCCTTTATTTTAATTGTGTACCCCATGTTGGCAAGAGACACTGAAAATGCATTTAGGTGTTGTCATTGATGGAAACCCTAATCAGTGACTTATTTTCACATCATCATTTGATCCCATCGGCACATAGATTGAGGACAGTCAGGAAGAACAGAGCATCCGGCATATTTGTGATCATAGATTCACTTGCAGATTTTTAGTTGTTATTTCAAGTTGTGGATCTCATGGAAGGTTTATCAGTGTATTTCTTGTGTTCTCCAGAAATCTTGGTGCCTCATACCAAGTTTTGTGTAAATTTGGTTATATGGCTGATATCTTTCAGTTTATCAGTATTTTGGGGCTGACTCAAGTGATATAATGTGTTGTGGATATTCAAGGAATGTTTATTCGAACATTTTTGTGTTTGATCATTATGTTTTGGGTCCTAGATAAGTTGTGGATGACTATTGTGGGTGCGCATTGGATATTACTTAAGATTTGAGTCGACAGTTGCTAATATTTATAAGTTTTATTGAAGTCAACTTGTAGTGACTAAATCTTTTGTTGCGGATATATATAAGTGATTAGTTACATCATTTTGGTGAGTAAGATATGTGCAAAAGATGTGTTGAAAGGTGTTGTGACTATTAGAAGGCTGATTAATTGATTATGCACAATTTCACTTGTGCATTAATATTTTTGTGAAGCGAGCAAAGCAGAGCAGAGCAGAATTGCAGAATTAGTCTAAAGGACAAAAGATCGCTACTGAGCTTAACCAGAACTGAAATTAGGCATTTGTAGATGCTATTCTCTCAATTCATTTTCTTGTATCTAATCCAAATCATTGTAAGGAAATGTTCCTTTCTATTTTGAGTAGTGAACTCTAGGAAGTGTGCCTGAATGCAAGTGCATTCCCGTTTTGTAATATTTCTTTTGGGTATACTCAGATTATATTGTGGATTGGCCATCCACTGTGGTTTTCCCCTAATAAGGTTTCCACATAAAAATCCTAGTGTTATGGTGTTGTGATTGTTTCCTTTCTATTCATACATATTTCTTTTGTTGAATGCTTAAGTGAGTTAAAGGACAGAGTAATAAATTTGATTTTTGGACAGCACTAATTCACCCCCCCTCTCAATGTTGCTTGTTTCCAACAATTGGTATTAGAGCTAGTTCCTTGAAAGAAGTCTAATAGCTTGGGGAAATCTTGGAAGGTGTTTTTCAATGGATACAAGCAATCTTCAACAACTTATGGTGGCCCTAAATGATCTTGACCAGTCAAAGTATTAGAATCGAGAATTGCAAGAAAATATTAAGAGTGCAGAGAAATTCATTTAGTCATTAAAAGAAAAAAATCAATGAATCAAGGGAGAAAAGAAAGGAATTGTGTGATCACCTTAAGCAGAAGAATAGAAGCATGGAAGATGAACAACTCAGTCATACCTTGAAGGAGAAAACAAAAGAATGTGAAATTTTTTCCAAAGAAAATGTTGCCCTAAAGCGTGAGATGGAACCCATTGAATGATGAAAATGAAAAAGGAGATTGAAGATAGAAAGAAGAATGAAGAAAATCTTGCACAATCCTTGAAAGAAAAATTTGAACAATGCAGTTGATTGGACAATGAACTAGAGCAATCTAAAAAAAATGAAGTGCTTGAAAAGTGGCTTGATGACCTCAAAAATGAACTCACTGCTGCAAATGAGTACAAGGAGAAATTCAAAGCAAGCTTGACCAAACTTGATGAACTGATTAAAGGATAGAGGATTTTTGGTGATAGGCGAGGTCTTGGATATGAAGAAGGAGAAATTTCTAGATCTGGACAAAGGAAATTAGATGAATGGAGCTAGAAGGAATCCAATAAGACAACTGAATGCTCAAAGATTCAATGACTATTGTTTTTCTTGCAACAAATTTGACCATATGGCTTCTTAGTGTAGGAGCAGGATGAACACAAGTGGACCATCATTCTCAGGCTAGTGCTTTAATTGTTATAAGTATGGTCATAAGTCAAGTGAGTGAAAATTTTTGATGAATAACTTTCATAGAGATGTCAGATGCTATGCATGCAATAGATTTGGGCATATTGCTAACCAATGCAGATCAAGACAAAATCAATGGAACAATCGGCTTGGACAAAGAAGTGTTGTGTGCTACAACTGCAACAAATTTTGCCACACTGCTAGATTATGTTGGAATAGAAGAGGTTTGATAAAATAGAACATGCAATAGGATATTAAGGGAAAAGGTAAAGTCACTACTAATGCGATTAGGAGGAAAATGCAAAAGAAATGGGTAAAGAAGAATCCCTCTGTTGAAGGAAATATGCTAGCACCAAAATCTACTTCTGGTAATTCCTCTAGGAATTAGTTTTAGGCCTTGTGCCTAGGGGGAGTTGTCAAGAATATCCTTTAACCCCTAAATGAAATTGATACTGGAATATGGACAAGTTGAGTAGGTGCATCAATGGTTTTTAGATGTTGTTTAGCCAGTTGGAGGCAGTATTGTAGAGTTTTGGAGATCCATAGAAGAATCATATATTTCAGTACATGGAAATAGGGTAACTAGATGAATTAGGGTTAAGGCATTTATTGCAACAAAAAGGGCTAGGTGTGCGTACAATAAAAGAACATTTCTATCCTTCAATTATCACTTTACATTTTGAAGGAAAGCAGTTTGGAAAGCCCTAGAGTGAACTTTTCCAAATTGTTGAAGAGATTCAAGCATGAAGAAGGTTCTGCAATCAAACCTTGATCTGATGGAAAGGTATTTATCAAAAAGCTTGTAAATTTTTGAATTTGCAATCATGTCCACTCCTCTAGTTGTTGAATTCAATGACAGACCCCATCCAAAATTCAAATGGCATCCTTATAAGTCTATTGAGACCGACCCCTTAGGCACATCTTCATCTGTACCATATAGAGTTTTGCATATTAAGGATATTAGGGCTTATATATATGCCAATATTGAAGAATTAGGAAGCTCTCAATTGATGAATCTGTATTCCCATCATATAATTCTAGAGGATTTTACTGTAAAGCCATAATTTAAAACCCTAGAAGAGAAGAGGTTCACGCAGTTTGCAAAAATTTCATTATTTGAGGAAAGTGAGTGGGTCTAATATGTTCTGATCCATGTTCATGCCAAATTCATGTGGTTGGATGTGCCATTCAAAATCACCAAAGAGGTTATAAGTGTGGTCACATGTTTGAATTCCACCGATAGACTTCTAGTCTTGAAATCCATGAAGAATGACAAGATTACTGAGGCAACAGGTGCTCAATGGGATAGAAGGGAAATGACAGTAGAAGACATTGCTAAAGTGGATGTGAAATTCACATCAATGGTCATGGGCTACAAAATTTATCATTCAAGCTCGGATAATTTTGTATCTGGTACGGCCATCTATGCAGCTTATGAGATGGTGAAACAAAATGCAGATTATGATTTGTGTGAGTTGCTCAAAAGTTAGTTGATGGATAATTTGGGCAAGATAAAGAAAGATAAGAAAAATAATTTTAAATATGGTAATCTGCTATTGTGTTTATTCTTCTACTTCTTGAATGAGGTTCTGGGAGTTGGAAAAGTGCATTGGAAAAATAATGAACCTATAGTTGTTTAGATAAGGAATGTGTTGTTTGGAATTGGTGATCGTCATGTCAAGAATACTATCCTCTGGGGGTACTTTAAAAATTTCCAGAATATGATGCATGTTAGGGAAAGGATTTCCACTCCAATTGTGGAATAGTACAAAGATTCTATCTACTTCATGGTAGACATTGATCAATGCCATATGGAAGCTACTAATCCCAGAAAAATATGGTTCATGCCTATGGGATACGAAGTAGAGGAGAACATTCTAAGGATGTATGAAAAATGCTTGTTGAGTTCACCTCTGGATCAAGGAGAAAATAGGTTTGGAAATTATGCAGAGAAAAGTATGCGGGTTCATGTGGAATTGAAGAAACTGATGATAGCTAGGAGAGTAAGGAAAGAAGTATAATATTTTGTAGAAAGTATGGGAATACTTGTAGAGAAGTTGAAAGAAGCGAGAAGGAAGAGAGATGAGGCTAAAGCAGCAAAAGAGAAAGAAAAAGCAGAGTCTGCTAGTCTAGGAACATCTTCTGCCTACACCAAATCTACAAGGAGTTCCCCTGCAGCCAAGCTAGCTCATGACAAGGCTTTTGGTAAAAGGAAGAAGAATAAAAGCACAAGAACATATGAAGTCACTTTAGAATATGAAGATGAGGAAACTGAATCTAAAGAAGTTGTGAAAGAAATGAAAGCTACTGGAACTTAGGTTGTCAAGTTAAACAAGGGAAAATCCTCTGATAAAGAAGATAAAGCAAAGAAGGTGAAATTTGATAAACCTGGTATGTCAATTGAGGAAGTTGAGAATGCAGTTGTTAAGGATGGTAATCTCAAGCCCGTCTATGAATTGTATGAAACCTTTGATGAATTTGGTCAAAGAATTCTTGAAGAAGCCACAATTAAACATTTGAACATTTTCAATAAAGTTCTTGTTGAAATCATGTCCAGTTTACCCAAGAGTTTGTATGATATTTTGGAGTCAAGAAGATTGGGTGCTAGAACAGAAGAAGAGAATTTGAGGAAGAGAATTCTTGCTGATTTATGTCCAGAAATGTCAATAAAGGAGATGAATTCACTCCTTGAAAAGGCCAAGAAGGATTTCAAGAGCAAGAAAAGGGTGAATAAACTCATGATTGGTGAAACTGATGTTGTTGTTAGTGAAACCAAGAAAATTTTGGAAGATTTTTTGTCAAAGAATAAGATTAATGTTGAAGTGTATACTGAAAATATTTTAGAAAATGAGGAAGTGAATGCAGATGCTGAAGATTTTTAGATTCCTCCTGATGTAGAAAATATAGAGACACCCATGGAAATTGAAGTTCCTAAGGTAGTATTAGCTAAGGAGAAGGAGGTGCAAAATGAAGAAGTTGAAGTGCCCAAAGACAATCCAGAAATAGTCTCTGAAGAATCCAAGGTTGAATAAGGAAAAGTTTAAGAAATCAGAGTGGAGGCAAGAGGCACTACCGAGGCAGTGAAGAGATCTCTGATGGAATAGCATGAAGATTTTGATCCTGAATTGGATGAAAGGTCAATCAATTTATCCACTTTATCCCCAATTTAAATGATGAAGGTCACTTCAATTACTCAAGCTAAGGCCAGTGAGAAGATTCTTAAGCCTCACTTAGAGGATAGTGAATTGCTAAGCCTTACATCTAAAGTTTTGCAAAAACTAATGCCCACTCATGTCATGGATTCGTCTAGTTCCTCTTCTAGTGGGCTAAAAAAACTCATAAATTTTGTAAGTTCTCACTTTGAATCTTTTGAAAAATCAGCCTTGATTAAAGTGCAAATGGAGTTTAAGGAAAAGAGATTTGGTAGTTTGAGAGAACTGATTGCAAAAGATAAAACTTTGTTAGCCACCTGCATGAGAAATATTGAAGATACTCTGTCTGAAGGAGGAAAAGTGTATAAGTCATGTTTATCTTTGTCTAGATTCACTGAAGCCAATGAGAAAAAGGTGAAGGATATTGAAAAGCAACTGGCTACTATCTTTGATGCTTCTGATCCATTAGCTAGTAATGTTGGTGAGCAAGAAAGTTAGGTAATATCTTTGCTTGACAAAATAAGGAGTCTGAAGCATGAAAATGAAAGGATTGTTGGGGGAACATGAAAACTTAGAGGACTAATCAATATGAAGATTGAAATAATGGAAAATGCATTAAAAGAGGCCAAAGATGCTATGGCAGCTCATGACCTAGTAAATGTTGAAGGTGCAGAAACTCTATCTTATCTACTTTTTGGTCACATAACCATTTTGGAGAGTTTCAAAAAGGTTTGGGACACTAATTTAAGTGTGTTGAAAAATGATTTTTTGTATATCTTCAAATTTGTGTAAGTTAGGTTATGCTTGTACAGTTTTGAAATTTTGGTTTCCCCATTTTTTCCATTGATGTCAAAGGGGGAGAGTTGTATAGTGAAAAATGCCAAATCATCTCAGGGGGAGTTGCATTGTAGTATCTTTTTGAATTTTTGAAGTGGCAGTGTAGTTCATGGTGGTACTGATTTGGCACTTAGTCATTTTTCACTAAGTGTTTCCATCAATGCCAAAGGGGGAGATTGTTGGCAAGAGACACTACAAATGCATTCAGGTGTTGTCATTTATGGCAACCCTAATCAGTGACTGATCCACACGTCAGCATTTGATCCCACCAGTAGACAGATTGAGGATAGTTAGGAAGAATAGAGCATTTGACAGATTTGTGATTGTTGATTTACTTGTAGATTTTTATTTTTTATTTTGAGTTGTGGATCTCATGGAAGTTTTATCAGTGTATTTCTTGTGTTCTCCAAAAATCTTAGTGCCTCATACCAATTTTTGTGTAAGTTTGGTGATTTGGTTGATATCTTTCTATTTATCAGTATTTTAGGGTCGACTCAGGTGATATAATGTGTTGCAGATATTCAAGGAATTTTTATTCAAATATTTTTGTGTTTGATCATTATTTTTTGGGTCCTAGCTAAGTTGTGGATGACCATTGTGGGTGCGCATTGGATATTACTTAAGATTTGAGCCAACAGTTGCTAATATTTCTAAGTTTTATTGGAGCCGACTTCTAGCAACTAAATCTTTTGGTGCAGATATATATAAATGATTAGTTACATCATTTTGGTGAGTAAGATATGTGCAAAATATGTGTTGAATGGTGTTGCGACTATCAAAATTTTGATTAAATAATTATGCACAGTTTCACTTGTGCATTAAGGTTTTTGTGAAGCGAGCAAAGTAGAATTGCAAAATCAATCAGAAGGATAGAAGATCACTACTAAGCTTAACCAGAACTAAAATTAGAAATTTGTAGATGTTGTTCTCTCAGTTCATTTTTTTGGATCTAATCCAAATCATTGTAATGCAATGAGCCTTTCTATTTTGAGCAGTGAGCTCTAGGCAATGTGCATGAATGCAAGTGCATTCCCATTTTGTAATCTTTCGTTTGGGTATACTTAGATTATATTGTGGATTGGCCATCCACCATGGTTTTTCCCCTAACAGAGTTTCCACATAAAAATCATGGTGTTATGGTGTTGTGATTTTTTCCTTTCTATTCATACATATTTCTTTTGTTGAATGCTTAAGTGAGTTAAAGAATAAAATAATAAATTTGATTTTTGCACAACACTTATTCACCCCCCCTCTCAGTGTTGCTTGTTTCCAAAACTCCCAAGTAATTTTTGGAGGGTGAGGCCCAAAAAGTGCATCAAACAATGCAACAAGTGTGAAATTCCAAATTTCAAATTTCAAAGCTAATGGGTAGGATGCTAATGTAGGTCACTAGTGTCTTGGGTGAAATTTATTCTTGAAAGTCCTAATAACAAAGGAATAAACCAAGATTATTAATTAAGTGCCAAAATTGGTACATCATAAGAACACTTTAAACCAAGTGCTAAATCTAGAATGAAATTGTAAGTGGAAATAATTTATGATGTTACATTTTTTTACTACTATTATTTTATGAGTTACATGCCTACATGTCTAGAAATTAAATTTAAATTTTAAGTACTATTTCCACCTCTCCTTAAAATTTCATGCATCATATAGATGGAAACATTTGAAAGTGGCATATTCTATTTTTTAAATAAATCATGCTATGTTTTATAGATAGTTATAGGTTCCAAGAGAGATTCATATTTAGGATATGATATGCCTTATTCTTCATGTACCATGTAAGGAACTAATGTGTGGGTGCAAAAATATGGAGGGCCAAATTGTGGCAAAAAATTCAAAAATCATTTGATAGGCTATAATGCAAGCATGTTATAATGTGAGTGCATTATAACGTGCTTGTTTTATGGCCTGGTGTGGCTGGGCCAAAGGCTCGGTCACATGGAGCCTATAACACGCTCATGCTATAACACGAGCAAGTTATAGCACAATAAAAATTTTAAAAAAAGAAAAAGAAAATGAATTCATTTGTTTTGTGATTGTATTTTTTGTTGTCTGCGACCAAAAACCCTACTCTTGTGTGTTCACATTTTGGAAGGAGGCTATCTTTCATTTTCTTCATCAATTAGTTGCTATTTCATTGCCAGGATGTTGCCACGTCAACGAGGAGGTTGAATAAGTAAGGATTGTTTGTTTTTTGTTGTGAATTTTTTGTTAAATTGGCAGCTTTAGGCTGTTTTTTATATTCATTTTTTTAATTTGTAGGAAATGTTAATGAACGTGAAAAACCCTCCTAAAAATCCTCAATAACCAGAGCAACAAGAACATGAACAAAATCATCAACAAACACAACAACAATCTCCTCCACCAATTCCTCAGCATCCTCCAACACTTAGCAAAATTTAATGGAGTAATTGAAAACAATAAAAAACAAATTCAGGAGTTAATCACGAGGTTGAACGATCGAGTAAGTTCAACCATGAAAAGAAGAACACTTGTCAGTTCACTTGAATAAACATTAAAATATGTAGATGCAATCAACAAACAATTAAGTAGTTGGGAAAATAGGAGGCAAGAAAATAGGAATTTTTACACATAAATTATCATATAAAGAAGTAAAAGATGAAAAAATTACAAAATATGATTTGTGCTCATTATTCACCGACCCATGCATAAATCAAATTCTTGACCTTAATGCCAAGAGTTTTTCTATCCATTGGTGCCACCACCAAGGGATTAGGAACTATTTTTGGGATAGGTGGTACATGGTTTTTGACTATCTACCATGCAAAAATTGCAAAGTCTCCCAATATTTCTTGAGGAAACTCAACTATGAGTTCATTCTCAACAAAATCCCCAATTATTTTGATATTAGGGAATTTCAGGAGAGAGGTGGGGGGTCAGGACAAGATAGACCTGGTGCACAAATGGATCCTCAGCAAAAAGCGAGATGAGATCTCGCTAGGCCAGCTCATGAGCATTTCATTATCCCTTCCATCGTGAAGCAGAATGTTGAGGTAGACACTTTGTAGTATCATCTATCATGCCAATCATGTAGTACAATGCCATCTAGGGGTCTTCAAGTAGTAAGCATCCACCCTATTTGTGTCTGTATACACCTGAAAATGGTCATCGCATTCAATTAATTAAATACAACCTATTTGATTAATACTTCAACTACATATAAATAAGGTCTTACTTTATTTATATTGTTCACTTTCCTTTTAATTCTTCTAATTCACATTCTCCTAAATTAAATAAACAAAAAAACCCTAAACATGTTTATTTAATTAATCTTCCCTAATCCTAATTAGGAATTAGAGCACATTTCTACAAATTTTTGTGTGCCACCTCATAAAGGTCACATGAAAATAAATAAGCCTAATTATTAATTAGAATTATCCTCACACACTTCCACCAATAGGAAAAGGCACATGGCTTTATTCCCCCACACTTCCAACAAATTTGGAGCACATGGGTCTTTTTTTTAGACACTTGGAATCCCATACATTTGGCATGCTTCCAATTGGTCAAGGGATTCTCTTCACACACATGGCATGTTGTCCTTCGTCAAGGGGACAACACCCTGATTCCTTTTATCTCCATTGTCTATCTTGTCTCCTTTGAATCTGAACCATTCATAGGTGCCACCTCACAAAATTCTTGAGAAACTCTATAAATACACCCCTTGTCCTTTGCATTATCATCCACCTTTTGAGTAATGTTATAATGCTATTTTGAGATACAAATTGGAATAGTGTTATAATGCCATTTTTCATCCACACTTTGAGTATTGTTACCATGTAGGTTTTTCGTAGGAGCTTGGAGCTTTCATGGAGTCTTATACTTAGCTTTCATATCATTTTTTACTTTGCATTCTCATCTTAGATTAATTAATTGCTTCATGGTTACATTTTATCATCTCCATTGCATCATAGTTACATTTTAGGTTAGTTTTCTTTTTTGTTGCATTTAAGCATATGCATAATCATTGATAACTCAGTATAGTTGCATATCATCTCACTCATCTCCACTTGTTCATCTATCATCAACATCATCCTTCATTTATCATTGCATCCATTATCCTTTCCATCGTTTTGTTTCATTTAGGAGCATACCACTAATCATTCCAACACACATTTGCATACCACTAATCCTTCCACCACACATTTGCACATAGAAATCATCTTAGCTTGCATATTAAGCATCAAATCTTGTTTTCTAGGTAGTCATTTTAACAACCTTTGTGCCCATAGAAATTTGAGGGCCAAATAGTTTAATAAATCCCTAGAAATAGAGAAAAATGATACGTATTTGAAAATTTTGATTGTATTACGAATAGATTAGTTTTACTTGCTTCAAACTTTGAATGTAAACCGTCTCATTAAGGTTTTTGTTGGCATTGGAATAACTCACTACACATTCAACACATGCACAAAATGGTGCCCACCATGGGGCCTTTGCCTCACTTATTACTAACTTTTTTGATGATTTCATGATTGTAGGTTCAAGGTTTACGACTTGGGAATGTTTTGCACCAGTTTGGAGGCAATTCTGAGTTGTTTCGAGGAATTTTTGGGTTGTTTTTAGAGTTTTTGCACCTCTTTCCTTTGTTTTGGTGCCTCTTGCCTCTATTTTGGCGCCTCTTACAACCAGTGCAAAGACCATTTTCAGTTGTTTTGAGACCATTCTGGCCTATTCTAAGAGTTTTGGTGCCTCTTGTACCTATTTTGGTGCCTCTTGCAAGTTGTCCTGAGACTATTTTCACTTGGTCTAGGACCATTCTAGATCACTTTTAGAGTTTTGGTGCCTCTTGCACCTATTTTGGCACCTCTTGTTAGATTTTTGGCACCTCTTGCAAGTTGTTCTAGGACTATTTTCACCTATTATGGGACCATTCTGGGATACTTTTAGAGTTTTGGCACCTCTTGCACCTATTCTGGTGCCTCTTGTCAGAGTTTTGGCACCTCTTGCATCTTGTTCCAGGACCCCTTTCACCTATTTTGAGACCATTCTACACTATTTTTAGAGTTTTGGCACCTCTTGCCTATGTTCTGGTGCCTCTTTTCTTTGTTTTGGCACCTCTTGAAGTTTATCACCAAAATCAAAAACTCACATTTTGTGTTGTGCATTTGCAGGTTTTCCCAGATTCGTTGTCAAAAACTCAAAACATAAACTACTAACATATTGCAGGGGTTGGATGTTATTTACTTGTTTCCTTTGGTTAAGATAGGAAAGTAGCTTAATTAAAAGGATAATGAACATCATGTTTCCTTTTTTCTTTAAGTTAGGAACATAGCTTAATTAAAGGAAAATGAATGCCATGTCTTTTGTATGTGATGAATGGTAGGCATATGCTCTCCCCTTAATTGGGTGATCCAAAAAGCTAGACCCATTCTTGTTTATGTACAAGTGTAAGTGGGGTATATGGCATGAGTTCTCCCTTCATTAATCATGTGAAATAAAGATCAATCGAACTATGGGTATACTTGCTTGCTTTTGTTTATCCTAGAGGGCTTGCCTTGTGGGAAAAAGTAATCACCCAAGGGAATGACCCAACCGGTAACATGCTAAATCCAAATGACTTCCAACTGAGATATAAATGTGGATACTTGAGGAAATTTCAAGTATCATGGGGATAATTCCAATGAGATGGATAGAAAGGGACTCTTGCCACATGGATTATCCCCCACGAATGGAATTCCCACATTAAAACCCTTGTAGATTTTCCAAACTCCTTTATCTATTCTTTGGTGCAACAATGGTCATTACCAAGGCATCCACATTCTCGCAGTTTTTAGTAGAAGTGATCAGTTCACCATGGGAGTTTCATGGGGACTGGAAGCTTGGTTGGCTTGAGAAGAGAGTGCACTGTGAGGGGGAGCCCATGCAACCAAGCTTCTGAATTCACCCCCTAAAGATAGTGTGGTTGGGGTAAAACCCACATGGAGTCTAAAAGAATACAGTCTTACACAACCTTAGGAGTGTATATTTTGCTTGATGTGTCTTTATCCAAGTTTTTTCAAAAAAAAACCTCAAACAAAATATCATCGAAAACATCACATTTTGAAAGTGAAAACCTTGATTCAGAGTGACATTCTTTGAGGCAATCAAGTCCACAATTGAGAAATCTAAAAAAATAGGCCTTTGGGGGGTAATTCAGTTGTTTTTGAGTCATTTTGGATAGTTTTTAGAGTTTTGGTGCCTCTTCTCTCTGTTTTGGCACCTCTTGCAGACCTTGAAACAATAACTTAGGTTCATCCATCTTCAAAAAATCAGTCCTTTCAGCAATATTCAACCTTTCCTTAGTCGAAATAGAGTTAGAACATGTGGTCTACACAATGATTTCCCAAAAGATTAAGATTAGAAAACCAAAGACCAAACCTCTTAGTCCAAAACAACATCAAAAATGTTTGTTTATGCTTTATGACTTTAGAGAAAGGTTAACCTTCAATTTTTACAAGAGAGCTTGCAAAAACAATCTAGAGTTATACATGATGTACTATTTTCAAAATCTAAGACTTTTCCAACGTTTTGAGTACCTTAATTACATCTCTTGAGTCAAAACTTAGAGTCCAAGATCATTCCTTAGATACCTTAGAAGTCTAAACGTTGTTGAAGCGAACCTATACAAGTGGAACTTTTCAAATTAATCCTAGATCTAAACATTTTAAGGTGCCTAAATCATCACTATCCATCACATCTTTGAATGCAAAACCTAGTTTCATCTTTGGGATTTGTCATCCTTTAACCACGAAACTATGTCATGCAATCAAATCAAACTTGGTCTAATCAATAGAATTTTTCATTCTATTTGACTTAGTTGTAATCCTTGGCACTATTTCAAACTTAGATCAAAGCTTAGTTTAAACCCTAACACTTGTATGCCCATCCAAACAAGATCACAAAAGAGGAGACTTAAGGACAAGGAACTTGAGACACTCAACTTTTAAACGGAAAACATAGGAAGTCTGAGTAGTGAAGCTTTTGATATCAAAACTCCCAACCTTCAACCTCAAAATAGTGAGATCCCTAGGAACATGGTTGATGCAAAATAAATCCCTATTCCTATACTCAACAACACTCAAGGGGAAGAAATAAGCGATGAGGATATCCGACAAGCAGAACAAGACCCCAATTTCCATAATTTTTTGGAAAATATTTTTGAAAGAGATGGGGAAAAATACCTATTAATGTTAGGAAATCAAGGGGTCAAACTTCCCCCTGACTTTGACATCAACATCTTAAAAGCACCTCTCCAAAAGTTTGAAAAGGAAATAGAACAAATGTTACTTTAACTCACCATATGAAAAATCTTCAACAACAAGTTCTAGACATGCAAAGGGGAACTTTGAAATGATACTTGATGAGGAAATTTGTCCTTATCTCTTTAATCCATCCGTCAACATGATTCCTTTCCCTAAACATAGTGAATTTCCAAAGTATGATAAATATAATGGTACAACTAATCCATTATATCACGTAAGGGAATTCTAAACTATGAGTCTAGAATTTTTGCATGAGGAAACTTATTTGATGAGACTACTTCCACAAAGTATAGGAGGAATTTCCTTGAATGGTTTTCAAAGATTACACCCCCCATCAACACATTTGAAGAGTTGGTCAATAGATTTCTCACTCAATACTCTTACAATATCCAACATGATATCATCGTGAAAGACCTTTGCAACTTGAAATAGAAAAAGGGTGAGTCCTTCCTCATTTTCTTGCAAAAATGGAGGAGATTGTTTGCAAGGTATTCTCGTCCCATGCCTAAAAAGGAAAAGATAAATATTTTCATTGATAACCTAAATGATGAGATGAGTTATAGGTTGGAATTACAATGTCCCCCTACCTTCAAAAAATTGATTGAAAATGGAGTTAAAATCAAAGAAGCCTTAGTCAAAAGAGGGGTCATTAAGGTATATAATGAAAATGACTCATCCACTTCCTCTAACAAGTACAACAGTGGGGACAAACCTAAATTTTGGCAATGAAACAAGAACATGGGTAACAATGACGTCATAGTTGAAAATCAAAATACCAAACCCGTATTCAACCTAACAGCAACTGCCACCAAGACCAATCAGACCAACAATCCCCCCAACACTCCAAATGTTAGCCAAAACAACAATCAGACTAATCTGGGGACTAAAGCAACATCGTTTCCAAAACCTTCCAATCGACAAAAATTCACACCATTGGGACAATCCTTAGATTTCTCCTTAAAGGAACTTACTAAGGCTAAGCTTATCACAGTGCTAGAAGCACAAAACTGGGATCCACAAGTCAAGCCCTTTTGGTGGAACAATACTCATTACTGTGATTATCATCAAAACAAGGGTCATATGATGAAAAATTGTTGGAAATTAAAACACGCAATCCAAGATCTCATTGATAACAAAAAGGTACACATTGAAGGACCCCAAACAAACAGTGATCAGGGAGTGTTCAAGAACCCTTTTCCCAATTATGAAAAGGGAGAGTCCTCTGCATCGAATATCAAAGGAAAGAATATAAACTATGTTTATGATTCTACCATAAATTATATTGAGATGGTTGGTAATTCCATCTAAGACATTGAAATTGGAAGCCAAGGGAAGGATGCCAATACTGAAATCCAGCACAAAGATGACACTGTCTCACATCAAATCAATTACCTTGAACATAGAAATTTGAGCACTAGCGTTGACACGAATGACATTTGAATTAACATCATCAAGATTACGAATGATCAAGACAATACACCTATCAATGCAATTACAAGAGGACAAGCCAAGGTAACATTGAAAGGAGCTACCCCTTGCATGTCCAAAATGAATGTTTTTCCTATAGCTCAATATAACATCGTTGATAAATTATAGAAGATACCCACTCAAATATCCATATTGGAACTTCTCAAGATTTTACCAGCACACAAAGAGATCCTGGAACAAGTTTTAGTTACCACCACAGTACCAAAAAATCTAGAAGTCTGTACATTTCAAGCTATGGTGGGACATTTGACTGCACTTCATTTCTTATCATTCTTTGAACATGATGATGCGTCCACCACCCATCTACATAACGCTGCTCTCCATGTCGAAGTCCTAATCCATAAACATCGCATCAAATGTGTCCTTATAGATGGAGGAGTAGGCTTAAATATCTGCACTCTCAAGCTTGTTTGTGCATTAGGAAATTCTGAAAATTCTATTGATCCTAGAAGGAAAATCACCATAAAAGCATATGATGATGAAGAAAGATCCCAAAGGATTGATCATCTTACCCATTGAAGTGGGACCAATCATCAAAGACATAGTGTGTCAGGTGTTAGATAAGGAATTGACATATAACATACTCTTGGGATGACCATGGATTCATGAAATGCAAGCAGTACCATCAACCTATCATCAGTGCTTGAAATTTCCTTTCAATAGATAGGAGATCACCATTTTTTCTGATTTTAACAATCCCCAATATTTCCATGCACTCAGAACAAGTCAAGACACCTTTGTACCACATAATAGAGAAGTCATCAACTCTGATCCATCAAACAAAGAAATTTCAATGGATTCTTCGTCAAGACAGTATAAGGAAAGGTCTTAATCAAAAGACAAAGGGGTCACTAACTCTATTTCATGCAACAATGAAAGTCAATTTGATGCCTTATCCAAACAGTTAGAAAGGATCCAAATAAAAGACAAGGGCATGGGGGAATACTCATTTAAGCAATCTTCATACTTATCATAGCTTTCATCTTCTCCTAAGTCACATGGACAACCATCTACTTCAAGAAAACAATCTTTACAATCCATCACACTCTTTGATGGAAAGTTTGTAAAAGCAAGCACTCAAGCAGAGGAATTAGAAGACAGGGATGTCCTAAACTGGTTATACAAAGATGAAGAACCTTTGCAGGTATCAGTGTCCAATATATGCACTGATAAGTATGGCAAAGGTTAGACAATCCTAACAAAAATGGGTAATCAAGGAAATTCTCCTTTGGGTAAAATAAAAGAAGGCATCAGTGAACCAATACAACTTGTCACAATGAACCCCAAAGACAAAATAGGACTAGGCTATAGGGAAGACTTAAAAGAGGAAGCTACTCAAAGAGTTTTCAAAAGAATCTTATAGTTATAGGCAAGTGAGGATCATGAAACATATTCCAATGAATATGAATGGGACTCTCTCTCTGAGGAATCTTTCCATGACAAAGAGATTGATGTAATCCAAAAGTATACCCCAATATGAAAGGACAAAGTTCTGGTTCTAGACCACTTGAATATGGATCGCAATATGTCATTGACTCAAGTGAAGATGATCAGTCTTCGAGTGAGATAGACACGTCGAAAGAAAGTAACATATTAGACCTCATTGGACAATTTGACAACATGGATATCTTGATGCTTACACCTTATGACCTTGACCAATCTAATGACTCCTTGTCCTTAATGCATCCTGAACTAATTGATTGGGATCAAAATGAGCCACTCGACATGCCCACCATTTCAAATGATGATGCCCTCGTGAACTACCTATGTTCTAATAACCTTGACACATGTTCCACCATTGAATCTTAGAATGAATTTCCTTACGAAGGGAGTGTTAAACCTTTCAGCTGCAAAATGAAAAATATAGGAAATAGGTCTAATAGTGAAAACCACCTGGTGGAACTATTAAATCAAGAAAAAGTAAAAACAAAGAGCGTATCTCAAGGTGAAAACCTCTTTGAGGCACCAAGAGATGGAAGGTTTGACACTCTCCCAGAACACTATCAAGAGAGATCTCCAGTGCTAATGAACCTACACAATCCATCAAAGTTGGTACAGCTGAAATAGTGAAGACCCTACGTTTAGCAGAATCCATGAAAGAAGAGGAGAAACCTCGTTTCACCAAATTCTTTAAGGGGAGACAAATCAACTTTGCTTGTTCATACACTGACATGCCAGGCATAGATCCAAAACTCATTCTGCATCATTTGTCATTACCACCTAGCACAAAACCAGTAAAGCAAAAACTGAGAAAGATGCATCCCCATATCACCCTTCTGGTGAAAGCTGAGTTGAAAAAGCTATTAGATGCAGGATTCATAAGATCTATTGACTATGCCAAATGGATATCAAACATTGTTTTGGTATCCAAACTAGATAAGAGCATCAGGATATGCATGGATTTCAGGGACCTTAACAAAGCCTATCCAAAAGATGATTTTCCTCTACCAAACATTGATCTGATTGTACACTTGACTGTTGGGCATGAAATGTTGTCACTTATGGATGACTTTTCAGGATACAACAAAATAAAGATAGCACCTGAAGATCAAGATAAAACAGCCTTCACATTTCCTTGGGGAACTTTTTACTGGAATGTGATGCCTTTTGGGTTGAAAAATGTTGGAGCTACATATTAGAGAGCTATGACTACCATCTTCCATGACATGATGCATACTTTTATGGAAGACTATGTAGATGATATGTTGGAAAAATCCTACACTAGAGAAGGAGACTTAGAGATTCTAGAAAAAATCTTCACAAGATTGGAGAAATTCAAGGTGAGGTTAAATCCCAAGAAATGTTTGTTCGGTGTAACATCAACTAAACTTTTGGGATACATTGTCTCAGCTAAAGGCATTGAGGTGGATCCTACAAAGGTCAAAGCCATCATGGAAATTCCTCCTCCTAAAAACATCAACCAACTCAGATCATTACAAGAAAGTTTCTAGTCCATCAGGAGATTTATTGCTCAACTAGCTAATAAAATTCATCCTTTCAATCACTTATTACACAAGAAAGTCTCTTTCAAGTGGGATGAAAAATGTGAAGCTTCCTTCAGTCAACTAAAACAATACCTAATGACACCACCTGTGTTGATACCACCAGTCAAGGGAAAACCATTATTACTATGCATTGCAACAATTGAGATATCTTTAGGAGCTTTATTGGCACAAGAAGATTCTACAGGAAAAGAAAGAGCCATCTATTATATCAGTAGGACCCTAAATGGTTATGAGATCAACTACACCTTTATTGAGAAATCTTGATTAGAGGTTGTATTTGCTACACAACAATTAAGGCACTACATGCTAACTCACACCATCAAACTCATTACCAAAATTGATCCATTAAAGTACTTACTTAGCAAAGTTGCTTTAATAGGAATTAGCAAAGTGGGTCATGATATTGAGTGAGTTCGACATCCAGTATGTGGACAAGAAAGCAATTAAATGTAAAGCCATAGCAAATTAACTAGTTGAAGCACCATTGTCAGATAGCAATCCAATGAACATTGAATTCCCTAATAATGATGTCCTAACCATATCTACACAACAATGGCGGCTATACTTTGATGGCTCTTATACACAACATGGATCAAGCACAAGAATCTTGTTTGTTTCATCGCAAGGATACACAATTCCAAAATCCTACAAATTAATGTTCCCATGTACCAACAACACAGTTGAATATGAATCATTGATCATTAGAATCAAGATAGCTATTAAATGGAAAATCACAGAATTTCTAATCTATGGTGACTCACAATTGGTCATCAACCAATTCAATGATGATTATCAAACAAAGGATGACAAGTTGATACCTTACAAGAGGATGCTAGATGATTTCAAAAATTACTTTGTTGAGATCAAGTTTGCATAGGTTCCCAGAATAGAAAACGAAGTTGTAGATGCCATGGCCACCACTGCTTCTCTCTTGTAAATACCTGAACAATGAAAACATTATGAATTCATGGTAGAACAAGTGTCCAACCTAGCATATGAAGATCCAGAATCCCAATTGATATGCCATATTGTTGACCCTCAAATTTCTCTCTATGGAGAAATCCATACCTACCTACAAGACAATACCCTTCCAATCAACTTATCTCAAAACCAAAAATGAAACTTCATTCGACAAGTAGCTTGCCACACCCTAATAGCTAATGTAATTTATAGATGAGGTTTGGATGGTACTCTTCTTCGATGTCTAGAACATAACAAAGCTAAAATCACTTTACAACAAGTCCACGAAGGTATCTGTGGCACACATTCAAGTGGCTTAACCTTAGCTAATAAATTATTACAATTGGGGTATTACTAGCCGAATATGGAGAGATTCATTTCAATATGTCAAAAGGTGTTCCAAATGTCAAATTCATGGAAACTTGATACATGCACCTCCACAAGAGTTGCATCCTTTCATAGCTACATGGCCCTTTTGCCAGTGGGGATTAAACCTTGTAGGCAAGATTCATCCCTCTTCCTCTAATGGACATAATTTTATAATCACAGCCACAAAATACTTCACCAAGTGGATTGAAGTTGTTCCTCTAATCACCATCACTGGGAAGCAAATCTCCTCATTTATCCTGAATTATCTCATATGTCGGTATGGTGTCCCTCAATCTATCATTACGGATAATGGTCAACCCTTTAAGAATCAAGATGTTCAAGAGCTTTGTGAAATATTCCATATCCAACAACGGTTTCCTACACCTTACTATCCCTAAGGGAATAGCCAAGAAGAGGCCTCAAGCAAGACTATCCTGAAGATTTTGAATAAAACCATTAATGAAGCTGGATGTGATTGGCATGTTCAACTAAGCCCAACATTGTGAGCTTACAGAACCAGTATTTGTACCCTAATAGGAGCAACACCCTATTCTGTTTTCTATGGATCAAAATCTATTCTACCTATTGAGGTAGAGATACCATCCCTACATGTGTCACTTAAAGGGATGATTTCAGACGAGGATTAGAGAGTATCTAGGCTACAAGAATTAGAACTATTGGATTAATGCTGACAGCATGTAGTTGATCACCTAAAAGCTTATCAACAAAGGATATCTAGGAGCTACAATCATAGAATAATACCTAGAGCATTTCAGGTGGGTGACTTAGTCTTAAAAAAAAATCCCCATAATCAACAAGATCAAGAGAAGAAGGGAAAATTTGAACCTAACTGGCTGGGTCCCTTTGTTATAGTATCAGTCTTTGGATCAGGAGCATATCAATTATCCACACCAGAAGGGGATCTATTTGATGAACCCCTCAATAGCTTGCATCTCAAAAGGTATTACAACTAGCTCATCTGGTGCATTGGTAAAGGTCCTAGAAAAATACCAAAAAAATTAGAAAAAGGATTGAAAAATAGTAAAGAAAAAGAATCATCCTCTAGCGAAAACCACTTTGATGGTGCTTTGGGCAAGTACCTTGGTGAAAACTTGGAAAACAGGTGCCTTGCATAAAATAAGCACTCTCCATCTATCTTGGGCTACATGACTTGCTCTGCAGTGTTCATCCATCATGCTTCCATCTCTGTGTCCATCATGCTTCCATGTCTGCATCATAGCTTGATTCAGTGTTTTTATTATGGTATCCCCTGGCATTACTCGGCCCATTCTAAAAATTAGTTTTCCCTATCATATCACACTGGGGGCATGTCTTACATTGGATTGGATTCTTATACATTCTCAAGGTTGGAAAATCGAAAATCCAAAAAACATTTAAAACATATCAAAATTCCCAAAAACATTCAAAACATATCAAAATCCCAAAAACATTCAAAACATATCAAAATTCCAATAACATTCAAAACATATCAAAATCCCAAAAACATTCAAAATGTATCAAAAATCCCAAAAACATTCAAAACATATCAAAATTCCAAAAACATTCAAAACATGTCAAAATCCAAAAAGAGGTCAAAAATTCAAAAAGTCAAAAACATAGTCTTTATTTGAACTACGTCATCTCTGAGCTTTGAACGTAGGCAAGGGTGATCTTTGATTATCCCTCGAGACATTTTATGTCAATCTTCTAGGTGTTCGCTATGTTCATATTTTTGTCTTGTAAATCATGGTCATGTCATCAGTCGAACTATGTGGTCTCTGTGTGTATAACGTAGGTAAGGCTAATTTTTTGATCAGCCCCTGAGGCCCCTAGGATAGGTCTTTAGGTTAGGTCTTGGTCATCATGGTCGTGTCACACCTTGCACTGGGGGAAAAATCCTACACTCACTAGGGGAATATAAACTTTGAGCTTGAACCAACAGGAAAACAGTCGTCGGACCAAAGTTACAAACACAAACTTCAAATGGATGATGATCTTTCTGAATCAAGGGTTTATCATGTTAAACAAGAAAGTTCAACTTGTTCTACTTTAATTTTTGATATCATATCTCTCAAGTCCTCAATGATGTATTGAACTAGAGGAGAAAGGAATGAGTGTGATTTTTCTTTGTCTGTTGTCTATGATTTTATCATTATTACTATGCAAGTTATCATGAAACGTGCGTTACAAAGTATCACTGATGACATTTCGAATTTGCATAGGAAAAAGATGAACTCTTGTCTATTTATGCAAGCGATGCTCAAGTCATCTTGGTTTAATTATACTTAGATGCTTGTGTTAACCTACAATTTTAAAACATTGTGGAAGTAGTACTCAGGTCATCTTGGTCTAAAATATTCCATCGATGCTTGTACTCACTTTCAACACTTTAAAGGCCCAATGATGATAAAAAGAACAAAAAGATGGTTAATATAAATGACAACTTTTGAAAACGAGATTTGCATAGTTAAGTTAGATTGCATTCATGTTAGCATTGCATGTGTATTTATGGGTTTTTTCACTATTGAAACAATTTCACAATGGTGTCATCTCTATTATTAATGGATTGAGTACAATGGACATTAACCAAAAAACACATCATTCTCATTTAATTGCACATCAATTGCATCATCATTTTCATATGTTAGAAAACATTCTCATTTCATTTACATCCATACATTCCATCATGATATTTGCATCAGAAAATACAAAATAAAATAATAAAGGACATACATTGCATATCATTTCACAATCATGTCATTCACTATGCCTAAATAAGTGAGTCTCTTCAGATTTCCAAGAAAGTGGGGAAATATGTCAGAGTTATGAAACTTAAAAGATCAATCTACTATAGTCTTCCCACAACTTTTGGAAGTTGGAAAAACTCACTTATTTAAGCTTAAGGTCCTGAACATTTGAAGTCATGCACATTCAATCATCTGCATAATCATTTGCATTAAATCATTCATCATTACAAAAATCAGTATTGCATCCATAGCATATCATAACATCAAAATCCTCATCATAACATGGAAATCAAATCACATCGCATAATCAAAATAAATCAAATCACATTGCATTCCACATCATAATCATCACATCACATTGCATAATCATAATCATCTCATCACATTGCATAATCATACACATAAATACATCACATTTCATAATCATTATCATCACATAGAAATTAAATAAATTCACAACATTGCATATCATAACATGGAAATCAAATGCATCATAATCACCGTTGTATATCATATATCATCAAAAATGTCATAATTTCCATGTGTACAAGGATATCCAAAAAAAATAGGATGAGATACATCAAAAACCAAAAGGGCACTATATCATGGGAAACACATCCTCAATCTCACAAAAGGTGTATACACAATGTCCAAGGAACATCGCAAAATTCTATGTCAAGCTCCCACTAGATGTTGTTGCTCTCATGGAACTGGTACCCCCTCTACCTGACGGAACTGCACTTGGATCTCTCCTCTCTCCAGGAAATGGCTACATGACACCCATGCTAGTAGTCTAAGAATGAAATCTGCTAGAACGAGACTATATAAAACTCTCTCATCGCTTAGGAGGAACCAACTCATGATATTTACCTCTGTAAAATTGCAACTCCTAAGAAATGTGTCTGGTCTCTCTGAAGAAATCTATTGTACCTACAGAAGGTGTTGTCTACTGTATCCTCTCAGAAATAGCCTCAACCTGATCTGTCTGGTGTCTGAAGGAATCCCTCTCTGAAGTAAGTATAATCATTTGTGTCTACAACTGCTATATTTGTTGCCTATCTATCTATCTATCAGTCTTCAAAATATCAAATTGTGCCTGACACTGCCCTAACTCATCCTAAAGGGACACAATTTGTGCTCAAGCATGTGCTATCTCACTCTGAAATGACTAAATCTCTGCCTACAAAGATGTTATCTATGTTGATTGTTGTTGTGAGGGTATCCCAATCTAAAACCTAGGAAGCACCGCTTGAGCTACAGTGACGCTCCTTCTATGCCTCAGAACTGCAAAATCTAATGGATGACTATCATTTTCTCCAACATCATCACCCACAACACCACCATCACTCTCCCCACCATCATCACCTCTGCAACCACCCTCTACACCACCCTCATCACCTCTGCAGCCCCCTGTCCATCATCATCACCACCCTCATCATCTCCTCCCTCTCCATCAACTAGTGGTATTGGCTCCTTTGGATGAGTAAATCTAGGAAAGGGATCCGTGTGGAAGAACTTTGAATAATCCTCAGTCATCCCAACATCTGTAATATATAGAACATAATTCCATAAACTAGGGGTCAAGGTATAATACTTTGTAAAGACTATCTCATATGATACACATGGGCCCCACTCTAAAAAATTATGCTGTCTTTGTGCATAATGGGCAACTCCTAGGGGAATCCCTTGAACCTGTCCAAACTGTCAACATACTCATAGATACAAGTAGTGCTCAAGCACAACATGTGTCCACCCAATCAAATAGCGGGATAATAACATATATGGCATCTCCAACTGATCCTCTGGCCACTGCTTGCAATCCAAGTATGACCGCCATGTGATAGTCTCCAAATCAAACAAAACTTTCCTCCAATAAGCAACCTTGCCCAACTTATGTTGGACATGTGGGCCACTATAGCTGAAAACATAAGGTCTCCCTGGTGGTCGATGTCTCTCTCTCATGGGTCGAGTGATGGCTATATGCTCGCATGCCCAGGTCTGCAATAATGTGATGCCACATGACAAAATCATCACCCTATAATAGACAACCTTGTGCAAATCTTGATATAAGTGGGCTAACATACATGAGCCCCAAGCATACCTCATACCATCAAGTGTCATCCGCGATAGCACATGACCCCAACCTACTGAAAATCCCTTTGACCTACGATTAGGACAAAGGAATCCTTCAATAAATCCAGCAAGTACACACGGCAAAAGATCATATCTTCCAATCATCTCAGTCCAAGGGATCCATTGGCCCATAACATAATCATCTCAACACAATCTCTACAATTCAGTTGTCCCACCCCGCTATATCTTATCGTACACTACTATCTCTCCCATCACTAGGATCCATAGAATACGATAGACATCCTCAGGAGTCATGGTCATCTCTCCAGTCAATAAATGAAATGTATTATGATCATTGTGCCATCTCTTTTCCAAAGCTGTCAATAAACCTCTATTGATTCTATATTGTGGAATGTCTAACAAGGAAGTCAATCCACAATGGGAGATAATCTCTAAGTTGGCTGACAACAACCGGAAAACCATGTTCTAAGTCTTCGGGAAACACTCCTAAGACTGGAGTACATCTCCATCTCCCTAATCATGAACACAAATCAATCAATCAATGTCATTATCAATCAAGATTATCATTCAATCAAGCTAATGTGCAATCATTCAAATCAAATAAAATCAGAACAATCAACATCTCATTCAATCAACCCATCATTCCTTGCCTATCATGAGGATGATCTGCTATCATTCAAACTATCATTCCTCCCCTATCATGAGGATAATCTATTATCAATCAAGCTATCATTCCTCGCCTATCATGAGGATGATCTGGTATCAATCAAACTATTGTTCCTCACCTATCATGAGGACGATATGTTATCAATCAAGCTATTGTTCCTCACCTATCATGAGGATGATATACTATCTATCAAGCTATCGATTCTCGCCTATCATGAGGACGATCTACTATCAATCCTACCATCATTCCTCACCTATCATGAGGATGATATACTATCAAACCTATTATCGTTCCTCACCTATAATGAGGACAATACAACACTGGTTCTATCATTTGATTCTCACCTATCATGAGATCAAATCATCACGCAAAATATCACTCAAACACTACACATACCACAATTTGACTGAAATCAATCCAAAATGTGACAAACTGACAACTCCTAGACTTCAGGGACATCTTGTGAACACCACCCCGAAGGCTTTCCGCAATCACACCCCACAAAACGGGTCAAACGACAAGCTAAACCACCTCAAATCAACAAGAGGTGCCATTTGGGACCCCAAAGGCACCAAAACAACGTTTGCATCTCAAAACATGTTTTCCAAGCATGCAAGAGGCACCACTTGGGACCCCAAAGGTGCCAAAACAAAGTTCAACTTCAAAAACCTCCATTTTCAAGCTTGCAAGAGGCACCACTTGGGACACCAAAGGTGCCAAAACAATGTTGGAGGCCAAAAACTTGAATTTCAAGCTTGCAAGAGGTTCCACTTGGGACCCCAAAGGCGCCAAAACTCTAAAACCACCCAAAAACATGCATTTTTATCCTTGCAAGAGGCACCACTTGGGACCCCAAAGGCGCCAAAACTCTCAAAAGGCTCAAAAACACCAATTTCAACCTTGCAAGAGGTGCCACTTGGGACCCCAAAGGTGCCAAAACTCTTAAAACACATGAAAAATTGAATTTCAAGCTTGCAAAACGTGCCATTTGGGACCCCAAAGGTACAAAAACTCTTAAACATGCTCAAAAACACTAAAAAATGACAAAAACATCACCCAAAAGTGCATAAATGACATCCCATAATCTACAACATCCATCTACAACATTCAAAATACCATTAAAAGGAAAGAAAATGACTAACAAGGAGGTTTCTCATAAAGTGTACTGTAGGTCCAGAGGCAGCAAGCTAATCAGGTTGGTGAAGACGCTCGAAACGATGCTTGTGGTATGGGATCACCATCTTTCTCTAAGCTCTCCAATCTTCAACTTCTCCAAACTCAAAATGTGCAAATGAAACCCATTTTACCCCTTTTTACCTTTTAAGGGTAAAATGGAGGGAATTAGGGCAGGATTTATTTCACATTTTTACCAAAAAGGAGGGGTAATTAATCAACACTATTCAAAGAAAGATCTTGCAACTCAATTTTGAGAGATAAATTATCTCTGACATCAAACCTTCACTGAAACAACATTGGATCATCATTGCATCATCACAACACTTATCACATCATTCAACACTTCATTTTCAAATCCTTGCATTCACCGATTTATCTCTCGAGGGGGCATATATCCGTCAATACCTAAAATTCAAAAGTCTGGGGAATCAAAATCTTGCATCATCTGGGGCATCAAAATCTTACATCATCTGGGGCATCAAAATATTGCATCATCTAAGCATCAACATCAAAATATTCTTTGAAGTAACATGTAAACACATCACTTCAAAGAGGGGCAAAATGTATACACCTAAAAATGGTCATCGCATTTAATTAATTAAATACGACCTATTTGATTAATACTTTAACTACATATAAATAAGGTCTTACTTTATTTATATTGTTCACTTTCCTTTCAATTCTTCTAATTCACATTCTTCTAAATTAAATTAAAAAAAAATCCCTAAACGTGTTTATTTAATTAATCTTCCCTAATCCTGATTAGGAATTAGAGCACATTTCTACAACTTTTTGTGCACCACCTCATAAAGGTCACATGAAAATAAATAAGCCTAATTATTAATTAGAATTATCCTCACACACTTCCACCAATAGGAAAAAGCGCATGGCTTTATTCCCCCACACTTCCAATAAATTTGGAGCACATGGGTCTTTGTTTCACACACTTGGAATCCCATACATTTGGCATCCTTCCAATTGGTCAAGGGATTCTCTTCACACACATGGCATGTTGTCCTTGGTCAAGGGGACAACATTATGATTCCTTTCATCTCCACCGTCTATCTTGTCTCCTTTGAATCTAAACCATTGATAGGTGCCACCTCACAAAATTCTTGAGAAACTCTATAAATACACCCCTTATCCTTTGTATTATCATCCACCTTTTGAGTAATGTTATAATGCTATTTTGAGATACAAATTGGAATAGTGTTATAATGCCATTTTTCATCCACACTTTGAGTATTGTTACCATGCAGGTTTTTCGTAGGAGCTTGGAGCTTTCATGGAGTCTTATACTTAGCTTTCATATCATGTGTTACTTTGCATTCCCATATTAGATTAATTAATTGCTTCATAGTTACATTTTATCATTTCCATTGCATCATAGTTACATTTTAGGTTAGTTTTCTTTTTTGTTGCATTTGAGCATATGCATAATCATGGATAGCTCACTATAGTTGCATATCATCTCACTCATCTCCACTTGTTCATCTATCATCAACATCATCCTTCGTTTATCATTGCATCCATTATCCTTTCCATTGTTTTGTTTTATTTAGGAGCATACCACTAATCCTTCCACCACACATTTGCACATAGAAATCATCTTAGCTTGCATATTAAGCATCAAATCTCATTTTCTCGGTAGTCATTTTAACAACCTTTGTGCCTATAGAAATCTAAGGGCCAAACGGTTTAATAAATCCCTAGAAATAGAGAACAATGATGCGTATTTGAAAGGTTTGATTGTATTATGAATAGATTATTTTTACTTGCTTCAAACTTTGAATGTAAACTGTCTCATTAAGGTTTGTGTTGACATTGGAATAACTCACTCTACACATTCGACACACGCACAGTGTCAAGTTTATGGGGTGACTTGTACATATGACCCCATAGACACTTAGGAGGCTGCTACATAGCATATGTCTATAGCTACAGAGATGTTGAGGGCAAGTGACATTTTCAATCAATATTTTGGCATCGATACTCAGGTAATAGTTAGCATGTTCATTGAATTTAATTTATTAAATTTCATTTTTTAAATGCAAGATTAACTAATTTAGTTTTATGATTTTAATAAAATTTCAGGGTCACAGTGTTGATACTAGATACATCGACCCTCCACCTATTTATTACTCCACTGCATCTACCACTGAGGTATGTAACTAGTAAACAATTAGAAATTTATTATATGTGAATAGCATTGTTATATGAATGGTATTCTAATATTTTATTTTGGATGTTGAATAGGCTAATATTGGAGGTATCATGGGAACACCTCCCAGTGCCAGTGGAGTTGTACAAACCTTGATGTAGGTAATTAGAATAAAGAGTTTAACTAATGAATCATACTTAATAGATTTGTGTAGTTTGTATTCATATCGTTGATTACATTTCATTGCACATCTTTCAAACTCAAAGCATTACTTCACATTGCATAACTAATAACTAGATGTTGATAGATGACAAAATTATAACTACAAAATAGTTGTTTATAAAGTCAACATAAGCAGTCATGCAATTACTTCACATAGCATAATTAATAACTAGGAGCAACTACCAATTGCATTTGCTTGTCATGGCATTCCATGAGACCACTTTTTACTGAGGCATTTTTTCAAACAGTTCATTGCCTTTTCTATGCTATGTGTATAGATAGAAAATATACCGACATACTTGATCCCAATTATTAACACCATTTCATCCTAAATCATCCCTTAGTCTAACCATTTAATCAAATACCTTTATTTGATTAAATTCATCAATTTTTCTCTCTTAATTAAATAAATCATTTTATCTAATTAAGTCTTTCTCTCTTGTTAATTAAATCAATCTATCTGATCTAATTAACCCTATGTCCATATTTAGTTAAATAATTCCCTTTATTTGATTAAATCTCTAAGGTCTATATATTAAATTAAATAAATTAAACCTTGTTTAATTTAAGCTAACCAACCATCCCCTTTAGTTAAATAAAACAAAATATTTATTTAACTAAGTCTAAAATCATATTCTTCTCATCTTTGATTTAAAATAACCCATAAATCTAAGTCAAATTTGTCACATCATCTAATCTCTCATTAAATTAATTAACCTTTGATTAATTTAATCCTAATTCATGTCCCATCCTCTAGCTTTTGCCACTTGCACATGAAAATAGATTTAATTCATTTAATAAATCCCTATTTTCTCTCAACAAGGCATAAAAGTGGAATATTCCTCCATTTCAAATCTCCCTCCAATTGGGATGAGTCCTTCCAACAAGGCATTTACTTCACCTAATAGGTCATTTTTCCTTGATCCAAGTGGCATTTAAGACATTCATTTTCCCTCTTACATGTCATTTCACTAATTTCAAATATCACTGAATTGCATTTATGGGCACATTCATCAAAATGTGCACATCTTTCATCCACCCATCTATAAATGGCACCTCGCTATTGGTTGAATGTTAGTCCCACATTGCTTCATTTTGGGCATTTCTTCATCTTACCATTCTATAAATAAGAGGTTTCTCTCCTCATTTCATCATCCACAATCCAAGTAGAATTATTATAGTCATTTTTAGGTCATCCACAATTTGAGCAAACTTACTATATTCAAATCCATACTCAAGCATTAGCATTCTCATCCATTTTATCAAGTTTATAGCTAGGTTATGAAGGTTTTTCATCATGGAGCATGTTTGAATCTTCCTTAAGTGGATCACTCTTCATCACACATCAATCTTGCATCATAGGAGTTGGGAAAGGGCCAATTTTTACATCAAATTGGCACCAATTCCCCCATAAGATCAAGAGTTCTCATTACTTTCTAATAGGATTTAATCTATCTTATTGATTTTATATTTTTCTTGCTTTCATTCCTATTTGAGCATTGTTGAATGGATTTTATGGGGAACTTAGATTCTAACTTGCATTTCAATCTTCTAATGTGTGTATTTGTTGTCTCTTGTAGGTACTAGGATCTTGGTTCTACATTTTGGCACTAGAAGGAGCATAGACCAGAAGCTCTAATCACGTTTCTTCACCAAATTTTTGTTTTTTTGTTGTTTTTGTGTCTCTACAGGGAAATCCAGTGCTAGCAAACCAGCGTCATGATATAGAACCACTGGGACTCCAACATCACTGTATAGCACCACTGCAAATTCCAAACTCCAACACTTTGTTGTTCCTGCCCAAGATTCAAATTTCCAAAGTGCACCGCTGGTTCTATTTCCACCTACTAGAAATTTCAAATTTTAAACTCCACCATTGACCAAAATAGCAATGCAGTAATGCTCTCTATCCCTACTACAGAATGATGTTGACTGGTAAGCGGTGCAATATAGCACCGCTGGAGAGCTTCAAACTGCATCGCCTTTGCAGACTCCACCATTGAGGGAAAGTAAAAATTGAAATTCAATTTTTTTATGACATGTTCCTTTTTCAATTTTGATCATTTGGGTTATTACATGCTTTTCTGACCTCTTTTTTGTAGATCTAACTAGTTTTATTATAGGTTGGCTTGATCAAAGTGAAGGAGAAAAGAGGCATGATGACATCACTCTCTACCAAGTGTTTTTTAACACTTTAGTGTTTGTTTAACACTCTTAGAGAAGTCATAATTTCTCTTAAAATATTTGTTGTCTTTCACATGCTTAGGACCTACTAGATTTCCTTTGGGTTCTAAAAAGAGCATTTCAATTTTTGCTACAAAAAAGGCTTAAAATGAACTTTAGGACAAACTCACCAGATTTGGTTTGAGGATTAACAATTGAACAAGGAAATTTTCGCATTTCCTTTGGTGCACTAAAAAGAATCAAATCATTGCTTTGTGGATTTTAAAATGAAAAAGTGCTACTTTGTTTTGTAATTGCTTACTCAAAGTAATACCATTCAAAGGACGTATGTGCTTCTCTTGCGCCTCATGGTGATCTTGAAAATCAAAAGGCTTTTCGGTGGTCTTAAGTTGGGTAAAGTAACTGCCTCCACACTTCATTTTGGGATTAAAATTGAACACATCTTGTGAGTGTGAGTATAACATATTGTGTGTTTTCTCCCTTTGTTTCTAAACAAAGGTCAATCAAACTATGAATATGTTTGCTCACTTTTGTTTATCTTAGAGGGTTTTCCTTGGGGGAAAAGTACTCACCCAATAGAATGACTCAATCGGTAACACATTAAAGCCAAGTGTATTTCCAGCTAGGATATAAAAGTGGGTACTAGAACAAAGGCCAATATCATGTAGTTGGTTCTGATGAGAAGGGCAACAATGGTCTCTTGCCTCGATGGATCAACTCCTATGAATGAAAATTCCAAATTAAAACCCTTGTTGTAGAAAGGCCAAAATCTTTATCTATTTGTTGGTGCAAGAATGATCGTTCTGAAGCCACCCCACACTTTTACGGTTTTTAGTAGAAATGGAAAGTATGCCATGGGAGTTTCATGGGTACTAATGCTTGGCTTCCCCAAGAAGTGGGTTCGTGGAGGGGAGCCAGTGGGGTCAAGCATCTAACCATTCGCTAAAAATAAGCATAGCTGGACTTGTCCAAGAGGGGACTCAACAAATATAGTCTTTCATATCCATAGGATTGTGCTTGTTCTTGGTTACAAAACACTTTGCTTGTTCATAAACATTGGGAAAAAAACATTTAACATTTTTCATCAAAAATTCAAACCCTTTAGGAAGCAAATATTGACCAAATTCATATGTTATTGCTTACCCTTGGGATTATAGCCTTAGAGGTTTCTAAACACTTGGATTTATATCTCAATTTGCTTACTAAAGTCAAAAATAGGAAACTTTTTCCTTAAATTCCTCTATTTCCACATAATATACTTTGTGGAATGAGAATAAAGTGAGACATCAGACATCTAGTTTGAAAAAGATAATCAAGAAGTGTTTGTGGTAAAATGAAGTCATTAAGCAAAAACTGAGAACAATTGAATCCCACACATGCATCTCTAATGATTTCATGCAAGATCAAGATCAAGAAACCAAAGGTTAAAGCTCTTAGTCCAAAAGATCACCAAAAGCGTCTCTCAATGCTATATGAATTCAAATGAAGATTTCTTTTTAACTTTTATAGAAGAGCTTCAAGAAATAATCCAAATTTGTATGAGTTCTTTTGTCAACAAAATCCAAATCTTTTTCGGGAATTTGAACACCTTGTCTAGAGTAAAGCATGTTCTTCAAAACCAAGGTCTTATAAACTAGAGTCCTTTTAGGTACATCTAGGATCAAAATCAAAACTCTCATCCATCTTTCAAAACATCAAACCAAAATCATCTCACCATAAAACTTTTGAAAATATTGAAATCATCCTTCATGCTAGGTTTTTTAGCAAATCAAAATCATCAAAATCCTTGAAAAAAAATCAAAATCCTTGAAATCCTTGAATCAAAATATCAAATCATCTTTGGCTAGGTATGTGCAGATGCATCCTTCTTCATGTGCTTAGTCAAAAATACCAAATCATCTTGTCTAACTAGGTATATGTAGATGCATCCTTCTCCATATGCTTAGTTAAATTATCATCTTGTTTAAATAGGTGTGGATAGATGCATCCTTCTCCCCACACTTAGTCAAATTATCATCTTGTGAACAAGTCCATCCCATAGATAACATCTAACATCTTGAGATCTATTTGTTAACTAGCCAAAATCAAAGCAATCCAAAAATCAAATCAAGGTCAATCAAAATCAAAATCCAAGTCAAAATCAAAAACAAATCCAAACATCCAAAATTCCTAAAAGTCTAGCATTCCCTCAAGATCTTTCAAAAGTTCAACCATCCAGATTATCCATCAATCATCCATCTTTCATTATCATACATTTGTTCCTTATATCATCCTAAATTTTCTCTTTTGTACTTAAATTTAGATCAATCCAAATAATTTGAGATTCATCTCCCACATTCTTGAAAATTGATCCCTATTTTATGGTGCAAACTATATCTCAACACGAGAGGAACATGGAAGCCAGCAAAGAAACATCCACTTCAAGTTACCTAAGCCAAAAAAATTCTGAAATGAATCTCGTTGGATCAAGAAATCCTCTAACTAACTTTCCTTCATCATCACAGAATCAACAAGAGGAAGGTCAAGTGGAGGATCTTACCAATAATTCCTTTGGGATGTCACATGAGGAAATCACCAAAATGGTTCAAAATCCAAAAAATCATAAGATTATCAACATTATGATGAGACTCAATCCTTCAGTATACATGCTCTATTAGCAAAGCAAGGGGCTAAACTCCCCTTTGATTTCGATGTGAGCACTATTGTGGAACCATCTTTTGGGGTCATGCCCCCAATCTCATCCACCATCCCCATTTCATCTATGCCTTCATTCAAAGCATCACTCAAAACATAGCCCAAATCACATCATCTATTGCTCCAATGCAACCCATTGTTAACAAGAGAAGTGCTTTTCTCAATGCACTACAAACACATCCCCTCGTAAACAATTAGGATTTGGATGCAAATACCATCTTGGGACAATCCATCCCCTAAAATCCTTTACATACATATATCCCACTCACCTTTCACGATCCAAATGATCCATCATCATCTTTTTGTGCAACACCCCAAACCCCTCTCCCCATAACCTCACAAGGAGAAGGAGACATATTGGGACCAGGGGGAATCTTTAACACTACATCTTCACTCCCCTAGGGGAGTATGCCACTCACATTTCCACCACTTCCACCATTATCCACACCACCCCTTGGTTTAGGACTTCCTCCTTTACCAAACATCAATCAACAAAATCAAATAAACCCACCGAACATCAATCAAAGCACCATACCAAATTCCCAAATCTTGCCATCGATATCACAACAACAAATGACAACCATCCCAATAACACAAACCACAACCATCACATCATCAACCATCCCCTAAAACATGGTCTCTTAAGGACCAGGCATATCAATCACACCATCCACCACTCAAGCCCCAATCTTCAACACGATGGTGCCTTTCATCACCACAACAAGCACCATTCCAAATCCACCTCCACCACCACCACTAATCTCAAATATATCAAGCCAATATAGTATTGCATTGCAAGCCACTCAGTGAGCTACTTATCAGAAGGCACTCCAAAAAATCCAAATCTAACAAGCTACATAGCTAGCCACTCAGCAAGCTGCTCAAGACACTCAAGTCACACAACAAGCACAACAAGCACAATAGGTTGCACAAGCCCAAGCCTTATTTCAACAACAATAGCAACAAGTTACTCAAGCCACTCAAGCAGTGCAAGCTGCACAAGCCACACAAGCTGCACAGATTGCACAAGTTTCCCAACAAACACAAGCCCAGACTTACAAGAGCAAGCTCAATCCTAATACCAGGCACAATAGGAACATACACAAGCACAAACACACACACAGGCACAAGCACAGTAGCTTGCACAACAACAAGCAGCCCAATAGCAAGCATATCAATAAGCGCTAAAACAATACCAAGAGCAGAAAGAAGTAGCCTAATTAGTAGCCCAACAACAAGTGTTGTTGGTGCAACAACAACAACAACAAGCTCAGTAATAGGTGCTATTAGCACAACAGCAATAGGATCAACAATAAGTGTTGTTGGTACAATAGCAGCTGCTAGCATACTTGGCATAGTAGAATGTGCAAACACCATCCATCAACATACAAACCAATCCACCCATCCCACCAACAATTGAACCACCTCAAAACACTTTCATCCCACCCCTTGATCTGCAAAATGATGTGACAGCACAAATCAAGTTGCTCTCGCAACAAGTGCTCGACCTTCAATCAGGGAAAACCATGAAAACACCCAGCAACTTGTGTCCTTATCCATTCAATAGAAGTATTGTAATGAAACCATTTCCAAAGGGATTTGAGATCCCCAAATTTGAAAAATACCATGGGATGGGAAACCCTAAAGATCACATCAGGGAATTCAAGGTTCATTGCATGGAAGTTGCATATGACGATACTTATCTGATGCAGCTATTTCCTAGAAGTTTGGTTCGCCAAGCCATGTAATAGTTCTCTTGCCTTCCTCCTAGCATCAAGAGGTTCCAAGAAATAGTATATGCATTCATCAAAAACTACGCATTCAATATCGGTATGGATGTTAGTCTAGAGGAACTATCAGCTCTAAAACAAGGGAAGAATGAATCATTTGCTTCATTCCCACAATGATGGTGATCCAAGGCCAATCAGAGCAAATGGGCCATTCCAGAAGAACAAGTGTGCACTATCATATCCAACCTCAACAAAGCCTTGGCATTCCATCTCAAAGTCCAAGGTATCACCACGTATGACTAGTTGATCGCCAAGGCGCTCAACATCGAATGAGCACTTATGACACAACCTGGAGGATCACCTGCATATCTTGAACAACAAAACAATCACCCATCCACTAGTTACAATGATAAACCTTGCACATGGGCAAGAAAAAAAAATGTTACCAAAATTGGTGTCATCGATGCCAAAGTTTTCATTAGTGCCCCTCAGCAAAACACACCTACACCTCAACAACAGTAACCCCAAAACCATCATCAAAACAACCATCAAGTGAACACAACAACACAACAGCCAAACAATCAAGCAATAAACAATGTCAATGATCAAAGGGGACCACCACAGTGAAACAAGAACTCCCCCAAGTGGAAATACACTTCCCTTGGAGAACCACTCAAGGTCATCATGAAGAGATTGATGAACGAAAACCTCATCAAGGCTCCTACCTATGAGAATTACCAAGAACCAGATGTCAAACCACCCTGGTACAATGAAAATCATTTTTGTGACTTCCACAAAATTAAAGGGCACACCACTAACAGTTGCATGAGGTTGAAAAACCTAATCCAAGACCTCATTGATAAAAAAAATCATAAATGTGGAGCAGCTAGTAGGAAATTAGAACCTCAAAATCTACATGAATATGATGCCTAACCATAACAACAAGGGGAAAAATAACACTGATAATGGGAAGGGTACCTTCAAGAGCATGAATCATGTGTATGACCATGTCGTCGCATCCCTAGATGAATATTGTTCTACCATCACCATCAAAGGATCCCATGCCAATTGTGGAGTCACCACAAGAGGTAGAAAAATCAACATTGCAGGGTCATCTTAGCCAAACAGAGCACCCATGCCCAACCCAAGATCTGTTCCCAATAGCTATAATGTCCTTGATCAGCTAAAAAGAACCCCAGCACAAATCTCCATCATGGAGTTGCTAAAAATTCCATCTACCCAGAAAAAAATCCTTGAGGAAGTATTGGCTTCATCCACTATCCTCGTGGATCTTGATGTGGAACAATTCCAAGCTATGGTCAAAAACATCATCACTTTGAATCTCCTTACATTCTTTGATCAAGATTTTCCCACTCAACCATCTCACAACTATGCACTCCATTTAGAGGTCCTAGTGTATAAAAATAAATTCAAGTGAGGCTTGGTGGATGGAGGTGCAAGTTTGAACATTTGTTCCCTCAAGATCATTAAGAACCTAAAAATATCAAAGGATTCCATCGAAAAAGGAAAAGGTATTACAATCAGGGTGTATGATGATCAAGAAAGAGTGTCCCAAGGCACAATTCAACTCCCTATTCAAGTAGGGTCAGCTATCATGGAAACCACCTGTTAGGTCCTAGACCTTGACTTGCCTTATAACATTCTCCTAGGATGTTCGTGGATCCATGCAATGCAAGAAGTACCATCAACTTTCCATCAATGTTTCAAATTTACATATGAAGTCCAAGAGGTCACCATCCATGGAGATCTTGAACCATTCTCTTACTACAAGAACCTAGAGGCAAAATACTACAAAATTCCTCAAGTGCCTAAAAATGATGAAGGCCCATCAACACCATACATTGATCCAACCACTCTCACTTCCACTTTTACAATAGAGACAACCACCACTCCCACCATCCCCACCATCTTTGATATCAAAGTCATCATCCAAGATAATGGTTATAGAAACTATACAATTCCCAAAAATGCTTTTGTCATAGGAGAGTTACCACAATCTCCTAGATCTTGAGGATGACCACAATCAAATGAAGTCTCCACATCCCAAACATCCACTGAAGGATATTAGAACTTCAAAAGTTGGGGAGATCTCAGCCAAGAAGTAATAGAGGAGGACCCATCCCATCTCCTATACCAAGACAATAGATCGGTAGCTGATCTACCAATGGATGACAATAGTAAAGGTTTGCAAATGATGCTCGTAATGGGCTATGATAGAAACTAGAAACTGGGTCAAAATGACAACGGGATTCTAATACCCATCATTCTAGAGATGTGAATGAAAAATATTATCCTTGGATGTACACTTCCAAGTATAACCATACATGGCCAAAATCCCCTAGTTAGGAAGAGAAAAACTCCTCAACAATCAGTAGCCGAACTTCGTTTACCCATATCTACAGGTTCAGTCATAAAAAACTTCACATTTGACATAACTAACATCTATAGTAGTAGTAATGATGAAGATCCCATAACCAGCCTACCCATGCTCTTTGAGGACACCACCCTTCTCATGATTAGCACTGTCATTTGAACCCACTGACCATCAAAACCATGAAATCCACCTATTTTACCCCCAACTCATCGATTACAACCAATGAGGACCACCAATTCTTGACACATTCAAAAATGATGAGGCACTCTCATAATTCATGGGACTACAGGATAATATTCCATAGGGGATCACAAAGCAAGATTCATCATCAAGCTAGATAAACATGCATATTATGGGGAAATGATTAAATCCCTCAGTCATAAAAGCAAAAAAATGAGAATAATCTCTAGGTCCTTGAGTGAAAACCACACTGTGGCACTCTCTGACCCAAAAATAGTAAAAAGAAAGGATGCATCTGATGGTGAAAA
Organism: Sequoia sempervirens; assembly: GCA_007258455.2. Classification (NCBI taxonomy): domain Eukaryota; kingdom Viridiplantae; phylum Streptophyta; class Pinopsida; order Cupressales; family Cupressaceae; genus Sequoia; species Sequoia sempervirens. The sequence continues at coordinate 750,502,370 of VDFB02281492.1, forward strand.
CCTCTCTAAGGCACCCAAGGATGGGGGATTCAATCTTCCTCTCAGATCTTTACATCAGAAAAAATCAACGATCCTAGCTGAAAAATGCAACCCAATCAACTTGGGAATAGAAGAAACCCTGCACATCAAATTCTATGCAGAGTCATTATTGTCAAAAAAATAAGAGATCCTAACAGCCTTCTTGAGAGAAAGACAAGTTAATTTTACATGGAGCTATGTAGACATGCCCGGGCTTGAATTGGAAATTTTAGTTCATCATCTAGTAGTTTATCCTAAAGTGAAGCCTGTCAGACAAAAATTAAGAAAAATGCATCCTCATATCGCCCTACTAGTCAAAATGGAATTGAAAAAACTACTTGATGCAAGATTCATACGACTAATTGACTACCCTAAGTGGGTATCAAATTTGGTTCTTGTTTCCAAACCTGATGGGGGCATCCGAGTCTGCTTAGATTTTAGAGACCTAAACAAAGCATGTCTAAAAGATGGCTTCTCGTTGCCTAACATTGACATGATTTTGGAAATGACAGTAGGACATGAGATGCTTTCTTTGATGGATGGTTTCTTTGGGTACAACCAAATAATGATTTCCAAAGAGGACCAACACAAAATGACCTTCACTTGTCCATGGGGGACCTACTGCTGGAATATGATGCCATTCAGCCTAAAGAATGTTGGGGCCACCTACCAAAGAGCTATGCCATTAATCTTTCATGACATGATCCACAAAACTATTGAAGATTGTGTTGATGACATACTAGAAAAATTTAGAAAGAGAAGAGACTATATAGCAACCTTGAGTGTTATTTTTGAAAAGATGGAGGAATACAAGGTCCATTTAAATCAAAAGAAGTGTGTCTTCGGTGTACAATCAAGAAATTTACTAGGATACATAGTGTCAATGAGGGGTATTGAAATAGATCCAACAAAAGTGAAAGAAATCCTAGAGATGGAGGCACTCAAAACATTGAAACAATTGAGAGGCCTCCAAAATAGGATTCAGTCCATCCGTAGATTCATAGCACAACTAGCAGACAAGCAAAACCCATATTCTCACCTACTTCACAAGGGAGTAGTGTACAAATGGGATGACAAGTGTGAGGAATCCTTCAACAAAATAAAATAATATCTACTCACACCTCTGATCCTCATGCCACTGATCCCAAGAAATCCATTAATCCTCTTTGTGTCAATAACAACAACAGCCCTTGGATCTCTCCTATCTTAGGACAATGAAAATGGGATAGAAAGGGCCATCTATTACATCAGTTGCAGAATGGTCGGGCATGAGTTAAACTACTCATTCATCAAAAAAGCATGTCTAGTAGTAGTGTTTTCTTCATAGAAATTCAGACATTACATGGTGGCACAAAAAATCAAACTCATCACCAAAATTGACCCCCTCAAGTACCTATTATCAAAGGCAATGCTCACAAGAAGGATGGCCAAGTGGGTCATGATACTTTCAGAGTACGACATCGAGTACATGGAACGAAAAGAAATCAAAGGCCAAGTGATCACATATCAACTTGCAGAGGCACCCATCTATTCAGAGAATCCACTCATATCAGAGTTTCCAGATGAATACATCTTCAATCTTAGTATATCGGACCATTGGAAACTATACTTTGATGGCTCCTACACACAACATGGATCATGAGTTGGTGTCTTCTTCATCACCCCACAAGGAAATTGTATACCTAGATCCTACAAACTAACATTCCCTTGCACTAATAACATTCCGAAATATGAGGCTTTAACCATATGTCTCATAATAGTAATGCAATGGGACATCATGACCCTCAAAGTATACAGAGACTCTCATCTGATAATAAATCAAGTGAATGATGAGTACCAAACAAAGGATGATAAGTTGACTCCCTACAAAAAATTGGTAGAGAGCCTCAAGGAATCATTCATTGATATCACATTTGAGCAGATTCCCAAAGCAAACAACAGAGCAGCAGACACCATGGAAATGATTGGATCCCTACTAGATATCCCTCACAATGTCCCAAAACATGAATTCTTGGTAGAGCAGCTTCTCATGCCTGCATTCAAGGTACCAGAGTTAGAATTTGTGTGCGAAATCATTGGTCCTGGCGATCCTTGGTACCATGAAATTTATACCTACTTACGAATAGGTGTCCTACGTGCTAACTTACCCTCAAGCCTAAAATGAACCTTTGTCAAGAAAGCATCCTAGTTTGTCATCCTAGGAAACACCCTTTACCATAGGAGCATAGAAGGAACCTTATTACACTGCCTAAATACTGAGGAGGAATTGACTACCTTAACTAAGGTGCATAACGATATTTGTGGTTCACACTCGAGCAGAATGACCTTGGCCAAGAAATTGTTGAGGATGGGTTATTATTGGCCTACTATGGAAAGAGAAATGCATGACTATGTCAAAAGGTGCCTACAATGTCAGCAACATGGGGACTTTAGCCATGCTCCAACTCAAGAGCTTCAATTTATTGTCACACCATGGCCCTTTTCGCAGTGGGGGCTCAATCTCATTGGAAAAATCACTCCCACCTCATCTAATGGTCACAAGTTTATCATAACTGCCACTGAGTACTTTACCAAGTGGGTGGAAGCCATACCAATGACATACATAACTGGGAAGCAGATATCAAAATTCATCCTGAACTACCTCATATGCCGATACAGTGTTTCCCAAGCTATTATCTCAGATAATGAGACACCATTCAAAAATAAAGAAGTTTGCGACTTATGTGACAAATTCAAAATCCAAAATTGCTTCTCCACACCATACTATCCCCAAGGCAATGGCTAAGAAAAAGCCACTAATAAAACCATCCTGAAGATCCTCAAAAAGATAGTCAATGATGCAGGTCATGACTGGCACTTGCCATTGAATCCCACCCTCTAGGCCTATCAAACCAACATCCGCACACCAACGCGCGCCACCCCATTCTCCCTGGTCTATGAATCAGAGGTAGTATTACCCATTGAGATTGAGCTCCCATCACTAAGAATATCACTGCAAAACCTCATCACGGATGAAGAATACCAAGTATCAAGACTAAATGAGCTAGAGTTACTAGATGAGTGATGTATAGGAATAGTAAACCACCTACAGGTCTATCAGAATTGACTCAAGCAGAGCTATAACAAGAAGATCAGAAGCAGGACCTTCTAGGTCAAAGAACTTGTGCTAAAGGAGAACCAGAAGAATGTCCCAAATCCAAATAGCAAAGGAAAATTTGAACCCAACTAGCTAGGACCACTCATCACCACAGCAAGCTACAAGTTAGGGGCATATTAGTTATCAACACCCAAAGGTGAGCCTCTACAAAAGCCCATGAATAGCTCACATCTCAAAAAGCTCTATGCCTAATCTTTTCTGGAATAGAACCCAAAATAATAAAAAAATAGAAAATGACATAAAAAAATGATCACCCTGATGAAAACCTGGAAAACAGGCATCTTGGTGACAATAAAAAATAAATAAAAAAGAAAAAAATCAAAAAAAGGATTAAAAACAATAAAATTTAAAATCATCCTCTAGTGAAAACCGCTTCGATGGCACTTTGGGCAAGTACCTTGGTGAAAACCTGGCAAACAGGCGCCTTGTGTAAATAAGAACTATCCATCCACCAGGATCTTCATGACTCGTTCTGCATCATCCATCCATTACACATCCATCATTCATCATATTCCATCATCCATTCACATCTGCATCATAGCTTGGTCCTATGTTTGTATCATGATCCCTCCTAGTACTACTCGGCCCATTCTCAAGGTCAGTTTGTCCTGCCTTTATCAGAGTATTATATCACTTCACGCTAGGGGAATGCTCTCATTGGATCAGATTCATGTATATTCCTGAGGTCCCCAAATTAGAAAAATCCAAAAACATCAGAAAATCAAAAAATATCAAAAAATCATAAAATCCAAAAACATTCATAAAACTAAAAATCCAAAAACATCAAAAAAACACAAAAATCCCAAAACATTCGAAACATATCAAAATCCCAAAATAGGTCAAAAATTCAGTCAAAAAATTCAAAAACAGAGTCATCTTGTCAAACTACGGGTCTCTGAGCCTTGAACGTAGGCAAGGTTGATCTTTGATCATCCCCCGAGACACTTAGGTTAGTCCTTTAAGAGTCCATCATAATAAACTGATAGTCCATTTGTTCATATCTCATCAATAATCAAGTCTATGTCAGTCAAACTACGTGGTCTCTGCATGTATAACATAGGCAATGCTAATCTGTTGATCAGCCCCCAAGGCCCCTAGGATAGGTCTTTAGGTTATTCTCTTGGTCAAAATTTCAAAAAACCCCAAAAAATTTGAAAATTTGAAAAGCAAAACATTTGTAAAATCTTGAAAATACCAAAAACAACCTCAAAACACTTAAAAAATCTCCAAAAACATCCAAATATTTGAAAAATTCATCTGTCTCATCTCACTTTCACCCACAACAAACATCACTCACAATAAATCAATCATCATCACCAACCTTCAGTGAAACAGTCAAAAACAAGTCTAGCAGTTCAAAAGTGAAAACTTGAAACATCAAAATCTTAAGTCTAGGTCAGTACATAAGCAAGTTAGTCAACTCTTTGTGTCAATAGCCTATCATCCAATCTGTCCCATATCAAAATCATCTAATATCATCATGTCCTAGGATGAATCCTTCCTACAATAGACATCAACATCAGGCATCACCGTAGTTTAGTCTTGGCTAGCGATATGAAGAACATTATCTTGTTTGTTTACTTTGTCTTTATTTTGGGTTTATCCTATTGTGCTCATTCCAAGGACCTCTCGATGATGTCCAAACAGAAGGATTTAGAGAGATAGGAATGGGGCAATGATCATTATCTTTTATCTATTGTGTTTGATGAATGTTCTTGTAATATAACTTGGTCATGCATGCTTTGTTTAGGTGTAGGGAGGATGTTTTAGGTATCTTTTTGACCACATAGGAAGGCTTACCTTCCTATGTTTTGGCCCTAGATGTTTGAAATATTGGAACTGCATTTTGAATAAGTTTTCGTACACTAGGTGTGAACAAGAGTACTCCTATTTGATTTTCAAGTCAAATTCCATCACACTAGGTGCAACGCCATCCTGGTTCCTTATACCTTGATGCATCGTGCCTACGTGTGTTATCAAACATAAGATAATTGGTCCTTTGAAAATCCCAACTCCTCAGTAAGTAATCATCATCATCATCATCATCTCATGTCTTTTTGGAATCTCTTGTTTTCTTCTATCTCTTGCTTTTCGCACTAACATGGTACCATGGTAGTTAACCAAAAATCACTATCATCATCACTATCATCCTACATCCACAAACCATCAGCATATTGCATATTTCATATCATATAATAAACAATAACATCATATCATAACATCATATCATCCATCACTACATAATATAGATTAGTTATTCTAAGCATCTCACGAATCATTACATTGCATTCATCTCACACAAACATAAAAGGCAATCATCCCATAGCATTATAAACATCTACATCATCATAACATCATTTGCATCCATCATATCATAACATTGCATAATCATCCCATAACACATATAAGCATCCACACATCATACATTAAAAGCATCCATTTGCATCTCATAACCATCATATTCCACATAATATTTTTTCATCACATCATCATAAGTACATATCATACATAGAAAAAGTACACTACATCATCCCATCCATTACTAAATAATATAGATTTGTTAGTATAAGCATTTGCACATCATAATATTTTGCATACATCATTAAAAAATGCATAAGAAAAGGTATTGAAAAAATAAATAAATGCATCCATACATCATCCATCCCATAAAAATCATGACATCGTAAGATAGAATCATTACACAAACATATAGAAATACGAACCATCCATAGTGCATCAAAGTAAAGATAGAACATTGCATCACAACATCGTCATCTCATATTATATATATCATCAAAATATACACTGTCATGGTACAAAAAATTAGATCAATGTGCGCGGGTGTAATGTCAAAAAGTACAAAATGGCCCATGGGGCTATCAAAAATGAGCCCATGTGGAAACAAAAAGTATCTTGTCTTGATCAAAGTGAGGGCTAGCCCTACTGGCTATTTCCCTCACCACTTTCTCTCTCCCCATGTTGCTCTACTAGTATGTGGTTGGTCCTCTGTGAAAAATCTAGGACTGGGCCTAGTCTCGGCATGACCTGGTGGTAATGCATCCTATAATAATCAACCTCTTGAACAACCTCCCTATATGCTTGAAGTGATACTGTGCTCTAGGAGAAAGAATCAGACATGCTCTCTATCTATTGTCAACGGCCCATCTTGGCCGCTGCCTGTAGCTCTACAACCTGCCTCTATTGAATGGCCTGGTCCCACTCTGCTCTGGCCTAATCCCTCTCAACCATCAATGCTTGTACCTAGGCCTGCAACTACAAAATATTCTTGTCTCTCTAATCTGGGTATAGGGGAGGCTACATGTGAGGTTGATCCTAATCACCATCTCTAGGTGGTGTCATAACCCGATCCTGGTGCCCATCTTGTCCATCATGCTTCCCATGGTCCTAATCCTGTGTCGGGACATCCTAGTGGGGTTGATCCTACTGATCCCTAACTAGCTAATCTGGTGTTGGTCCTCTACCACCCTGATCCTGATCCATATCCCCTCAGCCTCATCCTACTCCCCTGCCCCTGGCTCTCCGAAAAGCAGATGGTGTACCTGGAACTATCAACATTAGTGGCAGCCTGAACCAATCTCAGTATCCCTATGTGGTCCCAAGATTTTCCTATCCCTGGTCATATGGCCATGGCCTAGCCACTAGCTGCATAAAACTTTGAACTGCCTCATGGGCAAGTATGTACCATCCCTAGGAGCTCTGCATCATCATCCTTGCAAAAATGGCCATGTACTGATCATCCATCCTATCTTGCAACTCTCTAAATTGTCTTTGTACTTGACCCGGTAGATACATCTCTAGCATAGTATGCTTTCGCCCCTGCATGAGTCTGTCCTGGCAAGCGAAGAACAATTGTTGTACATCATCGAACCAAGCTGGCTATCCAAGGTAGGGCCACCATGTAAACACTCGCATTTCATCAAGGACCCTCCTCCAGTGAGGGATCCCGTGTTGTCCTGTGTGGGTAAACGAAAGACCTCCTCTGTATTGCCAAACCACTAGATCATTTGGCTCTATCAGAACTGGAACAACTCAAGGATGAAGCACAGGGATGTGCTCCCATGCCCAGATATGCAGGAGTGTGACCCCCGCTCCAAGTGCTCTGCCATCTAGATAAGTGAACTCGTGCAAATCCCTATAAAGTGAGGCTAGTAGAATTGGCCCCCAGGAAAACAATGTCGGTCACCATTGGACCATGCGCTCCCATCAAATCCCCCATCCTAGACTGAAATATCAGCCTCACCGATCTAGTGCAACAAGACCCGATATGATGGCTGCAATCACTAAATGATAGGGTGAGGTGAGAGAACTATGGCGCTCTAGCTCGATCTACCCCTCACAAAATACAATCTGATCATTCTCTAGGATAGCATAGTAGGCATCCCTCCTAGCATCCATATCATAAATCACCTACTCACCATGGATGGGAAATCTCAGGATCCGCCACACATCCTCTATTTTGACTATGGCCTCGCCCATCAAAAGGTGGAATGATGAAGTCTCACTGTACCATCTCTCGACAAGTGTTGTCATCATGCCTAGGTGCATCCGCACGAGCAATGCGTAGGTAATGTACCAAAGTCCCATCTCTCCTAGGCACTCCTACTCTCACTCAAACAAACCCCTCAAAAGGATGAAAATCTCTCAACACCTATGCTCGTGTGAGTAGATCTCCCTCGCCTCCTCCTGCATCAAGAAATTCACCATGTTAAAATTCATCGAAAAAAAATCTTGATCGTGGCTTGTCTTAGCATTCCGAACTAACCCCAGCGTCACTGCCTATGAAGGCCATGTAGTTTGTAAATTTCAAATTGCAATGTTGAAGCCCTCAAACTCCCAAACTACACCACGGCGGTTCAATTTGCAAAGGCGTTGGAGTTTAGCAAGAGACCCTAACACTAAAGAGCATCGTGGCGGTGCAATTTGCAAAGGCAATGGAATTTGAAATTTAACCCTAAATTTCAAACTACACCACAACGTCGGACCTTACAACGGTGGCGTAGTTTAAACATCAAGTGTAATTTGAAAATTTAGTGGGCCTATATAGAGCCACTCCTAAGGACCTAGTTTTTAAACATCATAAATGCACATGAAAATTGAAAATCAACCTTGGGTCAAGTTGACTCACCGATGCTCCAATATCGGGAAGCCTCTTATGTGTCTGTACCCTAAAGAAAATGTGCATGGGGAGCTGTCATTGCACCATCTCCCCAAGGTGTCAGAGCTCAAAGTTGTAGAATCTCTCAAGGATGAATGTGAAAATGAATTGGAAGTGGCCCCTCAAGGCCTATTTAAGCCTAAAAATTAGGCTTTTTTTACCCTGTTTAGCTGTCCTATCAAGGTTTTGATCCCCTAATCCCATTTTTTGTCCATCAGAAGGCCGTTTTGCATCGTTTTGTATGTCTTATCTCATTTTTTGACCTCTGGAGCCTTTTTGACCCATCAGGCACCTTGTTCTTCTTTTTCGTGAGATTACCCCAAAAATCAAATTTTTTTGTCTAATCTCTCAAGGGGGCAGTATATCAGCATATTTCTCTCATCAGGGTAGCAGTGGGGAAAATTTTGAAATAAAAAAAAAATTGGCTTTTTGATCGAGACAGTTTATTCTTTGAAACAATGCAGCAAGTGCATCGCTTCAAAGAGGGGCAAAATATAGACCTGAAAAATATACTGACATACTTGATCCCAATTATTAACACCATTTCATCCTAAATCATCCCTCACTCTAACCATTTAATTGAATACCTTTATTTGATTAAATTCATCAATTTTTCTCTCTTAATTAAATAAATCATTTTATCTAATTAATTTTTTCTCTCTTGTTAATTAAATCAATCTATCTAATCTAATTAACCCTATATCCATATTTAATTAAATAATTCTCTTTATTTGATTAAATCTCTATGGTCTATCTATTAAATTAAATAAATTAAACCTTGTTTAATTTAAGCTAACGGGCGGGGGCCCTAGCTTGGTTGGCTAAGTAATTCCGTTGCGGCTCTGCTGGTCACGAGTTCTAGTCTCCCCCATCCCGTGGTACCAGAGGGCGTGTCACACCAGCGCCGCCGGTCACGTTAAAAAGTTTACCAGGCGCACTGCAGTTTATAGGGGGTCGTGCTACCCGATTCCTGCAGTCTAAAAAAAAATAAAAAATTTAAGCTAACCAACCATCCCCTTTAGTTAAATAAAATAAAATATTTATTTAACTAAGTCTAAAATCATATTCTTCTCATCTTTGATTTAAAATAACCCATAAATCTAAGTCAAATTTGTCACATCATCTAATCTCATTAAATTAATTAAATTTTGATTAATTTAATCCTAATTCATGTCCCATCCTCTAGCTTTTTCCACTTGCACATGAAAATAGATTTAATTCATTTATTAAAATCCCTATTTTCTCTCAACAAGGCATAAAAGTGGAATATTCCTCCATTTCAAATCTTCCTCCAATTGGGATGAGTTCTTCCAACAAGGCATTTACTTCACCTAATAAGTCATTTTTCCTTGAGCCAAGTGGCATTTAAGACATTCCTTTTCCCTCTTACATGTCATTTCACTAATTTCAAATATCACCTAATTGCATTTATGGGCACATTCATCAAAATGTGCACTTCCTTCATCCACCCATCTCTTGACAAGTGGCACCTTGCCATTGGTTGAATGTTAGTCCCACATTGCTTCATTTTGGGCATTTCTTCATCTTACCATTCTATAAATAAGAGGTTTCTCTCCTCATTTCATCATCCACAATCCAAATAGAATTATTATAGTCATTTTTACATCTTCCACAATTTGAGAAAACTTACTATATTCAAATCCATACTCAAGCATTAGCATTCTCATCCATTTTATCAATTTTATAGCTAGGTTATGTAGGTTTTTCATCATAGAGCATGTTTCAATCTTCATTAAGTGGGTCACTCTTCATCACACATCAATCTTGCATCATAGGAGTTGGGAAAGGGCCAATTTTCACATCAAATTGGCACCAATTCCCCTATAAGATCAAAAGTTTGCATTGCTTTCTAATAGGATTTAATCTATCTTATTGCTTTTATAGTGTTCTTGCTTTCATTCCTATTTGAGCATTGTTGAATGGATTTTATGGGGAACTTAGATTCTAACTTGCATTTCAATCTTCTAATGTGTGTATTTGTTGTCTCTTGCAGGTACTAGGATCTTGGTTCTACATTATGGATGTTTGGAAGAATTAATTGAAAGAATAATAGCAAGCAATAACATAGACAAGGCAATAAGTTTGAAAAAATTCCTCAAAGAAATGTGTTCTCATGGTGATGTCCATCACCATGAGACCCTATTTCTTTCAGACATCTTTTGAAATAGCTCATCGGATTTTCTATGTTCACCAAAGCATTTTATCAAACAGTTACTTCCTTGCTGCTATGGCTAAAAGCCTAAAAAAAGGTGCTTTCCAACAAACTATGGATTCTTGGAAAAAAATCTATCAAAGAATAATAGTAAGCGATAGCATAGCCAAGGCAGTGAGTAGTTTGAAAAAAAACCTCAAAGAAATATGGTCTCATGGTGATGGAATGCCATTCCATCACCATGAGACCACATTTCTTTGAGGCATTTTTTCAAACATCTCACCACCTTTTCTATACTACCACATTTTCCATACATGTATACCAAAGCATTTTATTTATCTACTCACTTTCTTGCTACTATGGCTAAAAGCCTAAAATAGGTGTTTTCCAAAAAACTATGGATGCTTGGAAAAAATCTATCAAAGCATAATAGTAAGCAATAACATAGACAAGGTAGTGAGTAGTTTGAAAAAATTCCTTGAAGAAATGTGGTCTCATGGTGATGGAATGCCATTCAATCACCATGAGACCACTTTTTTTTTTTGAGATTTTTTTTCAAACAACTCACTACCTTTTCTATACTACCACATTTTTCATACATGTCTACCAAAGCATTTTATAAAACTACTTGAACTTCCTTGCTACTATGGCTAGAGACCTAAAAAAGGTGCTTTCCAACAAACTATGGATGCTTGTAAAAAGTCTATCAAAGCATAATAGTAAGCAATAACATAGACAAAACAATGGGTAGTTTGAAAAAATGTCTCAAAAAAATGTGGTATCATGGTGATGGAATGACATTCCATCACCATGAGACCATATTTCTTTAAGGAATTTTTTCAAATAGATCACCATCATTTCTATGCTACCACATTTTCCATACATGCCTTCCAACAAACTATGGATGATTGGAAAAAATCTATAAAATCATAATAGGAAGCAATATCATAGTCAAGGAAGTGAGTAGTTTGAAAAGATGCCTTGAAGAAATGTGGTCTCATGGCAATGGAATGCCATTCCATTATCATGAGACCACATTTCTTTGAGGCATTTTTTCAAACAACTCATTGCCTGAAGAATAGAAACCAAGCGTTTGTCCAAAATTCCCATCCAAATTATTTTCAAGGTCATCATCCTCATCTTCAATTTACCAATCCATGGAACCTTCCCCCTTTTATTCCACTTGTTCATATCCCCACCTCTCCCTCTTCATGCCATGATCGCCTTCCATCTCATAACCAAGACCACACTATACCATCCACCCCATCCCAATCTAATATCATAGAGAAGGAAATGAATTGTTTGAAAAAATGCCTCAAATAAATGTGGTCTCATGGTGATGGAATGTGATCACACATTTGTTTGTAATGGAATTCTATCACCATGAGATCGCATTTCTTTGAGGCAGTTTTTCAAATAGTTCACTTCCTTCTCTATGCTACCATAGTTTTCATACATGTCTACCAAAGCATTTTATCAAACAGTTCACAACTTTGCTGCTATGGATAAAATCCTAAAACAGGTGCTTTCAAGAAAGCTATGTGGTGGCACCTTCAAAATTTTCAAATTTTGAGTTCCCATGTTGAAAATTTTGATTTGCACACTCAAGTGCCCCTGAAAAATCTACCCTAGTGACCTATTTTGGAGGATCATGATTTAGAACCAGTTAAATTTCATGCCAAATCCCTTGGCGTGCATACTCACTTAATATATATGAACATGTATATCTAATTTCAACTTCTCATGATGAGTTTTGACAGGGTTTTGAAAAGCAAAGCTGGAGGGTTCTGAGACTATTTTGTTGTTTGCAAACTCCTAGTCCTGTGAAGTGGCCTCCTGTTCAGACTGATATTTCATAACTAGATAATCATCAAGAAAAATGGATTGGTTCCATGCATTCCGCCCACATTCATATGCTCCCTGGTCTAGTTTCAGAGCCTTAAGATCTGATTTGATATTTTTACCGGGTCAAAAGCAAATGTAGTTTGCTCTGTTTTTACATCTGCACTTCCTGAATGTTTGAAGGTCAAGTTTGACCCTTAATATCTGGTGAATAATTATAATTCAAGGAAATCCCTCTTGCACACATACTCAGTGGACCCAAATGACCTAGTGTGTCCAGTGGCAGTTGCCCAGGAGATGATTTAGTATTTTTTCAAAGTGGCAACTTGGTGATCCTTAATTGTTTTTGAACAAGTGCAAGTGTAGAAAAGTCTGACTGAGCCACTTTGGATATTAATATCTTGCACCTTAGAATGAATTTTTCTAAGATAGTTGTTGCATTGAATTTTTGGTTTAAATGGTAACATGCATGCTTAATTTCAAGTCCCTTGGATGAGTTATAATGGGTTATTTAATTGTCTTCTAATTGCAACTGGATCAAAATTGGTGTTCCAAAAAAGTTTCAAACTTTGTAATTCTAAAGGCAACCCATTTCTCATTTTGATCCCAAACATCTCTATATCCATTCTTATAAAAAATGGAGGTCATCTAATGCATTATTTTAACACATTTGAGTCACGGCAAAGGCATCTGGTAGGCCAATTTCCAAATTAGGTCCTATAAATCTTTCAACAATGCAAGTTTTGAGGAAATGGGTTTTCTCTAAATAATTGATAATGTCCCTACACAAATTTTCATGGGTTTAAGTGTCCTGGTTTTCCCGCAATTAATTTTCTCCAAATGGGTCACAGCCGAAATTAAATTTTCACTCACTTCCTAAAGTTTAAAATATAAATATTTAAAACATTTGCATTGTTTTAAATATTTGCAAGCATAAATTGCACTGCGAGCATTATTACTTTTTGTAAAGTTTCTCCAAATGGGCCGCAGCCGAAATTAAATTTTTATACACTTCTTAAAGTTTAAAATGTAAATATTTAAAACATTTGCATTGTTTTAAATGTTTGCAAGCATAAATTGCACTACAAGCATTATTAGGGTAGATTAAACATTATAAAGTTAATAAAGTTAAACTTTATAAGATTATGTTTCTTGTGCATGGTAGTCTCTCCCCGCCAACCTGTGAAATCTTTTGTTGATGGCAGGTGCTCATAGGGAAGCAAGGATTGATGGGAAAGTGGGAGGCATTAAAATATTCACTGAGGAATTTCATTAAGGAGGGAAATTTTAATATTGCAAAACATTTTGTTTTAAAACTTTAGTAGAAGGCTTTCCCGGGTAGCCCGTGAAAGTTTTTGCTACCGTAGATAATGCAAGCGGGGAAGCGGGTAAAGCATGAAATGCTTTTTTTTGGGGCCATTTTTCATTTCTCACCATGGGAAAATGTAATTTGGGGGGTTTTTGAGTTGTTTAAAAGTTGGAAATTATGTTTTCAACTTGCAAAAATTATTTGAAGTTTCTTCATCACCTTGGCAACCGATTTTAACAAAAAAAATTCAAATCTCTTACTATCGGCAAGATGAAAAGGTTCTGTAATTGGATGTTGTTTGAAGCAGATAAATAAATGAACAATAAATCAAATGAATTTTCTTACATCATTGAGAATGGCTTGCAATGCTTCTCAAATTCACAAAAATTGAAAAGTGAAACACGTTTTTTGCATTTGGGGCAAATTTTTAGGGTGTCTACAAGTTCAGTATGAATGTTTCTTCATCTGGAAGCTTTCCCAGTCTATTCCTTATGCCTTGGGAGCACTTTTGCAATAGTTTGAGCTTCTGTAGAGTGTTAGAAAATAAAGGAAAAGACCCAAATGAAATAAAAACGACCTATAAGAATTTTAAATCTTGCTGCAATTATCAAAAGAGTTGAAAATGCAAAGCCAAGAAACAAATCAACACTAGCAAGCAAAGAAGTCAACATGGATGAATTCCAACCCTTGCTCGCTAACCTGTGTGAATGAAGGGTGATGTCATTGGAGAGTAGCGAGGGCACGGGGATTGGTATCTCCAAAGCAATGTTTTAAAACTTTAATAATATTTCATTTTGTATTCCCACTAGCCCATGGTTTTAATAATGTTGTACAAAGAAAATGATGAGGAAATGGGGAGTGGCCTTGGTGGGCCCATGCAGGAAGGAAAGTTTTAAAATATTATTTTGACAGTGAAATTCAAAGGTAAAAAGCACAGATGAAGTATTTTATTTTCTCAAGTAAATGATTAAAAGCCTTCATATTAAAAAACAATATTTCTTTGTTGGAGATAAAATAAGTGCACAGGAAAAATTATTTTAAAGCCTGGTAAAGTGAATTAATTATTTGTTGGAAAATGTGCCTCAATCTTACTGGCATGTAAACTCCTAAAAGAGAAAAATCGATGAGACCCTCTAGAAGTCTTACCGACTAGCAGCTGTGTTCTAAACTTTTGAAGTGCTCTGGTCCCTGAGACTTTGGTTTTGTCTTGCTGACGGGAGTCATCGGCAAGACATGTCGATTGCTGTGAGTTTCCCATCTCTTTCCACCGGGGCAGACCTCTTGTCGACAGGTTGGTTCCTATTGGATATCGGGGAGACTCTTGGCAACGAGTGGAATCGGGAAGAGATGTGAACCTTTGAAATGACTCGTTCCGACAATGTTAGTCTCACCGTAGGAATTACACAAGAATGTCTTCGGGGTGACATGAAGGCTCGATAAGAGTCTAACCGATGGATGTTTCTCTCGCCGACAGTTGTGTATTCGGTATGAACTCTCGACGATAGCGTTTCTCTCACCGATAGTCTGTGTTTGATATGAGTTCTTGCCGATACTATTAGGCTCACTGACAGATGGACATTCGGTATGATCTCCTACCGATAGTGATGGTCTTGCCAATAGAGCTACATGAGTTGAACATCGGTGTGAAGTCTTAGCGATAGCGATGGTCTTGCCGATGGTTCTGTAGTGGATATCAATGTGATGTCTTAGCGATAAAGTGAGTCTAGGTGACAGGTTTGAACTTGATATGACTCTTCCCGATGGTGGTGACTCTGGGTGATAATGACAATTGGGCATTGTGGCATTGGAGAGACACGACCTAGTGTCTCACCGACATGCGATACAGTTTGAACGCCTTGACCGAATGACTATCCTACGTGGTTTGTTTCTGACCAATCAGAGAAGCGGAATGTAAACTGCTAGCAGTTGGACTATTGCAACCATTCATGTGTGGAAGATGAACATACTATGAGGAAAGCGACTATGGGGGGCAATGGCAGATGAGGATTAACAATTTTTTGAGTGACAGTGTTGTTCGATTGAATACTGATTGATTTGTGTAAGTTCGTTGGATGTTTTTTGAGAACATTTCTGTAATACAAAGACACTTTTCTTGGTGTGGTGGGTTTTTCTCCTATAAGGGTTTTCCCATGTAAATCTGGTGTCTAATTGTATATATTCATTTTCTCTATTCTGGTAATCCTTTCAAGTGTATCTTAACGAACTATAATTATAAAATCTAAAGTCATATATGCATTCTTCCCTAAAGTTTTGACATTAGGAGAGTTTGTTCAGCACCTAAGCTTTCCTTACAAGTGGTATCAGAGCCTAGCCAATTGTGTTATCCTTATGGGTATGTTGGGTTTTTTGTGTCAATTTTGTTCAATGGGAGTCTTGTAGAAGTCTGGTAATTTGAATTATAGATTAAGATGGAAAGCACGTCAAGAAAGATTGAAATTGAGAAATTCAATGGCAGCAATTTTGAGTTGTGGAGAGTTAAAATGGAAGATCTTTTGGTTGATCGTGATCTTTGGCTTGTTGTGTCTAGAACAAAGCCTATAGGCATGAAGCAATAGGATTGGGACCTTGCAAATCGAAAATCAAAGGGGTTGATAAGGCTCTATTTAGTAGACTCTATTCTTCTAAATTTTCATGAAGAAAAGACTGCATCTTCTTTGTGGAAGAGACTGGGAGCTATTTATCAAGGCAAGTCCTTAGTGAATAGGTTGTTCTTGAGGAAGAAGCTATACTCTTTGAAAATGCAGGAAGGAGCATCTGTTGTTGATTATTTGAATGCTTTCAACATGTTGATTGCTCAATTGGCATCTGTGGGTGTGAAGATTGATGAAGAAGATCGTTGTATGTTGTTATTATGTTCTTTGCTAGATTCTTGGGATCACTTGGTGATGGCTATAGGGAGTATGACATCCACTTTTAAGATGGAAGATGTTGTTGCTTCTTTGTTATTAGAAGAGATGAGAAGAAAATCTTCTAAGATGGCGAAGGAGGCTCTTGCTGTTAGAGGCAGATTGAAAGAAAAAGGCAAGAAGAAGGATAAGAAGTCCAAATCAAAATTAGAAGAGAGATCAAAGTCTCCTGGTAAGAAGTCCAAGGTAAAGTGTTGGAATTGTGGGCAACCTAGTCATGTCTGAAAGGATTGTAAAGAGGAGAAAAAGAAGAAGAAGAAGAATTATTCTTCCGATAATGATTCTTCTCAGAGTTTTCATTGCATCCTTGGCTACACAAGCATCTTTCCACATGACATCTCATAAAGACTGGTTAACTAAGTATGAACAATACGATGGTGGAAGGGTGTATTTGGAAAGCGATTCATTTTTGGAGATAGTTGGTCGTGGAAGAGTCAGAATTTAATTCCCTGATGGAAGAGTGAAGGGAATCAATGATGTAATGCATATACCAAGTTTGGTTCAAAATTTACTTTCTATTAGTAAGTTGAATGATATTGGAGTGCAAGTCACATTCTCTGGAAATGGTTGCAAGATGACTAGAGGCTCAATGGTGCTAGCTAGGGGTACTCGTATTAGTACTCTGTATAAGCTAGATGAACATGTTGTGCAATGCAATAGTGTCTCTATAAAGTCACAGAAAGCTACTCATGGAGAAAAAGAGGAAAAAGTTCCTGATTGTGCAAACTCTATGGAAGTTAAACTTCCAGCAGAAAAGACTATGCTCTGGCATCATAGGTGAGGCCACATTGGAGAAAAAGGTTTAAAAACCTTGAAAAATAAAAACCTGGTTGTGGGGTTTGATGATTGTAACCTCAAATTCAAGTTTTGTGAACATTGTATATATGGTAAACAACACCATGTTTCATTTTACTCCAGTCCTCACAAATCTTCTAATTTACTTGATTACATTCATTCTGATGTTTTTTGTCCAGTAAATGTTCCTTCTTTGTCTAAATCAAGATATTATGTATCATTCATTGATGATTATTCAAGAAGGGCATTTGTTTATTTTTTGAAAAGTAAAGAAAAAGTGTTCAGTCATTTTAAGGAATTTAAAAACCTTGTGGAAAATTAGACTAGAAGAAAAATAAAATGTTTAAGGATTGACAATGGTGGTGAGTTTTGTTCTGATGAGTTCGATAGGTACTGTAAAAATCATGGGATTAAAGGACATAAAACTACACCCTACATTCCACAAAAAAATGGAGTTGCAGAAAGGTTCAACGGGACAGTGATGGAAAGATCATGAAGTATGCTGAGTAGTGCTAGATTGGAGGAGAAGTTTTGGGTTGAGGCAGTTGCAATAGCATGTTAATTAATAGACTGTTCTCCTAATTCCTCTCTTGTTGAGAAAAGACCTTTGGAAGCATGGTCTGGAAAGAAGCCCTCTCTAAGACACATTTGTGTATTTGGTTGTGAGGCATATGCATATGTACCGAATGAAAAAAGATCTAAATTGGAAAACAAGGTTGTTAAATGTATTTTTATTGGTTACAGTGTTGGCATAAAAGGATATAAGCTTTCGAATTCTGATACGGAGAAGGTTCTATACAACAGAAGTGTTACCTTTCGAGAGCCGAAGCCTTCTACTTTGGATCTATAATCAGAGACAAAATCAGAAGATAAAAAGGATGTAGTTAAAATTCCTCTGACACCAGATAAAGAGGAATTCAAAATTCAAAATGTACCTGAAACTGAGGAGAGCTCAAGTAGTTCTGAGAGTTCTGAAGAACAAAACAACCTCAGCCTCAGCCTATGAGGAGGTCAACACATGAAAGAAAGCAACCTAATAGATATGGGTTCTCTTTGTTAGATTCTACTTGTTCCTATGCTTTAATTTCTAGCACTAATGAGCCTAGGACTGTGAAAGAGGCATTTAGAATGTCTGATTCAAACTCTTGGTTGGAAGCCATGAATGAAGAAATGGCATAATTAGAAAAGAATGATACTTGGAGTTTGGTGCCCTTGTCTAAAGGCAGAAAAGCTATTGGTTGTAAATGGGTATTTAAAAAGAAAATAGGTATGGATGGCAGTGTGGAAAAGTATAAGGCAAGATTGGTTGCGAAGGGTTATTCCCAGGTAGAGGGAATTGATTATGGAGAAAAAATTTCTTCTATAGCTAAGCTGGCGTCTATCAAATTTCTTTTGTCACTTGCAGCAGCGTATGACTTAGAGATTGAACGGATGGATGTGAAGACAACATTTCTTCATGGTGACCTCGAAGAAGAAATCTATATGTGTTAGCCTAAGCACTTTGTGGAAAAAGGTAAAGAAAAACAGGTTTACAAGTTGAAAAAATCTTTGTATGGATTACAACAATCTCCTAGAATGTGGTACCAGAAGTTTGATACTTTTGTTTTGTCATTGGGATTTGTAAGATCAAAGTCTGATCACTGTGTGTACTTTAAAGCTGAAAGTGATTGTATTCTTATTGTTGCTCTCTATGTTGATGATATGTTCATAGGCAATAGTAAGTTAATGATTTCTGATCTAAAATCTCAATTGTCTGCAAAGTTCAAAATGAAAGATCTTGGTGCAGCCAGGTATATTTTGGGAATGGAAATAACCAGGGACAGGAAGAGTAGAAAACTTTGGCTCAGTCAGAGTAAGTATATTAATACTGTTCTAGAGAGATTTTGTATGAATGACTGCAAGCAACTAGTTGTTCCAGTTTTACAGGGAACGAAGCTATCTGTTGAAGATTGTCCAAAATCTCCTACTGAGATAGAGGACATGACCAGAGTGCCTTATACTAGTGCAGTTGGCAGTTTAATGTATGCAATGGTTTGTAAAGGCCAGACATTGGCCAAGTATTGGGAGTACTTAGTCGCTTTATGGCGAATCCTAGAAGGACACATTGGGATGCTGTGAAAAGGGTGTTTAGATATCTGAAGGGAACTTTAGAATATGCTTTGTGTTACCATGGAAATTTGGTTGAATCATAGAGGACTCTCAGCATTCGAGGCTATATGGATTCTGATTGGGCAGGGGACATTGGCAGCAGAAGATCCACCAGTGGATATATTTTCATGTTGAATGGTGGTGCAGTTAGTTGGATGAGTAAGCGGTAGGATGTAGTCGCTTTGTCCACTACAAAGGCAGAATACATGGCAGCAACACATGCCTGTAAAGAAGCAATCTGGTTAAAACGTTTGTGTTCTAACATTGGGTTTGATGCAAGAAAAATTACAATTTACTATGACAGTCAGAGTGCTATTTGTTTGGAAAAAAATCCTACTTTCCATGCCAGGACGAAACATATTGATGTGCAGTATCATTTTGTACGAGATATGGTGGAGGATGGAAAGGTCTCTTTAAAAAAAGTGGATACTCTAAAAAATGTTGTAGATGCATTGACGAAACCAGTGAGTGCATACAAGTTCAAGTGGTGTGTCAGCTCTATGGGCCTTAGTTCCCATGAATTTTAGTAGTTTTGTTGTACTCTGGAGGTGTCAGTAAGATCTTCGTCAAGTAGGAGATTGTTAGAAAATGTGCCTCAATCTTACTGGCATGTAAACTCCTGAAAGAGCAAAGTTGGTGAGACCCTCTAGAAGTCTTACCGACTAACAATTGTGTTCTAAAATTTTGAAGTGCTCAGGTCACCAAGAATTTGGTTATGTCTTGCTAACGGTATTCATCAGCAAGACATGTCAATTGCTATGAGTTTCCCATCTCTTTCCGCTCGAGCAGACTTCTTTCCGACAGGTTGGTTCCTATTGGATATCGGGGAGACTCTTAGCGATGAGTGGCATTGGGGAGAGATGTGAACCTTCAGAATGACTCATTCTGATAGTGTTAGTCTCACCGACGATCTTACATGAGAATTTCTTCGGGGTGACATGAAGACTCAATAAGAGTCTAACTGATGGATGTTTCTCTTTCTGACAGTTGTGTATTCAGTATGAACTCTCGGTGATAGAGTTTCTCTCTTTGACAGTCTGTGTTGGATATGAGTTCTTGCCAATACTATTAGTCTCACCGCCAGATGGACATTCGGTATGATCTCCTACCAATAGCGATGGTATTTTTGATAGAGCTACATGAGTTGAACATCGATGTGAAGTCTTAGCAACAGCGATGGTCTTGCTGATGGTTCTGCAGTGGATATCGATGTGATCTCTTAGCGATAGAGTGAGTCTGGGTGACAGGTTTGAACTTGATATGACTCTTTCCGATGGTGGTGACTCTGGGCAATAACGACAATTAGGCATTGTGGCATCGGGGAGACATGGCCTAGTCTCTTACCGACATGGGATACAATTTGAACGCCTTGACCAAATGACTATCCTACGTGGTTTGTTTTCGACCAATCAGAGAAGTGAAATTTAAACCGCTAGCAGTTGGACTGTTGCAACCATTCCTATGTGGAAGATGAACAGATTGTGAGAAAAATGACTATGGGGGGCAATGGCAAATGATGATGAACAATTTTTTGAGTGACAGTGTTGTTCAATTGAATACAAATTGATTTGTGTAAGTTCGTTGGATGCTTTCTGAGAGCATTCATGTACAAGGTTGATCAAGGAAATGTTGCTACTGTAAATTGACATCAGAAAGTGAACTTTGTACTCTGTATGTAATTCAGTTTACTGTAATAAAAAGAGGCTTTTCTTGGTGTGGTGGGTTTTTCTCCCATAAGGGTTTTCCCATGTAAATCTGGTGTCTAATTGTGTATGTTCATTTTCTCTATTCTGGTAATCCTTTCAAGTGTATCTTAATGAATTGTAATTGTAAAATTTAAAGTCATATCTGCATTCTTCCCTGAGGTTTTGACTTTAGGAGAGTTTGTTCCTCACCTAAGTTTTCCTTACATTATTCACTATATAAGCAAAAATCTTCTTTGTTGGGAAAGAGATTTTCACTGATAAACTTATTTTCAGCTGCAAAGGAACAAAAGAGAGTAAAAAATGATTTCACGAGAGAGCAAATAATTTTTTCACTACAAGGTAAAACGGAAGAGGAGGTGAAATCCTTTGCAAGCAAAGATATTTTTCAACTGCAGAATGAAGAAGAATGACAACTCTTCACGATAGAGGATATTGTCAAACAATAGGGTATATGTGAGTGATGGCTCATCATGAGGGGGATATCTTCTATTTGAGGGAAAGTGAATGCAAGATGCATGAACCAAGGAGCAGATTGAAGATTCTTAATGAGCTGAAGGTAGTTACAGATCAATGGAAAAGAATGGATCCAAGTGTCAATTGCAGATGTAGTTTTAGGGTTTCACCTTCTTCTATATCTTATTTCTTCTTCTCTTTTGTACAGGCTCTAAACTTCTATTTTAGGGGAAGGAAATAGAGAATGCTTAACTGGGAGTTGGAGTTTTATTTATAGTAAATGAATGTACAAATTTCTATAACTATGTCAATTAGTTTGAGCATATCAATGAAAATATTTTAGAAGTTGTCTCCATTTTTTGTTCTCAAATACCATATGGACTAAATATATCAATGATATGTTGATTTTTCATTGCAATATTTTTGTAGTTGTGTGATTGTGTATGGGTTTTTTCAAGTAAAGAATTAAATTCTATATGCAAATTAATGTGGGTTTGAGGGAATAAAATAGATCTTTAAGTATGATTATGCAGTAATATGAGAGGTTACATTAATCTATGGCATTAATTGTTAAAGGGCCACTAATTTGAAATAAGTTGTTTAATATTGCATTCATGAACTTAGATTTGACTTCATGCCTTAGGATTAGGCACTGAACTATGATATTACCCAAATCATTTTGAGAAACAATCTAAATCATATTAAATCTCTGTTACTTTGATCATTTTTTCTTTGTTATTTAAGTTATCTCTATTCTATATATCTTCATGATATTTGAAAGAGTGTAGAGGCTAAATTTGAGAGAATTTTATCCATTAACCCTCTATATTTTTGAGATGAAGATATCTAAGTTATGTGTTCTCAACAATGTTCAATGCAAATGGGATTATGCTTGAACCTAGTAGAATTTACAATACCCATCACTCATATACCTTAGAACTATCCACTTTCATGGGTCTGTAATTTGTTGCTTGTCATGATTTTATCATACATTCAGGCCTACAATTAGGAGCACCCTCCTAAGTCCTGTGGAGCTCAAAGTGCAAAAGGCTTTTAGAGCCTTGTTCGTTGGATTTTCTTATCTTCAACCTATTAATAGTGTAGATTCCTTGTCCTAAATATTGTATCCCCTATTTTAGGTAGTGTGTTTCTCCTTAGGGTTGAAGGTTGCAAGAAAAAACACCAAAAAATTGGCAACTCTACTAGGGAATCAATTGAAAAAAGTCAATTAGTTTGTTGATCTGTATTTTTTGGTCAGAATGATCAAAAAACTTGCATACTTGAAGGAGATTGTTGCAACATTTCTGATGTATTCTTGAAGTCTAGTGCCCTACTGGTGGAGAGAACTTAGAAATACATAGATCTTGGAAGAAGTTTTCTACTGCTTGTAAGATCTTTTCCTCTTTCAAAGAGGTGGTGACTCTACATAAATTTCTACATCATCAGAAGAGTTGGTTGTAGCAATTCTCAGGTATTCTTCTATTGTAATATTTATGTATGAAGGTTTTCAACAAATGTTCTAGTTGATATTGTCCCTTATCAAGTATTTTAAGATGCTAGTAGAAAAGGGAAATGAGAAAGTACAATATTCTTAAAAAGGGATATTGAGAAGTGAATCTATTGTAGAGGGAATAAGTTTCTATTTACAAATATGTATTATTGTCCTAGTTCTCCCTCTACAAGTTGTAATATCATGCCTAGAACATAGTCATGTCCTCAAAGGAAAGTGTTCACTAGTGAGAGATATGACCTAGATTTCAGTCAAATCCAAGGTTACCCACATTCTATCCCAAGAAGAATTAATGAATGCTTTCCTAAGTTTAGAGGAGGTCTTGAAGAATCAATATCACATGTACAAGATTTTCTTGATGTAATAGAAGATTGTCAAATAGTAGAAGAAGATGTTGTCATGAAGTTTTTTATAAGAACTTTAAAAGATACTATTGAATACTACTTTTCTAGTTTACCAATGCATTTCATATGTTCATGGAAAGAGCTTAAGAAACTGTTCATGGATGAGTTTGGTGAAGTGAATAATGAATGCTTGTCTAAAGAAATAAATCTACATACCCAAGAAGAATATGAAGAGAAATATGAAAATGAGGTTGAACTTATGTCACCTATTGATGCATTGTTTGATATAGAAATATTGGAGGATGAATCCATCTATGATTTTCATGATAGATTCATGAAATTTTTGCTTGCTATACCAAAATCAAAAAGATATGATGAGTTATTTTGCATTGATTTGTTATGTGAGAATTGTGAGTCAAGTTTGAGTACTATGCTAGTTCACTTGAAGCCCCCTAGCCTTAAATGTTTATATCAATGGCTTTTAGTAATTGAGGAAATGATAGATAAATATGGAAGTAATCTCCTAACTCAATTATATGATTGTACTTTTTCAAGACTTAGTCCAATGGATGTAGATGGTATAGCAAAAGAAAATGATAGTGCATCATGTAATGATGAGATTTTTGTTTCTAAACAACCCATGGAGAAAATGTACCCAGATGAAGATTGCAGCCATGATGGTCATGAAGAGATAGATGAAACATCTGAAGTTTCTTCTATTTTCTCTGAAAATACAGAAATAGAGAGCATATTTTTTGTATTAGATGAAGGTTGCAATCATGCAGATGATACTGAAAGTATTTTCTCTTCTATGGACTTTGAATATATAGTTGAAGAGCATGTTGATTTTGAAGTTTCATGTCTTCATGACGAGAACAATGATGTTGTAGATGGAAGTTTGCAACCAACTAAAAGCATTCTTGTATGGATGATCAAGATGATTTCAACTCTATATGCAGCCCTAGTGACTATGATTCCTTTCAAGAGGAAGAGGTAGAGTTAATTTCTTCAAGAGGAAAGTGTTTCAACAAGGAAAATGATGATAACATTTTTGAAGCCTCACTATTGCATGATGATGGATATGAATTGGGAATTCTTTTTTAAGAAGTATGTAATCAAAAATGCTATGATACACTTGGTCATCCTAATCTTACAAGTATTGAATGTAGCATTGATGAAATCTTTCATGATGAGACAAAGGATCTTGCAAATTTAAAGAATGTTTTTGAGAGCATCATTGTATTAGCCACAAATGACAAGGAGTGTGATGAATTTCAATTGGAAGGGTCAACCATAAGTAACTGCAATGAAGAAACCATTGATGGTTTTCAGATTAATAGTGAAGAAGGTAGCCTTGTTGATTGTTGTAGCAGTGTGAAGAGAGGAGATATGTGTGAAAGAGGTTCATTGGATGAATCAGTTCAAGTAGTTGGTTATAAGGAGCATTCATATGTTGATAATGATGAACAAGAAACTCCTATTTTGTTTGATGTTTTACCTTATTTTACTTATTTTGCTGACTTTGATGTTATCACTGAATGTTTTCATGAGGATAGCATTGATGTAGTACATGAAAGTGGAAATGTAGAGATAAATGCTAGTACAACTAATGACATTTTCTATGATGAGTTTGCACTTGAAGAATGTGATTGTGCCAATCACATGGATGGATATGAGGATGTTTTTTCTAGATCTACAACTCATAGTTTTCCTCATAAGTAGTATGCTTTAGATTGTCATGTTGATGTAGCAGAAGGTGGTGTTGAATATAATACTTCTTACAGCAGTGAATGTGTTTTAAACAGTCATTGTGAGGAATTTTTTGCAAAAGTAGATTTTGTATCACATGAAAATGCACTTGAAAATTTCTTGTGTGATAACATGATTAATGTTGATAATATTTTCCATGAACATGAAGTGGAGAATACTGTTTGGGATGTTGATGCATTCTCTGATTTTTCTTCTAAATACCATTGTTTGAATTAAGATGGACTTGTGGATGTTGATAAGTCTTATTTTTAGAACATTGAGGCATATGGTAATGTGATGGGGAAGTGTTGTTGGGATGATGACAAAATCACCTATGATGTAATTCAGTTGGATGAGTTACAAATGTGTGAGTATTCTTTGCTTAACACATAGGAGGATTGCACACTATTTTTAAGGCATGATATCTTTTTTGACCTTGATCATCATGAGGGGGTTAGTGAATGTAATAAGACTATGTCTTCATATAGTCTTGAACATTATCCTCATGTGTTCTCACTTTCCACAGAATCAAAAATGAAATGAGTGACAGTGATGCAACATATGTTATTTGGTTACCATATGACAGTAAAGCTAAATTCAAAGGTATCCTGATATTTGTTTTTGTAAGAATGAAGTCACTCATGTTGTTGTGGTGTGATAAAAGAAAGTATGAATTGAGAGAGATCAGATCCTTTAACAGATTGGTTTTTGATAGGGGTAAGAATTGACTTCATTTTTCTATTTGGTGGCCTAGGGCCACCAAATGAGGTTGAAAAGTTGAAAATAAAGACTGTGTCACCCAATGTTCTAGCACTTGGTCTACTCTCTCAGAAATATGTAATCTCACCATGCACACAAGGGGCATGCATCCACAATTAGAGCCATTGATGGAACCTTCAAAATTTTCAAATTTTGAGTGCCCATGTTGAAAATTTTGATTTGCACACTCAAAAGTGCCCCTAAAAAATCTGCCCTGGTGACCTGCTTTAGAGGATCATAATTCGAAACCAGTTTTCTTTCATGCTAAATCCCTTGGTGTGTATACTCATTTGACATATTTGAACATGTATGTCTAATTTCAGCTTCCCATGATGAGTTTTGACAAGGTTTTAAAAAGTAAAGTTGGAGGGTTCTAGGATTGTTTTGTTGTTTGCAAACTCTCAGTCTTGCGAAGTGGCCTCCTATTCAGACTGATATTTCACAACTGGATGATCATCAAGACAAATGGATTGGTTCTCTATATTCCTCCCACATTCATATGCTCCTTGGTCTGGTTTTAGAGCATCAAGACCTTATTTGATATTTTTACTAGGTCGAAAGCAAATGTAGTTTGCTCTATTTTGACATTTGCATTTCCTGAATGTTTCAAAGTCAAGTTAGACCCTTAATATCTGGTGAATAATGATGATTCAAGGAAATCCCTATTGCACATATACTCAATGGACCCAAATGACCTAGTGTGTCTAGTGGTAGTTTCCTAGGAGATGATTTGGTATTTTTTCGAAGAGGCAACTTGGTGAGCCCTAATTGGTTTTGAATAGGTGCAAGTGCAGAAAAGTCTGATTGAGCCACTTTGGATATTAGTATCTTGCACCTCAAGATGAATTTTTCCAATATATTTGTTGCATTGAATTTTTGGTTCAAATGTAACATACATGCTAAGTTTCAAGCCCCCTGGATGAATTTTGATGGGTTATTTAGTTGTCTTCTGACTGCAACTGGGTCAAAATTGGCGTTCCAAAAAAGTTTCAAACTTTGCAATTCTAAAGGAAACCCATTTCTCATTTTGATCCAAAACATCTCCAATCCATTCTCATAAAAAACAAAGGTCATCGGATGCTTTATTTTAATGCATTTTAGTCATGGCAAACGCATCCGACAAGCCAGTTTACAAAGGAGGTCCTAGAAATATTTTGACAATGCAAGTTTTGAGGAAATGGGTTTTCTCTAAATAGTTGATAGTGTCCCTATGAAAAATTTCATGGCTTTAGGTGTCCTGGTTTGCCCACAATGAATTTTCTCCAAATAGGCTACAGTCAAAATTAAATTTTCACTCACTTCCTAAAGTTTAAAATGTAAATATTTAAAAAAATTGTATTGTTTTAAATATTTGCAAGCATAAATTGCATGTGAAATGTGGGCATTATTAGGGTAGATTAAATATTATAAAGCTTATAAAGTTAAACATTATAAGAGAAATCTCTCCCCACTAGCCCGTGAAAGCTTTTGTTGATGCAGCAGGTGCTCAATGGAAGTGGAGATTGGTGGGAAAGTGGGAGGCATTAAAGTAATCACTGAGGAATTTCATTGAGGACGGAAATTTTAATATTGCAAAACATTTTATTTTAAAATTTTAGTAGAAGGTGATGAGGTAAAAATAACCTCATCAGTATATGGACTCAATATGAAAACCTATATCTTTCAGCCCAATTTACCCTGCCAATTAATTACCTTTAGGATAAATAATTGCTCTCTTTTTATGAATAAACGTGCAAACTTTACTTCTTGGAATTAGTTGAATTAAGCTAACTTATGTTGATTTAATGGTTTAGTCCTTGCGCATTTTACAGGTCAACTTCCACTCTCAATTACCATTCCAATCAAAAGGGAAATGAACAATATCTTAACACTTTTGAAAGCAAGCAAGCGGGCGGTGGAATTCCTGGAACACTTGTTATGGGTCGATTCTTCATAGTTTTGTTACTTTCAATTTTAAAAACTTTATGGCTCATGTCGAGCCTCTTTAATATTCCATGTCATGGGCTTTAAAGTCCATTAGTTATTGAAAATTTATTAAAGACTTTATCAACTAGAAAGTATGATTTTGTTAGCCACTTTCAAATAAAAGCATGTAACTGTTGCAAAAGCTAAGCACAGAAGAATATCGTTATGCTACCAATATGTCTTTTTGAGAAAAACTGCTATATGAATAAAAATGAGTTTTCCCACCATACTTTGAATTACTAATCAATATGAATGAAATTCTTTGAATGAAGTGTCAGAGAGAGATTTCTAGTGCATGTGATCTAAGATAGTTGTAGACACACCTGAGAGCTAGCCACTCGAGGGTTATAGATAGATAGATAAGTATTTTACTTTTCATTTTGTACTTTCTTTTAATAGATAAAAATTAGAATTGAAATTCATTTTCATGTGTGTGTGTCATACTATTAGTGTCAATCATGTAGTTTGTAGCTAAGTCCATAGTTTCTGAATTTAGAATCTGAAGTTCTGGAGCACCTTCCTTTAGTTGTTTATGTTAAATCCTTTTATGTTAGCTATTGAATTGTTATCTTTTACACTAGATCAATGTTTCCTAGTTTCTTTATGAGTTTTACTTCTTTAGAAATTTTCACATTCTTTAGATTAATCATTTCCATGCTTTCTAGCCTAGTAGTGATGTTTTTCCAATTCACAATTTTCTGCTTTCTAGTTTAAATCATTTATAACTTTCTAGATAGATACTTTACTGCTTTCAAAGTTTAGAGACTCTCTAGTTTAGAGTTTTATTCAGTTGTTTGGCATTTAGGAAACCTAAGAGAGAGATAGTTGATATTTCTTCTATTGCATACAGCCTTTGGACACCACCCAGTCTATATATGAATGTTTTTATTAACTAAAGTGTTAGGACCTGACGACATCCTATCACTTTTTGGCGTTATTTCTGGGGATAGCCTTTTCTAGTGTTAGTAGGAGATATCTTAAATACCACTTTTACAGATAGAAATAGTCCTTTGGCTTCTTTTCTACATGGTTAGGAAATGAGGCCCACATGGAAGATTTTTACCAAAAACCCCCTAGTTGACATACCAAAAACAAGTAGAGAGGAAGGCAACTCAAATCAAGAACTTACTAAGGAATTGACCAAACAGGGTCAACCTGAGACCTTCCCACACACCCTGGAAAGAGAACATACAACTGTAGAGGAGTATATTCCTTTGCAAACTAAAAAACCTCACCCAACTGAGCAAATTTTGAAAGAGGATCGCATTCCCTTCAACAACATGGGTGACCGTAGAAATACCGCCAACAACAATGATAACCCTCCACCACCACCACACGCATTCACTTAGCCTATTGCTATTGATGTAGATGATGATAAGACAATGAAAAATATCTCACCATCCTTCTTTCCAACCTTCCAAGTTTTGTCTACTGAAGACCCTGATCAGTTTCTATTTGAGTTTAAAGTCTTGTGTCAGACATATGACTACAAGAATGATAATCAAAAACTAAACCTTTTCCCTTTCACTCTAAAAGACTCGGCTATGCGCTGGTTTATGGGATTAGCTTCTCAGTCGATAACCTTCTAGGATGAAATGGAGTCTATCTTTTTGGAGAAGTACCAAAGTTACTATAGGGTTAGCGATAGGAAAAAAGAACTATTCAAAGTAAGGAAAAATGAGGATAAAAGTTTAGAGGATTACCTAGATAGGTTTATCTTCTTTTCTAAATGCTATGGTGGAGAAGCCATAAGTTTTGATATTCTAAATACCTTATTCCTTAAAGGTCTCGATGACGAAGCTCAAAGGAGCTTGGACTTAATGGGAAAAGGAGATGTGTCCCAACTGGGACTGGATGATATTATGGAACTATGTCAAAATTTCTCTCAAGCTCGAGGAGGAATTAGGAAGACCACTCTCTTTAAATGTTCCAATGATATCAGCAAACTTCGTGAGGAGCTCGCCAACTTCAAGATTGACATTCTCATCTAGTTAAACATTACTTTAGATAGCATATAGGCTAAAACCCGAAGTCTTGAAACCTTGTCCATCTATTGTCCCAGGTGTCGAAACAAACGTTTGATAAGGGAATTCCCTTTGGAAAAAGTGGATAAGATTGAGGTTTCTCAAGTGTTTGATAAAAATCATCCCACTGATCAATGTGACCTACTGAATGCCATCAAAAATTCCAAGAAAAGAACAACCCTAGTCAAGGAAGAGGTGAATGTTGTTAATCAAAAGACTGGAAGCAATTTTTCCTATGGCCAAAATTCTAATCCTAACTGGTGGCCCCAACCAAATTGGAACAACAATCAATGGGAAGCACCCTGACCTCAGGCACCACCTCCAATACCTCCTAATTAGGGAACCTATCCCTGGGGACCACCAGGATGGGCCAATCAATCTTGGGGTAACCCTTAGTGGCCTAACTAGCCTCAACAAGAGTGGTACCCTCAAAATCCCATTCCTCAATAGAATCAATCTCAACATCAATTTTATACTGGCCCCAGGAGAATGCCTACTCAACAATAGAATCTTCTGCCACCTCTAAAGAACACTCAACAAACTAAACAAGTCAACTAGCCACCACTTTTGGCACAATCAATTCTGAACCCAAAGAACAACCACCCAAATACTCTAGTATATTCTATCAAACAAGATAGTGTCACTATAATTAAGGTCTAGGAAAACACTTTCATAGCCAACTATTGAAGAAATCATAGACAAACCTATCAAGAAGTATGCTAAGAAAACCACCATAACATCCACATCCATAGAACAAATCCCAGACACTAGGCAACATAAGCCTAACCCACCATCTTCAACTAGAGCCTCCAACCTACCTCAAGGGGAGGGGGGTTATTCTACAACTAAACTTTTGAAGGATTTTGTGCCTAAAGACAAAATTAAAGCACCTTTTCTAGAGTGAATGAAACTGATTCTTGTGAAAGATGCTTTGGAAATGACATTGCCCACTAAAACTGCATTGATATAGGAAATTAAGCAATTACAGATTTAAGTTCCCTTGTTACAGGTGATTAAAGAGATTCCTGAGTTAAACCAGTCGATTAAATAATTTTGTATTAAGACTCCAGGGAGAAAACCAAAACAAATCAACACCATCCACATAAATGGGTACCTAGCTAACTTGTTGGCTAGGACGACCATTGCTCTAAAGTATGATGATCCAGGTAGTCCACTTATAATAGTAACAGTTAATGAGGTAGCAATACCTAACGATTTAGTGGACCTTGGAGCAGCCATTAACATAATGACTATTAATGTAATGGAAAAATTGAGACTTACTAATCTACGCCCCACAACTACTATCTTATAGATGGCAAATCAATCCATAGCTATTCCCAAGGGTATCATTGAAAATGTTCTTGTTAAGGTGGATGGATGGGAATACCCAATAGATTTTTAGATAATTAAATCCCTTACACCCAAGGACAGTTATCCAATAATTTTGGGATGGCCATGGCTAGCTACTATTGCAACCAAAATTGACTGCAGGGAGGGAGGAATGACCATCTCACATGGATCTAATAGAAAACATTTGTTTTTGTATCTTCTTGCCAAGCCTACCAAACAACAAAGTATGGGTGGATGAATTGAGAAGCCACAACGGACAGGAAAAATTGGATTCACTAGCCATGGTAGTTATCAAACAGCATGGTGGAGAATTAGAGGATGAATGGGAGAACGACATGGAAAATCTTACCTTGGATTCAGGCAGTGAGGAAATGTCAGATGTAGAAGAAATCCTAGGACACCCAATCAACATAGATCATGCAAAATTTGATAGTGCTAGTTTCATCGGATTACCTTGTCCTTTGATGAACTTAGTCCCAAAAACTCGCCATTTTTTGTAGATGTTTCCTAGCTTCATAAAATTGTACCTCATATTTTTCCACTTAACAACCTGATAAGGCCCATGTACATTGTCAAGTCCAACCATCTAGGAGTCAAAACCATTATGTTACTACCAAGGAAATCTTTGAACATCAACGGTTGATTTACCGAGATAGAAGAACAAAGATTGTTTGACACCCTGGTGAATAGATCTAAAGTGTTCACTTGGTACTTTATAGATATGAGAGGAATACACCCTAGTGTGTGTACGCATCATATTTATACGGAGGATCTTCGACCTGTTTGCCAACCGCAATGGAGACTCAATCTTGCTTTCAAAGACATCATTAAAACTGAGATTGAGAAAATCTTACAGGTAGGATTTATCTACCCAATTTTTGAAAGAAAGTGGGTGTCACCCTTGGTTGTAGTTCCAAAGAAGAATAGGAATTGGAGAGTCTATGTAGACTATAAAGAGCTTAACAAGGCAACACGTAGAGATTATTTCCCTCTGCCATTTGTGGACCAGGTGCTAGATAATTTGACTGGGTGGAAATATTTTTTATTTTTGGATGGATTTAGTGTTTACAACCAGATATAGGTAGCAACAAAAGACCAAGATAAGATGACCTTTACCTACCCTTGGGGGACATTTGTATATTGGGTTCTTCCCTTTGGGCTATGTAATGCCCCTACAATGTTTCAAAGGGTCATCCTGGCTATATTCGTTGAGTTGGTAAATGAGTGTGTAGAAGTTTATATGAATGACTTCACTATATACGGTTCAACTTTCGATGAAGCCCTCACGAATCTAGAAAAGGTGTTAAAATGGTGTGATGATCATCGTTTGTCCTTAAGTCATGAGAAATGTTTGATCATGGTGGAACAAGGAATAGTGTTGAGACATCATATTTCAGCCGAAGGGATTAAGGTTGATCCTAAGAAAATCAAAGTCATACAACAACTCGAGATCCAAAAAACTTAGACTGATGTCAGGAGTTTCTTAGGGAATGTTGGATACTACTGAAGATTCATAGAAAACTTTAGCAAAATCACATCCCCTGTGTTTTCTCTCCTTCAGAAGAACGTAGACTTCATTTGGACGCATGAGTGTCACTCTTCATTTGAAATTATCAAGGAGAAACTCATCTCTGCCCCTATCCTTCAAGGACCTAACTGGAGCCTTTTGTTCCATATATATGTTGATGCATCTGATGATGCAATTGGAGTGGTTCTGGGGAAAGAAGATGAGAATGGGGGAAAATATGCTATATACTTCATCAACAAGAATTTGATGCCAACAAAAAAAAACTATACCACAACAGAGAAAGAATTCTTGGTTGTAGTGCATGCAATCAAGAAATTTTGACACTATGTCACAGGATATAAAGTTACAGTGCATATAGATCACTCGGCCATTAAGTACCTCATGAAAAAATCAGTGGTAAATGCAAGGATAATTAGGTGGTTACTTCTCCTCCAGGAATTCAATGTCATAATTGTTGAAAAACTAGGGAAGTCCAATGTAGTCGCAAACTTCTTGTCCCGAATTAAACATGATGGTGACTGTGCTCCTATACAAGACAAGTTTTTAGATAAAAATTTGTTCACCATCTCCATTAAAACCCCTTAGTTTTCTGATATTGCAAACTATTTGGCCACTACAGAAGTACCACTTCACTTTTCATTAAAACAAAAGAAACACCTCGTCAGAGAGAGTGCCCCTTTCAAATGGATTAATGGGATTTTGTTTTGATGCAGACCCGATATGGTTTTACAATGGTTTGTTAGGGCAGACAAGACCTATAGTATCCTAAGAGCCTGTCACGATGACCCTTCAGGAGGGCATTATTCTGCTAAAATGACAACTTACAAGATTTTGGGAGTAGGATACTACTTACCTTCAGTGCACAAAGACATTGCAAATGGGATTATGCTTGAACCTGGTAGAATTTACAATACCCATCACTTATATACCTAAGAACTATCCACTTTTATAGGCCTGTAATTTGTTACTTGTCATGAGTTTATCATACATTCAAGCCTACAATTAGGAGTGCCCTCTTGAGTCCTATGGAGCTCAAAGTGCAAAAGGATTTCATAGCCTTGTTTGTTGGCTTTTCTTGTCTTCAACCTATTGATAGGGTAGATTCCTTGTCCTAAATATTGTATCCCCTAGTTTAGGTAGTGTGTTTCTCCTTAGGGTTGAAGGTTGCAAGAAAAAACACCAAAACTATAGATAGAGAAAATAGTAAGCATGATAGTCAAAAATATATAGTTTAATAAGTACTCAAAATTTTGTTTATTATCTTATACATTATAAGTCATGATGTGCATCACTATTGTAGTTTCTATGGTTGAATAATTTTTTGTTTTATTTTTAGATGTTGGAAGCAGATACACCTCCACATGCTCATAAGGCAATGGAGCTTGGTCTTTCTTCTACTATAGAATCCTCAATTCCTCTCATAGAGGTATGAGGTAGATTACTAAATTTCAATTTTTATTTGTTGTTATAGTTGTTAGTTAGTGAAAAATTAAACCATTATTGATTTGAATTTTAATTTCTCTTTGGATGGTTTCTATAGGGCTTCAGCGTGCCACAACATGGGCATGCAAATATTTCCCTTGAGGAGAGTGATCGTCTAGAGGCGGTAAATGATTATTTTATTAAATATATCATTTTTATAATGTAATTTTTATATATTAATGTCTTTACTTGTTATTTTAATAGATAAGGCTTGATTGAGAACTAAACCTTAGGAGCAGCAGGAGCACTCCTTGACCTTAGAGTAAACGAGTGACAAACTTATCACCATCTACCTGACTAACAAAGGGAAAGAATTTTTTTTGAGAGCATGGAGAGCAATGAATTTTTATTCCAAAGCCCTTTTTTGTATGCCTATATGGCATTTATACATATTGTGTATTGGATATATTTGACATTGTATGCCTATATGGCATTATTGTAAAAGCCTATATGGCTATTTTGTACATATTTTATACTTATATTGACATATATTGATGTATGCCTACATGGCTATTTGGTTAATACAAATATTTTTTATCGATGGTGTCCATATTTGCATTATAAATCCATGGTTCAATAGATATGATTTACGTGTCTTCAAGTGTATACTTTACAATTTATGTGTATACTTTGTGACTTACATGTATTCCAATGTATACTTTATGATTTACATGTTTTCATGCGTTACCTTGGGGTAAAAGCACAAATGTGTATCACACTTTCAGCCAACTTATTAAAACAACTTAATTTAAGTATTTCTAACTAAAAATCAATTTTGGTCAAACATATGATTTAGTAAGATTCATTCTAGCTAAGTTAGATACTTCCACAACTTTTTCAACTAAAATTGTTGGCTAAAAATATATGGAGAACCATTTTGAGTCCAATTTACCAAAAAAATAAAATTATTTGAAAAACTTGAAGTTTTAATAACTCTTATTAATGTAAATAACATTTTTCAAAAATATAAAAACACCCTTTTGTAGATCCATGAGTGCAATTTTCAAAAATATATTTATTTTAATAGTTTAATTATTATTTAAATTTTATTTTTTATTTTTACTAAAAATAGGTTATCAACACAAAATATTAGGTTGATTACCATGCCAAGGAAAAATACTAAAACTTATTAAAAAATTTGAAAAAAATACGATGCACTAGATAAAAGAATCTACTTCAAGATAATATGAATGTTGATGTCCAATGGTGATTCACGCACATTTTAATATTTATTTAAAAATTATATTTATCAAAATTAGAAAAAAAAAGTATCCATGCACTAAAGTTTCAAGTTATATATACACACAAAAATTTTGAAAGAAAAAAAAATAAAATTTACTATAAAAAGTTCGCAACTTCATTTTTCAACATTTTATCAGCAACTAAATTATAGTGTTAATTTACTAAAACCTAGTTTTAAATAATTTGTAAACTTTTTTAAACATAAAATATACTAAAAAATACATATTTTACTATTTTACATCATTTCAAAATTCAAAACATATATGCCACTTTTTAGTGATTCAAGTTTAAAAGTTAGATCAATGTTGGTTGTTTCTTTTATAAAGTGTGACACGACTTTGTGCTTTTACCCCTTGTATTCATGCATATAATTTGTATTAATTTGTGTATACTATGTATTTGTGTGTATACTTTAAGGCTTGCGTGTATTTGAGTACTTGTGCTTCCCTTATTCACATGTATGCTTGACTTATTCTCGTGTATACTTATTAATTGGTTAGCCCTAGCATTGATCATTGTTGACCTTCACGGTTTGTCTTGAATATTTATTAATTGATGCTAATCAACTTTAATATTTCTAGGAATAGTAATAGAGTTACAAATTATAAAATTGTACAAATTGAAAAGAAAAGATTAATTGTAAATAAATGCACTGATTATTAATTTGATAATTGATTAAAAATAAGTATAATATATATATCAAGAGATGAGCCTTCTAGAATGACAACTACCAACTAGAAAATAGGCATGCAACTCCATGCAATATTTCACAACTATACAATCATTATCGTCAAAATCTAACAACTAGCAAAACTTATCTAAAGGAATATTTTAGGCAGACTATTCTACACTAACATTTTCATAATCAATGGCTTGTTTCCATACTCACTCCCCTACTGTCAACCAAACTTTTTCAAGAAACCCCTTTCTTATATTTCTATGTCCATTAGATCAATGGATATAAATCTAACCAAAGCATTCCCAATGCTTTGAAAGCAATAATCCAGCCAAAATTGCAATAGGAGATAAGGCAAATGAACCCACATAGGCATAACTGAATAAAGAGTAACTCACTATTCATATCTTGGTGAAACCATTTCCAAACTTAGATCTTAAAGATAAAGAATAATTATGATCTATATAATATAGAATTAGTACCTGGGGATGACCCTTTGGTGAAATGGTGGGGCTTCTTGCCTGTAGATCCAACAACCAAGGTTCAAACCTTGCAGGGACGCTCTCTACCGCATCAACAATGGAGTTTGTTGTTTACCCTCATATTAAGGGGAGGTTCCTTGGTGAATTGGTGGGGCTTCTTTCCTGTAGTGCCAACAACCAAGGCCTAAACCTTAATATTAAATTTTGGCCTATGGAGCCAACAACCAAGGTTCAAACCTCGCGGGGTCACTCTCTAACACATCAAAAAATGGAGTTTTTTGTTTACCCTCATATTAAGGGGAGGTTCCTTGGTGAATTGGTGGGGCTTCTTGCATGTAGTGCCAACAACCAAGGCCCAAACCTTAATATTTTAAATTTTGTTGGTATTGGCATGGTGTGATGATTTATAGGTGGCATTGTTGTTCTTGCCACCAAGGTTCAAACCTCGTTGGGGTGGTATTGTTGAATGGTTGTATCTGGTTCATAGCTCTAGTCAAAAGCATTTACCCCTTGAATAAAAAAATATAGAAGTAGTACCCACTTTGATGAATAAAAAATTTTCAACCATGCGCTTATCATGCTTTTTCAAATTTGGTAAGAAGGCTTATTTAAGATCCTTGAGCAATGTATTTCCTAATGCTCCCTTGTTCTTACATGTCTCAATTCAATTTAATTCAAAGAGTTCCATCAAATGTTTTATCTAAAAGAAAAAACGCGTTTTCAATTGGTATTTCATGATAAGTTTCATAAAAAGATTGCAATATATTTAATCTTTTGATTGGAACAACTCAATTAAGAAAATGATACATAATCTTCACAACACTTGCAAAACAATATTCATAGTACATGATGAGTAGTTAGCTTCTTGACACATTATCATACAAACATTTATCTTGAATAGTCTTTAAACATTTTCACAACATAATCCTCATAGTACAAAATGAATTGTTATGTTCTTGATCCATCACCATTTAAACACATCGAAAGATGTATATGTCAACTTTTTGCAATATTATTTTCTATATAGGAAATGGATTTCGGAAAAAGCTTTATAATTTATAATACAAATAAAAAATGGACTTGGGTGAAAATTTTATTTATCACACAAAATAATAAATGTATGTGAGACCATCACTTGTTTCTCTTAGACTCCAATTTTCAAGCATGGCAAATCATTTCAAATGAAAATGATAAAATGCTTCACAACCAAAGTTATTAATTGAGGAAAAAATAAAATGTTTCCAAGTTCCACCATCGTATGCATTTTTAGTTGGTTGTATATTATTGTAAGGGAAAGGAAGATAATTAAAAAAATTCTTGCCCTTTCTAGACTTGAGGATGATCATATGCTTTTGGTGTGGAAAACTTAGACTTCTCAACTGTCGTGTGAATGTTTCTCTTTTTTATTGTTTTGCATGACATCATAAGGGATCAAGTCAGTTGAACATAGCTCGAAGTGATTTGACATGTTTGAGTGTGAAATAGGACCATTCCTTATGTAAATGTATCTATCCAAATGCATTAGAACAATTTGTTTGGTCATACGAGTTGTAGAACAAAAGTTGCACCACTTTGCAACTTTACGCTGCTTATATTTGACACTTTTTCTATCAACTAAAAAGTCTCACCATGGGAAAAAAATTCAAGATAGCAAAAACTAAGAGAGGTTATTGTAAAGGGGCCCAACATAATCTTTTAGGCTTAGACAGAGATTCTGTAAGTGTCATGATTTCAGAATAATATCCTATCAAAGATTGCACTCATTTTGCACTTTAGACCCTTAAGGGATTGAGCTAGTTGAATGTAGCTCAGAGTGATTCAGCATGTTTGGGTGTGAAAGAGGACCATGCCTAGTGTAAACATACCCATCCAAATGTATTGGATTATTTTTTATGGTTACACGAGTTGCAGAACAAAAGTTGCACCACTTTGCAACTTTACATTGCTTGCATTTCACACTTTTTCTATCAAGTGAAAACTGGACACCACAGGAAAACAACTCTAAAATAACAAAAACTAAGATAGGTTATTATAAAAGGGCCCAACATGATCCCATAGACTTAGATGAAGAGTTTGTAAGCATCACGGTTTGTGAGTAATAGCCTGTCAAATATTGCAACCATTTTGTGCTTTGGACCCTTCAAGGATCGAGCCGGTTGTATGTAGCTTGGAGTGATTCAGCGTGTTTGGGTGTGAAAGAGAACCATTCCTAGCATAGATTTACCTATATGGATGTGTTGGAATAGTTTGTTTGGTCACATAAGTTGTAGAATGAAAGTTGCACCACTTTAGAACTTTATACTGCTTGCATTTGACACATTTTCCATCAAGTGAAAACTAGACACCACGGGAAAACAAATCCGAAATAATAAAAACTGAGAGAGTTGATTGTAGAGGGGACCAATATAATCTCATAGGATTAGACAGAGTTTTTTAAGCATCACTTTTTTTGAATAATAGCATGTGAAAGATTGCAATCATTTTGCACTTTGGACCCTTAGGGGATCGAGCTAGTTGAATGTAGCTCTCAGAGTGATTCGACCTATTTGGGTGTGAAAGAGGACTATTATTAGCATAAATATACCCATCTAGATGTGTTAGAATAGTTCCTTTGGTAACACGAGTTGCAGAACAAAAGTTACACCACTTTGCAATTTTACAATTCTTGCATTTGACACTTTTTCCATCGAGTGAAAACTGGACACCACAGGAAAATAACTCCAAGATAAAAAAAGCAAGAGATTTCATTGTAGAGGGGCCCAATTCAATTCCATAGGCTCAAACATAAAGTTCATAAGTGTCACGGTTTCCAAGTAATATCCTGTTAAAGATTGCAGTCATTTTGCACTTTGGACCCTTAAGGGATTGAGCCAATGAACATAGCTCAGAGTGATTTGACATGTTTGGGTGTGAAAGAAGACCATTTCTAGTGTAAAATTACCCATTCAGATGCATTGGAATATTCCATTTGGTCACACGAGTTGTAGAATAAAAGTTGCACCACTTTGCAACTTTACACTACTTGCATTTGACACTTTTTCCATCAAGTAAAAACTAGACACCACGGGAAGTGTATCAAAGATAGCAGTCATTTTGAACTTTGGACATTTAAGGGATCAAGCAAGTTGAATGAAGCTCAAAGTGATTCAATGTATTTTGGTGTGTAATAGGACCATGCCTAGTATAAAAATACCCATCTGGACGTGTTGGAACAATCTGTTTGGTCGTACAAGTTGTAGAATGAAAGTTGTACCACTTTGCAACTTTGCATTTCTTGTATTTGACACTTTTTCTATCAAGTGAAAATTGGACACCACGGGAAAATGACTTTGAGACAACAAAAAAAGAGATAGGTTATTGTAAAGGTTCCCTACATGATCCCAATGCCTCAAACAAAATGCTCATAATTAACACGGTCTCTAGGTAACAGGCCGTCAAAGATTGCTGCCCTTTTCTAATTTGGATTGTGAAGGGATTACGCTACATGAATTACAAATGTTTGAGGGCAGCAACAAATTTCAAAATTT
This sequence comes from Sequoia sempervirens, assembly GCA_007258455.2. Lineage (NCBI taxonomy): Eukaryota > Viridiplantae > Streptophyta > Pinopsida > Cupressales > Cupressaceae > Sequoia > Sequoia sempervirens. The sequence goes on from VDFB02281492.1 coordinate 750,542,712, forward strand.
GATTAAATATCATTACAAATGTTTATGTGAATAGATGGTATGCTATATTGATATTGATATATAATCATTAAGTTGATTTGTTTTAATAAATGAATATTTTATAATAAGTTAGTCAATTGGTGCTAGTTATAATAGGGAGAGAATAAAAGAAGAAAAAGAATGATTGGTAACCATCACTGGTTATTACAATCACTATATTAATAATACGATGTTTACAATAAAATGAGATTTATTTGGTAGTCGTAATTCTTATGTTTGTGCTACAATTGTCTAATATGCTTCATACACCATTTTGAAACCCAAGTGTTTGTACTTTTAGGCACAATGCTTTCTCAAAAATATCAAGTGGTAAATAAAATCATGAGAAAAAAATCAACTTATATGAATTCCAACACCCCACTTAAATCAAATATTGATCAATGTGCCCCATTTTCGTGCACACAAACTCAGCTTATAAGATTCTCTCATAGTAACCAAAAATAGAATTCAAGGATGCCTTAGGTACTTTGTTCTCATAGATCTTTTACAATGTCACTCATACATTTGAGATGCTCTTATAATGTCTACATCATAGGTGCTCATGATGAGGTTAACTTCAAATGAATAACTTGAAATTCCCTCCCTAAGCTTCACACACACTTTTATAATGACTACACCATAGGTGGTCATGATGATGTTAACTTCAAATGAATAATTTAGTGACATCTACTAGTCTTGGATTTGGCATATACTTTATAACTTTATTTGGGTTTATTAGCTCCCACCTAAACAAATGAAAGAGATTATAAATATTAATAAACACATAATCAATTCAAATAAACATGTGATATGTCAATAATCTAAAACTTGTGTGCTCAATTATGCAATATCTTATAACTTATCACTAGTCAATCTAGACCATTGAATATCTTAAAAATTAGTTTTTTAAATGAATATCAAGGATACCTCCCATATATTAGGATTACACTTTATAGGGTCCTTGAAGTAGGGATTATGGGTTCAAAGAATTCATAAAAGACAATTCTCAAGTATGGGAATACTAAAATTCAAATATAAGCTCCTTCCATGATCAGAGAACCATGTACCCCACTAACCAATGCTCTATATGAACATATTAAGATAGTTTCCATGAAAATTGGGCATTTTTAGAAACCCTTGCTTAAAATTAGAATTGAGATTTGTCAGGATCATCAAAATAAGGATGTTGCATTGCTTTTTTGGCTGAGATTCTCTTAGATGGATCATAAATCAGCATTTTATACAAGGAGACACCAATCAATTTTTAGTAGTTTACTTACAAATAGAAAAAGTAAAAGAAGAAAAGGAAAGAGCATCCAAAATAGAAATGAAATGAAAATAGATAGAAGACACTTACAGACAACAAATCCACACCATTTGGTTCCAAGTCGCGAACAACAAGGCTTAAATATTGATACTTCTATTGAGGATAGGCATGCCAGTCTCTCAACTTAATCACTTCTAGCCATACATCTTCATTAGGAGTTCCAAGATACCTATTTCACACAATAGCCTCTCATGAATAGAATGTAACCAAACTATTACTTTCCAACCTTTTGAAAACTTGTAACCTGTTATAAAAACAACACAATTAATCTTTGACTTTGTTTAATAATCTATTGAGAATATCCTACATCATTTTTTTTGCATATTTTTTAGAAAAAATAAAATACCATTGAACTTTGTATCCTTTGCCACAGTTCTAAACATAAAGTGTGCTACATTTGCAAGTTTGATAACTTCATAAATCACCTACATATATGATATAAACATAGATGATACTATTGGAATCATACAAATTAATGTGCATACTTATATATTAATAAGAACCAATGTGCATACTTACAAATTAATCCAATGAGCCATCCTGGTCTACTCTACTCTTTATTGTGTCAAGTATTGCCTCATGGTCAGAATCATGCACCTTCCTCAAGGTCTTGTTCAAATTTCTACCCCCATGTTTGATCAAATGAACATTGGATGCCACGATAAGGTTCAAGTAATGAAGAATCTTTTGATGCATGTCAAAGTCCTGAAATAGCCAAATATTAACACTCTTATTTGGGTACCTTCTAAGCCACATTCTAGCAACAACAATTGAGCTTGTAGGGTATTTGATGTTTTCTCCATCTATAACTGGGGCCTCCAATTTCCTTTTGGCCTCAACACAACAACACAAGTAATAATTTGTGCCCTCTTTGTTGTATTCATTTGCAATAATTGCATAATCATACCCTATATTGATATTGTAGACACCCAAAATTGTCCTCTTGCAACACCTGTCTCAACATTACATCATTTAGGCATCTTGTAGCACGCTCTGCCCTAGGTACCCATGTCATCATTTATTTAATTAAACATCATCTATTTAATTAAATAAATTTTATTTATTTAATTAAATTCATATTCATAATCCATCCATTTCGCTAATGTTAATTAAATAATTTATATTATTTAATTAATTATATCATTTCTATTCATTCTTCTAATATTAATTAAATAATTTATATTATTTAATTAATGAAATCATAAATCCAATGTTAATTAAATAAATCCAAAATTTATTTAATTAATAAAATATTAAAAGGATCTTGTCGATTTCTTTGCAAAATTGAAAATCGTGTGCATCTAATTAATTAATTTAATCAGATAATTCATCAATTATCTTCTCATCTTTTTTGAGATTTATTTCCTTAAAACAGGAAATGAGATCTTTCCATCTTTTTGAAATCTTATCTCATCTCGTAGTATTTCCTCTTTTGTCAAAAATCAAATCATTGTCGAATCTTGTCAAATCTTATCTTCGTCAACGTCATGGCTCTATAAATAAGGCCTCTCCCAATCCATTTAGGGGGTTGATTCATTTAGCATCCAGACTCTATCAAAATTAGTCTCCATCTATACCTATCATTCTTTCTATTTGTCATTGTCATCGTCAAGTTGTTATACTACAGGAATGAGCACTCAACGTTCCTCCATTGTCAACCCTTCAAAATCGAGTTGATGCGGAGATCGGTTTGCCTTTGTGCTGTTTATTGTGATTTTTCGTATTAGTTCGTACTCCATTGTGCTTGATAGATCTAATTAGTTTATTGTTTTCATTAAGCATTAAATCTGATTTTTACCCTATCTACATTTGGTGAACCTAATGTATTTCGATTTAATCATACATTTTGCAGATTTTTCTTCAAAAAGTTTGCATTTTCTAACCTTCATTTGTCAAGTTTTGAGAGTAAATTGTTGCAGACTTTGATATCATTGGCAGCGTACTTGGCGGGAGATTTTTATCCCCACAGATTGGTTTTGTATTCAGCAGTGTGGATGCTTTCTCAATCGCTGGAAGAATCTTCTTATAGCATTTGTGAAGTGGCTTCTTTCTTAAATGCATCACCCACAACTGTATTTGTCCAAATCAGCCTGATTCTTATCATTGTGATCTTCATTTCAGCGATCTTTGAGGAAAATGGAAATGCTTTTATGTCTTTAATTTCTTAATCAAAGTGAATTCCATGTGGTATAATCGAAATCATAGGAAGAATGACTTCTCCCTACAACAATAGACCTCTGACGGCATGTTGTCAATAATCTATGCATGTGCAAATTGCCTAACTCCCTAAAGCCTACATAGTCATCAAAGTAATCAAATACTCATGCTCTTAGCTATTCGTAGCCTTGATTCTCATGTGGGGATGAAGTCTTTGCTGTAGATTTTGTTAATCGTTTCGCTCATCGACCACCACTATCCATTTAGTCTTCCAATATTTCACATCGTTCATCTGTCATCTCATGGGATCTGTCGATGTCCTTGTATTCATAACTGGCGGTTATACTTTGCAGTTTTGACATCCTCTGTATTTCCATCTGCACGCCTAGTATCCGTCCCATTGGAATAAATTAGGACCTACACCTCTGATCCACTATATTTGTGTGGGCAGGAAATATTACCTTCACTTGCATCAACCTACCTTGTTTGTAGTCAAATCCATCGCCAATCTCCATCAGGCTGTCTTTTGTCTATTCAATCATCACACTTAGCAGATCTACCATTTTCCAGAGGATACAAAGCAATACAAAAATAACCAGGGGCAACGACTTGCGCCACCTCCATTCGCCCACTGCCATTTTAACCCCTCGCCTGCGTGTTAACCCTGGCACATTTCCAAATTCCTGACCCAACCTTCGCTCAGCCATACCGTCCTCAACACCTTCACTGGTTCATCATCTTCGAAGGGATCTATTGACACTTTGTGTAGTTAAGTTCTACAGCAGCACGCGAGATTTGTGATATTCTATCCATCCAACTCAGATCTGAATTTGCATACAAGGCATTTTGATCAAGGTTGTCACTGCATCGACCTTTCCACTCTCTTCAGCGGTGATCTGAATGGTTTAATAAACATCTAGCCGCGACATCTTAGTTGTTGGCATCAATCGCCATGCAAGGTCTGATCAACGATTACTCAAATTAGTTTCTTATTTTGTTTTGATTTTTAGTTTTTGACTTTACTTTGTAGTTTTCATTTAGATTTACTTTTTTTTGGATTTAACTTTTTAGATATTCATTAGATTTAATTTGGAGTTTAACTTAGATTTTGAATTAGATTTAAATTAGATTTTATTAGAGTTAATCTTAATTTAGATTTAACCTTTTTTAGATTTAATGTTAAATTTAGATTATTACTAATTGTATTTAGATTATTTCTAATTTAGTTTAGATTTCTTTTAGTTACCAATTTAGTTTAGATTTTAAGCTTTTGCATTTAGATTACTTTTTAATTTTCTAAGTTAGTAAGATTTTTAATTTTTAATTTAATTTAGATTTTTTTAAAATTATTATTTTTATCTAATTTAGATTTATCATTTGTATTTTAGTTTAGATTATTAACAAATTGCATGTTCTTCGATCTAATCTCACTATTGTTTGTATGCATGTCTTTTCTTCTTGTCTTGGCGACTTGTCGGTGAATCGAAGCGGAACTAGAAAAGCGTTGGAATCGGTCACAACGTCAACTTGGAAAGTGAAAATAACTAGGTGCCCTCATTCCATCCTTAATCTCTTAATCTTGTTTGTCACATTTCAATTTGGGGGCATAAAATCAATCATTGTTTGCAAACACATTTCAATTTGGGGTTCTTAAAACGAATATTGTCTTCAATCACATATCAAAAATTGGGTCTAAAATTAACCACTGTCTTCGTACACATTTGATTTGGGATCTAAAAAGGACAAGTGCTTGAACTGTTTTACACATATTTCATTTTCTAAGGGTTAATTAATCATTGTGAGTGTGAATCAAGTGTGTGTGTCCTCCAAGGCACCTCACTTGGTTTGCTTTTGTCATAACCTTCGTAGGAGGCCTGCTTGGAGCACACACCCCTCCAAGGGACGACCTCAATAGAGTGTGAATCCAAAGACACGCTCATTTGGGAGTTGAAATCTTGTCACTCTGAGCTAAGCCCCAAAGAACTTTATACCTTTGGGAAGTGACGGTGAAGGGTGGGTTACCCCTTTCTCCCGGCTTATTGGCAAGATTTTGCTTTCAAATTATACCTAGTCAACCTTGTGAAAACTCACTTGAGACCTAATTGGCCATACCCAACTTGACTAGTCATAGGGCTTGTTGTTGTGTCTTCAAGTGTTTGCTTAATCATAACATCTAATCTTGGAAGACAAACTTATCATTGTCCTTGGTGTGTGTGTTTATGCATTTACATGTGAGATCTTGTGTTTGATATTGACCAAGTCAAACTTCCAATAAACACTTGCCACATCATCCAAGTCATCCAATCTTATCATTCCACATCATATCCCAATCATCATCATCTCTTCAATCCAATCAACATCATTTTACACCATGAAAACATTGGAAGACGTAGCACAAGAGCTTATTCACGTGCTTCATGAAGTTCAAACAAGCCAATCACCTTCAAAACAAGAAATCATTCACAGCGCCCATAACATTATCCAACATCTTCAAACAAACCAATCACCTCAAATGCAACAACTCATGGGACAAATCCAATACCTCATGGCAAATTGTCAAGTCCAACAAGCACCTCATCAAGTCCAGTCACCACATCAACACATTTCACATCAACCCTATGTGTCACCTATATCATCATATCAACTTCATCCATCCACATATCAACTTTCCCCTTCATCAACCTATCACAACTCTTCTAATGTCAACCTTTATCCATACCAATCCACCTCTCAACAATCATTAACCTATACAACCCCTCAATCATCATTACAACAACAAATCATATCACAAGTCCAAACATCATTTCAACCTCAACACATTCAACCCCAATCCTATGTGTCACCTTCATCGTCATGCCAACCTAACCCATTTACCTATCATGTCAATGCCACATCAACATGTCCACCCATATCACAACAAGAACGTAGCCTCCCAAGTCCACCTTGGAAACAACATCAAGAGCCTTTAAGTCTTAATGCCACCTTTGACAAGGGGAACACCAATCTAGTCCATGCACCCTTACCACCATCCAACCAAATGCCTATCCATAATCCATCATGTCCTAGTCCTAATCCATTGGCCTCTCCACCTTCTAACCAATCAAACTCTTCATTACCCCCACCATCATCTAATCCTCCATCAAATCAAGGCCTTACATTTAGATATTTAAAACATAAATTGATGGCATTACATAAATCCACCAATCCACCTACACAGGATGTGACCCAAGGGCTACAAGCAAGGAATCAATTGTCTCCATGTCATTCAACACATATACTTGAACATACCAACGAGTCCTCAAACGTCATGCCAAGTCCTTCAAGTCAACCATGTCATCCTCAACCCCTTGAGCCAAGTCAAGAGTCTCCCCTCATAAGTCCAAGTCACCCTCTTTCATGCTCCTATGTTGTTGACCATCAAGAACATGTCAAGTCTCTTCAAGAGTCATCCCCTTCCACTTCCATGCAAGAAAATCAAGAGTTATGTCAAGAGTCTACTCCCAAGCATGTGGAAACATCAAGCCCTAGTCCTAATCAAGATCAAACCACTTTCATCCAACCCATCCATAACGTATATATTTTCTATGATCAAGATATTACCTATGAAGAAGCTATTTATGAGCAACTTGATCCTATACCCATCCATGAGCAAGACATCCAAAATACACCTACCCTTGACAAATATTTCAATCCCAATTATTTCATCCACGACAACCCCATCTTTGACCAAGACCCTACCATTGACAAAGAAGTCCAAAATGATCCACTCCTTGACTGTTATGCCATTCATGATCCCACCCAAACCCCATCAAGATCCACTTTCTTTGATGAGACACTTGCCTCCCAAGCTATTATAGAAGATCAAACCAATAATGTGGATCTAAATGAACATCCTCAAGATCCTTTAAATCCTCTATCACCCACTATCGACCCCATTGCAAGTCTTCCATCATATCCACTTGGTCTTTCCAATAAGGAAATTGTGTCTAGTGTTCCACCTACACCTAGTCCCATTGTCCATTACACACTCCAAAATATGAACCACCAAGGTAAAGGTCTAGGCCTTCATGAACAAGATATTTTGGAGCCCATCCATGTCAAAGTCCCACCACGCTCTTATGGCCTTGGACATACATCTCAAGGACACCAATCTCAAGATGTTGGTATTTCCTCCATGCATCCTAAGTCCACTTTCCATCATAAAACCTATCATATGCCTAAAACATATGTTTCCATTCCACCACCATCATCCTACAAATGTCAAAAGCATGTGACCATACACCTTCCACCATCCACTTTACCACCATTACTTCCAACACCTAATATCCCTACCATTCAATCCTCTTATCCATTTACCCATAAATACCCTAAATATCCTAGTCATGACCAACAAATACACACATTGTGTAAACATAAAGCTTCCACTCATTCCATCCACCCCATGGGATTCAAAAATAAAAATTTGGATGCCTCTATTTATAAAGTCAAAAATTCTAAAGGTCTTAATGCCTTGGAATACAATTTCAAAAAGTCAAAGCCAAGTACATCTAAAAAGCTATATAAGCCCATATCTTCAAAAGAAAAGTCTAAAAACAAAATGGTTTGGGTACCTAAGAAAAAAGAAATCAAGTCAACCGAGGCATCCACATCACAAAAATCCCAACCATCCCCTCCCATCCAAAATGCACTTTCCATTCAAAATATCATATTCCATCCCACAATCCAAACAAAAAACATACAAATATCAAGTCTATGTGGGTACCTAAGGCACTTCATCACCCATCTCCTAAGCAAACATCTCCATTGCTTCCTACACCTCGTCCACATCAAAAGCTTCAATGTTTATCACAATGTTTGCAACCATTGATCATGGTTCCCTTCCATCTCACAACAAATCCACATAAATCCTTCAACTCATCCTTCACTCATTATCCTACATATCTCCCCCATCATCTTCCTATGGTCCATGCTTTTGGCTAAGCCTCCCCATTCATCTTTTGCATAAGTCCCATATAATCCCTATCATCTTCCCGACATAATCTACATCATAATCCATCATCTACCTACTCCATCTCCCTTTCATGTCATCCCTTACCAACATCTATGAGCATAATGACATTTGACATGGCCCATGCAATGACATCCATCCCTAGTGGGACTATCACCTTTCATGCAACTAGACACTTAGGTCCCTCCTATCCAAAAGTCAAAAAAGTCAAAAAGTCAAAAATAATAAAAGAAAGAATAAAACAAAAAGAGTAAAGAAAAATCCCTTCGTCCAATGGTGAAAACCTAGTAAACAGGCGCCTTGGATAAGTACCATGATGAAAACCTGGCAAACAGGCATCATGCGTAGGTTGATCTTCTATGTCACTTACACTTGGGGGCACAATGTCTTATCTATCCAACCTATCATTCCTGTCATATCATTTCCATCCTACCTACCATCTTTGTCCATCATACATACCTATCATATCAAGTCCATTCATCCACCCTTCTTCTTCTGATCTCGATGAAGATATAGGGGCAAAGGTTGAAACATGCTTTGATTATCTCTTGACATACCTCATTTATCTAAACCAATCATGTCATTATCCTATTGTCATATATTTTGTCCAGAAAAATCCTAAGTCTTGTACCTAAAATAGGGCATGTTATTCCTATGTGACATAGTCTTTGGAGATCACATCCTTGTTGTTTTATGATGCATACATCAATACCATCCATCCATCTATCATGAGCCTTTTATCCCTTATCCCATCACCCACCCTTGCACCTAGACTTGGTTTTCCCCTTGTCATTGGTATCTAGCACAAAGGCTATTCAAATTTTCATCCTTTGACACTTCAAAACATTCCAAAAGTCTAAAAGTCAAAACATGTCAAAATCCAAAAAGTCAAAACATGTCAAAATCCAAAAAAAAATCAAAACATGTCAAAATTCAAAAAAAATCAAAACATTCCAAAAGTCCAAAAAAATCAAAACATTCCAAAAGTCCAAAAAAATCAAAACATTTCAAAATACAAAAAAATCAAAATATCCCCAAAAATACAAAAAAATCAAATAGCCAACAAAAATTCAAGCAATAATTCAAATGCAAGTCAATCCATATCAATCAAGTCGATCAATCTTGTCAAATTATCCAATCACATCCTTTGGTCTTAATCCTAATCTTGTTGTAAACCCAATCAATCAAAGTCAATCTATCAATTGTCAGTCATCCTTGTGTTGATCTAGGGATATGTCTTTCCCCGCAATGACAACACTTTCATCATCATCATCAGTCAATCAATCAACGGTTTACAACTTGACAGGGGCAATACCTTGTTTGTTTTTGTATCATTTGTGCATGCTTGCTTGCTTGCTTGTGTGTGTTATCATTTTATCTTGCATTTGTATCAAATCCATATCATTCCAGCTAATATTCATATCTTGTGTGTGTTGGAATATCTTTTTGCATTATCCTTTGCATCTAAGGTCACATAATACCTTTTGTGCATTAGGACTTTAATGCTCTAAGCCTCTTTCCTCATACGTCTAGACAAGGTTGTATTACATTGGGGCACGAGACACATCATCACCTTGGTCCTTATATCTTGGTGCATAACATCTAGTGCTATATCAAACATCATGGTTGCTCATCTTTCATTTGCAACATAACATATCATCCATTCCTTCATCTTTGGTTCTTGACCCATCCCTTTTCATTTCGAGAGTCTACCCGTGTTTGTCCAACCTACCTATCCTTTCGAGGGGGCATCATCATCCTATCTTTATATCATTATCCATTTTTCTCTATCCATACCTTAGTTTCTTTGAAATGATGTTACTCGACACAAATCACATCATCTCGAACATCATCTCAAAGAGGGGCAAAATGTAGACACCCAAAATTGTCCTCTTGCAACACCTGTCTCAACATTACATCATTTAGGCATCTTGTAGCACGCTCTGCCCTAGGCACCCATGTCATCATTTATTTAATTAAACATCATCTATTTAATTAAATAAATTTTATTTATTTAATTAAATTCATATTCATAATCCATCCATTTCGCTAATGTTAATTAAATAATTTATATTATTTAATTAATTATATCATTTCTATTCATTCTTCTAATATTAATTAAATAATTTATATTATTTAATTAATGAAATCATAAATCCAATGTTAATTAAATAAATCCAAAATTTATTTATTAATAAAATCTTAAAAGGATCTTATCGATTTCCTTGCAAAATTGAAAATCGTGTGCATCTAATTAATTACTTTAATTAGATAATTCATCAATTATCTTCTCGTCTTTTTCAAGATTTATTTCCTTAAAACAGGAAATGAGATCTTTCCATCTTTTTGAAATCTTATCTCATCTCATAGTATTTCCTCTTTTGTCAAAAATCAAATCATTGTCGAATCTTGTCAAATCTTATCTTCGTCAACGTCACGGCTCTATAAATACAGCCTCTCACAATCCATTTAGGGGGTTGATTCGTTTAGCATCCAGACTCTGTCAAAATCAGTCTCCATCTATACCTATCATTCTTTCTATTTGTCATTGTCATCGTCAAGTCGTTATGCTGCAGGAATGAGCACTCAACATTCCTCCATTGTCAACCCTTCAAAATCTCGCATTCTCATGCAGGTGGAGAAGAGCAATGGAGATAAATCGAGTTGATGCGGAGATCAGTTTTCCTTTGTGCTGTTTATTGTGATTTTTCGTATTAGTCCGTACTCCATTGTGCTTGATAGATCTAATTAGTTTATTGTTTTCATTAAGCATTAAATCTGATTTTTACCCTATCTACAGATATGTATAGCAAATAAGATGAAATTAGTCAATATTACAAATACACTACAAAGTAAGATAACAATAGGAATTTCAAAAACTATGCAAGTAAATATATTATAGGTGTTTGAACTAGATCTGATATGTGGTCAAAGTCAACTGATGATTCCATCTGTGTTAGTTCCAATGTCGTCAGAGGGTGATATGTGTGAAGTGGGCTAAGATAACTTAACCAACATTTCTCAACCTTCTCCTTTGACTCTCAATCATCCTAGGCTTGCATTGTACATGAAAAACAAAAGCATGCCATCTTCCATGTATGGATACTCCATGAACCTGCATTTGAGCTAAGGAAAGAGTGTAGCTCACTCAATCATGTTAGTGTATAACAATCCTCATATGGTGCAATGTTAGTATCATCTATCAACCAAAAAATCTATGAACTGAATACTTACCTTTATTACCTAGACCCATTGAAGCATTACACCACTCGACGATTGATTTTGCATCTATCATCTTTGTATTTCCTTTATATTTTAACTCTTCTTGTGCTAATGCTCTTTTGACACATGCCCCTACACCATCATGCTCCCACTTTCACCCCTGCACCATCATGCTCCCACTTTCAATGCTCAGCCTCACAAAAATTCCACATACGCAAAACACCTATAATGGCATGCATCCTCCTCAACCAGTAGAACATATGTGAGTTCTTGAACTATGTTGCACAATTATCTGACCATATTATATCTATAGACATACAAATTTGACATCATGCATCTAATGTTCTTCACTTAAAAAAATAAATCAATTTTATCTCTAATGTTCCTCATTTAATTAAATAAATCAATTTTTATTTATTCAATCTCCTAAAGTTCCTTCATTCAATTGAATAAATTCAAATATTTCATTAAATCTCTAATGTTCTTTATCTTCTCATTTAATTTAAATAAATCCAAATATTTAAGTTGAATGTCACAATCAACTAACCTCTATTAAAATTAATCAAATCATGATTAAATCTAATCAAAACCCATCACATCCTCTAGATTTTGCAACTTGCACAATAAATCATTTCTTTTGATTTATTAATTCTTCTAATTTCCCTCAACTTGGCATCAAAAGGGAATATTCCTCCAAATTTGAAAATCCCTCCAAATGGGATTTTTCCTTCCAACAAAGCATTTAACTCCTCTTACATGTCTTTGTGCATTGAGCCAAGTGGCATTCAATACATTCTTTTCTCCCTCCAACTTGTCATTTCACAATTTTCAAATTCCACCTAATATCATTTATTGTGCACATTCATCAAAATGTGCTCAAGCTTCCTCTATTCACATCTTGAAAAGTGGCACTTGGCCATTGGATGTTGAATGATCCCACATTCATACATTTTTCCTCATTCTTCAACATTCTCATCTATAAATAAGAGGCTTTCCTTTGTATTTAGGATCCACAACTTAGAGCAAAGTTGCTAGCTTCACATTATGAGAAAATTCATCCATTTCCATAGCATTTTCCATTATCATAGCTAGGTTATTGTGGATTTCATCAAGGATCTCATTGTTCAACATCACCAAGTGGATCAATCTTCATCAAGCTTGCAAAGGAGTTGGGAAAGGGCCAATTTTCACATCAAATTGGCACTAATTCCCCCATGGGATTGAGGGTTTGCATGTTTAAATAGGATTTGATTGCTTTTCTTGGTTTTTTCTTCATTTCTTTCCTATTTTGAGCATTGTAGATGAATTTCATCAGGATTCTTAGTTCTAACTTGCATATGGATCTAATATTGTGTTTGTTCTCTATGTTTGTGTAGGTCTAGGAAAGGGGTTCACATATGGCACTAGAAGGAGGGCACTTTCCAATTAAATTCGCAGGAAATTTATATTTTTGTCATTAGATTTGTTTCAACTTCTTGATATTTTGTGCTCTTAAAAGATAAGAAAAAGTCATTTCTATAATGAGGTTGTTAAATATCTAAATCTAGAGCAAAGATTAATGTGAAGCCTCGTACAAATAGGCATTTTTTTTATTAGAAGTGGGTGCATTTAGCTTTACACCAAAGATGTATAATTCTTAGTTTGTCTATAATGTATATTTTGAAATCTTACAAGATAGGCTATTGTTCATATCAAATGCCTACTATTTGTATTCTATTTAGGGAATGCCAAAAGCTTCAGTAGTTTTCCTATGGTGCATTCACTTTAACTCAAATTTCATTTTCCATAAGGAAATTGGAAGCAATGTCTATCTTCATGGAATACACTCATTAAATCGGTCCCAGTAGAGGCATTTTGTTATTCAATCAACCTCAATCCCATCATTAAATTTTATAACGTGTGCTCTATTTTAAGTCTCAATTGTCTAAAATCTTCTAACTAAATCATTTATTTCCTCTCATAAGCAATACAGTCCTTGTTGTAGAACGTTTCTCTGGTCCATACATGCTATGTCAATCCTCCTACTGTCAGTCATTATTCTAAGCTTTTGTTACTCATTATTAGCAATCTTGTCTTCTAAATTATGTGCACCTTCCCTATCTGCTAGAAAAGGTTGTGGGTTTGACTTTACACCTGTCAATGGTATTTTCTTGAGGATTTCTAATGCCTCTTAACAAATTTTTCTTATTGCACAGGCCATGAGCTAATGTCTTTTTTAGGCATTTTATCAAAAATTATGCCTACTCTATACTTCCATTTTGGTACAGGCTAGGAGGATGCCAGTCAAAGGTTGTTGAATACAAATTTACACTTGCCAACTACATCAATTTTGATGGGATCCTTATCCACTCCATTAGCATGATATTTAATTTTATAACCACCAGTTAATTCCTTAACCATTCTAGACAGCATTTTCTCTATGAGTTCCATCAAGTCATTATAATCAACATAAGCCATATAAAATTCATAGGTGGTAAACTCAGGGTTATGAGTCAAATCTATGCCCTCATTTTGAAATTTCTTTCCAATTTCATATACTCAATCAAGTCCACCCACAATAAGTTACTTTAGGTAAATCTTTGGAGCAATACGCATGTATAACCTCATATTAAGTTCATTATGGTGAGTAATAAACAGCCTTGCAGCAACTCCACCAATGATCATATTCATCATTGGTGTCTCCACCTCTAGAAAATTAAGCCTGTCAAGAAATTGTCGTGCAAAAGGTATTATCTTTGATCTTGTTATGAATATATTTTTGACCTTTGAATTAACCAGTTTTAAAGTTTAAAAAAAAAAGGGTTGTTGGGCGCAGCTTCATACCTAACAAATGCATTTGCTTGAAAGATTTTAAGGATCTTTATTTGTTGTTTAAGTGTGCCTGCTAATAGCATCTAAAGCTTATGTCTTTTTTGAATTTGGAGCTGCCAATTGCATTGGTTTGGAAGCTTTTCTCTATGACATTGGGGGCACGGCTTTAAGTCTGCCAAATGCATTTGCTTGAAAGCTTTTCTTTTAAGACATTTATTGTCTATCTTTTCATATATTTGTTAATTGCATTAGCTTGAAAGGAAGTATTTATTCACAGTCAAAACATTAGCTTGTTTTTTTTTCAATTGTGATTGAAACACTTGGGGTTTGCTTCGAAATCTACCCATAGGACCAAATGTGCACCTTTTGAAAGAACAGGAATTATTTTCAATGAAACTTACCATTGCTAAGATTTCATTGGTTTTGTAGGTTGAAGTGAATGTTTAAATTTTCTAATTTGTATGAATTCAAAAGATGGCAATATATGTTATAGATGTTAATGTCCACTAATGTGTCACTTTGACTTGAAGCTCGCTAAGGGAAAGGTTTTGTTTTTATATGGATTTGTATATGAAGTTTCAAAACCAATGGTCCTTTCATGAAAGCGGATGCGAATAGAAATGTTTTGACATTTATTATTGGGTCAACTTCATCAAAAAAAAAAAAACTTATGGGCCTTGTCAATTTTATTTTCTTTAAATAGTTGGCATGCCTTGTGTATACTTTTATAGTTTTGCAATATGTGCATACTTCTCATTTCTGATAACTTTGCAATGTTTATAAGTTGGCATCAGGAAACAACAGAGGTTTTTCTCTCACATTGGAATTAAAGAACACAAATAGATTGGAGTTGAAGAAGTGGACATTAAATTTGAATTTTAAAAAGCATTTTTAAAGGCTTAGGGATTTCATTATTTTCCTTTGTTTTCTATTTTAGGCCAACTCACTTCTTTTTGGGCTCTAAAAAGAACACTACAAAATCTTTCATTTTTTCTACAAAGGGTTAAAAAGAACTTTAGGCAAACTTGCTAGATTTTGTTTAAGGTTAACAATTGAACAAACAACTTTCATCTTTTCTTTTGGTGCTTTAAAAAGAATTCAATCATTGCTTTGAAGGATTTAAAATGAACATGTGTGTCTTTGTTTTGTAATCACTTACCCAAAATAATATCATCTAAAAGACGTATGTGCTTCTCTCGTGCCTCGCGGTGATCTTGAGAATTAAAAGGCTTTTGGTGATATTAAGTTGTGTAAGTGGTTTCCTCCACACTTCAATTTGGATTCTAAAATTGAACAAATCTTGTGAGTGTGAGTTAGGTATATCATGTATGTTCTCTCTTTGTTTCTCAATGAAGATTGATTGAACTACAGATGTACTTGCTCACTTTTGTTTATCTCTAGAGGGCCTGTCTTGTGGGAAAAAATAATCACGCAAGGGAACGACCCAACTAGGAACATGCTAAATCCAAGCGACTTCCACCTAAGATATAAGTGTGGGTACTTGAGGAAAGGAAAGTATCATGAGGATTGTTCTGACAAGAAGGGAAGCAATGGTCTCATGTCGTATGGATGATCCCCCACAAACAGAATGCCCGCATTAAAACCCCTTTTTTAAAAGACCAAAATCCTTAATCTATTTGTTGGTGCAAGAATGATCGTTCTAAAGCCGCCCCAAAATTTTATGGCTTTTAGTAGAGATGAAGAGTATACCATGGGAGATTCATGGGTACTGATGCTTGGATGACCCATAGAAGTGAGTGTTGTGGAGGGGAGCCAGTGTGGTCAAGCATCTAATCATCCACTAAAAGTAGGCATAGCTAGATTTATCCAAGTGGGGATTCAACAAATATTATCTCAATATCCATAGGGTTGTGCACGTTCTTGGAATCAAAACACTTTGCTTGATTGTAAACATTGGAAAAAAAAAAGTTCAACATCATCATCAAATTTCAAACCCTTTGGGGAGCAAATACCATTGACAAAATTCAAGTGTTATTGCTTGTCCAAGGGATTCTATCCTTAGAGACTTCTAAACATTTGGATTTATATCTCAATTTGCTCAATAAAGTTAACAATAGGGGAATTTTTTCTTGATTTTCTTGATTTCCACACAATGGACTTTGTGGGATGAGAAGAAATTAGGACATTAGACATCTAGTTTGAAAACCTAATCAAGAAGTGTTTGTGGTAAAAGGAAGTGACTAAACAAAGATAAAGAACAATTGAACCCCACACATGTGTTATTTCAAATGATTTCCCACAAGATCAAGATCCGAAAACCAAAGACCAAGGGTCTTAGTCACAAAGCTCACAAGAAAAGGTTGTCTATGCTTTATGAGTTTAGGGAAAGATTGACCTTTAACTTCTATAAATGTGCATCAAGAAACAATCCCAACTTATACTCATTTTATTATTGTCAAATTCCAACACTTTTTCAAAGGTTTGAACATCTTGTTTAGAGTAAAGTGTGTTCTTCAAAACTGAGGTCTTGTAAACAAGAGTGTTTTTAGGTGCAAATAGGATCAAGTTCAACCTTCATCCATATTTCAAACATCAAACCAAAATCATCTCACCAACAACTCTTGAAAATCTTGGAACCATCCTTTATGCTATACTTTTTGGAAAATCCATGAATCAAAATCTTTGAACTGAACATAAAATCATGTTGTTTCACTAGGTATGTGTAGATGCATCCTTCTCCATAGTCTTAGTCAAATCATCATCAAAACATCTTGTTTGGTTAGGTGTGGGTAGATGCATCCTTCTCCCTAAATTTAGCCAAATTATCATCTTGTGAGCAAATTTATCCCATAGATAACATCCAAATTCTTGGGGTCCATTTTTTCATTATCCAAATAAATCCAAATCCAAATCCAAATCAAGTTCAAAACCAAAAAATCCAAGAATCCAAAGAATCCAAAATCCAAGAATCAAATCAAACAAATCAAAATCCAAGAAGTCTCAAAAGTCTAGCATCCTCTTCAAGATCTTCTAAGAGTTCAATCATCTGTATCATCCACCTTTCACACATTTTCACCATCACATTTTGATCCTTAATCATCCTAGGTTTTCTCTTTTGAGTCTCATTTTATGGTTCAAACTAGATCACAACACAAGAAGAACATGGAGAACAACAAAGAAACATCAACTTCAAGTGACCTAAGTCAAACCACACCTGAGATCAATCCTGTTGGACCTAGCAACCCACTACCAGATCTTTCTCTCATAACACAAGATCCTCAAGAGGAAGGGAAAGTGGAAGACATCACCAATACGGGGATGACCCAAGATGAGATCATTGAAATGCTTCAAAACCCTGATAACCACCGAATTGTCAGAGCCATGATGAAACTGCATCCCTCCCAATACATGCTTGAATTGGAAAAAGAAGGAGCAAAACTCCCTTCCAATTTCAATGTAAGCACTATTGTGGAGAAGCCTTTTATGCCGCTTGTACCATTCACCTCACCCACTCAGAGCATCATCCAACCCATTCCGCAATCCACATCATCCATTGCCACCCATTGCCAACAAGGGGAGTGCATTACTCCATGCCCTTCAACAACATCCCCTTGTCAATAATCAAAATTTGGAAACCAATACCATCACAGGTACATTAGGTACCATGCCTCAAAATCCCCTCCATCAGTATGTCCCACTCCCATTCCATGACTCCAACAACACATATTTCCATGCAACACCAACATATTCTCTTGACCCACAAGTTTTTCTCCAATTGGTACATGCAGGCTTATTTGAACAAGGTGGGATCTTCAAGGCCTCATCATCACTCATTCCAGGAAGTCTTCCATTGCTTCTAGTTTGAATCCCACCGCCACCTCTGCCACTGTTACCTCCACTACCAACATCCATATCAATTCCTGGTTTAGGACTCCCCCTTTACCTAACACAAATCAATCAATTCAAGCCAACTCATCAAACACCAATCAAATCATCATATCTAATCCTCTGAATATACCACAGACATCACAACAATAGGTGGTATCCATCCAAGCAATGACATCATTTCCAACACCCCAAAACACAGTCTCACAAGGACCCAGCACCTCAATCATACCATTCACCACAATCGCTCTAAACACATCTCAACCACTCACCACCACATCTAACATCCCAAATCCACCACCACCACCACCAAATCCAAATATGGCAAGCTAATACAGCATAGCACTACAAGCTCACCAAACCTACCAAAAGTCACTCTAGCAATACCAAGCTGCGCAACAAATGCAAACCGCTCAAAAAGCAGCACAAGCCACTCAAGTTGCCCAAGCCCCCACTCAGGCTACCCAAGCAGCCACTCAAGCAACGTGAGATTCCCAACAAGTAGCACAAGCTCAACAAGCACAACAAGCCACCTAGGTGCAATCCCAAGCATTGTTGCAACAACAGCAAGCCCAACAAGCCACTCAATTTGCTCAAGCCACTCAAGCCACCCAAGATTCCCAAAAAGCACAAGCACAGGCACAAGTATAGTACCTCACATAGTAACAAGCAGCCCAACAACAAGCATACCAACAAGCACTAAAGCAATACCAAGAGCAGCAAGAAGCAGCCCAACTAGCAGCCCAACAACAAGTATTGTTGGCACAACATCAAAAACAAGCTCAACAACAGGCATTATTAGCACAATAGCAACAGGACTAACAACAAGCATTGTTGGTACAACAGTAATTACAAGCATACTTGGTGCAGCAAAACATTCAAGTACCATCCACCAACACACCAACCAATCCACCCATCCTTCCAATGATTGAACCACCATAAAACACCTTCATCCCACCCCCTGATCCTCAAGACAATGTATCAGCAAAATTCAATTTTCTTTCACAACAAGTGCTCGATCTTTAATCAGAGAAAACCACAAAGCCACAAAATAACTTGAGCCCCTATCCATTCGATAGGAGCATTGTCATGAAACCATTCCCAAAGGGATTTGAGATCCCAAAGTTCAATAAATATCATGGAACAGGAAAATCTGAAGATCATATCAGGGAATTCCAGTTGCATTGCATGGAGGTCACATACGACGAAACTTATTTGATGTGACTATTACCTCATAGCTTGGTAGGTACTACCATTAACTGGTTCTCTCGTCTCTCAGGACTCAAAAAATTCTAGGAAATCGTGGATGTATTTGTGTAAAACTATGCCTTTAACATAGCTATGGATGTGAGTCTGGAAGAACTATCAGCTATGAAACAATCTAAGGGAGATATGTTTGCTTCATTCTTGCAATGATGGTGAGAAAAATCCAACAAAATTAAATGGGTTGTGTCCGAGGAACAACAAGTGTGTGCCATCATCGCAAATCTTGACGGACTCCTATCCTTCCATCTCAAGATGCAATGCATCGCAACCGATGACACCAGTTGATTCCTAAGGCGCTCAATATCGAATGAGCCCTTATCTCAAAAGGGGGAAGACCTTCTTATCAAGAAAGGCACCCATCTACCAGCTATAATGAAAAACCTCACACATGGGAAAAAAATAGAAATGTTACCAACGATGGTGTTGTCGATGCCAAAGTTTTCGGCAGTGCCTCTTGACAAAACACATAAACACCTCAACAACCACAAGCCAACAATCAAAACAATCGACAAGCCAACACTATCACACAACAGTCAAACAACCAAATAGTCAATAATGTGGACAATCAAGGAAGACTACCTCAACAAAACAAAAATTCCCCCAAGCAGAAGTACATAGCCCATGGGGAATCGGTTGAATCCATCATGAAGAGACTAGTGGAGGAAAAACTCATCACAGTTCCCACCTATGATAACTATCAAGAGCCCTTGGTAAAACCACTATGGTACAATGAAAATCACCTTTGTGATTTCCACAAAATCAATGGGCATACAACTGCTAACTGTGTGAGGTTGAAAAACTTGATCCAAGACCTCATCGATGACAAAATCATACATGTGGATCAACTAGCTAGGAATCTAAATCTCAAAATTTACACAAATCTGATGCCCAACCACAATAAGGGAAATAATAACAATGATAAAGGAAAGGATACCTTCAAAAGTGTGAACCACATGTACGGCCATGTCGCATCTCTAGAAGAAATGGTCATAGTCATCACCATCAAAGGAGCCTAGGCCGATTGTGGAGTCAGCACAAGAGGAAAAAAATTTACCATCATAGGATCATCTCAGCCTCCTAGAGTAGGCACTTCCAACCCAAGATATGTTCCTAGTGGCTACAATGTCCTTGACCAGTTGAAAAGAACCCCAACTCAAATCTCCATCATGCAGTTGCTGAAGATCTCACCAGTCCACAAGAAGATTCTTGAAGAAGCCTTGGTCTCATCTTCCATCCCCACTGATCTTGATGCAGATCATTTCCAAGCTATGGTCTCACACCTCACTACACCTCACATTCTAACATTTTCAGAGCAAGATCTTCCAACACAACCATCTCACAATTGTGCACTTCATCTTGAGGTTTTCATTCATAAGAACAAATTCAAGAGGGTCCTAGTAGATGGGGGTGCAGAATTGAACATATGCACCCTTAAATTAATAAAAATCTTGGGCTTCTCTGAAGATTCTATTGAAAAAGGAAAAGGCATAACCATCAGAGCCTACGATGATCAATAAAGAGTGTCTTAGGGCACTATCCAACTCCCTATTTAAGTAGGACCAGCGATCATGGAAACAACTTGTCAAGTTCTCAACCTAAAATTTCCCTACAATATCCTCTTGGGGCATCCCTAGATTCATGGGATGCAAGTCGTCGCTTCCACCTTCCACCAGTGTGTAAAGTTTTCATACCAAGGCCAAGAGGTCACTATCCATCGGGATCCCGAACCCTTTTACTATTGCAAGAATCTAGAAGCAAAATATTACAAAATCCCCCAAGTGCCTAAGAATGATGAGAGCCCCTCAACTCCATACATCGACCCAGCTACCCTCGCCTCCACTTCTATGATAGAGACACCTGCCACCCTTGCCATCTTTGATGTCAAGATCATTATTCATGACAATTGGTGTGGGAAATATGCAATTCTAAAAAATGCTTTTGTAGTGGGAGAATTACCACAGTCTCCTAGGTCACAAGGATGACCATAGTCAAATAATGATTCATCATCCCAAACCTTCACAACAAGCTCCTCCGGCTTAGGAGTTAGGGAGACCTAGGTCGAGAATTAATAGAAGAGGACCCATCAAACCTCCTATACCAAGACAACATACCAACAACTGACCTACCTGTAGACATCCAAATTTGACCACTCCCACATGATCAAATTCATCCCCTTTATTCATCTATTTCATTGATATTAATTAAATCATTTATTTAATTAATATTTCACCTTTTGCCTAAGGTTTCTAAAGTATTTAATTTAATAATTAAATACTTTACCTTTCATCCTTTCCTCTCTAGATTAAATAAATATATCAATTTATTTAATTTAGTCATTTAACCTTTTTGAATTTAAATCAATTTTAAATTTTTTATTTTCTCTCCTTGTCACATCCTCCATAACCTTCTTCTAATCTGGATTAGTCTAATTAATCCATGATTACGATGTGCACACCTTTAATCATGATTAATGTCACATCCTCCATATTTGGCCACTTGTCTCCAATCCCTCATTAATCTTCTTAATGACCTGTTTGCACAACCTTAATCTAATCACAGGCCATCTTTGGCATGTCCTCAAAGTCAACCTTTCATAAGTGTTTTCTTTATTTAGCCTTGACCTCTTCCCCATGTGAATTAAAAATTCACATTTATTCATCCAAGGTTCTCCTCTTCCCTATGTGGGTCTCATGTGTCACATCACTCACATGGGACAAACACCTCCTTTATGAGGACCTTGTTTTATCCTTTACGCAACTCCCAATCATGTGAATTTAAAATTCATATTTATTCCCCCAACAACTTCTCTCTTCCCCATGATAATAAGTAAGGAATTCTAAAATTCCTCACTTGTCACTATCACCCTCATATGGGGACAAGAACTTCATTTTTAAGATCTTCCCCTAATCCCAAGGTACTTGCAAGTACCTCCACCTCACATGTCATCTTTCCAACTCACTTGTCTTTGTGACACTTCCCCTTCCACATGGCAAGATGTGAGGGCTTGTGAGTCCTCAACTCACCACAGCCCTTCATCTTGCCCGTGTTGGAAAAATACTGACCATTGAATTCTCTAGAGATTCTTCCCTTAAAATAGAATATTTTCTCTCATTCAACTGATAACTTGCATTCACACATTCACCTTTCAAGCATTCAAGCTCTAGAACTCAAGCATTTTTGCATTCACCATTGTTGCATTCTTGAAGCTCATTTTACATCCATTGCATTCATCCACTCACATAACCACATCCTTCATTGCATTCTACATCAAATTTGCATCACTTAGCATAGAATTTCAATCCATTTGCCATCAAGGAGCACACATTCAAGCTACATCAAAGGGCCAACCAAGAAGATCACTTGAACAAGGTATAATTTGGTTTTTATCTTTATTTTGTTCAAGTCAACTTAGGCTGATCATTGAGGTGTTGAAGTGTTATTTTTCTCCTTCGCATTCTATTGTTTTGCTTCATTTAGGATAGTAAAAATAGCGCTGCTCACATTTTTGGCATGCCCGATGGGACCCACAAATGGGTCCCTTTCTTTCACATTTTCTGTTGTTTGACATTTTTCAAGTTCAGGTTACACAGAAGCAACTCCACAGCTGATAGGGGCGACCCGCCCCTAGTTGGGCAACCTTTCCCTCAACAGGGGCGAACTTTCCCTAAGTTGGGTGACCCTGCTCCTAGTTGGGCAACCCTGCCCTCAACAGGGGTGATTCTACCTTGAAAAATCATCCATCTATGAAATAAAAAGAATTTCCCCTCTATTTCCTAAACAGGTGACCCCGCCCCAAAGAGGGCCAACCCTCACCTTAACAAAGGCGACCCTGCTCTAAACAAGGGCAATTTTGCCTAGACAGAGGCAACTGAGGTAAAAACAATGATTTACACTTCATTTCTAGAATCTATTTCTTGTTGTTTTTGTAGACACCAAAATTTGGTCTAAGCCTGCAATATCAATATTCTTCATAATTCGTATTCTTTATGGTCATGATTAAATAATGTCAATTATTTAATTATTCTCTATAGTCTTCATTTCTTCTATTAATTAAATAATCTTAATTATTTAATTAATTCACACTTTTCTTTATTCTATCTGATTAATTAAATAAACACTTTTTATTTAATTATGTTACTAATTAACCTTATTCTTCTTGTCAAATTAAATAAATTCTTATTTAATTTACTCTTTATCATACTTCAACTATAATTAAATAAATTCTTTATTTATTAGTTCCTGCCGCCAGGTAGGAAAACTATTACATTCGCTCAGAATGCTTTTCTCGGGCAGCATCGGCCAATCACATTTCGGCATTTAACATATAACTTATTTTTTTGTATAGTTTGAATTTGGAGAGCTATTTTTTATATTGGAAAATTAGCATTTATCTATTTTTCTATTCATCCGAGTAGCTTTATAAATCATTTTCGTTTTAAAATTTTGGGAAAATGTGAACGCATAAATTGATTAAATAAATTTAAGTAAAGGCATAGTTTATAAAACTAGTGGGTAGAAGTACGTAATCCATGAATGCAAATTAAATGCATTAAAAAAATCAGGAAAATGCGAACGCATAGATTGATTAAATTAATTTAAGAAAAGGCATAGTTTATAAAACTGGTGGGTAGAGGTACATAATCCATGAATGCAAATTAAATGCATTAAATGGCATCTAGCTGGACGTGAAGGCATTGGAATGGCTTGGTGGCCACGCATGGCCAGGGTACTTTGGTCATTTAATATAGATTTAAGCCACTTGCTATGCATTGCTATTACTTTGTGTATGTTGTTTTTTTGTTCTGCAGTGACTGAGCAGGAGATGTTGTAGTTGTAGAGTCCAGACCCAGAAACGAGTTACTTAAGGTGATAAGTAGTTATTTTTCTCAGTTTCTTTCCATTTTATCACTATTACTTTGTGCATTTTGTTTTTTATTACTTTGTGCATTTTTTGCATAAACTTAAGCATTCTAGGGTAAAGTGTGGAAAATACTAGAGCTATGAGAGAGTGACAAAAAATGTATTATTGAGTTGGAAATACAAAATTTATTGATAGTAACATTTTACAGACCTTTCACTGAGATCAACTGTTATCTTACAAGAGAATATTTTATGGATTTGCTTGATTTTAACAGGAGAATCAATTTATTAGATAGCTTGTTGCACTGTTATAGTCTTCCCCTGCAGTATAGAAGATAGTTGTCACAGTCCTGCACTGAAATATAGAGCCAACCAAAAATCATCATAAATGTTCAGAAAACAGGGATGAGGGTGAGCTTTTTATTTTATTCGCTGGAAGAGAAGTTGTTGGAAGCACTTGAGGTGGGCTTTTTATTTTATTTTTGCTTGATTTGCATTCTACACTACATGGTCCCCTGCCAGTGTTAAGACTTTGAATGATGGATTGGAGAACCAGATAATTTTGAACAAAATTGCTGGTAAGATTTTATGTTTGTTTTCTCATTAATCTTTGAGTACATCAATTGTTTTTGGGTTCAATTTAAAGATCAAAATCTGATTTTGCAGGGTTTGGATTTGCATACAATGACATGTTTCTATTTGGTAAGATTGAAATGGAGATCAAGCTCATTCCTGGTAGCTCAGCTGGCATAGATGTGTGTTATTAGACTTTCTGGGTGAAGTCTCGTAGAACTAAAATCCAAGTAGTGGTTAGTGTTGGCTGCAAAATAGCAGTCATGGAAAATAGAGAGCATAGTCAAATCCCTTAAGAAAATGGGGAACTACCATTAATATATGTGCCTCAAGTCAGTGGACATTTATGAGGTAAGCACTAGTTTATCAGTCTATAATATCATAGACAAGTGAAAAAACATTAGAAGTTTATAAGTCTGTCAAATCACAGTCTTTTAAATCTGGAGCTATGGAAATGGGTTATGGGTTATGGGTTGTTGTTGGGCTTGTTTTCATAGCTAGGGTTTCTTCTTTGCCACATTTTCTGGTATAAGTGTAAAGCTAGATTTGATGAAAGTAATAGCATTCTAATGCATTGCAAGCATTGTAATGGTCACTGTAATGGTCTCTTCCATATTATACATGATTTATGCAGTCCAATGATGGATTATTGAGTATGTTTTGTTATGTGATAGCACGTTTTTTGTGCATGTAAATACATTGCTCATATTCCTTGGTGATTTCAGCTTAATTCTCCCTAATGATAACTATGACTCTGTTAACCATTGTTAACCATTGGATAGGAACTAGTCTTGGAAACAAATGATTCTCATTCAATCATACTCCTTTAAAAAAACAAATCATTCACCAATACTAATAGTTTAAAATTAGTTTATTTTTCATTTGCATTACTTTATTTTTGTAATCTATATGCAAATATTTCATAATCACATAATACTTAATTTTTATTTATTTATTTTAAATCTATACTTGTATAAGTTTATTTCTTTCATTATTTTGCATTTATTATTAATTGTTTAAGTACAAGTGCAAGTTAATATAGATATTGATGTTTAGATTTTTAATTGTGTATTATGTTTTTTCACCTGCATTTTCTCATCATATTTCATGATCTATCATCAAAATGGCATGCAATTAAAAAGAAGAATAAAAAATAAAAAGATATCAATTTGAAGTTGTTTTATTTATTTACACAATTACTAATAAAAAATATTTAAATATTTAAATATCAATATATGATATTTAAATATTTAAATATCAATATATGATATTTAAATAAGTTCAAATTAATATAAAAGATATATTTTTATTAATATAATTAATATTCTAAATATTTTTAAATATTAATAAAATAAATATATATTTGTTTATATTTAAACAATTATATAAATTAAATAAGTTAAATGATTTGCATGAGTCCATAGATACCATAACAAATTAGGTGGACATAATACTTCTCTATTAGACTACGAAAGGTGAAAAAGGATCCAAAAAAGTGCAAATAATCAAACAACATATATTATGCATTGATTCAAACTAAAGTGGTTGACACTGACTATATATTTAACCCTCATTAACGTAATGTTCATGCTTTGACATTTATTCTTTAAGTTGTCAGTTATTATTTTTCCATAATCTATCTTAGTGTCTTGCTCATATGTCAATTTAATAACTTCCTTTTTCCATCATGTATCTTACAATTGTGAACAATATTAGAGTTTTTGGATCCTGACAGACATGCCATTTACATTATTTTATTAATTTGCACTCTATGTTATTGGGTTTGTTGCAAATCTAGCTTGTGTTGGGATTAGTTTGAACTTGGTATAGATGGATTGATTTAGTGTAAAGCTATATAATAGCTCCAAAGTGGAATTTAACCTTGAATCTTTGTTTTGGTTCTTTGATGGGTTGATCTAACATTTCTTTGAGCCACTTTAATTTGCTTGTGATTTAAGATTTTCTATGCATTTCTAAACCTTAAAGTTTGAGCAATGTGATAAAAGTTGTGATTTTGACAAGTGGGATGACTAAAATTAAATGACTCTAACAACTATATTTAGTCTGCTTCTTTGAAAAACCATATTTCTTTGTTGCTTGCCTAAAAGCTTTTTCCTTGAATTTTTCTTTAATCTCCTTTGCATATAGTAACTTTGCTTCATCGCTATAATTCATTGGCCACTAACTACATTTTTATCTACTTTCTCCTCTAAATCTAAATGCATTACGCTC
This sequence comes from Sequoia sempervirens, assembly GCA_007258455.2. Classification (NCBI taxonomy): domain Eukaryota; kingdom Viridiplantae; phylum Streptophyta; class Pinopsida; order Cupressales; family Cupressaceae; genus Sequoia; species Sequoia sempervirens. Next base: position 750,570,032 of record VDFB02281492.1, read on the forward strand.
TCCATCAGGAACTCGACGCTTGCATCACTTGTTTAATTATTCATTTAAATCCTTTCATCACTTAATTAAATAAACCTTATTTATTTAATTATTCTTCAAATATCAAATCTAGAATTAAATGAATTATTTAATTCATGAATTCTATTTTAACACATTCCTCTATATTTAGATAATTGTGTGAGTTATCTAAGTATTCAATTTTACTTGACTCAAAGATCTATTCAAGTCGCTCAGTTAACTCTTGATTTAATGTCTGAGTGGTGTTCTCGAGTAATCTCTTCATCAAATCATTCAATCATCTAGTTCTAACTCATTTGCATGTACATGCGGATTAATTAAATATTCCTATTTAATTAATTAAACCTTGTGTGTGCATTCAAACAGGGAGTTGCTTTAATCCATCTTCATCTTTGTCATGCAAAGATAATTCTTCTGCTTTCGAATACCAAACTGGAAGATTAAATCATTTATTTAATCTTTAATTCTATTTCTAATTTGTATCACTCGTGTCACTACTAATAGTTATCAGAATGCATGACTAATCAGTCAATTTCAACCGTCCGTTGATCTTTCAATCCTGGCCTGTCGTTCAAAAGATCAATTTTCTATAAATTGATTTGGTCTTCATCATTCCAATCTCTCTCGAAATCTTATGACTTTTTGGAGAAACTATCTTGAACCTTCGATGTTTTGCTAAATCATTATCATAGGCTATACTTGCACGAACTTTTGAAAATCTAAGGGCAATTATACTACAACAGCAAAATGGAGAAGGGCAATTGAGATGAATCATGGAAATATGTACAAATTTGGTGAGATTGTTCAAGTTTTATTTATGTTTTATACTTTCCTTTGTTCTTTGTTGCTTAGCATTAGATTGCATTTAGATTCGCATTGCATGCTTGCTTTTGATCTTTTCTTTCTACACTTTCTTGGCATTACATTTGGTGAACCCAACGTGAGGACACCATCTTTGCGTATCCGTAGACTTTTATTTTGATTTTTGTAGGTTTTTTGTACAGAACGACGCATCAGCTTGATGAAATGCCACAATTGAAATTCATAGACACATCAGTTTGACGAAGTGACACAATTGACTTTACGAACCGCATCTGAAACTAGAAACAACGCATCTGAAAAATTTTGACGTATTTGAAAATTCCTGAACCGCAACTGACTGGTAAAATATCGAGAACGTAATTGTAGAGAACATCGATGCATATGACTGGTAAAACAGTGACACAATTGACTGGTAACCTTTTGTTTCTATTTTCAGAAACCTGAAATTTTCAATTGATTTGTGTGTTACTAATATCAAATTTTTAGCGTGTGGGCTTTTTTTTTTTGGAGTTAATGAGTTTTTGTAGGATGATTGACAAAGACAATACTAAAAACTACTAATGAATCTTTCTACAGAATGCGTGTCAAAGACCTTAGTTAATTTTCTTGAAACAAATTATTTGGTAGAGTAGAAAATATTTCATTTGGATTAAAATTAACAAGTGTTTACTATGTTTGGTGCGAAAGCACAACTATGTATTACCCTCATGATTTGGTACATCGAAGTATCCTCTCCCCTTGTGCATCTGTGCAATCTTGGGTGTAAGAGAAATAGTTACCAACTCTAGAAATTGGGCATGTTCTGGTGGGAAAAAGTACTCACCCCAGGATGACTTAGACCAGTAGCACCTTGAACCCGAGGGATTTTCAGCTGGTATATAAAAGTGGATTCTTGGGGAAAGCCCAAGAATCATGAGTATGGTTTCGATGAGATGGATCCGAAAGGGGACTCTAGCCACATGGATCATGCCCCATGAATGGAATGCCCATACTTAATACCTTTTGTTTTAGAGACCAACCATTTTTTGTCGTTGCTCGGTATAGTGCAGGGTGCAGTATCATGCCTGAAGAAACTCTCTACTGATCCCCTTGAGTAGAGATAGCAGTTCTTGGGAGGTCATTTCCAAAGAATTCAAAATTGGTGTGCTTGAAAGACGTTAATGAGCCGTAGAGGGGAGCCAATGCCACCAAATTTCTAAGTTATCCGCTCTCTAGAAGGAAAGGTGTTTATCACCAATCCAGGGTATTTAGGTGGGCTATACCAAGTATACAAACCCTTGGCCTTTTGGCCTATTAGGATGTGCTTGTCTATTGTCAACTTAAACATTCTTTGAGTCCAAAATCAAACTGAAAACACTTTGTCTTATGATTGTCCTTGTTTGCCAGAATTTGATCACGGAGAATAGAGTCAGTTTTAAATCTCAAATCACTGAAAAATACACAGAGAGTCACAACTATTCACCAGAAGGTCGCAATTGATTTTTAGAGTCGTATCTGTCATTTTCAATCGCATCTGTTTAGTGAAGAGTTGCATCTGTCATATTAGCTCACATTTTTTTTGCGAAAAACTGCATATTTTATATTCTGAGTCACAACTATCATTACGAGTCGCATCTGTTATAAAGTTAACCACATCTGTCAGAGTCAGACATTAAAACTTTATTGGGAACACACAATTGATTACCAGAAAACCGCTACTATCAAATTTAATCGCAACTGGTAAACTTAACCACATCTGTGAAATCTTGTGACGCATTTTCCTGATTAAAAAACCAGAATTCATGATCACTGTCTAGTCAACACGATTATACCAGTCTTTCATTTGGTATTCCACAAGCAGTCATTGAACGAAAACCTGAAACGATTTTCTCAATTTTTGCATCCTTTACGTTTATTTAGTCATTACCATAGTTATCCTAATTCAAAGTTGGTCTCATATTAGAATACATTTTTCCTTTAGAGTAAACTTCTAGGAAGGTCATTTTTACAAATTTTAGGATAGGTCCATCATCTACACTCTAGAAAAATCATAGCGCCAATGAAATTTGTCATTGAACCTAGTCTTATCATTTTATCCTCTGTCCTACAAGGAGTCCTCCTAGCTCATCAGTCTAGTTAGGAAACTCAACTTGTCTTTGATCCTCATCCTACATTGATTCCTTGACTTAACTAAATTGATGACTTGGTTAGACTTTAGGTAGTTGGTCCTTCCATCTTGGGTTTATAGAATAGATTATTTTAGAGCCTTACTTAGACTTTGCATCTTTAGATTTTAGGCTAGTGTCATCCTAGAATATTCCTTATTTTGCATCCGAAAAATCCCAAAAACATAGACAGAGTCATAATGTCCATAGACGTAGTTTTGCATCCCTTGCATATTGAGCTAATCTTACATGGTTGAAACTAGGTCTAAGAGAAGAGAGAGAGAGAAAGGATGTCGAACCCAAAAAAATTCATCAATCCATTTTCCTCAAGACCTCACAAGAATCTATTAGACAAATTCACCACTAGAAACACTCAAGGTCACATTACAACTGAAGACATAGAGGCTACCGCACAGGACCCTGAGTTTGCCTCTTTCGTAGATGAGTATCTAGCAAATGATTTTCAACGATACTTAGCCAAATTGCTAGCTGAAGGTGCTACCTTACCTAAAGGATTTGATATCAGCACCTTACAAACTCAACCTACACAAGGGACAAATACAACGACTGCTAGTACTACTATACCTCAAGTCAGCACAACTATGCCATATGGCACATCTACATAGAGTACGACAATCCATACATCCCCATTTGGTACATCCGACATGACATCAGGATTTAATTTCACTATAGGAGGATCATCATCCACTCCCTCTGGTCCTCTTGTTGGGAGTAAAAGACCTAAAATGTTAGCTTCTACACCATATATCAGTGTCACGAGTACCATACCACAGTCAACAGCCATGTCTACTACTAGTTTCACGAGTACCATACCATATTCAACAGCCATGTCTACTACTAGTGTCACGAGTACCATACCACAGTCGATAGACATACCTAGTGCTCAAGTCACCAATACTATATCGTGAATTACAAAAACGGGAGGTATTCCCTCATTCCGATATGGCAATCAGAATCCATTCTCCCAGACTGGCAACCATAATCCATTCACTCAGATTTTGAATCAGAATCCCTTTGCCCAGACTAGCCATCAGAATCCATTTACATAGATTCTGAATCAAAATCCTTTCTCCCAGAGTGGTAGTCAGAATCCGTTCACACAGATCCTGAGTTAACACCAATTTATGCAGATACCGGACCAGAACACATTTACAAATATTCTAAATCCAAATCCACCTCAAATACCAACGTTCAATTGAAACCCATCACAAGACTTTGGATTTTAGAATACATACACGGATCTGCATAATCCCCCTAGCACATCCTTGACCCAAGTTGACGTCTTACAAACATAGATCCAGGCACTACAAATGCAAATGGATAACATGTCGGTGTCAACTAAGAAATCCTTTTCAACAAAGGACATATGCCCATTTCCCTTTGATAGATCATTGTATATGACCCCTTTCCCTCACGGGTATGTCATACCGAATCTCCCTAAATACAATGGAAAACATAATCCAATATAACATATAAGGGAATTTTCTACCATATGCATAGATGTCGCTTATGACCCCACATATCTTATGAGACTATTTCCAAGAAGTCTTGTAGGGATTGCACTAGAGTGGTTTTCAGGTCTAGACTCTGGCATCAGGTCTTGGGGTGAATTGGTTGAGAAATTTGTGGAGCAATTTTCCTTCAACATAGACCATGAGATAAATATAGCAACCTTGTGTCACACAACATAAGATGAAAGTGAAACATTTATTGCTTTCTTCCAGAGGTGGAGGACTATAGCTAGTTGGTGTCCTATCGAGATATCCGAATAACAAAAAGTTACTTTGTTCCAGGAAAACCTTCACGCAAAACTAAGGAGTAACTTAAGGGTACATTGTTGTACATATTTTTCAGAACTAGTGGAAAAAGGGGTTATTATAGAAAAGGATCTCATTGAAAAAGGTGAACTTAAGACATCAACATCCAATAGAAATCCCATCGTGCAAAACACCCCCACTGACAGAAACAGATTTTGGTCTCGCAACAAAAATGTCACCAATGATGGGGTAGTTGATGCTAAAACAGTACAAGCGGGACCACTCATCACATTACAAGGACCTTACACTTTTTCCAACATGCTTAATGCCATCAATAAACCTCCTAACATGGTCCAAAATACTCAACGTCCACAACAACAAAGGAGGTTTCAAAAACGTGAGTTCACTCCCTTAGGGGAACCCATTGAGTCTGTATTCAAACAACTGTTACAACATAATCTTATACAGCTGTAGGAACCAAGGAAATATGATCCAGGACAATTTAAACCAGTTTGGTGGGATGACAATGCCTTTTGTGATTATCATAGAACTAAGGGACATAACCTACAAAACTATCGACAGCTGAAGAATATCATACAAGATCTTGTCGAAAGGAGAATTATTGAAGTTGGTGGACAGAAACCAAAGTCATCAAACACTGATCATCAAGTCTTTTCTGATCCACTACATGACCATGGGAAAGGAACTGTTCCCAGTTCGAGTACTAAGACCAATATGTCAGCAAACTATGCGAGTATCAAGCATGATTATAATGGTGGAAAAATCATTCATCAACTTCGCGCTACTGATGAGAACATCAATACCATTACTATCAATACAAATCCCAAGTGTGCTGTCAATACGCATCATACTAAGATCACTATCCAAGGCCCTCCATCCCAGCAAACACCATAGCCTTCCAAGTTACAATATAACCTACTTGACCAATTGGGGAAGACCCCAGCCCAAATTTTAATCTTGGAATTGTTGCATATTTCCCCTGAGCATCAATCTATTCTCGATAAGGCTTTACAGAACACCACAGTCCCTAATGACCTTGATGTCAATCATTTCCAGGAAATGGTGGGCTACTTGACCAATAATCACCATGCCACATTTTCTGAACAATACTATGCAACTGAAAAGATGAACCATAATGATACTTTACATCTAGAAGTCCTTGTTGATGATACCAAAGTTAGACGAGTTTCGGTAGACGAAGGAGCAAGGTTAAATCTGTGCACTTTAAAACTAATTAAGGCATTAGGTATCTTAGAAGCATGCATAGACACAACCAAAATTATTGTCATTAAAGCTTATGATGATGAGGAACAAAAATCAAAGGGGTGATAACACATCCTATCATAATTGGTCCTGCAGTAATGGAGACAATTTTAGGTCTTGGATCTCACCCTTCCTTATAACCTTCTGCTAGGTAGACCATGGATTCATGCCATGAAGGCGGTCCCTTCCACGTATCATTAGTGTCTTAAATTCCCTTACAATGGAACTAAAATAACCATAGATGGTGACCCGGACCCATTTCAATATTGTACCAATCTAAAAGAGATCCCCCAATGCCAAGTACCAGTAAACAAAGAGGCTTCATCATCTAATCCATCTTCCTATGTTGATCCATCCACACTCACTTGAACATCTATTTCACCCTCAATTCCTACCACTCCTAGGGTTGATATCCAAGACAAGGGTTGTGGAGAGTATTGCATGATGACATCTTATTGTATTAGCCATTTGATTCCTCCTAAGTCATACGGTTTACCTACAGCAGATAGGGGATAGTCTATGGTCACTATACATGTTCCTCCTACAACAACTTTCATTAAATGGGGAGAATTAAACAAAGAGGTTGTAAATACAGAAGATGTCACTTCCTGGCTATATAGGGAAGATGATGAAGAACCTCTCTCACTTGCTCACATTCCTATGGATCTATATGGAAAGGGTTTCACAACCATGTAGAGCAAGGGATATGATGGATAGAGTGGTTTAGGCTTAAACCAATATGGGAGGATTGAACCAATATTTGTTTCTCAGTGGCCAAAAGGTGTGGGGCTAGGGTTTCAACTGATTCAGATTGGCATTCCTAGTACCACATCACCCTTAATTGAGGAAGTAAGTGCTTCAGAAGATATTAAGACATCTCACAAACCATTGGACCAATATCACTGTGACTCCCCTGACTCCAACGACTATGAGTGGGATTCCCTATCCTCTACCTCTTCCATGGACCTTGACAAGTTATTTCGAGAACTTGACTTAATGTTAAGTTCCTCACCAAATCCATTGAATTCCTTTCCACCAAAGAAAATGACAAAGGAGGGGTGGTTTAAACACTACAATTGGCAATCACTTGATCCTACCTCTTGGCAACCTGCTACATCTATTTCAAATAATCAAACCTTGGCATTAGGCCCACCTATCAATCTGCCTAGACCTAAAGCTAAGAGCAAACAGGACTTAGTACAAGACTTTTGTGACCATATGAATAACTCAATCCTTACCTTGACCCCAGTAAAATTTGATAACTCTGACGATGACATGCCCATAGTTTATCCCCAACTCATTGATTTGGACCAACAAGACACACCTGTCTTAGACATTTTTTAGAACAACGAAGCAATTGTTGAGTTCCTGGGATTACGAGAAGGCATACCTATTGGTGATCACAAGGTTGGTTTTACCATTGACTTGGACAACAAAGCATATTTTGGGGAATTTATTCAACCCTCCAGTTGTAAAAATGAGAAAAAGAATAAACAAGATAAAAAGGATGAGTCTCTAGGTGAAAACCAAAAGGCACCTTTAGACAATGAAAAAGTAAAAAGAAAGGACGCATCCAAAGGTGAAAACCTCTCTGAGGCACCTAAGGATGGAGGTTTGAACATTCTCCCCGTTGCACAGGAAAATTCAACCATGTTTGTGGAAGAATCAACAGAATTCAACATAGGTACCAAAGAGAATCCTCGACTAGTTTATTTTGCAGCGTCATTGACAACCGAAGAGCAACCAGAGTTCCACAACTTCTTTGCACAGAGATAGATAAATTTTTCCTGGTCATATGTAGACATGCCGGGGTTGGATCCTAAGCTTGTTCTACATCACTTACCCTTACAACCAAGAGCCAAACCAGTGAAACAAAAATTGAGAAAAATGCATCCATAGATTGCTTTACTAGTCAAGGCAAAACTCGAGAAATTGTTAGACGTTGGTTTCATAAGATCAATTAACTATGTCAATTGGATCTCCAATCTTGTACTGGTCACTAAACCAACTAGGGGCATCTGCATCTGCACTAATTTTAGAGTTATCAACAAGGCTTGTCCTAAGGATGACTTCCCTTTGCCTAACATAGACATGATAGTTGACATGATAGCAGGATACAAGATGTTGTCCCTTATGGATGGATTTTCAAGATATAACCAGATCAGAATTGCAACTGAAGACCAACCTAAGATGACTTTCACTTGTCCTTGGGGAACGTATTGTTGGAACGTTATGCCTTTTGAACTCAAGAATGCTGGAGCAACCTATCAATGTGCCATGACCACCATCTTTCATGATTTAGTACACACTCTTATGGAGGATTATGTCGATGACCTTATTGTTAAATCCAAGACAAGGGAAGAACATTTATCGATTTTAGACAAGATATTTCAAAGGCTCAAGAAGTATAAGGTGAGACTCAATCCCAAGAAATGTGTGTTTGGAGTCAAGCCAGGAAAGCTATTAGGCTATATCATTTCTAGACGAGGCATTGAAGTGGATCTAGCTAAGGTGAAAGCAATCATAGACATGCCTCCACCCACTAATCTCAAAAAAACTAAGGACACTACAAGGAAGACTGCAATCCATTAGAAGATTTATAGTGCAGTTAGCAGATAAGGCACATCCTTTTCAACATCTACTTAAGAAAGGGGTACCCTTTGCATGGACAACTAGGTGTGGAGAGGCTTTTCAACTGATTAAGGAATATTTACTCACACCACCAGTCTTAATGCCACCTGTTGAAGGAAGACCATTGATTCTTTATATCACAGCAACCCATTCATCACTTGGAGCATTGCTTGCACAGAATGATGATGAAGGTCATGAAAGGGTAGTCTATTATATCAATCAGACTCTAGTAGGTTATGAGCTCAACTATAGTACCATTGAACGTGCATGTCTTGCAGTAGTATTTTCTACCCAAAAAATGAGGCACTATATGCTAAACCATCAAACAATGTTGATTGCTAAAATAGATCCTTTGAAATATCTTCTCAGCAAGGCAACATTAATAGGGCGACTGGCTAAATGGGTTATGATACTTAGTGAGTATGATATCCAATATGTAGAAAGAAAGGCTATTAAAGGATAGGTCATTGTTGATTAGCTAGCCGATGCACCAATACAAGTAGATCACCCATTAGTTGCAGACTTTTCTAATGAGTTTATATTTACAATTGACACAAACATAACATGGAAATTGTACTTTGATGGCTCACATACAAATCATGGTTCAGGGGCTGTATACTATTTGTCACACCACATGGTGATTCCATCCCTAAGTCATTTAGGATTGCATTCCCATGTACTAACAACATAGCAGAGTATGAAGCTCTAGTGATAGGGTTACGCATGGCAATCAAGTGGAAAATTAAGCTTCTACAGGTATATGGTGATTCTCAACTGGTAATCAGACAGGTAAATGATGATTATGAGACTAAGGATGAGAAGCTTGCTCCCTACAAACGCATGGCTAATTACTGTAAAGAGTACTTCAAAAAAGTCAAATTTCATCAAATACCTCATGTTTTAAATAGGGCAGCAGACGTTATGGCTACAATTGCATCACTTCTCAACATTCCTCACAACGTGCCTAAGTTTGAGTTCTTGGTAGAACAACTATTGGTCCCAGCCTATGATATCCCAAATTCTGAAATGGTGTGTGATATTGTTGGTCCTGATTCCCCATGGTACAAAGAAATATATGACTACCTTCATGCCGAAGTCATACCCACTGGCCTATCAAATAACCAACATAGGGCATTCATCCACAAGTCATCCAAATACACCATCGTCAGAGACACCCTATATAGACGTGCCTTAGATAATACCCTAATGAGATGTCTTGATTCTACTGAAGCATAAGCAACCTTGCATGGGGTGCATGAGGGTATATGTGGTTCCCATTCTAGTGGTCCTACCTTAGCCAAAAAGATTATGAGACTGGGTTATTACTGGCCTACTATGGAAAAAGACTCATATGTCTTTGTAACAAAATTCTGCCAATGCCAAGTTCATGGAGACTTGATACATGCCCCAGCACAAGAGCTCCATCCTATAACATCACCATGGCCCTTTTCCCAATGGGGACTTGACCTCATAGGTAAGATCCACCCCACCTCATCTAATGGACACAAATTCATTATCACTGCCACTGAGTATTTTACGAAGTGGATTGAAGCCATTCCTATGACATACATTACCAACACACAGATTTCTAAATTTATCCTGAATTATATCATATGTCGGTATGGTGTCCCTCAGTCTATAATTACAATGGCCACCCCTTTAAGAATCAAGAAGTCTGCCATATGGGTGATGAATTTCATATTCAACATCACTTTTCCACTCCATACTACCTACAAGGTAATGGCCAAGTAGAGGCATCTAACAAAACCATCATTAGAATCCTCAAAAAGACTATCAATGATGTTGGTCAGAACTGGCATTTATAGCTTAATCCTGCCTTATGGGCTTATCGCACAAGTATTTGTACTCCCACTGGTGCCACTCCCTATTCACTAGTATTTGGTTCTAAAGCTATTCTTCCTATTGAGGTCGAGATTCCTTCCCTAAGGGTATCCTTGAAAGGCCAGATTGATGATGAAGAGTACCGAGTATCGAGACTCCATGAGCTAGAATTCTTGGATGAGCGAAGACAGAAGGCACTAGACCATCTCCAAGCATATTAGAATTGCCTTCATCATAGCTATAATAGGAAGGTCTTGAACAAAAACTTTGACATTGGTGACCTAGTTTTAATGGAGAATCCAAAGAATCAAGCAGAAAGAGACAAACCAGGAAAGTTCAAACCAAACTGGTTAGGACATTATATTGTTATAGAAGCTTTCAAATCAAGAGCGTACCAACTCTCTACTCCTAAAGGGGAACCATTTTCCTCGCCAATCAATAGTCTACATCTGAAGAAGTTCTATGCATAGTTTTTGAGAGCCTTGTCTTAATTAGCCAAAAAAAAATACAAAAAAATAGAAAATCACAAAAATCGTTACCAAGGTGAAAACCTGGCAAATAGGTGTCTTGGTAACACCAAAAAAATTATATAATCCAGAGAATAGTAAAGACAAATAATTCATCCAATAGTGAAAACCACTTCGGTGGCACTTTGGATAGGTACCATGATGAAAACCTGGCAAACAGGTGCCATGTGTAGTTGACTTTGCTCCTTTGTCTACTATTATTCTAATCTAGCACATCCATGTACATACTATCTCTACCTTGTACATAGTCCTTATCCCTGTACATACTACCTATCCCTGTACATAGTCCACTACCCTGTACATAGTCCTTATCCCTATACATACTACCTATCCCTATACATATCCCTTATCTTTCATATCCACCACTTGTAAATACCATTCATAATAAGTGGTAGTCTTTCCCATAACCTAGAACAATTGACATCGAGTGCATTTCATATCCCCCATTTTACCCTATTCATAATCAATTGGTCTTATACTCGACTGGGGGAAAACACTTGACGCGTGTCATATTGATTCTTCCATTGGCTGTGTTGTAGACATAAAACCATATAAAAATCCAAAAACATCACAAAATGACCCGAGAAAACACAAAAACATCAGAAAACTTCAAAAAGACAAAAAAATCAAAACATTTCGAAAATCCAAAATAGAGTCAAAGTCAGTCGCACTTGTCAGTCTTTGTCGTTTGTCAAACTATGTTGCCTCTGTGACTGGACGTTGGAAAGGCCATCTCTCGATGTGCCCCTGAGGCATTAGGTCAGTTCGTTTAGGTTTGTCTGTATAAAATCATGCTTCAATTCATATGTCTATATGACAAGGTCATTGGTCGTGTCAAACTATGAGGTTTCTACGTGTATAACGTAGGCAAGGTCATTAATTGATGAGCCCCCAAGGCTGCATTAGGTTAGTCCATTAGGGTTCGTCACATTCACTTTCACACATGTCTTCTATTTGTAGTCAGTCTTGTCAGTCAAAGTCGAGTCGAACTATGAGGTCTCTGCATGTATAACGTAGGCAAGGCCATCAATCGATGAGCCCCCGAGGCCGCACTAGGTTAGTTCTTTAGGGTTTTTCATCACACACAATCAATTGTCAACACATCATATCAAATCATGCATCAATCTGGTGAAAAAGTTAGCAATCTAGTGAAAAAGTCAGCAATGTCTCTAAGTCAAATCAAACAAATTGCCAAGGAAACAATCAAAATGGATCAATTGATGTCTGCTACAGGATGTGTCCTTCCTGGAGATAGACTTCATCAAAACAATCAACCTTTGCTCTTATTCAGGATGAGTCCTTCCTGAATATAGCTATTGGCAAAGCAATCTATGTCTTATACAAGATGAGTCCTTCTTGCATAATCGACATTGTCAAACAATCAAGCATAGCCTTACACAGGTTATCACATCAACGACATCTAACTCAATGTCTTATACAATACATTTCTTTCTAAAACCAGGCTTTGTCATGCCTTATACAGATAGTCATAACATCAAAACCAGACTCAATTTTACCCGGTATGTGTATCTCCTAACATCAGGCTCTATCAATCAATTCTTTTATCAATCAAAACAAATTCAACAAACAGATCAAGTTTTGGAAAATACTTCACTGGCTTTTTGACTTTATGGCTTATTTATCTTATCATTTATCTTGAATTGATGACTAGGAATTATGTTACTAGCTTTCTCAAGGATGTCCCGTGAAGGATTTAGAGAAGCAACAATGTATCAAAATTATGTTTTCTTTGACTGTTGTCTGTCAATTGTCTTTTAACTTTGATTTTTGAGTCATGCTACTAGTTTCCTCAAGGATGTCCCATGAAGGATTTAGAGGAGCGATGACGTCTCATAACCCATCTTTTCTTTTGTTTGTTGTCTGTGTTTATCTTAACAAAAAGACTGGGGCAACTTGTGCCCTTAGTATGAGTTAACAACACTCCTTGTCTATGACTATCTATTATTAGCAAGTGGATGACCTTGCACACCTTGATCTATGTCATATCATGGTGTTTTTCTCCATTTCCATTAGTCTTGCCCAATGATGATAAAGTGCAATACCTTTTGTGATACAACGAAACATCAAAGATTGCTAATACTAACATCCATCACATTTCTTTTATTATTTCTCAATCTTGCTTTCCACACTAACAGTTCTTCTTTCTTGCATTATGATGGAGTCCTATGACACACAACAATATAAGCCATCTTGCATAGACATACATGTTACAAAAATACATATATATAGGCATTTATCATATTTAGGACATCATGGCATAATAGACATTCATCATCATACAATACATATCATAAGTATTCCATGTACATAACAAATGTAAATACATGCATCACATTACATTTGTATAGCATCACATGTAGCATGCATTGTACATATAACATCATATTGCATCTCATAACTATAAACTGCATACATCATATAAAATCAACATCACATAGAATCAACATTATATCATTAGCTGCATAAATACATCATAAAGTACATACGATCATCCATCACATAGGCATATCATATAAACATCACATGTATAAATAAATGACTACATAATCAATAAATAGAAATGCATATCATGAGAATCACCGCCAAAATCATATATATATATATATATATATATATCCCTCAACGGTGTCACATCACAATGTCATAATGTATCAATAAACATGGAGGCCCGTAGGCTATAGAATCATAATACAATGTCTTGATACATATCAAGAAGTGCCCCTATCCTAAACTGTCACTGCTATCATGGCTGGAGTGCGCGGATGAATGATGTCGGGAACCCGATGACCTGTGAGCTGAATGGGGCCTGTCATATGGACCTAATCTATGTGGCTGCTCCACACCCTCTGTGCTAACTGTCCTGGTGTGGGCCCTGGTCTGTGACCCGCTACTACGTGCCTATGAGAAGCTAGGTGCCCATCTCTCTAGAGGAACCTCTACCTCTTATAAATCATGGTAATAAGTCTCCCTCTCCCCAGATCTGACTAACTCTCTGGAAAAGGCAACTGATGGTCCTGTACATAAAGCTCTGAGCTCTGTAAATCTCTGCTCAGTCTCCTATCTCCGAGCTATGGCCTGATCCCTCTCCATCACAGCTATGTCCCTCTCCATTTATAGCACATCCCTCTTGGACATCAAGACTCTCATCTACTCCTCTAAGGATGCAACCTAGGCATGTAATGTGGCTACATTGGGATCAACTGTCCCTATCTCATCCTACCTGACCCTCGATACCCCATCCTTCTCCTCATCCAACTCCTCCAAAACCCGGTCCCGAATCTCTCTCTCATGATCATCATCCTCCTCATCGTCCTCCTGATAGGCCCCCAGCAAACCTAGGGCATCAATCTCTGCCTCCTCTCGCTCTGCCTCCTCCTATGCAGGAACATCTAGAATGGCCTCTTCGGGATGCTCCTCCTCTCTGCCAATCTCTGCATGAACCTCCTCCCCACCTCTACTAGTGTCTGGCATGGCCACATCCTCCTCTCCCTGTCTCTTCTCTTGAATCGGTGACAGTGGTGGCCCTCATCCCCTCCGTCCACGTCTCCCTCTCCTGCCACCTCGCCGACCACCTCTACCATCATCTCCATCATCACCCCGCCCTCCTCTACCTCCCTGAACTCTACCTCTGTCATGCCTACCTCGTGGTCTTGTCCCTCACCGCTCTACTGGCACTGGCTGATCTAGATCCGTCAAAGGAATCGGCCTATTCATGACCCACCACTGATCATACTCCTCTATGGAACCTGAGTCTACTGGACCACCTCTCTACCCCCAAGGAACTACCTGCAATGTATTGATGTTTGCCTCAACTGTAGCCACTAGAATCTTTGGACCCCACAGAGGAACCTCTCGTGATGACCTCGTGAACTCAGCCCGTCCTCTCAGCACATCCTGTATCTCTCCAAACTGCCATAGGACACAATCTGGCAAGTGACGCTCTATGATGTGGACATGTGACACTGTCTTCCCAATCAAGTACTATGTCTGTCGACAAAAAGGCAAGTGCTCATCCTCATCAGACCACTTTGCACATCCCAGGTATGGTCTCCATGTAAACTAAACCATAGTATCTATGGCGTACCTGAAGTACCCAGTATCTCCTACATGGTGCTGAGTGTTCACCCCCACATAACGGAAGGTGTAAGGGGCTCCATGCGGTACATCTACTATCACTAGTGGCCGGAAGATTGCAATTTTTTCCCATGCCCATACCATCAGGAGCATGGTACCACAACTCATGGACTGTGCCTCTCGGTATGCAATATCATGTAAGTGAAAGTACAACATACCAAGGAGATAGGGACCCCATGCATATACCTCACGTCTCTCTAACATCCCTACTAGCATCTCCCCCCACCCCACGGGAAAAGCATGACCTCGACGGTCAGGAATTACTATCCCACCTATCAGTGTGCATAATAGACAGTCCAACTACCCATACCTCTGCGCTAACACACGCCACCTGATCTCATAATGGTCAAACCCTAGTTATCTGACGTCTACATGCGGGTAATATTGGCACATCTTAACAATACCCCTCTAGGTATCATAGCTCACTCGTGTGCCTCTGATCAGAAGTCTAAGGATCTTGTACACATCCTCCAATGTAACTGTAGCCTCTCTAGTAGGCAGGTGAAAGGATGATGTCTCTGAGTGCCATCGCTCGCACAATGCTGTAAGTAAACCCTGATTCGCTCGAATCTGGGGCATGTCTGTAACATATAGAAAACCTAGGTGCCATAGGAACCATCGCTCTGCACTCTGTAAGCTATCTCTAAATCAAAAATTCATCGGTCTCAACTCTCATGTGTATACCCTGTCCAACACAACCTTCATTGGCATTATACATGCCTCATGTCAGCCTTGAACATCTATCCTAGTGCAAAATGACTAAATTAACTGATATTCAAATGTGTCGTTATTTTGCAAATGTGTCATTCTTTAGCACTTGCGTCGTTATTTTACATATGCAGTGCATAAAAATCAAATGCATCATTTAATTACACATATGCGTCACTATTTGTCAAATGCATAACTTTACTATGCATATGTGTGCATAATCACAAATGCGTCGACGAAAATAATTATTATGTGCAGCTGCGTGAGTAAAATGCAAATGCGTCGAATTAAATGCACATGCATCAAATAAAATGCATATGCGATGAAAAATAAACATATGCGGTGAACTTAAATGCAAATGCGGTGGTTTTTGTTAAATGCAGCTAACTAAATTACAAATGGGGTGAACCGCACAAAATCTATGCTAACCTATCTATGTGTTATTGCATATGCATTGATCCGCATGCAAATGCATCGTTTGCACATTCACATGTGGCATTTTAATAAAATGACGCATACTAAAAATTCAAATTATATGCCTAAAAACACACGCAAATTAACAATTTCCAAAGTCAAGTTTGAGGTACATACCGGGGGGTCCACATCAGCTGGCCGCCTGAAGGTATGAATCCTATATGCGTAATGGTGGGTGTTCGGAATGGGAGACATCGTCGCTGTGGGTGCAAAGAAAAATCTCAATTTTAAAACTAGGTGGGTGAAAATGACTTGGTTTTTACCCCAATTTCTATATATACCTAGGGTTTTGGTGGCATTCTTTTCTATTGGCCACGTCAACTTCCAATTTCAATCAACCCGTACCCGTCCATAACATTTCCAAACTCAATTCTGTCAACTCCACTGCATTTCTAGCTATCCAATGGACTAATCGGAATCATTTCCAAATTTTTCTCAACTTTTTCGCAAATTTTTCAATCTTCCCAAGGGGGCATACATTCACCTGTTTTACACTGGGGCATTATTGGGGCATATTTTTTATCGATTTTCTTTGACACAACGCCAAAATGACATTGTATCAAAGAGGGGAAAATGTAGACACCGAAATTTGGTCTAAGCCTGTGACTTCAATATTCTTCATAATTCGTATTCTTCATGGTCATGATTAAATAATGTCAATTATTTAATTATTCTCTATAGTCTTCATTTCTTCTATTAATTAAATAATCTTAATTATTTAATTAATTCACACTTTCTTTATTCTATCTTAAATAAACACTTTTATTTAATTATGTTACTAATTAACCTTATCCTTCTTGTCAAATTAAATAAATTCTTATTTAATTTACTCTTTATCATACTTCAACTATAATTAAATAAATTCTTTATTTATTTAATTATTCATTTAAATCCTTTCATCACTTAATTAAATAAACCTTATTTATTTAATTATTCTTCAAATATCAAATCTAGAATTAAATGAATTATTTAATTCATGAATTCTACTTTAACGCATTCCTCTATATTTAGATAATTTTGTGAGTTATCTAAGTATTCACTTTTACTCGACTCAAAGATCTATTCAAAACGCTCAGTTAACTCTTGATTTAATGTCTAAGTAGCATTCTCGAGTAATCTCTTCATCAAATCATTCAATCATCTAGTTCTAACTCATTTGCATGTACATGAGGATTAATTAAATATTCCTATTTAATTAATTAAACCTTGTGTGTGCATTCAAACAGGGAGTTGCTTTAATCCATCTTCATCTTTGTCATGCAAAGATAATTCTTCTATTTTTGAATACCAAACTGGAAGATTAAATCATTTATTTAATCTTTAATTCTATTTCTAATTTGTATCACTCGTGTCACTACTAACAGTTATCAGAATGCATGACTAATCAGTCAATCTCAACCATTCGTTGATCTTCAATCCTAGCCTGTCGTTCGAAAGATCAATTTTCTATAAATTGATTTGGTCTTCATCATTCCAATCTCTCTCGAAATCTTATGACTTTTTGGAGCAACTATCTTGAATCTTCGATGTTTTGCTAAATCATTATCATAGGCTATACTTGCACAAACTTTTGAAAATCTGAGGGCAATTATACTACAACAGCAAAATGGAGAAGGGAAATCGAGATGAATCATGGAAATACGTACAAATTTTGTGAGATTGTTCAAGTTTTATTTACGTTTTTTTAATTTCCTTTGTTCTTTGTTGCTTAGCATTAGATTGCATTTAGATTTGTGTCGCATGCTTGCTTTTGATCTTTTCTTTTTGTACTTTCTTGGCATTACAGTTTTCATTAGTACTGACCCCCTAACTTGTCTTGTCAGTGAATGTGCATGTTTTTACTAACATTTGTGTAGCTTGTTTCACATTTTTTGAAGACCAAAGGTTAAAACTTCTAACGTATTTGTTGAAGGATGAACAGGCCAAGTTTCTTAGTTAGCTTGTTTGTTTTCATTTTCATACTAGTTAGGCACATAGATTTAAGTAGGGGGAGTCAATATATTGTGTGATGTGTTTGTAAAGTAATCTATTGATGCATCCAATCCCCTTGCACCATTTGAAAATCCTAGGTGAAGAAAAATCATAGCTTACTTAGTCTTTTGTGTTGCCC
Organism: Sequoia sempervirens; assembly: GCA_007258455.2. Lineage (NCBI taxonomy): Eukaryota > Viridiplantae > Streptophyta > Pinopsida > Cupressales > Cupressaceae > Sequoia > Sequoia sempervirens. The sequence continues at coordinate 750,588,525 of VDFB02281492.1, forward strand.
AAGGGGCAATACATCGTTCAAGCTTTCCCCTTGCACTTCGTGTGAGCCTGGGGAGTAGCTGAAGATGTTTAGTGTTCTCTTTTTAGCGGGACCTGCTTAGAGATTTCATCATCCCAAGGGATGATCCCAACCACATGTACCGATGAGGTATATAAAGGGGGGAGAGCCAAAGTTGTACCCCAATCCAGTCACGTCATGTCTGGCAGAGAGTCGAAGCTAGGGTGATACCTAGATAAGACATGAAGAGTTGGTTCGAGCTTCCAGTACCTCGCTAGGGTTCCCGACTCACACTTGTAGATGAGCTGGTGTTCATGGTTATGCCTCATGTACCAAGCATATATCGAGGACTCCCCAGTTTTCCTTGTTCATCCTAGTTAAAGGACCGTGTTGGCCATACCCTTCATACTAATTTTACGATTGTGTTGTTTGAACTATCTTTTTGTGTGAAACCAATAAATTTTTGTTTAGTCAAGTCAGCCTTACCTTCTACTTGTTGTTTGTTTTGTTTTTTGTCCTTTGCAATATTCATTTTTCCCAAGTCAAGTCCAGGTCTACTGATAGAGGCGACCTTGCCCTCAACAAGAGTGACCTTTTCCTCAACAGGGGCAACCCTGCCCTTAACAGGGGCGAACTTGCCTTTTGTCTTAGTCATTTTTCAATCTGTTTCTGTCAGAATCACCAATCTTTCACTGAATAGGCAACCTTTCCCTCAACAGGGGCGACCTTGACCTTAAGTTGGGCGACCCTACCCCAAGTTGGGAAACCTTGCCCCAAGTTGGGTGACCCTGCCAAGTTAGGAAATTTTGCACCCTAAACAAACAATTCTGCCTTTTTTTCAGTCATTCTGAGCGTCTATTTCCCTATTTCGAGCATTTGTCTCCTTGTTTTGAGCATCTGTCTCCCCATTTTGAACATCTATTGTGCATTCCAAGCATCCATCTCCTCATTTTGAGCATTCATTTCCCCATTTCGAGCATCTGTCTCCTCATTTTGAGCATCCATCTCCCCATTCCAAGCATCCATCTCCTTGTTCCAAACATCTGTCTCCCCATTCTGAGCATTTGTTTTCCTCATTCTGAGCATTTTTCTCCTTGTTCCAAGCATCTATCTCCCTGTTTCAATCACTTGTTTCCTCGTTTCTGTTATGCAATTTTTTCACATACCCCACCGAAGGCGGGGACCCTATTTTTCTTTTGCATCTCTGCCTCTTGGCTTGGTCGAATTTTGGTTTTTCTCTTCTTCGGAGGTTATTTTGGGATTAAGTCTAGACTGGGTTTGATGAGGATAATATTTTGAGGCTCTAGGGGAAATTTGCAAGTGTTGGAATTTGAAAATGGGGATTTTGAAGTGAATTTTCAATGTTATATGTAAATCATTTTTGCACCTATGGATAGAGGATGAAAAATTAGGCAGGGTTGCTTTTTGAACTTTTTGAAAATTCCTTGTAGAAAAAAAATTATGAAGTTTAGGGGATTTCGACCCTGTAGGAAATCCGGGAAAATTTGCTCCCTCAGGATTTTTCTGAAAATTCCTTGACCCCCTGAAAAATCCCGAAATTCCTTAAAAACCTGAAAATTTCCAAAAGTGGAAAATCAATTTTTTTTCCAAAATGGAAAAAAATTCAAAATGATTTTTTTTTAATTGAAATTTTTTTCGAAATGCATTTTTTTTTCAAAAATGGAGATTTTTTCCTTGAAATTCTAAAATGTTTCCGAAAATGAAATTCTTGAGATGGATAGAGACATTTCGAAAATAAAAGTTTTCAAAAATGGAAAAAATTATGAAAATGAAAAGTTCCCATTAAAAAATGTAAGTTTTTTTTTTTTTAAAAGGCCAAAATTTTATTCAAGTTTAATTTGGATTGGATTTTTTGACATGTGAGCTACTAATGATGATATCTGTTTTTCAGGATTAAATAAATATTAAAAGTGGAACTTGCATATGGATTTGTGCCAAAAGGGAAATATGGAAGAGTTCAATTCAAATTTTGAAAGTGGAACTTGCATGAGAATCTGTGCCCAAACTGTCTATAGCTGGAAGGAGTTTCTAGAAGACATGTGCATCTGATTTCATCATCCAAACAGAATTTTCATTAATGACAGGCTGGCATAATATTGTTTTCTCATTGTTCCATGATGTAACTGCTTTTATGCAATTGGATGATGATGTACCATGAGCTCCCAAATTAAATGTAACAACTTGATGCTTCTAGAAGTGCAATTACAGCCATTGGATGAATTAAATCCTGGCCATTGATTCAAAATGTAATTTTCTATAAAAGGCTAGTGCCTTCTCATTTGTAAGGGGGTAAGACTAGGTTAGAAGAGTTGATTAGAAGCCAAAATTGGCTAGGTTAGGAGTTAGATTTTGCAAGATAGTAGCTGTAGGAGAGAGGAGAGACTGGAAATTGTTATGTAATGCTGAAGAAGTTAATGCAATTGGATTGTTGATTTGGAAAGCTTTGTGTTACACTTTGACAGTTTATGGTTTCTTGTTCTCAATTCTCAATGTTAGATGTTAGATTTCAGTTCTTTTGCAATAATGGTAAAATGTTAATGATGTTGATCGATCTCTAGTCCATACTTTTAGCAATTTGCTGATTGTAATTTGTTGTGTATTTAAAGTTAGTTTGGGCCTTATTTTGTGCTAAGTTCAACTGTGGATGCTTGTTTACATTGTGCCAGTTATTGGGTATGTGAATGAATGTTCAAAGTCTGAAAATATTCAGTTTCCTTAGAAGATTGCACTGTTTCTATGGAGTTGTAGGCTTGTCCTTGATCAAATAGAGATTGGTTTCATTGGAGATCTGTCCATCTACAGCATTCATCATTGTTGTGATTGATTTTAGGTCTTAAGTTTAGAAATCTCTCTTAACCCTTATCTCTTTTGCTGTTTATTTTGAATCTGGATTAATTTTAGGACTGAAGGCATCACCATATTGTTGCATCTAATGAGAGTACGCTTCCAACATTGTTCATTTGTAAGGCCCCTTGTGATTACTAGCATTTTCACATTATCACTGAGTTGTTTATGCATTGTCAAGACCTGACATTAGAGACCTTGGGGTTATCTCTTGAGGCTTGTTGATAGAGATTTACCTTTCAAGAGAGATAGGATATTATATTCTGTCTGAATTGTTGCTATGTAGAAAAAATCATCAACAATTTTGAGCATTCGTCTTGCTGTTTTGAGCATCTATCTCCCCGTTTCGAGCATTTATTTCCCCATTATGAGCATTCATTTCCCCATTCTGAGCATCTATCTCCTCATTTCAAGCATTCCTCTCCCTGTTCCAAGCATTTTTTCCCCATTCTGAGCATCTATTTTCCCATTCTGAGCCTTCATTTGACCCATTTTTCCTATTTAGACAAGTCTAAAAGTTAACTTGGGTGACCTTGACCTTGACTTGGGTGACCTTAACCTTGACTTGGGAGATCTTGACCTTGACCTTGAGATAGGTGACCTTGCCTTAGAGATAGGCAACCTTGCCCCATAGATAGGAAACCTTTCCCCAAAGATAGGAAACCTTGCCCTAGATATAGGCAACCTTTTCCCATAGATAGGCGACCTTGCCCCAGAGATAGGCGACCTTGCCCCTTGGTTAGGCGAGTTTGATCTTTATACAACCATTTTGCATCTTTTGTTCACCTATAGTCTGCATTTCAATCTATCTGCATTCGTTCATCATTTGAATCATATAGGTACATCATCTGAAAGCATCTCTAGGTTACATATCCCTCATTGTTTTCTCAATCCAAATCCCCTGAAATTCATTTCAGAAGTTATTATCCAAATTGACCTAGGTATCTAAATTTGATCATCATCCATCCTGTGTTAGTCATCATCATCAACTTAATCAATCCACTTTCAATCTCAATGTGGATTTTGTGTCGCAATCATCTATCTATCCTCTAATCTGATCAATCAACACCCTAAGTCACCTAGGGTAATCTCTGAACCTAGTTTAGAATTCCTTTTATCATCCTATTGGATCCATCATTTGTTCTTATCAATCATTTCATCAATCAATCTTATCCAATCTAATCCAACCACATCCCTATCCGATCACCCAATTAATGTACTTCCATCATGAGGTAGATTCAGGGTCATAATCATTCTGTGGTAATCCAATCCAATTGTCAGCACCTTGTGTCATCTTGTTGAACCTCTAAACTTTGTTTATAATCAATCCCATCGCATCATCTAATCATCCTAATTTGAGCTTCAGCCCAATCTGAATTTGAGCTTTCACCCAATCCTAATCTGAGCTTTTAATCTAAATCCTAATCTAAGCTTTTGTCCATATACATCCAAAATTTGTTGATATTGAAACAAATCTTAAAACCCTTTCTTCCATCTTCTTCAAATTCATCCTATTTATCCTTTCATTGCCTCTTCTTTCCTTTTAATCGTTCATTCCCATCTCTTCAATCCGTATCCATCTAATTTAACATCATGAATCTTGATCCTTCACCAATTCAACCAACAATAGTAATAAAGGGAAACCCTAATTGCATTGATGATGATAACGAGAGTCTTGTTGATCAAGAGGTATATGATGTTGAACCCCTTGATGTTATCATTTCTAGTAAGCTTTCCCCAATCGCTTTCCAAAACCTAATCACCCCTCTGAGCTATCATGTTACATCTCCATCCATACCTAATAACACTCCTTATGCCACCTTCAACAAGGGATATCCATTATCTTCATTCCCCGCATCCTCATCATATCCTTCCTCTACATCATCTTCCTACCCAACATCTAGGTCTTCTTATCCCAATCTAATGTCCCACTATCCCTATTATAATCCACTATCCACATCTTTTGTTTCAATCCTTCATCCACATACTCTTACTACAATCCACCACCCCAATTTTCCCATCCTAATCTACCATCCCAGTATTCCTACCATAATCCACCATCCATGTCCCCCTATCCTAGTTCTTCATACCAATATACCCATCCTAATCTAACATCCACCCCTTCTTTTCTTAGTCATACACCCCCATCAACCTATCTAAATCCAATATCCACATCTTCCTATCCTAACTTTCTATCCATTTATTCTTCTTGTCCTAATCCACCACCCCAATCTTCCCATCCTAATTCGTTGTCCCAATACCTCTATTTCAATCCACCACCCATATCCTCTTGTCCTAATTCATCATCCCAATCTTCCCATCTTAATCCACCATCCCAATATTCCTATCTTAATTCCCCATCTACTTCCTCCAACATCAATCCACCATCCACGTATTCCTATTCTAATCAACTATCAAAATATTCTTACCTTAACCCTCCATCCAATCCTAATCCTCCACCTACTCTTAGTCTTCCATCCAATCCTATTCCTCAATCTAATCCTAGTCCCACAATCTATAATCCTAATCCTCCACCTACTCTTAGTCTTCCATCCAATCCTATTCCTCAATGTAATCCTAGTCCACCAATCCATAATCCTAATCCTCCACCTACTCTTAGTCTTCCATCCAATCTTGTTCCTCAATCTAATCCTAGTCCACCAATCCATAACCCTAATCCTCCACCAATCCATAATCCTTCATCCACTCCTACCGCGCCATCTAATCCTAGAGTATGCACAATTCTCACTCTAGAAGTTCTCCAAGGGCTCATGACAAAGAATACATCCCCAACTCCACATCTTGAAGTCGTCAAACCATGCAGCCCCACTCCCCCAAGCATAGTCACTAGTGATGAGGCCCTTCTCCATCCCACACCTATCATTATTCTTACCACCACTAGCACCGCTCAAACTGTTGAAACCATCACACCTCCTGAATCCATTGAACCCCCATCTCCTACTCCGAGAGCCACCAAACCCATCGAAGATAACCCAACCCAATTGCCATCTACTCATAGATCCATCCAATCCATCACAAACACCCAATCATCATCTTCTACTCCTAGATCCACCTAATCCATCACAGACACCCAAATCCAATCCACTCATCCTACTCCTAGATCCACCCAATCCATCAAAGACACACAAATCCAATCCACTCCTCCCACTCCTAGTATCACTAAAATCCATTCCCATGAACTTCATGAATCCTCCATCCTTCCATCTCCCCCACTTGAGGAGTCCCTCCAACACTCCACCATCATGCCACCCACACAAGATGAGTCATTCCAAGAGCTTGATCCAAAGCATACTACTATATCCCCTCCTCCACATCAAGATCTTGCCATCTTGTCTAGTCCACCTCAAGATCACAATCCCCCATCCATTCCATCCCATGATCCCCTTGACACTCAAGATCCAATCACTCCATCACATGAACCCTTATCAGTCACTACCACAAATCCAAATCCTATCATATCTCCTAATCCCTCTCCTGAACCCTTACCACTCACTCCACCCAATCAAGATGTTGTTACCCTATCATCTCCATCTCCCAATCCTCCATTGTCGCCTAGCCCTACCATCCCAACACCATGTTTATATCCCCTTGGTACTCTTACATTTTTCCATGGTGGTTTTCTTGTAGAGGAGGAACTAGGCTTATATGCTACCCATCCTCCTCCACCTAATAATGGTCTCGGATCATTCTTCCAAATAACAAGCATCCTACTATAGATCAAATGGTCAAATGCATGAACTATCAAGGAAAAGGTTTAGGCCTTCATGAGCAAGGTATTTTAGAGGCCATCTATGTCAAAGAAAATTCTTGTACACAAGGTCTTGGATATATCTCTCAAGACTCGCAATCCAAAAAGGTTGGTACAACCTCTATACATCCTCAATGAGCCTCCTCCAAAAGCATAATAGGCTCTACCCATCACTCCACAAAACCATTTGTTGCCATCCCCCCTCCATCGTATCACCTCAAAACAACCATCCATATTCCTCCTTCATCTTCTAAATCCATTTTGGGTCCTTATGTCCCTCCATCTACCATCTCCCATCCTTCATCTACTTCCTCTATTTTGGGTCCTTTTGTCCCTCCATCCGGCATCACACATCCTCCAACGACTAAGTCCATTTTGGGCCCTTATACCCCACAATCACCTTCTCTATCTTGTCCTATTCATCCTTTTATCCATCCATAACCTACCCATATCACCCCTCATCAACATCCCACTTTCATGCTCCCCAATCAGGATCAACAAAGGCACGTACCTACACATCCTTCATCCACATATCATCCCCAAAATCCTACCTCCATCATTCCATTCATGCTTCCTCCACATCATCCATCTCATCGCACCCATCACATTGATATTAAAAGCACTTTGGATGCTAAAGTAAAAATGCATAAATCTAAACATCCACATGAATCTAAATCCCCTCATGTCTCCTTAAAAAAACATGTTAACAAAAAAAAATTCAAAAAAATCTAAAAAAAATCCAAAAAAAAAAGTAGAGAAATAATTTGTCTAATGGTGAAAACTTGGAAAACAAGCACCTTGGATAAGTACCATGATGAAAACCTAGAAAATAGGCATCATGTGTAAATCCCCCATCTAGCTAACTTCCACACTTGGGGGCAACTATATCCCCTTCATCCATCTCCTCCATCCCACCTATCTTACACCTCCTACTTGACATATTCCATTTATTCCAATCCCTCCATCCTCCTTGTGATCTTGATATAGATAGGGGAAAACACATATAAATTCTTTGGACACCTCTTGGCATACATTCCCCTCACTTATACACTATCACAATCCTTATCCACATCCATCTACCTTCCTTGTCCACCTGTCATGTTACCCTCCATCTCACCATCCTAATCTTCCTATCCATCATAGCATAGCATCCCTTCCATCTCACCATCCTAATCTTCCTATCCATCATAGCATAGTCTCCCTTTCATCTCCCCACCCTTATCTCCTTACCCATCTAAAAACAAAAAATTCTTTGCCTCATCCAAATCCTTATCCCTCTATACATCCATTACAACATCCCTTCTATCCCCTCATCCTTATCTTCTTATCCATCCAAACCATCCCTTCCATCTCCTCATCCTTATCCCTCTATCCATCCATCATCGCAATCCCATTCATCTTCCAAATCCTTACCTTTCCATCTATCTATCCAGTAACCTATTCCTCATCCAAATCCTTATCCCTCTATCCATCCATTACAACAATCCCTTCCATCTCCCCATCCTTATCTTCCTATCCATCCAAACAATCCCTTTCGTCTCCCCATCCTTATCTTCCTATCCATCTTAGCATCCCTTTCATCTCCCCATCCTTATCCCTCTATCCATCCATTACAACAATCCCTTCCATCTCCCCATCCTTATCTTCCTATACATCTAAACAATCCCTTCCGTCTCCCCATCCTTATCTTCCTATCCATCCTAGCATCCCTTTCATCCCCCCATCCTTATCTTCCTATCTATCTATCATAGCATCCCTTCCATCTTCCCATCCTTATCTTCCTATCCATCCAAAAAATCTCTTCCATCTCTCCATCATTATCTTCCTATCCATCCAAAAAATCCCTTCCATCTCCCCATCCTTATCTTCCTATCCATCCAAACAATCCTTTCCATCTCCCCATCTTTATCTTCCTATCCATCCAAACAATCCCTTCCATCTCCCCATCCTTATCTTCCTATCCATCCAAACAATCCCTTTCGTCTCTCCATCCTTATCTTCCTATCCATCCAAACAATCTCTTCCATCTCCCCATCATTATCTTCCTATCCATCCAAACAATCTCTTTTGTCTCCCCATCTTTATCTTCCTATCCATCATAGCATCCCTTTCATCTCCCCATCCTTATCTTCCTATCTGTCTATCATAGCATCCCTTCCATCCCCCATCCTTATCTTCCTATCCATTCATCTTTATCCTCATCCCCTCTCATAATCCCTTGTCATTGGTATCTAGCTATAGGATTCCCCGATGCAACCCAATGCCATCTATCTCATCATTATACCTTCCACTTCTTACACACATCTCTCCTATCACTTCTCATCACTCATCTCTCCATCATGTCATTCTCCCCATTAATATTTTGATGATTTGGATAACTATCCCATCCCTAAGCTACACATAATCACCATCATCCTATCTTATCCATCAGGTCTATCTTGTCTCATCATATCAGTTCCATATTTTTATCCACTTATCATGGTCATCTCATCATCCTTTATCCATCATTTGTCTTTGGTCTTTTTTCGAACTGTGTTGCCCCTGCGCTTTCATGTAGGCAAGGTCAATTATTTGATTCACCCCCAGGGCTTTTGTTTTTCCTTGTCATTGTTTCCATCATTCATCTCCATTGTCCTCTTTCCGCTTTTATCCATGGTCTTTTCTTCAACTACAAGGGCTTTGCGCTTTCACGTAGGAAAGGATAATCTTTGATCATCCCTTGAGCCCCTAGGTCGTTAGGGTGTGCTAGTCTTGTGTCTTGTGTCTCGTGTCTCGTGTCATGTTGTCAAGTATGTCCTTATCTAGCTGGTCCTTCACAAATGAGATCCACTCGTATCATGAGATTCAATCAGTTTTGGAGTCTCCTGTATCATAATAGATCTTTTAGTTTAGTATCCATCATCAGTCTCAATAGGATGCATCCTTCCTAATATACCTCATCGACCCCATCCATCCTCTTGATCCTATGGTAAAGGACGTTTTGAAATTGATTGCGATCTTTTGATACTTTTGGCTTTTTTTTATCATTTGAGCTCCCTATCATACCTTGTCATGGTCACCTTGATCCATCATATCATGGTGTGCTTTGACTAGTAAGCATAGGGGCATATCTTGATCTTTCCTTTGTTGGTGTCTTCCTGGTTGTCCCATGTAGTACCCACCAAGACTCTTGTGGTCTTGTGTTACATTGGGGCATCCTTTTGTGTTTGTCGTTATCCCAATGCTTGGCCTGACCAAGGTCTTCGCGACTTTGGGGAGTTGGGATATCTTTCTTGTCTGTTGTGTTTGTTTTATGCATTAGACACTAATTTTCATTGGTTTCACATACCCTAGCACCTGGTGTCTTATGCTATAGCAAAAATCAGTGCTCCGAAAATGGAAAATTGCATTAGGATTGCATTTCATTTTCCATTCCATTTCATTGCATGTATCCTCCATCCCTTCTCTATCCAACCCATGACATATGATTTTGGTTGTGCAAACATTCATCCCCCCATCTCCCTTTCTTCTCAGGATTATCATCATCTCTTCAATCTTCTTAGAATAATATAGATTGGTTATTTTAAGCATCTTTTCCCCCATCATTTTTAATCCTTTCATCCATCTCACATCTCAATCCAATCCTCATCAATTCAATCTAACACAAATCATCTAATCACATCCTTGGTCTTGTTCCCAGCCTTGCTGCAAGCCTTGATCCAATCATCATCATTGTCATCACAATCGAGATGTATCCTTCCCTCATCAACAACACTTTCATCATCATCATTAGGATGTATCCTTCCTTATCCTCATGTTGTTTCGAGATATATCATTCCCTCATCAAAAACACTCCATACATCATCAATCCATTTTGGCTTGTAGCTTGACTGGGACAACAACACCTTTGTCCTTAAATCCCTTTGTGCTTGATTTTCTCCTCTCGCTTATCATCCTCTCTTATCCATCACTTTGCATCATCTTCTTCATCTCCCCTTTCATCTTCTCATCCATTTCAAGGGCACACCCGTGTTCTCTTGAACCTGCATGTCCTCTTGAGGGGGCATCCTCAATCCCTAATCTTCATCTTCACCCCCATCATCTTTCTTCCTAGTCACTCCTTTGATGACCAGGGCATCTTTTCCAATCTAACCATATTCTTCTTGGTCTTATCTTTTAATCTTCTTTGAAATGATGCTACTTCATAACACCATCTCAAAGAGGGAAAAAATGTAGACATCCAAATTTGACCACTCCCACATGATCAAATTTGTCCCCTTTGTTCATCTATTTCCTTGATATTAATTAAATCATTTATTTAATTAATATTTCACCTTTTGCCTAAGGTTTCTAAAGTATTTAATTTAATAATTAAATACTTTACCTTTCATCCTTTCCTCTCTAGATTAAATAAATATATCAATTTATTTAATTTAGTCATTTAACCTTTTCAAATTTAAATCAATTTTAAATTCTTCCTTTTCTCTCTCCTTGTCACATCCTCCATAACCTTCTTCTAATCTGGATTAGTCTAATTAATTCATGATAAGGATGTGCACACCTTTAATCATGATTAATTTCACATCCTCCATATTTGGCCACGTATCTCTAATCCCTCATTAATCTTCTTAATCACCTATTTGCACAACCTTAATCTAATCGCATGTTATCTTTGGCATGTCCTCCAAGTCAACCTTTCATAAGTGCTTTCTTTATTTAGCCTTGACCTCTTCCCCGTGTGAATTAAAAATTCATATTTATTCATCCAAGGTTCTCTTCTTTCCTATGTGGGTCTCATGTGTCACATCACTCACATGGGACAAGGACCTCCTTTATGAGGACCTTGTTTTATCCTCTAGGCAACTCCCAATCATGTGAATTTAAAATTCACATTTATTCCCCCAAAAACTTCTCTCTTCCCCATGATAATAAATAAGGAATTCTAAAATTCCTCACTTGTCACCATCACCCTCATATGGGGACAAGAACTTCCTTCTTAAGGAGATCTTCCCCTAATCCCAAGGTAATTGCAAGTACCTCCACCTCACATGTCCTCTTTCCAACTCACTTATCCTTGTGACACCTCCCCTTCCACATGGAAAGATGTGAGGGCTTGTGAGTCCTCAACTCACCACGGCCCTTCATCTTGCCCATGTTGGAAAAATCCTAACCATTGAATTCTCTAGAGATTCTTCCCTTAAAATAGAAGATTTTCTCTCATTCAAATGATAACTTGCATTCACACATTCACCTTTCAAGCATTCAAGCTCTAGAACTCATGCATTTTTGCATTCACCATTGTTACATTCTTGAAGCTCATTTTACATCCATTGCATTCATCCACTCACATAACCACATCCTTCATTGCATTCTACATCAAATTTTCATCACTTAGCATAGTATTTTAGTCCATTTGCCATCAAGGAGCGCGCATTCAAGCTACATCAAAGGGCCAACCAAGAAGATCACTTGAACAAGGTATAATCTGGTTTTTATCTTTATTTTGTTCAAGTCAACTTAGGCTAATCATTGAGGTGTTGAAGTGTTGTTTTTCATCTTTGCATAATGTTGTTTTGCTTCATTTCTAGGATAGTAAAAATAACATTACTCACACTACATATGGATGATAGGAGTAAAGGCTTACAAATGATGTTTGTCATGGGCTATGACCGAAACAAAAAGCTTGGACAAAATGACAATGAGATTCTAGTACCTCTCATTTTGAATATGTGTATGAGAAATCTTGGCATCAGATGTACCCCTCTGAAGGTGACCATACTTGGCAAAGGTTCCTCGGTTAAGAAGGTCAAAACTCCCCCTCAGAAATTTGTATCCACCCTTCGATTACCTGTATCCATAGGTCAAGTCATAGACAACTTCACTTTTGACATAATTGATGTGTGTAGTAGTGGCAAGGACCCCATAACTAATTTGACTTTGCTTTTCAAAGACACCTCCCTAATCATGATTAATATCTTGTCTTTTGAGACCAATGACCATGAAACCCATGAAATAAGCCTAGTTTAGCCCCAACTCATCGATTATAACCAGTGAGGACCACCAATTTTGGACACTTTCAAAAATGATGAGGCTCTCTCATAATTCATGGGACTGCAGGACACAATACCATACAAAAATCTCAAGGCTAGGTTTGACATCATACTGGACACACAATCCTATTATGGGGAAACTATTGAATCCTTTAGTCGCAAAAGCAAAAAATATGAGAATAATCTCTAGGTATTTGAGTGAAAACCACACCGTGGCACTCTCTAACCCTAAAATAGAAAAAATAAAAGACATATCCAATAGTGAAAATCTCTTTGAGGTGCTCAAGGATGAAGGATTCAATCTTCCTCTCAGTGCTCTACATTAGGAAAAGTTAGCGGTTCTAACCGAGAAGTGCAACCCAGTCAACTTGGGAACAAAGGAAACTCTACATATCACATTTTATGTTGAATCATTGATGTCAGAAGAACAGGAGCTCTCAGCTGCTTTCTTAAGGGAGAGAAAGGTAAACTTTGCATGGACCTATGCCAAAATGCTCAGACTTGATCCAAATATTATGGTCCATCATCTAGTAGTTTACCCCAAAGCAAAGCCCATAAAACAAAAGTTAAGGAAAATGCACCCTCAAATTACATTGTTGGTCAAAATGGAATTGAAGAAGCTACTTGATGCAGGGTTCACACGATCGATCGACTATCTGGAGTGCGTATCAAATCTAGTACCCATCTCAAAACCCACTAGGGGCATCTATATTTGCACAAATTTTAGAGACCTAAACAAGGCATGTCCCAAAGACAACTTCCTACTTCCCAACATTGATATGATTGTAGGTATGACCGTAGGACATGAGATGCTTTCGTTGATGGATGAATTCTCTAGGTATAACCAAATCATGATAGCCAAAGAAGACCAACACAAAAAAGCTTTTACTCGCCCATGGGGGACATATTGCTAGAACATGATGTCGTTTGGCCTAAAGAACACTAGAGCAACATATCAGAGGGCCATGACTTTAAGCTTTCATGACGTGATCCATAAGACTGTGGAGGATTATGTCGATGACATATTGGAAAAATCTAGAAAGAGGCAGGACCATATAGCAGCATTGAGTGCCATCTTTGATAGATTGGAGGAATACAAAGTCTACCTTAATCCAAAGAAGTGTGTTTTCGGTGTACAATCAGGGAAGTTGTTGGGATACATCATGTCCATAAGAGGGATTGAAATAGATCCCGCTAAAGTAAAGGAAATCCTCAAGATGGAGGCACCTAAGACATTGAAATAGTAGAGAGGCCTATAAGGAAGGCTCTAGTCCATCCACTGGTTCATAGCTTAGCTAGCAGACAAGTCAATCCCATATTCTCACCTACTACACAAGGGGGTAGTGTACAAATGGGACGAGAAGTGTGATTAGGTCTTCAACAAGATCAAAGAGTATTTGTTCACACCTCCAGTGTTATGTTGCCAATCCCAGGAAAGCCTCTAATCCTCTACATATCAGTAATAGCAGCAACCCTCGGTGATCTCCTAGCTCAACATGATGAAAATGAAATAGAGAGGGTCATCTACTACATCAACCGAACCATGGTAGGGCATGAGTTAAATTATTCGTTCATCGAAAAAGCTTGTCTAGCAATGGTGTTTGCCTCATAGAAGTTCAGACACTACACGTTAGCACATAAAATCAAACTCATTGCCAAGATCAACCCACTCAAGTACTTGCTTTCCAAAGAAATACTCATAGGAAGGATGGCCAAGTGGGTCATGATCCTATCAGAATATGATATCGAGTATGCATAGCCAAAGGCCATCAAGGGACAAGTGATTGCAGATTAGCTGGCAGACGCACCTATGTATTCAGAGAACCCACTAATTTCATAATTGCCCAATGAATCCATCTTCAACTTGAGCATAGCAGACCACTAGAATTTGTACTTTGATGGTTCCTACACATAGCATGGATCAGGAGCTGAGGTCTTTTTCATCACTCCACAGGGAGACTGCATACTGAGATCCTACAAGTTGGCATTTCCCTACACAAACAATATCATAGAATATGAGGCTCTAACCATAGGACTTAAACTAGCAGTGCAATGGAATATCATGGCTCTCAAGGTATATGGGGATTCACAGCTCATAATCAATCAATAAATGATGAGTACCAAACTAAGGACGACAAGCTAACTCCATAGAAGAAGTTGGTGGAAAATCTTAAGGAGTCCTTCATTGAGATCACATTCGAGCAAATACCTAGAGTGAACAACAGAGCAGTAGACATCATGGCAACAATTGGATCCCTATTGAACATCCCTTGTAATGTCTCAAAGCTTGAATTCCTAGTAGAGCAACTTCTCATATTTGCATTCGAGGTATTGAAATCTAAATTTGTGTGTGAAATCGTTGGTCTTAGTGATCCTTGGTACCATGATATATACACTTATCTAAGAATAGGAGTCCTCCCAGCTGACATAACCTCAAACCTTAAGAAAACCTTTATCAAGAAAGCATCCTGGTTTGTCATCCTAGGAGATACTCTTTACTCTAGAAGCATTGAGGGAACCCTATTATGTTGTTTAAATAGTGAGGAGGCATTAACCACCTTAACTAAGGTGCATAATGGCATATGTGGTTCGCATTCGAGCGGTATGACCTTGGCCAAGAAATTGATGAGGACGGGATATTATTGGCCTACCATGGAGAGAGAAGCACATGAATATGTCATAAGGTGTCTACAATGTCAACAGCATGGGGACCTCATCCATGCACCAACTCAAGGCTACACCCTATTGTCACACCTTGGCCCTTTTCACAGTGGGGGCTTGATCTTGTTGGAAAAATCACCCCCACCTCATCCAATGACCACAAGCTTATCATTACTACCACTGAGTACTTCACAAAGTGGGTGGAGGCCATAACAATGACTTACATTACCAGAAAGCAGATATCAAAGTTCATCCTGAACTATCTAATTCTTCATTACAGTGTCCCACAAGCCATTATCTCATATAATGGGACACCCTTCAAGAATCAGGATGTTTGTGACCTATGCCATAAATTTAAAATCCAACATCATTTTTTCACTCTGTATTATCCCCAAGGAAACGACTAAGTTGAGGCTACAAACAAAACCATTCTAAAAATCCTCAAGAAAATGGTCAATGAAGTTGGTCATGATTGGCATCTCCAACTAAATCCCTCCCTCTACGCCTATCGAACACAATTTGCACACCAATAGGTGCCACCCCCTTATCCTTGGTCTATAGATTAGAATCCATATTACCCATCAAGATCGAGCTCTCATCACTGAGAATATCATTGTAGAATCTCATCACGGATGAGGAATATCGGGTGTCAAGATTAAACGAGTTGGAACTACTAAATGAGCGGTGAATGGAGGCCTTAACCCATTTGTATGTGTATCAAAACTGACTCAAGTGGAGCTATAACAAGAGGATCAAGAGTTGGACATTCCAGGTAGGAGAACTTGTGCTCAAGGAGAATCAGAAGAATGTCCCAAATCCAAATGACAAAGGTAAATTTGAACCCAATTGGTTGGGACCATTTATCATCATAGCAAGTTACAAGTCAAGGGAAAATTAGTTATCAACACTGGAAGGCGAGCCTCTATAGGAGCCCATGAACAACTCCCATCTCAAAAAGTTTTATGCCTAAATCTTCCAAGGTATAAAACCAAAAATACAAAAACATGAGAAAATGTCCTAAAAAGATGGTGACCCTGATGAAAACCTAGAAAACAGGTGTCTTGGTGACAACAAAAAAATCATCAAAAAAAAAAAAGGATTAAAAATAGTAAAGAGAAAAATCGTCCTCTAGTGAAAACCACTTTGGTGGTGCTTTGTGCAAGTACCTTGGTGAAAACCTGGCAAACACACGCCTTGTGTAAATAAGCATTTTCCATCCACCAGGATCTTCACGGCTTATTTTGCATCATCCATCCATTACGCTTCCATCATCCATCACATTCCATATCTCCTTTCATCACCCATCCACGTCCGCATCATAGCTTGATCTTGTGTCCATGTCATGATCCCTCCTAATACTACTTGACCCATTCTTAAGGTCAGTTTGTCCTACCTATATCATAGTAGTCTATTGAATCATGTTAGGGGCATGTTCTCGTTGGATTGGATTCGTGTATTCTTGAAATCCCTAAATCAAAAAATCCAAAACATTACAAAATCAAAAAATCAAAAAACATTCATAAAATCAGAAAAATCCAAAAACATCCAAAACATTCAAAATCCAAAAATAGGTCAAAAAAGTCAAAAAGTAAAAAAAAAAATCATCTTGTCGAACTATGGGTCTTTGAGCTTTGAATGTAGGCAAGGTTGATCTTTGATCTTCCCCTGAGACACTTAGGTCAATCCTTTAGGAGTCTGTCATAATAAATTGGCAATTTGTTTGTTCATATCTCATCAATAATCGAGTCTGTGTCAATCGAACTACGTGGTCTCTACATGTATAATGTAGGAAAGGCTAATTTGGTTGATCAGCCCCCGGGGACCCTAGGATAGGTCTTTAGGGTATTCTCTTGGTCAAAATCTTGGAAAACACCCAAAACATTTGGAAAATTGGAAAATCAAAACATTTGTAAAATCTTGAAAAATACCAAAAATAGCCTCAAAACATTTCAAAACTTCAAAAACATCCAAATATTTGAAAAATCCACCCATTCTCATCTCACTTTCACCCAAAATAAACATCCACTCATAATAAAACAATCATCATCCTCAACCTTTGGTAAAACAATCAAAAACAAGGCTGGCAGTTCAAAAGTGAAAACTCAAAAGTTAGGGTCTCAAGTCTAGGTCAGTAAGTAAACAAGTTAGTCAACTCTTTGCGTCAATGGCCTATCATCCAATCAGTCCCAAATCAATCATCTAATAACATCATGTTCTAGGATGCATCCTTCCTACAATGTACATCAACATTAGGCATCACTGTAGTTTAGTCTTGGCTAGCAATATTGAAGAACATTAGCTTTTTTGTTTGCTTTATCTTTGTCTTTTGACCTATCTTATTGTGCTCATTTTGATGACCTCTCGATGATGTCCCAAATGAGGGGATTTAGAGAGAAAAGAATGGGGCAACGATCATTAGCTATTTATCTATTGTGCTTGTTGGATGTTCTTGTAATATAACCTTGGTCATGCGTGCTTTGTTTGGTTTGTAGGGAGGGTGTTTTAGGTGTCTTGTTGACCACATAGGAAGGCTTTCCTTTCTATGTTTTGGCCTGAGATGCTTGGAATATCTCAATTGCATTCTAAATAAGGTTACATATTTCAGGTGTGAATAGGAGTACTCCTATCTCATTATCGAGTCAAAGTCCATCACACTAGTTGCAACACCGTCCTAGTTCTTTATACCTTGATGCATCATGCCTATGTGTGTTATCAAACATAAGGTAAGTAGCCCCTTTAAAGTCCCAATTCCTAATAATCAAATCATCCATCTCTCATCATCATCTCTAATAAAGTTGGCTTGTTGAATCCTCTTGCCATCATCTCATTTCTTCTTTCTTCTCTCCGCACTAACAGTTAATCATCATCACCAGTGCATCCATCATGCATCCACAAACCATTAGCATATTGCACATCATATCATATCATATCATATAAGAAACATTGATCATCTCACATACATGTTCATCATCATAATATAGATCTGTTAGTCTAGGCATCTCATAAACCATACATTTGCATAAAACATCCATTACATAACCATATAAGCATCATCCATCTCATCCATCTCACATACAATGCATCATCATTTTAAGTTGTTTAGGATACTATAGATTGGTTATTCTAAGCATCTTAAAACCATCTCATTTGCATCATCATCATAACCATCCATACGTCCATCTTGAACCTCTTTGTCATGAGATCAACCTTCAAATCAAACTTTTCACTCAATCTCTCGAGGGGGTAGTGTACTAGTATACTTCTTTTTGCTGGGGCATCTAAAAAAATCATAATTTTTTTGAAATTTGACCATGGCAAGTTTATTCTTTGAACCAACGCAGCAGGTGCATTACTTCAAAGAGGGGCAAAATATAGACATGCAAAATCGACATCATGCATCTAATGTTCTTCACTTAATTAAATAAATCAATTTTATCTCTAATTTTCCTCATTTAATTAAATAAATTAATTTTTATTTAATTAATCTCCTAAAGTTCCTTCATTTAATTGAATAAAGCCAAATATTTCATTAAATCTCTAATGTTCTTTATCTTCTCATTTAATTTAAAAAAATCCAAATATTTAAGTTGAATGTCACAATCAACTAACCTCTATTAAAATTAATCAAATCATGATTAAATCTAATCAAAACCCATCACATCCTCTAGATTTTGAAACTTGCACAATAAATCATTTCTTTTGATTTATTAATTCTTCTAATTTCCCTCAACTTGGCATCAAAAGGGAATATTCCTCTAAATTTGAAAATCCCTCCAAATTGGATTTTTCCTTCCAACAAAGCATTTAACTCCTCTTACATGTCCTTGTGCATTGAGCCAAGTAGCATTCAATACATTCTTTTCTCCCTCCAACTTGTCATTTTACAATTTTCAAATTCCACCTAATATCATTTATTGTGCACATTCATCAAAATGTGCTCAAGCTTCCTCCATTCACATCTTGACAAGTGGCACTCGGCCATTGGATGTTGAATGATCCCACATTCATCCATTTTTCCTCATTCTTCAACATTCTCATCTATAAATAAGAGGCTTTCCTTTGTATTTAAGATCCACAACTTAGAGCAAAGTTACTATCTTCACATTTGTTTCAAATTCATCCATTTCCATTATCATAGCTAGGTTATTGTAGATTTCATCAAGGAGCTCATTGTTCATCATCACCAAGTGGATCAATCTTCATCAAGCTTGTAAAGGAGTTGGGAAAGGGCCAATTTCCAATTCAAATTGGCACCAATTCCCCCATGGGATTGAGGGTTTGCATGTTTAAATAGGATTTGATTGTTTTTCTTGTTTTTTTCTTCATTTCTTTCCTATTTTGAGCATTGTAGATGAATTTCATGGGGAATCTTAGTTCTGACTTGCATATGGATCTAATATTGTGTTTTTTCACTATGTTTGTGTAGGTCTAGGATTGGGGTTCATAATATGCTGACTGTATGCTATGCCCCTTTGAGCCAAATCATTGTAGAATAACTGGAAGCAATCTTGCATGAACTCTAGAGAATGTGTGCAATCATCACCAATAGAAAAGTGATACTCCCTCAATACCTTCCTCTGGCCCTCTATACTATTAGCTGCATGAATGAATGCTATGTGCACAAATATCAAAACCTATGTGGAGTTGTAATATTGTGATTGCACCTCACACTGTGTCTATAGAGTGTAGTTCTCTACAAAATTGACCACTAAAACTATGCTACCAACTAGAAAGGTGTCCTTGTATATCATGAATTGCAAGTCCAACCATCGAGCTCTATGGGTATGTCTTGCATACTCATACACTATACTGTCACAAAATGTAGACATAAATTGATACACTGGAATCTTCTGAATAACCAAATCACACATTTTTGATTGATTACCATCTTTTGTAACGTATGTCATTGTTTTATACTTCCCAAACTATGCTAGTTGTTTTCCCACATCATGTGTGCTTTCCATATGTTGACATACTGGCATATGTTGCAAGCCACTACAACATTGACATGAACCATCCAAGCATACTTTCCTGTAGAATATTTGACCATCCTCTCTTTCACATAATTTTTTTGATAAGAACTCTCTTGAAGATGTTGGTGGGGCATGTATGCCACAATCTTGTAAAACATTGCTAGTATGCAAATCTAAAAATATAGAATGATAAACATCATAATGGTTAGAGAATTCAATATGTAATCTACAACAACAAGTAGTGCATGTTTGATTTATCTTGACATAAAAAGGTTTATGCATTTCAAAATATCTTTGAAAATTTTGATTTTGAGGATAATCCTTTTGAAATTTACAAAAAAATTGGGTTTGAGTCGTATCCAAAAATTATTTGGATGTGGCTCACGGTTTTGACTATCAATTCTTCTTCTTACCAATCCCTTTGATTTGGAGATGGCCTTGTTTTATTCTTCTAGTAGTCTTCAATTAGTGTTCTCAATGCTTCAACAACTAGTTTATCTTTTCATGGGAGTCTCCCCGAGAATGCCCATAATTTATTTGAATTGGTGCCCTCAATTCTTTAGCACCTTTGAACCACTCTTGATAAATTTTTTCTATTAATTCTCAATTGTTGACTCATCTTCCTAATGAGACGAGATTTTTGTGTTTTACTACTTACCAAAGTCGATGTAACGACATGTCGGGTGACATTACTATCCTTTGAGTGTGAGGTCTTACCCACACTCTCATAAGCATACATTAGATTCTTCACAATAGTATTTTCACTTGAAGCATTCAATGTTCTTGTTGTGCACTTTTTCACACATGCCCCACCAGAGGTTGGGACCCCCTCTTCACTTGCTTTTGTTTCTGCTTTGCTATAGGTTTCACCTTTTCCCCTTAAGGGATAAGTTCCTTTCGAATTTTGGTATTTCACTTCACTTGGAGAAATTAAGG
Organism: Sequoia sempervirens; assembly: GCA_007258455.2. Taxonomy (NCBI): domain Eukaryota; kingdom Viridiplantae; phylum Streptophyta; class Pinopsida; order Cupressales; family Cupressaceae; genus Sequoia; species Sequoia sempervirens. Next base: position 750,609,755 of record VDFB02281492.1, read on the forward strand.
CTTTATCTACACTTAGGGTGCTTTGGTTACTGCTCTTTGATCTTAGGTCATCATTAGAATCCCTTTCCTTCACCTAAGATTTTACCTACATGCGAAATTGGCTAAGCCTAAGAGAGGTTCGGGGATTCCACCTTAGCTCGGATTTTTTGAATGATAGGTCATCTCGGAAAATCCGAGGTGGCTCATAATTTCTGCAGCTCAATCCTTCGGACAATATGACCTACCTTGGATTCTCTGAGTCTATCCTCTGATTTCATTCCCAAGTCCTTAGATATCACTTCATCATACTTGAGGCAAGTAGGTGGCGCATTTAATGCGGTCTTGGCTAGGTATTTAAGGACTATTTGAGTGTCATTTTTATCATTTTGGACTCTCTAAGCTGGTGGCATTCAATGCGCTAATTCTTCCTCCTAGTCTGGTGATTGTGTTTGGTGATTGCAACCCTTCTAGTGGCTTTTGAATTCCATTTGAAGGTGTACTCGATCGCTCGGCTCTTGGTTTTAGCTCCTTAAAGGTAGGGTTTCTCCCCTCTTTGTTTTATAATTATGGTCTAGCTTAGCTGTGTGGCAATTTGATAGTGATTCTCGCAACCCATTTGGTTTTCTTTTATGATGAAACATATTAGTGAAAATGCATTTTTTATTGATTGTTTGAGCTTTGGGAAGAATCGAGATTGTCTGTTAGCTCCCTTTCAGGATCAAATGGTCGTTTCATGGGCATTAGGGTTGGTCTCATTGTAGTCATATGTGCGCTACTGTAAAATAGGGTTTCCTTTGTAATGCAATATTTAGATTTTGAAGGAGCATGTCCATTGAATCTGGAGTCAGGTGTAAATTCAGGAAAATGTGCAAGACAATGATGCGACGACCTATGAAAGTAGTAGGGCATAAACCCTAAAATGTTCTCCCATGCCCTAGCTAGGTTTGATTTCAAATTCAACAAAGGGAATAGGGTAATGAGTGGTGATTCTTTGATCTAAATGGTGGAATGGAGGGATAAGTGTTAACACTTGAGAAAATGTGTGGAGTCAACTTTTAAATCACAAAATGAAGAAAGGATCACTTGGGTTTTGAATAGGAGATAAAACTATAAAGAAAACCTCTAAATTGTGATCACCTCAAAAAATCCGAGGTACCTCAGAATTTCTGAAGGTTAATCCTTCAAAGATTTGGTGCCCCTTGGATTCCCCTAATCCATTCCCCACATTGACCTCTAAAAGTTGACTTGGCTCCTTTGTGTCTAAGTTTGAGCTGAAACTAAAGTGATTTAATTTTGATGGAGTAATTTAAAATATGTCCTTGTATCTAGAGATTCCTCCTCACCATGAATTTCTTGAAGGAATTCCCTTTGGAGAATTCACTCGACCTTGGATTCTCCGAATCCACACAGGTGAGAAAACTCCAAGAGCATCATGAAGAAAGGCAAAAAGCTCGACATGATAATGATGGAGTCATCATTGACAATCACGATTTGAACATGCACTAAGGTGCACCCATCGGGAATTCTGCCCTAGCTCAAAATTTCTAAGCCTTAATCAGCTCAAAGAGTCCATGTCACCTCATATTTTCTACAAATTTCTTTTGGACCTTCAAAAACCCTAAGACTTGAAAGATTGAATTGATCCTTGAATGAAGTGCCACCATTTGATCATGTAGAGTAAGTTCGCAACTTGAAATTTCCATGTGTGGTGTGACTTTTGGAGATTCCTTCCCACCTCGAATTCCTTGATCTTTGGTTCCTATGGAGAATCCACCTGACCTCGAAATCTTTGACCTTTATTTCTTGTGGAGAATTCACCCTAGGCCAGATTTTCCAAAATTCCTCCAACATCTTAAAATCATGCAATGCATTAACCTTTGAATAATTATCCTTGGATTTTGAGATGAGTGCAAAGCATTTGATGTTAATTAAGAACTTTTCATGTATCTGATTTTAATTATGAGTTTATCAATGACTAGCATCATGGTGATTATTGTGTTTTCTAACAGATGCAAGAAAATATGAGTCCTAGAAAGACTCCAAACGCTTCACACGTGCAAGAGGAAGTCAAGAGGAGAATAAACATGATGAAGTATGATTTCAAAGGGATATGGCTAGAGTCAAGAACCTCCTCTGCGTAGTCAAAGATAGCCGACACCAATATGGGTCATGTTGATTATGATGATTTCTAGCAAAGGATGTTTGGAAATGCCCCTACCCAATTGACACATCATTACACACACAGGCTCAGCTCAGGCAACAAGGTTTCTACCCACATTGTTGAGCCCAAAACTAGTGTTAGAGTATGCAAAACACTATGATGCTAACAAAAGGATAATAGTGGGCCCGCAAGGAAGATTCATGGCTAACTCAACTAAAGAATCCATTGTTGAAACCTTCAATATTGCTTCTCACCACAAACTCATCAAAGAGATCAACATCTAGGAAGTAGAGGAGTTTTATGCCAAGGATACTACCAGGGCTTTGGACATGATAAACAGTTCATGGGTAGCTAAGCCAAAACCACATTATTCCAAGCTCCCAAAGCAGTTACATAGGAGTGATTTCAAAATGGAATACCATGATCTTATCACAGTCTTAGGCAGAGTAATGGGATTGGAAGAGGCATTCACTTTCAGAACCTAGATGTTCTATCCAATTACTCAAATTATGGGAGGAGAGCACTATCATTGGGCAGGTATCTTGAGTGATAATCTAGATAAACAGCTAAGAAGTGTGCAAGATACAAATGTGTTCATGATAACATCTTATCTTGTCTACATGTTAGCAAGTAAAAACAAGTACATGGGTCTAACTTGCAAAGGGACTCCTAGCAAGGACAAAATATGGGATGTTTACCCTCAACTCTAGTACAAAACATCAAATTATAAGAGAGCAAATGATGCCTTCTTTATGTATATCCCTAGATTGCTACAAGTTGCTCTTCATATAAGAATCTTCGTAGAGGCAATAGAGCTAATCAGGAGGTATGGACAATGGTTCATACAATTTCAGACATTTTCTTACATTAAGATACAAGGATCTCCTATGGTACCAATTAGAACGCCCACCAACAAACTCATTTTGCTAGAGTTGACAAGGAAAATGGTTGCATTTGAGATAGTGCTACAAGATATGCATAGGAAGGGGCTCAAAGATGAATTCCCATTGAGGATTGGCACTCTAGAAGCCTACTCCTCTCTCCAAAGTGCCCATCATTTAGAGAAGGAGATGATGCAATATGAGTTATGTTCACACACTAACAAGGACAATTTTGATCCTTATAGAAAAGTATAGAAGCAAGTGAGTAGGGAGTATAGACACAAGGATCACATAGAAGATTATTGGGAAAATTGTAGAGATGAATTCAAAGTTATAAAGAGAAGGTACTCTAGGATGCCTTTGAAACTTATCAGACTCTACAAAGTTGACCAAGTGCTAGATCAGGTTGATGAAGATGAGGGAGATCTCATACAGTATCATGACTACAAGCCCTACATAAACCAACCCCTACCATCAATGAATTGGTTAGAAGAAGTAGTTGATCTTGATCAAATAACCGAACCTATGAAGAGATATTCTAGACTGTGGGTCAAATATAAGATTGCAGAGTTGTAGGCGGATGGTGCTCAATTCACCTATGACTTGATGGGAAACCTTGAATCCCATTCTGAGGATGACATCAAGGCTACTAAGGATGATGTTGCAGAGCCTCAACATGGGGATGATCAAGAGGAACAAAGGCCCCTCACTCTGAAAAGGAGAACAAGAAGTCAAGGGAAAGCAAAGATGATTGAGAGGAAGCCTGCATTAAAGGCGAGGAGAACTTCTAAAGAAGTTGTTGAGGAAGGAGAGGAGACTCCTCAACCTACCAAGAAGAGGAAGCTAGTGACTAAGGGGTAGAGAATAGCTAAGAGATCAAAGACTGTTGAGGCCTCAACTACCCCTCCCAAGGTTTTGGAAATTGAAATCTCTAGGGAGAAGCCACAAGTATACTGAGAAGGAATTCACCAAAACAGAGGGTATCTCTTGTAGGGGAATCAAGAGTTGAGGCTGAGAAGGTACATACTGAAGAGACACCTACTAATGAGCCCGTAAAGGAAATAGAAAGAGCAACTACAAGAGATAATTTTCCTTCTCTATCCCCAGTACAAAATATACAAAAGGATAAGGTCGTAAGAGAACACAAACAATCAGGTGGAGAAGAGGGCCTACTTGATAATCCTGATGAGGAAATATAGAGTGAGGAAGTATCAACACCCAGAGATGGGAAATTGAGTGATTTGGCTAAAGAATTGGGAGAGAAGAAGGGACTCAACAAGGAGACTACCTCACAGGTTACTATGGAAATGCCTTCTCAACCTCAAACAAGTGAGCATATTGATATGCCCCATTCAGAAGATGAACGTGAAGATAAAGATGGTGAGAAAAGGGAGCAACACAACAAAGGGAAAGATGAGGAAAATATAGAAGTTGTTGAAGAAAGTCCTCATCATAATCAACCAAAGTATGACACTCCTCAAAAGAATGTGGAGATAGAGTAGCCCGCTACCCTAGATTGGCTAGAAAAGAGGTTAAAATAGAAGGCAATTATTGTGGAAGATGAGACTTTGAGCTAGGAAAAACTTCTAGAAAAGTGGGGGCAACCTAAGGAAAGAAAGAGGGCCATAACAGTCTCCAAATTTGCAAGAGATGAGTTCAATAATAGAATTATCCATGTTGTTCCTACAAAGAACAAGAATAAGGATGAGGTAAGACCTACAAATTACAAGGTACATACCATCAATCTAGGTTCATCCATGAAGGAACAAGAGAAAGAAGACTTTCAGGAATCTTCCCAAGCAATTTTGAGAAGATTGGACAAAGAGATTGTAGAAAAGGAAGAATTGCAGAGACAATTGAGGGAGGTTCATAGGTATATCTAGCACCTGATCAAACCCTTGCAATCCAAAGCAGTGAGAGCTCTTCATTTCCAGAGGGATTGTTTTCCAAGGAGGTAGTCTCAGAAATAGAGAGATTGAAGTCTTTTGTCAAAGATACACAAGAGTGGCTGCAAAATGTTAGTGAAAGAGGAGATGAAAATTCAGAGGCAGTAGGTACTAGAATGCATGGAATGAAAAATGAATCTTCTCTAAAAACACTTGAAAAGAAGCAAAGCAGAGTGAGTGAGATAGATGATGTATTGACTGAAGAGATCCTCCATGCTCTTGAGACATTGAGGAAGGTGCATGTGCAGTATATGCAAAGGGAAAATGGCAATGCACAAGTGGACAAGCTAAAGAGGTTTTGAATTGCACAAGAATTTGTGCAAGCAAAGAAAGTGAGAGATGCTAATATGGGTGGAGTTGAACAAGTAAATTATATCATGAATAACTTCTACAACACAGTATATTTTCCACTATGAATTGTAATAACTACTTTATCTATTATTTTTGAACCTTCATAAGTGTCACTTTCCAAACTAATAACTTCTGATTTTCTTGTGACACATTGCACCAAAATTGTTGTCCAACAAAATTTCCTCTACAACTTCCCTAGTTTATTATCCTTTTTAGAAAGAGTACATAGGAATTTGACTATTCTTGCTCTTCAATCAACTTTTAATGCTTTCCACTCAATTATCACCATACCTTAGCTAACTCTGCTTTCCTCATTTCAATTGAATGAGATAAAAGAGGAGTTAGCCAAAGTGTAGTGAACAATGATTGGAAATGCATTAAACATTGTGCTTCAAGAGGAAGATTATTCAAATTACTTTTGTACTCTTTCTGAAAAGGATAATAATGTTAGGGAAGTTCTAGAAAAAAATTGATGGACAAGACAATTTTGGTGCAGTGTGTTGGAGGAAAATTACAAGATATTAGTTTGGCATAATTATATGTAGACAACATGATTGCAATGAAAACCTTTAGTCTTGTAGACAATAAGAATATAGTGAAGTTCATTCACCTTCACAATTTAAAGCAACTCTTACTTACACTAAAAGTTGCATTTTAATTTCCTCATATAATTTAAAAATAAATGCAAAATATAATTGTAGGTTGGAAAACACAATGTGGTTTGCCATTTATTTCATTATGTACATTCAAAGCTAAGTGGTGGAGAGCACGGGGAGGAGTTGCAAGTGGGGGATCCATTAAACTAACCATATTGAGCTAAGGGGTGACTAACCAATTGGGTTGTTATGTCGAGAAAGTTTTACAACACTATGTGGGTTGCAAGTTTCATAATACTTAGTGTTTTCCAATTTCATTGCATTCTTACTATCTAATTCATAAAAGGTTCTCAAGACAATAAAAAACATACCAAATTGAGGTGAGGGGTGACTAAGCAATTGGGTTGTTACTTGTAAAGGGTTTTAGAATAGTATGTGGGTTGCAGGTTTTATAACACCTAGTGTTTTCCAGCCTAGAATTTTACAAAATAGTATGAATGTAATCAAAACCTTTTTTGATTAACATAGTAACAACCCAATTGGTTTGCCACCTCTCAACTCAATTTGATTAGACACCCACTATTTTCCAACATGCAATTATATATATAGATAATATGAATGTAATGAAGAAGTTTTGTTTAGTACACTGTAAGAATGTAATGAAGATCATCTTCGAAATTTATGCAAACCACATTGAATGAGAGATAAAAGATAATGTATTGAGTGAAGAGATTCTCCCTGCTATTGAGAAGTTGAGGAAGGTGTGTGTGCAGTGTGAGCAATGGGAAAATGACAATGCAAAACTTGAGTAGTAGGTTGTAGAAAGTATGTAATGAAAAAGGAATATGCTCTAAAAACACTTGAAAAGAAGCATACCAAAGTGAATGAGATAGATAATGTATTGAATGAAGAGATTGTTCTTGCTCTTGACAACTTGACGAAGGAGCGTTGTGCAGTATGTGCAATGGGAAAATGCCAATGCAGAACTAGAGGCAACAAGTACTACAATGCATGGAATGAAAAATGAATCTTCTATGAAAACACTTGAAAAGAAGCAGAACATAGTGAGTGAGATGGATAATGTATTGAATGAAGAGATCCATCATGCTCTTGAGAAGTTGAGGAAGCTACATGTGCAATATATGCAATGGGAAAATGGAAATGCACAAATGGAAAAACTGAAGAGGTTTTGTATTGCACAAGAACTTGTGCAAACAAAGAAAATGAGAGATGATGCCATGTGTGGAGTTGAACAAGTGAATTCAAAGGTTCTTGAACATAAGAATTCCATGAAACACATAGAATTGGAAATGGATGAAAAAAAGGTAGAGACATGAAAGTCCTATGCGAATACCAGGGAGGTGTTAACAAGTAAGAGCAGTGGGGATGGGGAAAAATGCATGGATGGTCAACTTGCAAATACAAAAGCACTAGTTGGAATTGCTAAAACTGAAGCAAAACAACACAAGACTACAATTAACCACTTAGAAGTGGAATTAAGAGATAAGAAGAAGATTTTATCATCAAAAGAAAAGGAGATTAATTAATGCTGTTGAGAGATTAGAAAATGAACATTTGCAAGAATTTGAAGGCATTCAAAAGTTGAAGTTTGATATCATGCACCTCAAGGCTCAATTACTAAATGTTCAACTTACCAATAATGATCATGTAAGGCATATTGAAAGATCAAAAGCAAAACATGTTGTTGCACAACATAAAATCTAAATTACATGAATTTTTTAAATATTGAAGGTGCCTTTCATTACACTTCTGCTGTGTAAATAACAAGAGGTTTTAACTACATTAATATTGTCTTCCAAAATCACATTCCTTTCCATTCTCACCTAAATTGGATGGCACTCATGTAGGGAGAAGCTAATCTCCCAACAAAATACACCTATGCATAGACATCATAACATAACACCCCATCCCCCATGCCAATCTCTCGATAAAACACACCAACATAGAGACTTGACGAACAGACTTGACATCATGATTGTAATGAAAACCTTTAGTTTTGTAGACAATAAGAATGTAGTGAAGTTCATTCACCTTCATAATTTAAAAACAACTCTTACTTACACTAAAAGTTGCATTTCAATTTCCTCATATGATTTATAAATAAATGTAGAATATAATTGCAGGTTGGAAAACACAATGTAGTTTTCCATTTGTTTCATTTTGTACGCTCAAAGCTAAGTGGTGGAGAGCACAAGGAGGAGTTGCAGGTGGGGGTTTCATAAAACTAACCGGATTGAGCTGAGGGGTGACTAACCAATTCGATTGTTACGCCTAGAGTTTTTTACAACACTATGTGGGTTGCAGGTTTCATAATACCTAGTGCTTTCCAATTTCATTAGATTCTTACTATCTAATTCACAAAAGGTTCTCAAGACAATAAAAAGCATACCAAATTGAGATGAGGGGTGACTAGCAATTGGATTGTTACTTGTAAAGAGTTTTAGAATAGTATACAGGTTACAGGTTTTATAACACCTAGTGTTTTCCAACCTGAAATTTTATAGAACAATATGAATGTCTTGAAAAGCTTTTGTTATTTAGATAGTACGAATGTAATGAAAGGCACCTTCAAAATTTATAACAAGTCTTACGCAGAGTAAAAATTGAGTTTCAATTTCTTAATATGATCAAAATATACATGCATAGTATGATTGCAGGTTGGAAAGCATTGTGGGAGGTGAGTACATGATTTATGAAACCTCCAACTCACACAATGATGTAAAACCCTCTACACACCGAGGGAAAATAAAAACCCTTGTTTTCCTGTCAATGAAACCCATCTTCACAACAAATAGTCGTTCAATTCTTCACAACCCCTAGGCAGAATGACAAAATGACATATATTTTTGGTAGATATACATATCTACTAGCTACCTGCCTGCGCTTGTCACATGCATTTTGGTAGGGAGAATGACCACTTTGCTTTGGCCTCCAAACCCATACAACTCCCTTGTGAGCTCCCCTACAACCTTCAAAATGAGAATGTCAAAAATGGTGTTATGGGCTTTATGTGGTTTTAAAAATATATCATTTCATTGTAGAACCCACATTGCATTTTCCAACTTGGTTATATATTCTGCATGGTTTCTAGTTTCTCTAAACATTATTCAGTTATTTCACTCATATTTCCACAATGGGTTGTCAGTTATTTCATTCGACTTCCTTAATGTTGTGAGAACATTAAAATGGCAAAATTAAAAAACCCTCAACACAAAAACACATAAACAACTTTGCATTTCAAATGAAAACCCATTTTCACAACGAATAGCCATTCAATTCTTTATAGTTCCTAGGAAAATGGCAATTGACATATATTTTTGGCATATATACATATTTGCTAGCTAGTTGCCCACGCCTATCAAATGCATTTTGGTAGGGAGAGTAGCCGCTTTGCTTCGGCCTCTAAATGCCTGCAACTCACTTATGTGCTCTCCAACAACCTCCAAAATGTGAATGTTGAAAATGGCGATGTTTTGGGCTTTTTGTCCATTCCAAATTATGATTTTGAAAACCTGCCGACGCTGCCATGTTTTTCCAATGATGGGACAGGTGACGATACTCCAAACAACACACGCCTAAACGTTTGTCAGCTCAATCCGTCAAGTCTTTCCGTCGGTGCATTTTGTCGGTAGAGTGGCATGGGAGATGGGGTGTTATGTTATAATGTTTAGACATAGGTGTGTTTTGTTAGGAGATTAGCTTCTCTGGATTGATGGTCCAAATAGTGTTGTCAACTTCCTTGAGAGATGTTATTCAAATGTAACATAATTTTTTATTTTGTTTGTGACAATCATACATCTATATTATAATTTATAAAGGTTTGAGGTTCAGCCAAAATTTCGCCCATTATCTGATACAAACTTTCATAAAAATTGATCGTATTTTATGATTAAAAGGCTTAAATACGGTTATACGGTCATCAAATTTAACCCACTATCGAGAATATAATAATGAATCCTCTAGAAGACACATTTCTTTTCTAAGATAATACATGGTATGCACAGAGCAGTCACAAATTCTGGTAATATTCTGTTTTTTTGTTTGTGAATTGAAGGAACTCGTGATATCGAGCGAAGATGATTGAAGTGGTGTTGAACGATCGGCTGGGAAAGAAAGTGCGCGTAAAATGCAACGAAGATGACACGATTGGAGACCTGAAGAAGCTGGTGGCCGCTCAGACTGGTACCCGCCCTGACAAAATCCGCATTCAGAAATGGTACAACATTTACAAGGATCACATAACTCTCAAGGATTATGAAATCCATGATGGCATGGGCCTCGAGCTCTATTACAATTAACTAAACTAATCCTGTGACTCATGTTCCATGTTGTATTTGGACAATTACAAAGTAACAGTCTGGTTTGTATGCCCTATTTATTGGGTATGAAATGCTTTTATTAAAAGAACTGTTTTTATATGATTGCCGATATGAATTTTGTTGTTGGGTGTTGCAATATAATTTGTTTTGTGCCATAAGGGTTTGGAAATTTGCGAATAGGGTACCTGCTAGGGTTTCTATGGTTTTGTTTAAAGTTACTGATTTTGTAATTTGGGTTCATCTAAGCGTTTCAGGAAATGTTCAAAGAATTTTGTAAAGAATATTGGAATTGGGTTACATCAAATTCTACCAATTCATTGTTATCAGGCTTTTAATTTTCTTTTTTTGAACTGAAAGAATCTGTTACAAGATATAGGTATCGCTGCTGAGTAACCGTTCAACTACGTGAGAAGTCTCCTTTGGCTAAGCTGCCATGACTAGGGAGATTCATTCCGTCAAAGAACCTGGTCTTTAACGCATCTCTGGGGATGTGTACCATGGTGAATGGTGTGACACACCATCATCCACATCAATTTGGCTACAAACCCTTTTATGACTTGTTGGTATTTGAAATTAGAGCATTCGAGTATTGTAGGGTGTATGTGGTCCGTTTAAGGTCACGAGTTTTGTAATTTAGGTTCACAAAAGCATTTCTGAAGTTGTTGAATTTATTTGTTCAGGAGATTTCGGAAATTGCATCACTAATTACGGGGTTTAAGTTTATTTAATACCAGAATTTTGCTGATAGATGTTCTCATAACCAATATAGTTTTAATCTTTTTTTTTTCCTTGAATTCTTCATAAATGATTTCTATTTGTTAATCTTCTGCTTCGTTGTCATGAGTACGACTGATGGTTTCCATCCAATTCCCTCCCTAGGAACCTGTGCCAAACATCGTCCGTGGGTTATGCTGTACCAAGCAAATTGGATGTGGTAATTTGCCCAATTTCAACATCTTTTCTCCTCGGATAATGTTGTTAGGTCTGAATGTATGGAATGGTATTTTACTATGAGATTTTTAGAATGATGTGAACAAAATGTATATCTATGTAATTATTTTTTCATGAAAGCAGCAAATGCAGTATTAAAAACTTGTTTTGAAGTAAATAATAATATTTCTGATGTTCAAGTATGCGATTTCCTGAGTTTCCCTTTTATCTGTAAATGTTAATAAGTTGACAGTAAATTCATTTGGACAACATTTATATTTATATTACTTTCTTTTTTCTCAAATTGTCTTTGGGAATGATAAGTCTTTTGTGTTAATTCATAACACTCATTTCATCTGGTATTTGGAGAAGTTGAATCAGAATTACAAGAAAGCTATAAAAGCCTTCTAGTTCAGTTTTATTTCATTTTCCATCATTTTGTCACAGTTATTGTAGGTTCCATTTTGTAGATTCCCTTTCTACATTTTTTGATATACATCTGTGTTTTCCTATGGCTTTGATGCATTAATCCTGCCTTTAGTAGTATTATTTGTTGGGGTTCTTCCATGTTGTGGCCTGTTCGTTAAAGATCCAAGAACAATTGCCACATTCTCCTCCTATATGTTATATTGGATTATGGTATTCATGATTTTGAAACTTTTCTTTTAACTCATTAACATATCAGTTAAAGTACTCAGTTTGATCCAATCGCACCAGAGGATAAGGGGTTATGCACATGTTAAGAGTTGTGAAAAAAGAGAAGCTATAATGAAAAGTAGGTGTCTAAATCTAATGTTTGAACATCGTTTTCCATTAATGCAGAAGACAAAAGCTACTCTAACGGCTGGACAATTGCCAATTTTGATTGGTATGAGGAAAGGGACAAGCATGGATGACTTGTAAAAACAACACTAAGTGTTTAAGTCCTACGGCCTTGACAAATTCATTGCCTAAGTTTGTTTACTGAGAACATATGGTAACATCGAGTTCGAAATATATTTCATCTATCTAAAGAACTGGATGAAGTCAAGTTGTGCATAAGTAGATTTGTCTAACAAGTGAAAGAAAATACTTCAGCCATGTTCCTACTGAGATTGTTGATTTTTAGTTAATGATTTTGTGTAAAGCCTTGAACTGAAAACATACAAAATAACAAACCCAGAAATACTACAGAAAAAATTCTATTTTATTTTTTTATCTTTCTTCAAAACAGTATATAAGCATATAGATATTCATCAAACTAAAACAGCTTATTAAACATGACTGCATGCAGAACAAGACACTACTGGTATTCCAAATGTCAGTTTGAATGCCAACCTGCCACTTAAGGGTTTACATAAGTTGCCGAATCGGGTACGGGTACGTGGGTACGGGTACATGTACGGTATGCTGGTACGGCAATTTTTTTTTTGTGGTGTGGGTACGTTTGGGTACGTCCGTACATAACATATAAAAATCATAGATATAGACATATTTGCAGCCTAAAAAGTAAAAATAACTAATAAGAAATTTAAAATTAAATATATAAAATAATAATTAGATTTATATTTATTATTCTAAGATTTAAAGTTTAAACTTTAAAATTGAATTAAATTAAAATACTAAAATAAATTTAATTATTTATATATAATAAAATTATAAATGTAAAATGTTTAAATTTTTAATAATAAATAATAAATATTTATTAAACTTGATACTAAATAAATAAAATAAAACAATACAATATATATTTTATAAAAAAAATATTATTAAATATTATAATATTTATTAATATTATAATATAAATTAATAAAATTATAAAACAATATTAAAATTAACAAGGCTAAACTATTATAAAGTTATAATAGATAAAATTAAACTCAAATTTTCGTGCAGCCGGAAAAATACCTTTCACGAAGAAAATGTCGGACGAACGACCCTATCAATGGCGACTGAAAATCTTCAGTCTATTTGACTTTCTGTCTGTTTCTCCCACCCGCGCATGCCCTCTCTCCTCAAAGTCGCGAAATCACCAGACAAAAAACAGCGGCGAGCGGAGAAAAAAAAGAAATAAAGTTAGGTTATTTGCTTTGACCATTCCGAAATCGCATAAACTTTGTCGAAACTGCGCCCGAATCAGCTGAAAACGCCACGTCATGAACAAAAATGGCAGGATTCAAATTTATTTTTTTGTAAAATCGTGGATAAGTTTTTTTGCGAAAAAAGCCGAACCCTGGCCGACTCCACAGGGTTTCCATGGCGTATCCGTTTTGGCACGTACCCATACCCGGAATCGGCAGGGTAAAGGGCCGATTCTGGTAACATAGGTTTACAACTTTACATCCTCAAGAAGCCTGATCTTTGCACCTGAAGGGTTTTGTCTCCAAGCCATGGCTGCTGAAACACAATGTTCAGCCCAGGAAAAGGAAATGATTTTCAATTTATCAATTTTAAGTGTATCCCTTTTTCTCTGCTCAGTACATTATATAACTCAAGCTCTCCTTTGCCAGTATACCTCAATTGAAGGCATGACATTTCTCAAATGTTGGCAGCAATTGGGCAAGTTATCTGACAAATCTAGATGTTCAAATTGAGCAGTTAACTGACAAATCAATCCCTCAAAATAAGGCAGTTCCAAACAGTTAAGTGGTCATATGTCCACCTTAATTCCAGTCCACTACAGTCCTAACTAACTGACCACATGCACTCCTTATTCCAGTCCTAACTAGCTGAAAGTAACTACAATTCCAACTACGCTACTCCTATGCTAGAAGACCAATCACTAAACAACTGTGGATTAAAAGAGAGCATTATTTAGTCACCTTATTCGATTATTCAGTCCTATCTAACCGCTGACAGAACATTCGTTTGCTACCTAACTGCTGACAGAACATTCTAAAACACTCACTGGTGATGCAGATTAAAAGGTGACATACAAACCCACTTTTCCTTGAATTGCTTGCCCACAAGCTATACAGAGTTGGACATCCCGATATCTCTGGTCTTTGCCAAGTACGTCTTTTGCAGGTAGATTCTTCTAACGGACTAGGATCCAAACCATTATATTAATATAAGATCAATTATCTGGGACTTGAAAGAAAGGAGCTCTACACCATTTTCCACAAATTGTGAACTTTACCATGCCAATCAAATATTGCAAGCTTGGTCCAATTGTTGCTGATGGTTGAGGCTTATAACTTCTGCTCCTTCCTCAACTATGACAAAAGGTGAGGTATGATGATGTCACATGGCAATGGCTCTATTGTTTGAAGGCTTGAAATCTTGATAGATTTTTGTTGGACACTGCTAGAAACCACTAGAATATCTTTTTCAAATATTGAATCTTTGCATTCAACATGCAATGCCGATTTCCGATTGTAATCATTGAAAAAAAAAAAAACCTTTCCTACTGTAAGAATTCATTGCTACTACCATGAAAAGTAGGAACTCCTTTTTGTTGTTTTTTTGTCAATTATTCTTGCATTTTTAGTACTAAGGCATCTCCAAGTAATTAATTAAAGAGACTGTAGCTTTGAAATCTTGTGCTTTACTGTGGTACTGGTCAAAGATTGTGTCTATCTCCTCTACAGTGATTGTCTTCTGTTTGGTTTCTTCATCTTGTGGCAGGAACATGGATTTGGCAGGCTTTGGAATGGGACTAACTTCTAGTCAGTTATGTGCAGTTAAGCTTCCCCCTCTTTGTGATGTTTTAGCTGGATCTAAATTTTGCATGCTACTTTGAAGTTGCAACTTTCGTTTCAGTAGCTCAATCATTCTATCTGGGTTCCTCAGGATTTCTGTTAATGTATCTCGAAAAGACCTGCCCTCTTCTCCTGTCAAAATTCTCAAAATTCCCTCCATGATTCACAAGCTGGCAGGATCACACTTTTGATACCACTATAAAGATCCAAATTTAAAACATACAAAATAACAAACTCAGAAATAATATTATTTAATTTTTCTATATTTTTTTTAAAACAGTACATAAGCATATAGATATTCATTAAACTAATACAGCTTACTAAACATGTCCACATGCAAAACTAGATATTACTGGTATTCCAGATGTCATTTTGAATGCCGACCTGCCACTTGAGGGTTTCTTTCCTCAAGAAGCTTGAACTCTGCACTTGAAGGGTTTTGTCTCCACACAGCTTCTGAGACATAACGTTTAGCCTAGGAGAAAGAAATGATTTTTGGTTTATCAAATTTCAAGTGTATCACATCTCCTCTGCCTAGCGCATTATATAACTCAAGCTCTCCTTTCCTAGTACACCTTCATCAAAGGCATGACATTGCTCAAATGTTGGCAGTAACTGGCAAATTAATGGACAAATCTGGCTCTTCAAACTGGGCAGTTAACTACCAAATCAACCCCTTAAATCAAGGCAGTTCCAAACAATTAACTAGCACATGTCCAACTTAATTTCTGCCCACGACACACCTAACTAAGTGACCATATGCTCTTCTTATTTCAGTCCTAACTAACTGAAAAATAATTACAACTCCAACTATGCCGCTTCTATGCTGACAGATCAATCACTAAACAACTGCGGATGAAAAAAGAGCATTATTCAGTCCTATCTAACTGCTGATAGAACGTTCATTTCCTACTTAACTGCTGACAGAACACTTCAGAAAACTCACAATGCTGTGGATTAAAAGGGCATATCACATTTGGGCATCTATCAACTGCATTTGCGTGGGGAAATGTTGCTTTACCCATTGTGTCAATATGGCCTAGTCAGTGGAGTCTGATTTTTCTTATTGTCATGGGTTTTCTGAATTGTCAATGAAAATAATAATGCAGAAAAAAGAGCAAGTAACCATATATATTCAGCCCAGAAACTGTTACTTTTTCATTACAATCTATTTTTTCCACTGAACTATATAACTTCTGCTTCCCTTTCTGAATCTTACTATTTTGGTATGGTTGCAATCCCAATGTGCATTATTCGGAAGGCGAATTCCAATATTGCCATACCTGGTTAGTTACACCTTAACATTTTTCAAAATATATATTGTTTTCGTCTCACTTTAATGAACATAGCCATTTTTGGAATGTTTTCCTAGATGTATAAAAGTTATAAGACTAATTTTGTTGTCCTCTAGTGCTTCTGTTTGTTCATGGCCTAGGAATATGAAGATATTAGTATGGTTGGACACATTTTCTCATCATATGAACATCTCAAGCTGTCTACAATTCTTATGCTCATTTTAGCAGCTGCCTAGGAAGGAAATGAAATATGGGAATTAATTGAAGTTCAAAAAGGGCATCTCTGATAAATGCCTAGGAAGGAAATGACTAACAATTCTTCTATTTCTGCCTCTAAGGTCTTATAAACTCATAAAAATGAAAAGGTATCTCGCTTTGTGAAAATTTTGAACAAAATCAGTGTCATACCTGGGATTTGCAAAATAAAAATTATAAAAGCAGAAGGGCCTTGTTAGTTTATAATTTAGTTATTCCAATTTTTATCCCATACATGGTGAAATTTGATGTCATTTAGCGCACTTTGTTTACTTGATCTGATTTCAGATTGTTAAGTATTTACGCTTCAGCATTTATGTAAAATGGTTATTGATTGTTTGATTTTGCATATGGTTGAAGATATGAAATTTAGTTGGTGGCTGATAAGCTTGCCTTGCCTTAACAAACATTTTTACCTTTTGAAAAATGGAATGTGATCAGTATGAGTAAATTCTATGCGGGATTGGACCATAACATGTGGATGTATTATGTTACCATGAGAATCAAGAAGAACCTATTTATCACGGCACATTGAATGTCATGTGAGAACCATTTGAGGGGCCCATTCTTTTTTCTCGAGTAAACTTTGTTAGTTTTGAAAGATAAAGGAATAGTTGTTAACCAAATTTTAAGGTTGTTCAAGGCCTTACTTAATGTTCCAGAATAATTTTTTGTCCTCAAAAGCTGGTTTGCATTTGCTTAATTTAATTGAAATTAGCATATTGGCTACAGTGCACAAAATACCACCTGCAAACCATTGGACAGTAGTAAGTTTATTATAGTATGCAAAATATTTAGTTCATTGATTTCTTGTTTATATGCCAGTCATTTTTCTATTGTCGATGTATTATTAAATTATTTGACAATGTACACTTTAACTCTGCCCTTTATTGAATTGCTTACTTCTTTCTTTAGTTGAATGAGAAGTTACAAGTGATCAGTTATAGATGGTGTTAATGATGGTCATATTGAATATCTGGAATGAAGACAAAGAGCTGACTCTGTACTCGTTTGCAGGTACTATAACATTTAGTTCCTCATTCTATGGTTTTGCAAGGATTCAAACCGAGCATTTGACATTTTTTTCGTAACATTGGAAATGATCAATCTATTTAGTTGATTCTTAGTGAAGCTTTCCTCTTTGTTCGCTGTTTCTAATGTTTTTTTGTCCTCACGGAGAGCTTAACGCAATGTTTACTGAACCAATGGAAAGCTTACACAGCAAGAGGGCTACTTTTATATGACAAAAGCTTAATACAGAAGCAATGAATCATTGTCTTTTTCAAAATATGAGACAAATGGAGTTTAGCTTACGCGGAAGTGGGTTTGCTATGCACCATGTGTTTGGCATTCTGTTAGCATTTGAATATATATATAGTTTGAGTATTTCCCTTGAGGGGAATCCTTCAGCTTAGATGCCACAAGCAAGGGGTCTTGCGTGAAATTCACCAAGGACTTGCACCTGGCCTCGACCATTGGGGTATGCCACACCCAGAAGTGGATGTGATAATTAACCTGATTTATCTACCAGAAACAACTTATTCAACTTGGAATCAATTGACCCAATACAATCAACTTAAATGTCACTTTCAGGATTTGAACTTGAGGCTCCACAATGAGAACCCAATGACCCGACCAATCGGGCTTAACCCCTTTGACTCTCGTGTTTGAAAATTTAACTTGATCTTATTGGTTATTGTGGATGGAACATGTCAGAATTAAGTCTAGATTAACTTCTTGAAATTGCTCTCTTCAATTGAAATATGTAGCTCAAACCTGTTGTCTACTGATAACATGTTTGTTGTTATGATAAACTATGTCTCAAATGTTTAACACCACATTATAACTTACGTCTAAGCCCCCTGATTCTATGATAAAACTGTTTTTTTAATAGTCCTTTGCACCGAAGGTTTTGCTGATGCCAGGCCAATTGTTTGTCGAGCCATTAGGTATTCTAGATTTCAGCTAATTTGATTAACTCAATTTTCAAGAATGTATCTATTTGTTTGCTTTGGAAATGAAAAACCATCTGTCAAAAATAAATCGAGATGACCTGAATGTAAAGTTGATTAATCCAGTTGTTTGGAAGATATTCTAGTTTTTTGACAAAGGCCGTGTATTATTTTTGGTATTAGAAGTATATACAGATTCAACCAAGTTTTGATTCTGAGATGTTCATGACCCCCAATATGGGAACACTACTTGACAGATTCATTTCTATATGAATGACGTCAGCTGTGAAGATGATTTTGTCCAATTGCGGGCACTGTTCTGCATATTGCCATATTGCCATCTTCTCACTAGAGGAACATCTATGCAAGCGTCATGGCCTTTGTCTTAGCCTCAAGAACAGCTCAGCAAGAATATGGAATCTAATTCAATTGAGCATTCAAAAAAGACTTGATATATATATAACATTGTGTTTAGTGAAAAATGGCTGCAGTAACTCTTGATTATGATAAAATTTGTTGCAGTGTACCTCAACGTCTGACATGGCTTATGCTCAAGCTTCATCATCAGTTTGACCTTAACTTGCATAAGAGCAAAAATGAATGATACAACTTAAATTAACGCGTGACATTTAAATCAAGTTTGTAACATCCTATAATTTATCCCAACCTTAAGTGGAATTTCCTGTTCACCTTGGCAATGGTCCAATATGCTTAATATATTATTATTATTATTTTTTAATTGGATGAAGCTTAAAGAAATTACAATAGAATAAATCAGTCCAACAAAGGGACTGAGAAATAAAGAAAGAATTAGGAATCGTAATTCCAGTAACATCAAACAGCCCCAGCTAAACTTATACAAACATAACAGCCCAGCTGTAAGTTACAGCCAACATAATAGTGCCTCAAATAGCAACATCAGCAATACAAAAAAACAGACCGCTCTAATAATGGAGTACAAACACAATGCCCCAGCTGGAATAGCAAAACTACATCATTGGACATAAATAACAAAGCCAATTAAACCTTAAATTTGAATAAGTTTTGTATTTGTTTGGCACCATGAAAATCCGCCATGTGTATCTGCAAAAGCTGGAATTTAATCTCAACCAATTTCTTGTTGAAATCATCTTCTTTGAGCTCCTTCTTTCGCTGTGAACATAAAACAATGAATTGAAACATGATGTAAGAGTAAAACATTAGAAGGTTTGTTTCATGATGCAAAATGTGGTTAGAAAACATTGTTGAAAATCTGTTTTTCCATAAATGTAACAAAATGCACTGTCTCATAGTATTAGCTACTAAATTATTATGAAGTTTGAAACCAAATACTGCTTCTTTCCATCATAAAGCATGATCAAATACTGTAGGAAGCTGTCCAAAAATTATATTACACTTTTTTTTTGCTTTAAAACAGTCCTAGAAAATATGTTTTATGCTTTCATTTTGTTGACAGAACGGACATTTGGTTGGTTGGAGCTTCAAATGCTTTAAACTATCCCCTATGGGTAACTTGTGATGTAAAACTTTCCAAGCCAAAATTTGGGCATTAGCCTCAGCCTTAGACTTCCAAATTTGAGCACTAAGACTTCTCCATTTCTTTTCTTGAAAGCTACAATTCCATGTTGTGTTAAGTCTGAAGTTCAAGTTCATGTTTGGCACAAGCTTAAAGTATATCTTCTTCAAAGGAAACAATAAGAAAGGATGTGTGTCAATCCATAACCGGTCCTTGAAGAAGCTGCAATGTAAGGATGTGCAAATTTTCATGAGGAGCTCTATAGGAACCAATGATTTTATGAAAACCAAGAATCCTTTAAACTTATGGTGAAGAGCAAAGACACACTTGGCATCTTGCCAGCTGGCCCAATCCAAATATCATTAAACTGTTTCACTCCTTTTTTGAAGAAATAGAGAAATTGTTTAGGAAAGCTAATAGCTAGCGGTTGTCCATGATATTGAACAAGCTTGTTCCACGAAATAGAGGAAGTAGTAAAGCTGAAGCCATGCTGTAGCGAATTCTTTCTCCAATTTAAAAATTTGCAAACTTGTTGCCAAGCTTTCCAAATAGATTGAAGTAGAAAATAAGCTTTAACACGGAAAAACTAAGCAAGTAGAATTTTATCCAGCCATTGCACATTCTGCCACTTATTATTCATAGCAGCCATTGTGATACAATACAAACCAAAATTTTCCATTGTTCTTCTCTTGACACAACTCTTATTATTCATTTGGAAAATAGGCAAGTTCCTTGGGTCTTAGGGGCCAAAAGGCCTAGACCCCCTTTGCTCTTAAGTTGTATGTAGTGTAGCCAAGAGGAGGCCCTAAAACCCATTTTTCCAATCCCAGTTTGACCACGAGAATTGGCAAATAAGTTTATTCAGGTCTTCATAGCCTTGTTTGGAAAGCATCCAACACGAGGAATTATAGACACAAGAGGCCAAAAATATCCAATTTATCACTTGTAGTTTACCACTTGAAGATAGGAATTTATTTTCCCAATTAAAGATTTTATTTTTCAATGTTTTGAGAAACCAATTCAACATATCATGAAGTGAGACCCCTAATCCAAAATGTATACCAAGATACCTTGTACTCTGCCCATGCTTAATTTGTTTCCATTCCTTAGGAATCTATTCTGGAATCGGATGAGACTAGACCATTATGGATTCAATTTTATGGTAAGCTAGTTTCGAGCTTGAAACTTCACAATAAAAATTTAAGACCTATTGAACATTACTTATTTTTGCTTCAAAATTTTGAATAAATAGTAGGTTGTCATCAGCAAACTGTGAATTCAACAAAACTTGTTTATTAGAAATAGAAATACCCTTAATTAGATCCATTTGATTGTATTTTTCTAGTAGATTAGCAAGAGCATCAACAACTAGAACATATAGAAATGGTTATAGAGGACATCCCTATCTAATTGACCTTTGTAAAGGGAAAGTATCAGATAAAGAATTATTGATCACCAGTTGAGCATTCGCCTCAATGAATAACAATTGAACATGCCTACATAATTTGGGACCAAATCCCAACCACTGCAACATCTTGAGAATAAAGTTCCACTGCATCTTATCATAGGCTTTGTCAAAATCTCGCTTTACCAACAAAGCATTTGCAATGATTTTATAAGATGTGTTGAGCAATGTAATAGGCCTCCAATCAGATATCATATCTGAATTTTTTCCTTTAGGCAAAAACTTGATTAGACCTTTATTAATATATGGTCCCAACGACCCTTGGTTTACAACTTCTAAGTACATTAGATAACAATATTCTTTAATATGAGGGCACAAAGTTTGATAAAATTCAATGTGTGACCCATCAATCCCAAAGCTTTTGTTAGGAGCCATAGAAAATATTATGTTCCAATTCTTCAATAGAAAGATCTTGATCAAGAAAGTGACTGTACTCTTGGTCCACCTTTTTGGGAATGATTCCTTTAAGGATATCTTCTAATATTGAAATTGAGCATCTTTCTAATGAGATTCCACTCCAAAGAGTTTCTCATAAAAATCTTGGAATATACTTATTGATTTCTTGTGGATTAGTGTAAATTTTTCCATTCTCATCTTGTATTGATCCAATAAACTCCTTTTTATGCTTATAATTTAAGTAATTAAAAAAATACTTGGAACCTTTGTTACCCTCTTTGCACCAATGTAGTCTGGCCTTGATTTTAGCACCTTGTCCCCTATACATATCAAGTTTACGAAGTTGTCTTTCAATAGTGGCTATGGAAGTTTGGACATGAATATTATCTGGATGAAGATTAACTTCCTATTCATCTCTAACTTTCCTTATAGAGATTTTTCTTTACGTCTTCACTGCCAAGCCAATCTTTTACCAAAAGCATATAAGAAATCTGCACATTGGGAAATAGCATCCTGTTACCATTCCCTATAAGATTTTCCTTCCTTTGGCTTGGGGATGGAGTTCCAAATTCCTAACAAAGCATCAACACAATAAGGTATTTTAAGATGGGATATATTAAGTTTAAAGGGCAGGTGAGAGTCTGTAAAATTTTCTCTAGTGAAATCATAGAGAATAGGGAAATGGTATGAGAGATTTGTAGAGTAGTCAACTTTCACAAGGTTCCCCATGGAGTCTTGGCTTAGCTATAGGTTGGGGGAATTATAAAACCTGTCTAAATGACCAAGTTTTCTATCAGCACCCAACCTACAATTGGTCCAAGTAAACTAGTTGAATTTATGAATAAACATTTTTTGACTAATAGGATCTATAACCATACAAGAATTATGAAAAAAAATCCACTTGTCAAACTCCTCATTAGTTAGTTTAACATGATTTTCCCAACTGCGATCAACATGATGTTCCACCATATAAAAGTCCCCTCCAATCACCCAATCAACATGAGGAAGATGATTAGACATCCATTCCCATAACTCAGATCTTTCTTTGGCAATGTTAGGGGCATAAGCTGAGTAGAAAGCAATGGGTTGACCATTGATAAAATTAAGGATCCAAACACAACTATGGGAAGGATCTCACCTTTATCTAGGACAACCCTGGTAAGCCATGGAGCTAAGCCAATAACAACCCCCATGCCTTCTCTATGTAGTGTATGAAAGAAAGTAGCTCCTCTCCATACATTGGAAAGAGAAGAACCAAGACGTGAGACATTAAGCTTGACTTCTTGTAGGAAGACAATATCAGGTTTCCATTTGACAATAGCCTCCTTAACCTCAAACTTGTTGTGAGAAGAGATAACCCTCTAACATTCCAAGACATTGTTTTAAAATGCATGATTAAGCAAAATTAAGGGATCCTCTACTTGTGGCAGAACATCAAAGCGATTGGCAAGAACAATTGATTGGTCCACATGTCTATGTTCCTTCTCAGTTGAATTAGGAGACCTAGACCTATGTCTAGGAAGTGGGGATGAAGAAACATGTCTTGTATGGGGAGAATGAGATCTTCGTCTTCCATTAAGTCTTGAAGAGTCCTTAAATTATTAGGTTGATTTGAAGAGCAATTTTGGCTGTGTAGAGGATTGACCAAAAGTTGTATCAAAGGGATTTGAAGGTTCCTTCTATTTCTTGAACACTCTTCAGCCATATGTCATAATGACATCTTTGTAGATAGGGGATTTATCATTCATACTTTTGTCCTCTGAAATTTTGTTTTCTTCTTGTTTCAATTGAGGAATTGTTATAGGCAATTTAGATTGGGAATGTTGTTGCAGTGATTGTGGATTAGGTAAAGCTGGAGTATTAGCTTGGGCGTATTTGTTTCTCCTGAGAGGATAGTCCTGAATAAGATGTTCCTCTCGTCGACAAAAGAGCAGGCATTCTGCTTGTTTAGATAAACTATTGGCTGGAAAACCTCAAACCCTGGCCCAATCAGTTTGATATTCTCAAGTAATTGATTGTTTAAGTCCATTTCTACCCAATCCCGTGGGTGTACCCTTAAGCTCGAGAATTTATCGAAATTATTTTTACACCAAAGGACTCTCCCAAGTTGAGATACAAACTCCCTTAAAAAGGTTTTGAACGCTAGGTTTAAAAATGGTAGCTCTATCCACATGGGGTACCTAGTTTTGGAGGGACCCTTGGGGTGAAAATCAAGAGACCAAGCTTGTAAATAGCAACTTTGGCCACAAATAACCCATGTCCGATACTGCAGAACTGCCTGGGCATGATCAACAGATTTAAACTTACATGACACATACCCTTTTCCCAATCCTCTCAATGCCTCAATCTCCCAACCCCTGCTTTCCCAGTTAATTTTAGCCCATTTATAGAAGTCACTTTTAGACGGAATGCCTCTTAGGAAAAACAAAATGATAGATTTATTTTGACATTCAACAATGCTTTCAACAACATCATCAGGAAGCAGGCATTCTAAGGTCTTACTTGCTTCAGTATCCATTTGTTTCTACAATTCTTTATCTCTTACATGCTTTGCTCCACCTTCCGTGTTTCAGCAGGCATAGCTCCTTTTCCTTCCAATAATACCAAGCTGCCTTGAGTCGCCTTCAGCAGACAAAGAGGTTTCCTGTTGTTGTGATTCATTCAACATTTCCACCTGGTCCCCCCCAAGTTTCCTGGCTTCTGCTTTTAGCCACATAACAAGAAGGTAATAAGTTTTGTCGTTGAGTGTGAAAAGATAAAACCTATCCCCTACCTAAATAAAGGCACGTCACTCCACAAGCAACGCTTCCCTGTATAGAAATTCCCTTAAAACACAACCAAAATGGACAACAAATACGACAGAATAAAACTAGAGATTCACGTGTAGGGTTTGAAGAAAATGCCTTCCAGAAGTTCCGTCGCACACAGCTTATCTTTCTTGCGCTCACCGTTTTTTTTTTACCTACAAGTTCTGTTGTTAGGGGAGAGGGCCCAATAGTCGTGCGGGGTCTAATAGTCGTGCACCCAATCGTAAATATAATACCCAATAGTCATTTATATAATGTCCAATAGTTGTGATTTGACTACCCATAATTAAACACAAAGTATGCTTTTGATCTAAAAAGCAACCAATCATGTGATACCACATCAGCGCTCAACTACTCATGATGTAATGCACGAGAATTGGTCTCACTATTTTTTGGGGCCTTTTTGGACACCTTGACAAAAACGCACGCTGATGTGGCATCATATTTGATGATGTGGCCTTGAAACCTTAGTTATAAGCAGAGAACTTGCCAAGTAAGCTGCTGTAAAAAATTGGGAGTGATTTGAAATTTCAACATAGGATAATTAGAAGCGCGAAGTTAGGGTGCACGACTACTGGGCCCTCTCCCTATATTATTGAGCATGGGCGCAATGTGCATGACACTGCTTCTCATCCGAGAGTCTATAAAATGCATATGTAGAATATTGTTTAGAGGGAGATAGAGCACAAGCAAAAAGTACAACTGGCCTCTATGTATGGGGTGGCCCAACTCTTGAAGGAGCTTCAATTTTATATGCTTATTATCTATGGAGTAAGGAACGTGCAACCAATTTGTTTTCCTTTGGATGAATATTTCTATTTAACTTGATTTTAGTACAATATTAAAAAAAGAGGGCGGTGGAAAAGAACACCTACAAAGTCTAACAGAACCAAGTCCATAACAAAAAACTGAATAAACATAAATTTACAAGGAAAAGGAAGATTGGTAATGTAGTTTTTACTCTCTAACTTTGCTACAAGGCAAAACCCAAAATAGGAAGTAAATTGTAAAAACATTTGCTCACCTTTAAGTGGTTAACTTAGAAGCAAAATATGGTGTGGCAGGCTACTTTGATACAGGATAAGGGAAAGGCCTATGGGCAAGCAATTTTCCCAAATAACAATGACACATTTTATGACACTAAGCAGCCTGGAAATTCCTACTTTGGCCTCTAAGACATGCGATATTTGTTGCATTAGATTGATTGATTCTATTAACACATTCTAGTTGGGGTGTATATTCCGATTGAGTATTTCTTGAATCCATTCTTTCGCTAATGGCATTTGTACATTAAGGCGAGTTTTCTGACATGGGAAGACATATACCATACCTTGTATGAAAGGTGAGATTTGTAGATGGTTTAGGCCAATTTGGTTAAAGCATTGAAAGCAAATAACCAACACTTTGTAGTATTGGAGAAGAAAGTCATATTATGTATGCCAAAGTGACTCTAAAGAGAACAAATGAAAATTTAATATTATTTTTAAGTGGTCGGATATACATTTCACTTAATTTAGTTTTGAGATATGATTTTTTTTTTAAATATGAATATTCTAGAAAAAAGCCATTCTTTATGAAATTGATATTCTTCTTCAAGAGCAATGAAGTATCTTCAAAATGTCTATTTCTTCGAAAGTATACTCCTAAAAATGCATGCCCGTGTCTTGGGATCTTCCTTCTAAGAGTGATTTTTTTTTTTTTAAAGAATAAAAGAAAACTTAAATATCATATATTTAGAACAATTTTTCAAAAATTATATTGTCAATAATTTTCACCTTGTAAGTTGCACCTTTTTTAAGGATAAAAGTCGGCGCTTTGGAAGTGCCCAAATCTTTTACAAAATTATAAAGATAGCAACATAACAACTCATAAAAGGGACCAATAGCAAACATATATATATTAGTGTTTACTCTCATAATATGTTTTAATTCTAATTAAGCATTTCAATCTAGTTTTTTTCCCTAATCAAGTTTTAATGAAGTTATTTTCATGCTTTTGTTAAGTTTTACCTTCATCTAACATCTCACCTCATCTTCTTTAGTGTAATTATTTTTAGATCTTTCTCAACTCCAACATGATCATATATATGTTTGCCAAAAAAAATTAAAAGTAATATGTGACAAACTTTACAAAACTAAATTTAACATCATGTTTTGAAAGGCTCTTTGGTTGTGACTTAGTGTCACATCTTTTCAAGAGGTTTTCTTGTTGGCTACCTCATAGGCACCAAGTATATATTCAAAATACATTCGTTTCAAATGCTTCTCTCCTAAAATCATACACAACTCATTATGTTTTTTTGATGCAAGAATTATCTCTCTCAATCACTCATTCTTGTTAGCTCTCAAAATCTATTATCTTTTCTTCTTTTCACTTCTATCATCCAATATTCCATTATTCAACTTTCTATTTCACATACATCAAATTCCTCTTGTGCCCTTGATAAATTTGGAGATATTTATTTATCATAATATCATTGGAGATTTTTATTGTTTATTTTAGGTTCTCCTTTCTTTACCGTAGATTTTTGAGAGAAGGATTTTAGTGGATTTACCTCATCTTTTCACATACCTACTTCAAGATTCTTTGGGTACAATTTATTATTTGTTTTCACTCTTGTTTACTTTTGAAATCTCCATTAATATTATTCGCATATCTTATCTTCTCCATTTATGTAACTCTTAATATGGTGTTCAAGGGAAAAATCTTCTCTTCCTCTTTGAGAGAAGTAAATAGTGTTGCATCTCCTCTTAATCTCTTCCATTCACTTTCTTATCTCTTTTTTCTATTTTGTTAGCACCCATAAATTTCCTTTATTTCTAGTGTATAGTGTTCTTTAAATTGGCGACAAAACCTTGTTTCTAAGCCCTATGACAACCAACTAGCCCTAAAAATTTTCCATTAAAATTTTTTGATCTAGGGCTCGACATGAGTATACGGTTAGTAGAAAGTTTAGGTAATTCTTCATGAGTGTTCAAACATAGTTTCATAGAATTTGGACGAGTTTTGAGGCAAATTTTAATGTGTCACCATTTTGGAGCGGTTCTAGAGGGTCCCATAAAACGTTTCAAATGGTTCAATTTTGGAAACTACCTAGTTCTTATTTTTTCTTCAATTTCCTATAGCTCTATTTTTGTGGACGTCAAAGATGTTTTGAGCTTCAAACCAAAAAATTTTAAGTTCCTTGTTGGAAGACCCAATTTACAAAGGAAGTATAAAAAATATGTTTGTTGCACAATTTTCAGTGATAACACAATGATATAAATAATTAATAATGACTCTTTACAATTTTTCATTGCTCCCAGGGGTTGTGTGCTCTTTTAGTTGGTTCCATCATTTGGCCTGCAGAGAAAGTAAAGTCCCAAGTTCACTATGTTTTTTAAATTTACAAATATTTAATATTTCTAATGTTTCAAATAATATGGAGGGGGGGCTTAAATATTTTCACGTGCATTATGAAACATTAGAGAAGTAAACATTTCCCTTCAATGTGCATTCCACAATTTCATATGATGAAAGGCCTTCTCTTTGACCAAGCTTGTGAGGATGTAGGGAGCTAGCTTTTCACTATTTTAGTTTGCAAGGAACTCATCCCATCACTAGAAACAAAGACAATTTACGTGGAAATTGTTTGAGAGCTTTTTTAGTGTTTATTCACCATTTTTTTCATTGTTTCAACTTTTGAAATGCTACTTGCATCATTTCTCACACCCAAGTTTTGTTTTGGGTAGTTTTTTGAGTGTTTTTAAATGCCAAATCAGAGTTAAAATGGTGATGGAACAAGATTATTCACATGTTGGGATGCAAAGAAGGGTTTTGAGACTATTTTCAAGTGTGGGGTTGCTAGTCTCTATAAAGGAGGGGATTCACTACTCTTGAGACTTAAGAAAAATAGAGTCTTTAAGGAGAAAATAGCCCTCAATTATCTCAAAGTACAAAGCTCAGGTGACAAGATATGAAATGGAGAATATTTACACAACTTAATTAAATGAAGGTTAAGATATTAAGGATGAGAATGATAAAACTACTTAATAATAGAAATTGATGATAAAATTACAACCTATAAATTATGAAAACAAAAATCTCAAAAATCAAAGATTCTACCCCCAGAAGGATTAAACCTCGGCCATGAACGACAGTGCACCATTGAGACATCTGCACCCCACAATGTCGTCCTTGTCAAAACAAAGAGTAAAAACATTAGGTCTACAACATCCAACTCTTCATATTTGTACATCTACACACAAGGAAAACAAGGAAAAATGTTGGGCCTGTTTCAGGGCTTGCTTCAAGCAAACCCCCATTTTGGTGTTTTCACCTCCACGAACAACCAGATAGATAGAGATAGACAAAATAACATGAAATGTAAAGACGTGTGATAGAAACAAACCCCACTATGGAGGAGAGCCCCTATCACAAATAAAATAGATGAGTCAATTAGATGATAGTAAATAAACAAGACAAATATACAAGAGTGTTACCAATAGTCGTGGCTCCCCTCTTAGTTTGATAGATGTGATGTGCTAGCTTGCAAGAGCTTTGATTGTTGTGATAGAAATATGGTAGAGCTTCAATATAGAGAGCAAGATAGAAAATATGTAGAAGAGAGAATAGGAGAGAGCAATATTGAACAAGAGAGAATGAGAATGAATGAGAGAAAGAGTGAAAAGGGAAGTTTTGTGAGGTTGCATGGGCGAGAAGAGACATTACTTTTGTATTCTTTCCATAATGATACATGTCTTAGGAAAGGGACACAAAATATCCTCATTTAAATCTAGAAAAGTTCAGGGATGCTAGCGCGTCACGCGGATGTCCACACGTCGCATAGTTGTCCTACTCAAAACTTTGCAAGAATGAGATATCCAGGCTACTAACGCTCCATCATTGTCTTCTATGGAGTTGGAATCATGAAATTCTGACTCATAGGTTTTTGTCATTAATGTTGATATGTGCCATAAATGCAACGAGCTAGATGCGCAAGTGTGAAATTGCCATGAGGTGCAATTTTATGACACTATATTTTGCCTCCACTTTAGTGAGCTGAATTTTTGGAGAAAAATTACCTACACTAAAGTAGTTAAGAAGACAAATGAAATTTTGAAAATTTTATAGATTTTGCCAAAAAGGATACTGTAGAGGCCGTAGAGGTCAAGTAGGTAGGTATTGATGATGCCTCAAGAGTTCGAGCTCAGTAGGAAACTACAATGCCTAACGTGGAATTACATTCTACAAAACTCAAAATTAGGTTAGTTTCAAAAATCGGAAGAAGCTACTACGACGAGAAGAATGCTTAAGAAAAAATTGATGAATCAGAAGAAAAATATGATGAAGAAGTGAGTATATGGACCCTCTTGTTTTTTCCCCTAGCTAGGTGGGGTGAAAATAGGAAGGATGAAGGAACATTTTCACCGTGAAAAATGGAAAAAAAAATGAGCCTATATATGCCCCAGTGGGCTCATGGAAGGGTCATTTTCACTATTCACGGTGAGGATTTTGTTGAATTTTTGAGAGAGAAAACAAAATAATACCTCACAGATGAGACTTCATGCCTCTAAAAATCAACTAGCTATGTGTTGCTATGGCAAGTGGCGACCCAACAGATGAGGCATAGAAAAATTTTCATCCCATCTTGTCATTTTGAGTATTTTTTTAGTTTTTTCACTTTCCCGAGCAACATAGGCTCAAAACCAATGCAAAGGAATTCAATTAATGCGCTATCATCCCAACGATGTGTCAACATCCATCAACCATGCTAACATCTATTTGGCGCACTAGCATTAGATGTTATTCGACCTTGAATGCTAATGTGTCACATAGATGTCTACATGACACGCTATGGTCCTAGAGGTAGACTTAAGAAAATTTTGAGAGAATTTTCTTGATGATGTAGAGTTAGAAGATGTTTATGATGAATATTGTGTTGATGTGAAATTTTTATACTTTTGCAAGAGTGGCCCAAGATATGTGAGCATGCGGGCGGGTCAATTCTATCATTATTGCATAGTCGCAAAAATGAGATCAACACTAATGATTATGACTTGCTACAACATGTTGGGCTCTGGTGGGTATGTACCATGCTAGAGATTCAATTTCATACACTCATGCTCATGGCATTGATGGGGTGATGGGATGCTGACACTTCTACATTCCATCTCCCAACCAAGGAGATGACAGTGACATTGGAGGACATCTATTGCTATATAGGAGAGCATTTTCACCCCTTGTACAAATTCCCCTTTCACATACCCTCACCTTACAAAATCAAATCCAAAGGCGGAATTCCACATCACCCACCTGCCTTCCATCCACTTGGCATTTGTCCTGTGTGTCAGTGAGAGAATATTTAATGGGGATGAACACACGATGCGTGGACATTTGTGCACTGTGTTGCCGTCCCTGATGGATTCTTGTGTTTGAAGTTGGTAGAGGAATTACACACCTGATTGGGGCCAAATTCTAACGTCCCTCTTCAACCAATTGACCCAAAAATGCCTTATTCTTTCTCATCCCACCTTCAAAAACATCCATTCTCACTTCATTTCACTCTCTAGACATTCACATTCGATCTTCTAGCAATCTTCTACAGCTGCTTCACTCTCTCAAGCAACATTCTAGCATTCCATTGTGAGCATTACAAAAAATTTGAAGCTCCATCAACTCCACATTGCAAGTGTGAGACAAGCCATAGAAGTTGTGAGCTTGGAGTCTTGCAAGACCTCCTTTCATCACCACTGCGGCTGTGGTGACTTTGCCAAGTCCATACCTTCCATTCTCCTCCATTGCCTAGTGAGATTTTGGGTGGAGGTGGTAACCCTTCACTCCTCTCCTTTGTGATTTGATAGAGTAGCATAGTATTGTTTGTAGTGTTCATTGCAATCTTTCTCTCTTTTTACTTTCTTTATCACATATTCTACTATGTTGCTTTCTGGTTGTCCATGGAGGTGGAAACACCAAAATGGGGGTTTGACTAAGGTAGACCCCCATATAGCCTCAACAATTTTCCCTCTTTCTTGTGTGTAGGTGGACGTGCGTGTGGAGCTAGTTGGAAAATCAAAAAATTTGTGAGATTATCTTCATTACCTTAGCTTTTATCTACTTGCTTTATCATCTCCATCTCTATTTCTCATACTTCATCATTTTGTCTTTCCTATCAAAATCAACTAGCTAGGCTGTCAATAAGTTTTTAGGCAGTCTTTACTGTATTTCATGTTTTTCGGTCATATGGATGCCAGTGCACCTGAGAGACACCAAAGCATCGCACTATCATCCCATAACTGTGTTGCCATCCTCAAACAGAGAGTTGTCTGAGGTGTAGGACCGACTCCAAAAACCAACTTCCTAGCTTGAACCTGAACTTTGGATATGTAGAGTAACATAAGTACTATATAGTGCTCTTTATTCTCGATCCTCACCCCAAGACATCTTTTGGAGTGAGGTAAGTTAGGGCAGATCTCCGCTACTTGGAGACTTGACGTGGTTGGTCCCCCTCTCTTACATTTTTGGTGAACCCGATGTGAACCATTTTGGTTGCGTTTAGCAGTGCTGAAGGGTCCTTTCCTTGCATTCTAGGAACATTGTAGGTGTGAGTTTTGTGAGGTTTTTTGCCTTAGATCCCAACTTGTAATGCCCTATCACACGCAAACCCCAAAGGACAACTAAGACAACAATTACCGCACAATTTTTTTTTTTAAATGTAAACATACATGAGATGCACATTAAGTTACGATACATGAATGCAATTAAATAGATACACTATCAACCTACGTCCTCTAGGGTATACATGACGACATTACGAAACCTAAACCCATATCATAATGATAATGAATGAATTCCAAGTTGCATAACAAACCATGATATAGCATACATTTACAAAACCATACATCCATTATAATTCCATCAACAAGAAGCATCCACATGTGAAAACTCAACATAAATAAGATTAACTTAATCACAATAATCATAAACATATTATCATCATGTGAATATAATGGAGCATATTTCCACAGATACAACACATCAAATAATGACTACCACGAGTCATTAACCACATAAGATTCACAAGGTTAAATAATACATTACATCATTCAATGTCATAAGTATACATCAATGTTTCCCAATACAATATGGGAGTAGTACAACAAATACATGGGTATAATAGGAATGAATAATATACATTGAATGTATGGTGAACTCCGGAACACTTCGTATCTGAATAACACCACACTGCACGAATGCTGACAAGGAACCCAATGGGGTGCATAGCATGTTTCACTCAACCACGTGGACCCAAAGGCCCACCCCCCATGCTAGGAGCTAACAAGAAAGACCCACGATCCAAGACAATCAAGCAAAATGACCATGAGACCCAACCACAAAAAAGCAATCCTAACATAACAAACAACAACATCAATGACTACTTACAAGACAATTGCTTCTAGAGGCGTACAAAGGCAATGGAAAGGGATACTAGGGGAGAGTGTCATCACACAACCCTATTATGGGTTATCATGGTTGCCTCTCAACATGCACCAACCCCCATCTATGGTTATCTAGGCTACCTCTCAATAGGCGTCGGCCCCATAGGGTGACACGTGCAGGACCACTAGCCTCTCATGAGGATGAGGAAGCGATCTTTCCAACCACAGCCTTCTCAGCCCACCCTTAGTCTGCGAGAGCACTAACAATGTGGGTGAGGTATCTCACTTATCTTTAATTAATGTGTACCTACCCAATCCCACTATTTTATTAGGTTTTCACTTGTTTAACCAACTCTTTCATGGGTTATCCAAGCTTCCCCTTTGTGCGGCAACCCCCATGAAGAGCCACTCTCCGTAATAACTTTGAACTAAACTCACAACAACAAGGGGTGTACCAAACATTTAAATCAAAAAATAAGTGCATGCGTGAGGCATGAACCATCTCGCCCAAGAATCACAACAAAGCAAAATAACAACACAAGGTGATGCCCCTAAGAATCATAACAAAGATCATATCATGAAATTATCACAACACAACTTTCCCATTGCCTCTAGAAGCCTACTAAACAAACTACCCTTGACTCTCAACAGGGAAAGTCTCAAAGCTATGGGTTCCCACAGGACTAACTTAGACCAAATTACATCTAATTGAAAATGAACAAAGGGGAAAAAGATCACACTCAACATAGAAACATAAACATCCAACTGAATCTTCATTTCTCATCTAAGTAATGAACTAGTATCCAAATGATCAAATATTTAAACGAATAAGAACCTAAGTAATCCAAACTACGGTATGATGATATATTTCAAATTACTCATCACAGTATTTAATTGTGTTTATTTCTCTTAATTCAAACAAATCTCTCTTCCATTCTAAATAAAAATAAAACAATTTGAAATAAACACTTCTTTTGTATTAGTTTTCTTATTTTTCCCAATTTCATTAATTTAAAAAAAAATCTCTTTACAGATAATAATGTACATCTATGCACATATAAATCTAAATATATAAATATATATATATACACATTGATACACACACACACACATATATATATATTTCCATATACATATTTATATATATATCCATGTATATATATATATATATCTATATTTAATCATATATTAACTCACAAAGTACACATCACTGTAAGTCTTTATTATTATTTTTAGTAGAACAAAAATTAGACTAAGAAGCAAAATATATATATTTATTATAAAGCATTCATATAAGTGTGTGGCCTCCATGGGCTTGCACACAGCACAAGGGTGAGCATATGGTGGGCAAGACAGTCTACTCCAACACTAGGTGCTTAGCCCTAAGACAATCTCCAATCTAAACAATAGCTCAACCGCCATGAAACTGAGGTGACAATGGAAACAAAACAAGGGACAACATTAAAATTATGTTTGCAAAACCAACTACATAATAAGACCATGAATGAAAACAAAATTTTGACCCACCATACAATCGAATGTTCCAACAACAAAGAAAAAAAATACCAGGAGCAAAACACATGACAACTGGTAGGAGAACAGAGACAAAAAAAATTATAAAATTAAACACTGATTAAACCCCAAGCTACAGGGTGTGGCCAACAATAAGGAAAGCATAAAGGTGGAAGGCACTTGACACAAGACAAAATCAGCCCTCCCAGATATATATAAACTTTTTAATAGGAAGAACAAATACATAAACTCCAACAGAACAAGCGTAAGCTAACTTCCTCTCTTCAATGGAATACGATCAAAATCAAGCCAATCCAAATACACTAGAAACAAGGTGAATAACTATCCAAAATTTATTTCATAAACAAATCTATTAATTCTATAGATGGTATATGCATAATCGACCAATTCAAGGGGTGAATGCCATGTATTTACTATAAACGAAATAATATAGAAACCAAAAATAGTCTCCAAAAAAAAACCTACAACCAACAAACAATCTTTGAAAGAGGGTGTCGAGCTTTTCAAGTCGTTGGTGAAGATAAAGGGACAAAAAACTATGGAAACCGTGTTATGTGCAGGGGATAAGGAACGAGTAGGCTTTGTAGTAGCATGGGATGCCATGTAAACGAATGGAGACAAAATTTAATATGCAAGACATTGCATGCACTAAGAATCCAACAAGAGTCGGCTATGCTCAATAGAAATCTCATGGCATACGACCTGGAACCAGATTTACTAGGCTTTATAATTGAAATACACACAAGAAAACTAAAGACCAACTTGGTTTCCTCATTTCAAAATGGAAACAACGTACACAGACAATCTCTCTTCTGCAGCCCTTCAATAGTTGTTCTCCTCCACATCAATTTTTGAAATCCCCCAAAATAAAAAAACTTTACATTCTTACAGAGAAAGAAAGAAGAATTTTTTTTACAGAGAGAATTCCCATTCCAAAACCCAAAAATCAAAAAAATAATTTCTTTCCTTTTCTTTTCTTTTCCCAATTTAATTAAAAAAATCCTCTTTTAGTTTTTGAAAGAAAAATCCAACAAAGATAGCAAGTTTTCATTTCCTTTTCAGTTTCGAAGAGTGCATGTACATGCATTCATCCTT
Source organism: Sequoia sempervirens (assembly GCA_007258455.2). Taxonomy (NCBI): domain Eukaryota; kingdom Viridiplantae; phylum Streptophyta; class Pinopsida; order Cupressales; family Cupressaceae; genus Sequoia; species Sequoia sempervirens. The sequence continues at coordinate 750,645,350 of VDFB02281492.1, forward strand.
TCCACTCCTTTCACGATATTTCCATCAGTTGGAAATCTTATCACTTTTATTTGATTTAAAAAAATCATATTTATCTCCACATTCAATTAATTAAAATTTCCTTATATTAATATCTATTTTTCAATTAATATTTACAATTAAAACATTAAATCATATTATCACATTTACAAAATAATTATTTATAAATACAATTAGTATTCTGATACAATTCATTTATTTATTCATCATTTAATTAACAATATACAATTACCAAACCTTTATAGCTTAACGAATTTAATTTATTAGTTAAATTAACAACATTCACTTAATAATTTAATTAAATCAATGCTACACTTATGAATGTTGATGAATTACACCAATTGACTTGAATGCCTAGTAATAACTTAATCACCATGAGCATCACTACAACAAATAAACAGAACAACATTAAATAATTAAACTAAATGACTCAGAGTGAAATGATACCCAAAACAAAACAATACCAAAATGAGAACGAGGTTGTAGACAGACAACATCGTCAAAACAATAATGGGGTGACATAATCATATGGGGGACTTTCTTATCAACTCCGTTTTCAAGTTCATACCCATTGGGATCATAGGGAACGCTTGGACATGACTACGTAGGTGGAGTTAGTGCCAGGTACCTGCATCCTACATCAGACCAACATTAAGCAACCAAATATATATATATATCCAGTCACAAGCACACCATGAAAGGTAGTCACAACATAGCAAGGCGCTCGCGAATGAGCGATGCTACACTGTCCTTTCACCAACACTCAACCAAAGAACACATCATCATAAATATTAGGAAACAAGCATTAAGCAACAACATCACAACATAATACCACATCCATATGATAACTGTAACCCGATAAAACCAAACACCAAGTATCACTATATCATCAACATCATAACACAGTATCATGAGCATCCAAGCAAACTAAACTATCAACCACACAAGTCAAACTGGTGAAACAATCACTATCATAGCCTCAAGTCCACAACCCAACATAAAAGAATATCAGAAAAGTAACAAGTACACGAGGGGTATTACATCCTCCCCCTAGATCTCTGCTTACTTGTGGAAGCCAGTGAGCAAATAAGGAAATGAATCTCTAATGCAGGAAGCTTCTTCCCATGTCATTGAAGTCTCATCATTAGGGTCCCACTGGAACCACACCTTCTCAATTTCTTTTCCCCTGAGAGTGATCCTCCTGTGATAAAGAATGACCACGGGCTCAAGTGCCAACTACCCGTCCTTGACCTATAATGCATTCCAATCAAGTATGTGAGAAACATTCAAATAATAAGGCCTAAGTATAGAAACATGAAACACATCATGTATGCACAATAGACTGGATGGTAATGCTAGGCGATAAGCAATGGGACCAATTCTCTCCAATACTTCAAATGGTCCCACAAAACAAGGTGCAAGCTTAGAGTCTTTCCCATAACGGATTGGACTCTTTCATGGATGCACTCGTAGGAAGACCTAATCACCAACAAAAAGTTGATGGTCAACCCTATGTGCATCAGCATACTTCTTTTGCCTGTCTTGTACTGCTACAAGATGCTCTCTGATGCGAACTACCTGCTGCTCCATATCTTGAAGCATTTCGGGTCCAAGCATAAATCTATCCTCAAGACGGTCCCAACTCACCAGGGTCCGACAAGGATGACCATATAATGCCTGAAAGGGAGCCATACCAATTGAGCTATGATATCCATTGTTGTAGATAAACTCCACCAGATGCAAATAGTCCTCCCAACGCGACTGTTGATCCATCATGTACATATGGAGCATGTCCTCAAGAACCTGGTTGACCCTCTCAGTCTTACCATCTGTTTCTGGATGGTATGTAGAACTGAAATTCAGTTGGGTCCCTAAGGCACACTGCAAGGATGTCCACAATGCAGAAGTGAACACTAGATCTCTATTGGAAATAATCCTTCACAGAATTCCATGCAGTCAAACAATGTCCTCCATGAATATTCTAGCTACCAACAAAGTAGTGTAAGATGATTGGACAAGGGAGAAGTGTGCTTCCTTGGTCAACTTGTCAACATTGACCATGATAGCATCATGTCGACAAATAGTCATAGGCAACCTGACAATAAATTCCACTAATATGATATCCCACTTTCATTCAGGAATGAGATGAGGCTATAAAAGGTTTGTGGGATGTTGGTGTTTTTCCTTAACCCTCTGACATTCCAAACATCTCACCATAAGGTCTGTGATATCCCTCTTCATGCCATCCCAAAAGTACAGTGAACGAAGGTCCTCATACATCTTCTTTACTCCCAAATGAGCAGAATAGGGAGCTCGATGTGCCTCGGTCATGATAAGGGTACGAAGACCCTTTGCAAAAGGTACATACATATGACCCAAATACCACAAAATTCTATATGATTCCAGTGAGTAACCAACAAACTTTCCCTCTAAAGCCCTATTTGACTCAATTTCTAATTTCACTTCCTGATACTAGCTATCTGTGGGAAGTGTTGCGAGGATCTGGCTCCTCAAATCCACATCAAGGGTCACTGCAAATATCTCATGTCTCTGCTGACTTAGAGCATCTGCCACTATGTTTTCCTTGCTCTGGATGTACTTAACCTCAAAATTGTATTCGTAAATAAATTCCATGCATCTTCTCTGCCTGGAATTAAGGTTCAGCTATGTAAAGATATAATGCAAGCTACGATGATCGCTATGTAGCTTGAACTAATGTCCCAATAAGAAGTGCCTCCATCTCACAAGGGCCTGAACAAAAATGGCTAACTCCAAATCATGTGTGGGATAATTCAGCTCATGATCCTTGAGCTTGCGGAACTCATATGCTATCACATGACCTTCTTGCATCAAAACGACTCCTAGGCCTTCCAAGGAAGCATCTATACACACCAAGAAATCCCCAGTAGGGTCAAAAACTACTAGGATAGGTGCACTCATCAGATTTTCCTTAAGGGTTTGGAAAGCTGACTAACACTAATATGACCAAATAAATTTCTTCTCTTTCCTCTAAAGAGAAGTGATGGGATGTGTAATCCTCGAAAATCCTTGAACGAACTGCCGATAATAGCCCGCTAGACGCATAAAACTATGAATCTCAGGAACATTCGTGGGTGCAGGCCAATCAACGATCACTTGAATCTTTGAAGGATCCACATCGAAACCTTCACTAGAGATGACATGACCCAAGTATTTCACTTCAGTTTTAAAGAACTCACACTTCACCAGATTAGCATACAATTGATTACCTCTCAAGCACTGCAACACCTGTCTCAATTGTTCCTCATGCTCCTCCATAGTTTTCAAGTAGATCAATATATCATCGAAAAAAATGAGAAAAAATCTATCCAATTTTGGAAGACACCATTCATCAAACTCATGAAAATTGATGGTGCATTCGTCAACCCGAACGACATAACAGTGAATTCATAATGCCCGTAATGAGTGCGAAATACAGTTTTGTGTATATCCGCTTCAGTTATCCATAATTGATGGTATCCAGAATTAAGATCAATATTTGAGAATACCTGAGCCCCCTTTATCTGACCAAATAGGTCATCAATTCTCGACAAAGGGTACTAGTTCTTCACCGTCACTTTGTTAAGCTATTTGTAATCAATGCACAAATGAAGTGATCCATCTTTCTTCTTCACGAATATCACTGGTGCTCCCCAAGGGGAAACACTAGGATGAATGAACCATTTTTCTAATAGCTCCTCCAATTGCAAACAAAGCTCTTGAAGTTCCTATGTTGTCATCTGGTATGGAGCCTGAGATATAGGCTCAACTCTGGGTACAAGATCAATTTTGAAGTCAATGTCATGCTTTGGTGGCATCCCCAAAATTTCACTCGAAAAAACATCAGAGAATTCCTTAAGGAGACGATAGTCATCCAAATACAACTCTTGAATCTCTCCCAAATCCAAGTCATTGACTAATATAGCAAACAACTAACAACCCTGGCGGAAACACCTCTTCAATTACATGGTAGAGATCATTCATAGCGAGATAGGTCTCGCTATGCCAACAATCTCAACCTCAATGCCTAAATCATCCACACAACGCATAGCCTTGCGGCGACAATCAATTATAGCTCGGTGAGCACTCAACCAATCCATACCAAAAACAACATCATAGGAACGAAGAGGTAGGATTCAGAGGTCCACTGTAGTCTCTAGTGACATAATTTTCAAACTACAACCTTGAACGAGTGACTCAACTACTACCCTTGCCCCGGAGGCCAATTTGACTTGCTACTTAATTCGTTGCCTTGCTACTTAATTCCTTGCCTTGCTCCCACTCATCTATAGTGCTCTACTACTGAAAGAGAAATAAACGAATCTGATGCTCTAGAATCAAAGAGAATAGAAATGCTAGTGCCTTGTAACACACCTGATGTCTCAACTACAGTGCCCTGATGATTAGCTTGACGGTCATCAACCACCGTGAAAACTCAGTGTGATCTTCCCACATTGCCCACTGTTAGCTCAGAAGTGGCTGGTCTCTGACTAAAACCTGCAGTGTTCCTCTATGAACATTATCTAGTAATATGTCCTTGTTGACCGCAGGAGAAACAACTTGTGCCTCGACCAAAACCTCTGCCACCCGATGACGCTTTATACTGCTAGAAACTGCCTCGACTAGGTGTCGACTATGTACTCTATGCAGGATACTCAAAATGGTCCAACTGAGCTCAATGCCAATTCTGATTCTTTTTGGCATGAGATCTGCCACTCTGCTGAGACTGAGAATTATTGTTCTTAGGTTGCAACTGCTGCTGCTAATCACCCTTGGAGGGCGCATGATGACTCTTGGAAGATCTTGTAGCTTGAGGCTGGCCACCTCGAGAACCAAAACTAGATGTAGGTGCACTGCTAATTTGAACACCAGTGTGGCCTCCCAAAGCCATGGCCAATTTTTCCTCCACAAGATGAGCCTTTTCAATAGCTACCTCCATAGTCTTTGGCTCGAGGACCCAGACTACTCCACTGATTTAGGCATTCAAGCCCCTAACAAAGTGTTGAAGTAGCATAGCCTCATTGTTACCGATTCCTGTATACTATTTTAGCTCATAGAAGCTACGCTCATACTGCTCAACAAACATTGCCATTTGTCTCAACTCATGGAATTCATCTTCCTGGTGCTATCTCTAGTGATAAAAAGGAAACAGGCCCTGAATCTCTCCATAAATAACTCCCAAGTCACCATGCTAATTCCAAGATACAATTTCTACTCCTCTAGTCACCACCAAGTGGATGCAAAGCCTTTGAGGTGCATGATGGTGCACCTAGGCTTAGTATTACTGCCATAAGGAGGCATAGCAAAGCATCGGTCCAAATTGATCAGCAATGTTTCTGTCTCCAGTCCTCCACCAGTACCATCAAATGTGGGAGGTCATGCTCTCAATAGGTCTCTCATGTGACCTGCCACTACGACATCTTGCTCTTCTGCTAATTCTATTTGTCTTGGTGATCTCTCTCTTTCTCTCTCCACCCATTGCTCCTCCTTCATTCTAGGGCCTAGGTGGCCAAGAATCTCCTCAAGTAGGTGTCACAACTGCCCTCCTTCCAAACTTGGTTGCTTTGAGTTTTGTCCTCCGCCTCCTAGATTGTTTTGGGAACTCTGACATTCCTCACGTTTTGAACCATGGGAGCTATGAGGCGATGAACTTTGGTGGTTGGCTTCGTAGCCACCACCTCGGCCTCTTCCACAGGCACAACCCCTACCCCAAGGCATGTTCCTACACAACATTAGAGGGGAACATGTGAGATCAAGAGTTAAACACAAAGGTTACCTAATGGGCTCAAACTACCTAGAGAACCCAGTGTTTGCAAACTTGGCTTTGATACCAAGTTGTAATGCTGCATCGTGCGTGAACCCCAAAGGAAAACTAAGACAACAATTACTGCACAAACTTTTTAAAAAAGAAAAGAAACATACATTAGATGCACATTAAGTTACGATACATGAATGCAATTAAATAGATACACTATCAACCTACGTCCTCTAGGGTATACGTGACGACATTACAAAACCTAAACCTATATCATAATGATAATGAATGAATTCCAAGTTGCATAACAAACCATGACATAGCATACATTTACAAAACCATACATCCATTATAATTCCATCAACAAGAAGCATCCACATGTGAAAACTCAACATAAACAAGATTAACTTAATCCCAATAACCATAAACATATTATCATCATGTGAATATAATGGAGCATATTTCCATAGATACAACACATCAAATAACGACTACCACGAATAATTAACCACATAAGATTCACAAGGTTAAATAATACATTACATCATTCAATGTCATAAGTATACATCAATGTTTCCCAATACAATGTGGGAGTAGTACAACAAATACATGAGTATAACAAGAATGAATAATATACACTAAATGTATGGTGAACTCTGGAACACTTCGCATCTAAATAACACCGTACTGCATGAACACTGACAGGGAACCCAACAGGGTGCGTAGCACGTTCCACCCAACCATGTGGACCCGAAAACCCACTCCCCCATGCTAGGAGCTAACAATAAAGACCCACAATCCAAGATAGTTAATGAAATTGACCACAAGACCTAACCATAGAAAAGCAACCAGAACATAACAAACAACAACATTAACGACTACTTACAAGATGATTGCTTCCAGAGGCGTACAAAGGAAATGACAAGGGATACTATGGGAGAGTGTCATCACACAACCCTATTATGGGTTATCCTAGCTGCCTCTCAATAGGCATCGACCCCCATCTATGGTTATCAAGGCTACCTCTCAATAGGCACTTGCCCCACAGGGTGACACATGTAGGACTGCTAGCCTCTCATGAGGACGAGGAAGCGATCTTGTCAACCATGGTCTTCTCATCCCACCCTTAGTCTACGAGAGCACTAACGGTGTGGGCGAGGTATCTCACTTATCTTTAATTAATTTGTACCTACCTAGATTCACTAGTTTATTTTATTAGGTTTTCACTTGTTTAACCAACTCTTTCATGGGTTATCCAGGCTGCCCCTTTGTGCGCCGACCCCCATGAAGAGTCCCTCTCCCTAATAGCTCCAAACTAAACTCACAACAACAAGGGGTGTACCAAAAATTTAAATCACAAAATAAGTGCACACATGAGGCATGAACCATCTCACCCAAGAATCACAACAAAGCAAAATAACAACACAAGGTGACATCCCCAAGAATTGTAACAAAGATTAGATCATGAAATTCTGACAACACAACTTTCCCACTGCCTCTGGAATCCTATTAAACAAACTACCCTTGACTCTCAATAGGGAAAGTGTCAAAGCTATGGGTTCGCACAGGAATAAAGAACAAAGTACATCAAATTGAAAATGGACAAAGGGGAAAAAGATCACACTCAACATAGAAACATAAACATCCAACTGAATCCTCATTTCTCATCTGAGTAACGAACTAGTATCCAAATGATAAAATATTTAAACGAATAAGAACCTAAGTAATCCAAATTATGGTATGAGGATATATTTCAAATTACTCATCACGGTATTTAATTGTGTTTATTTCTCTTAATTTAAACAAATCTCTCTTCCATTCTAAATAAAAATAAAACAATTTGAAATAAACACTTCTTTTGTATTAATTTTCTTATTTTTCCTAATTTCATTAATTTTTTTTTTTTTTTTACAGATAATAACACATCTATGCACATATAAATCTAAATATATAAATATATATATACACATTGATATATATATATATATATATATAATCATATACTAACTCTCAAAGCACACATCACTGTAAGTTTGTTTATTATTATTTTCAATAGAATAAAAATTAGACTAAGAAGCAACATATATATATATATATATATATATATATATATATATATATATATATATATATATATATATAGTATAAAGCATTCAGAGAAGGGTGCGGCCTCCATGGGCTGTGCATAACAGCCTTCGAGCTGCTGCGCACAACACAAGGGTGAGCATGGGGTGGGTAGGACAATCTACTCCAATGCTAGGTTCTTAGCCCCAAGACAATCTCCAATCTAAACAACAGCTTAGCCACCATGAAACCGAGGTGACGATGGAAACAAAACAAGGGACATCATTCAAATTAAGTTTGCAAAACCAACTACATAACAAGACCATGAATAAAACAAAATTTTGACCCACCATACAATTGAATGTTCCAACAACAAAGAAAAACAATAGTAGGAGCAGAACACAAGACGGCTGGTAGGAGAATAGACACAAAAAAAATATAAAATTAAACATTGATTAAACCCCCCAGCTATAGGGTGCGGCCAACAACAACGAAAGCATAAAGGTGGAAGGCGTTGGACACCAAGACAAGATCAACCCTCCCAGATATATATAAAATTTTTAATAGGAAGAAAAAATACATAAACTCCAATAGACCAGGCGCAAGATAACTTCCTCTCTTCAACACAATACAATCAGAATCAATCCAATCCAGATACGCTGGAAACAAGGAAAATAACTATCCAAAATTTATTTCATAAATAGATCTATTAATTCTACAGACGGTATATCCAAAATCAACCAATTCAAGAGGTGAATGCCATGTATTTACTATGTAGTAGTATAGAAACCAAAATTAATCTAAAAGAAAAACACCTACAGCCAACAAACAATGCTTTGAAAGAGGGTATCAAGCTTTTCAAGTTGTTGGTTAAGATAAAGGGAATTTTTTTTTGTGGAAAATGTGTTATGTGCAGGGGATAAGGAATGACTGGTCTTTGTAGTAGTATGGGATGCCATGTAAACGAATGGAGACAAAATTTAATATGCAAGACATTGCATGCTCTAAGAATCCAACAAGAGTTAGCTATGTTCAACAAAAATCTCATGGCATATGACCTGGAACCAGATTTACTAGGCTTTATAAAATGAAATAGACATAAGAAAACTAAAGACCAACCTGAGTTCCTCATTCAAAAATGGAGACGATGTATGCAAATGATCTATCTTCCGCAACCCTTCAATAGTTCATTCTCCTCCATAGCAATTTTTGAAATCCCCCAAAATAAAAATTTGTATATTCTTACAGAGAAAGAAAGAATATTTTTTTTTGCAGAGAGAATTCCCATTCTAAAACCCAAAATTCAAAAAATTAATTTCTTTCCTTTTCTTTTCTTTTCCCAATTTAATTAAAAAAAACCTCTTTTAGTTTTTGAAAGCAAAATCGAACAAAGATAGCAAGTTTCCATTGCCTTTTCGGTTTCAAAGAGTGCATGTACATGCATTTGTCCTTTCCACTCTTTTCATGATTTTTCCATCAATTTGAAATCTTATTGCTTTTATTTTATTTTAAAAAAAAATCATATTTATCTCCACATTCAATTAATTGAAATCTCCTTATATTAATATTTACAATTAAAAAATTAAATCATATTATCACATTTACAAAATAATTATTTATAAATACAATTAGTATTCTAATACAATTCATTTATTTATTTGTCGTTTAATTAACAATATATAATTACCGAACCTTTATAGCTTAACGAATTTAATTTAATAGTTAAATTAACAACATTCACTTAATAATTTAATTAAATCAATGCTACACATATGAACGTTGTTGAATTACACCAATTGACTTGAACGCCTAGTAATAACTTAATCACCATGAGCATCACTACAAAAAATAAACATAACAACATTAAACAATTAAACTAAATGACTCAAAGTGAAACGATACCCAAAACTAAACAATACCAAAACGAGAATGAGGTCTTAGACAAACGACATCGTCAAAACTATAATGGGGTGATAGACTTAGATGAGGGAATTTCTATCAACTCTGTTTTCAACTTCATACCCATTGGGTTTGTAGGGCATGCTCAAACCTGACTACATAGGCAGAGTCGGTGCCAGGTACCTGCATCCTGCATCAGACCAAAATTAAGCAACCAAATATATATATATCCAGTCACAAGCACACCGCGAAAGGTAGTCGCAGCGTAGTAGGGAACTCGCGAATGAGCAATGCTACACCATCCTTTCACCAAGACTCAACCAAAGAACACATCATCATAAATATCATGAAACAAGCATTAAGCAAAAACATCACAACATAATACCACATCTAGATGATAAGAGTAACCAGATAAAACCAAACACCAAGTATCACCATATCATCAACATCATAAAATAGTATCATGAGCATCCAAGCAAACTAAACTATCAACCACACAAGTCAAACTGGTGAAACAATCACCATCATAGTCTCAAGTCCACAACCCAACATAAAAGAGTATCAGAAAAGTAACAACTACACGAGGAGTATTACACAACTTGTGACCCCTAGTTGGTGTAGTTGGAAGGTTTCGTAAGTATTGTAGAATGAAGCCTTAACTAGGTCACTATCCTATTTCAAACATTTGGGGGGCTTTGTGAGAGTTTCATTTAGTGTGTGTGATGGCCTCTTTTCTACATCTGCCTATCCCCTCCGTGCAGCCTGTGAATAGTAGTCTAGGTATAACCTTCACCTCATAGGATCTATCGATGGGTTTTAATAGAGAACCATCTCCTCTATATATCCTTGCACGAATCAATGAAAATAGTGTAGCAGGTATTCTTGTTGATCTAATGTCTCAGGTGAATATCATAACTGAGGAAATTATGCTAATTAACTTCCTGCATAAATATGGGTATGACGTACCTATGAGCACAATTTGTACGCATAGCGGACTTTCGGTACCTCCCCTTGGTAGTATTGTCTTGTCAATCCTTGTTGGACCTAAGTCTATGAACCTACTGTTTGATGTAATCTTGGGGTCCGAAATATTTAGAGTGAAGCTTGGTATCCCCTGGTTGGTAGCTATGAATGGAGTTCCCTCAATTATGCATAAATGTCTTAAGTTTATTCATGAGGGTTCAGTGCATGTGACTCATGACACCGGTTATAGACCACCGATTACACGTGGTAGCTATTCTTTAGATTACTTTTGGCCTACACCCATTGTTCCCATCTCACCTAGGAAGGACTTCTTGTACTGGACTTATCAGAAGTAAAATAAAGGGCACTTAACACCTAGAGTGAGATACCCTCCATCACCTTATGTTGTTTCACATAGAGCATGCTTAAAGGCTAATCATGATTTTGCCAAGGCCCATAAAGGAAAAGAAGAAAAGAACTCTTAAGGTTCCTCTTCTTCCTCTTCCGCTGTCTAGCTTGATGCTTCCTCCCATCCTACTATGGTGCCATCAGATTCTGCTATGTGTTTACAGGAGAACCCTATGGTGCCTGCTTTGCGAAAGCCCAAGCATCTTGCATTTGAACTTCCTGTTCTACCCACAAAGCCTAGGCCCATTTGATGTGGTAGAAGGAAAGGTCCTCATGGGAATCCTCTATGTCTCAACCTCTACGATCTTCCACTATTCCTACTCCTAAAGTAGTGAATGGGAAAAGGTCCACTGTTGAGGTGCTAGAGTAGACTCCCCCCATTGTTTCTCAACCTCTTCCTCCTACTCCCGTTTAGGAGTCTGTCCCTTCACCGGAGATGGCTGTAATTGACACCCCTATAGCTGAGTAGGAGCCTTTTTCCCCTTCATAGCTCCTGGCCTCTAGTCAAAGAGTCGTATAAATTTCCTTGTGTGTGAGCGCAAGCGCCAACGAAAGTCTCTAGCGGCTGAGCAGGCCACTTTGCAGAAAAAGGAAGAGGAGATGACCGCTCCTGCTTTAGGGCCTCCTGATGTGTCCTCCTCTCTCCCCCCCTTTGCTTCCAACTCCTACTGAGTGTGAGTGTGCTTGACCCTAAAAAGGTGTAGGTGTTTATCACTCCTTTGGTTGAGCTGCCCCTATTGATGTCCCTTTCAAACATCCCACCATTTCCTTAACCCGTGGACATACTGAATACCATGGTGGTGTCCACCACAGTTTTCTCCTCCTCCTCTTCTATGCCACTTACCTCGTTTGTGGGGAGTTCACATCCTCTGACAAAGTAGAAAGTAGAGGTTGGCCCCTCTAGCAATGGAGGGTGTAAGAGGATCCCACCTTCTCCAAATTGTGGTCTTATAGTAGCTTGTTCCATACTAGCAACGGAGCAAGTTTTGGCTTCCCCTGAGTTTGTCACTAGTCTCGAGTCACTCGCTGAGCCAAGTGATGAATCTCGGGCACTGTCCTTCCCGTCTATTGAGGTATGACATGACACTTCTAGAAAGTGTATGTTTAACTCTCTGGACAAAGTTCTAGCCTTGTCAACGATCTTCACAAAATCGCTGACCATAGCTCCACAAGAGCCTAGTAGAGAATACCTTGTAGGGCCTTCTTCCTTAGCCCTTATTGTGGGAGGGTCAAAAGCTCCTCCCCGTTATACTCCATTGTAGGTTCATCCTCCTTCCCCTTATAATGATCTAGATTGGGATGCAGATGACCTCTTGGTCGATGAGTGTTAGGGGGAGGACTCTTCTTTATCTTTAGATTAGGAGTGTGTGTGTTGTGATGTGTTCCCCCATGCTTGTGTTATGTGTTCTTGGATGACCATTGTCACCCTTATTGGTGCTTGGATACAGGAGTGATTTTGTGTCATAAACCTTCTATTTCAAATTGGGGATGATGCAAAGCGTTGGGGGCATTTAAGCTTCCCTTCCATGTTCTATTTTTTTTCTTCTCGTGCATTCTTCACATGGTCTAATATAGTAGGGGGTTGATGACAGTTCATTTATATACTATTACTATACTTATATATATTTATGAGAAACTCTAACCCTGAACTATTATATCACCCCCGTGTCTCCTATTTGTGCTATTTCTTTTCGCTCATTTATCTTTCTCTCTTCTTTGCTTGAGTTGTCCCTCATATGTGTGACAACCTTGCTTTCACAATGTTTCAATTTTTAGAAAATGTATTAATTGCCAATGAATCTTTTCTTGAAAATCCTTGCAAGCTTTTTCAAAGATTGCATTCTCAACTTGGACCCCTAATAGAACATATTTCCTTCATCATGGGTTCACAAAGAAAGAACTTGAGAAATTTCCTTCGAGGTGGGAGCAACTTTTCCTACGGGAGAAGCCTTGACCTTCCCCTTGTGAGGGGACATTTCCTTTCTTTCAAATTATTTGATGAAGTGAACATCTTTTGAAAGGATTCCTTGATGATGAATTGATTTGAGAAAAAATGTCTCTTTTATACTTTCAAATAGCGCGTCCCTTGAGTGGACCCCTTTTTTTTGAAGGGTTCCCGAGGGACCCCTTTGAAATCCTTTCAATTTTTTGACTGTCTGCTTGTTTTCCTGTGTGGCTAATTTTTCTTTCTTGGCATGTTTTATCTATGGATTAACATGTTGCTTTGTAGGTACGCTTGTGAAGCCACTTTCCAGTCTGAATTTGTAGAGTCCCTTTATATTTGGGCTTCCTTCATGAGAGAGAACTTGGGGGATGCCTTCTTGTAGGTCTATAGGCATGTAAGGCGCTTACTTCACTAGGATCCCTTCATGAGAGAGAACTTGGGGGTTTCCTTCTCATAGGTTTGCGGGCCTGTGAGACACTTTCATCTTGTGGGATTTTTCCATTGTTTGTCCAAAGGCCTTTAGTATACTTTGTGCAACTTCATAGTTCTACAAAGCTATGGAGTCCTTTTGTTTGAAACTCCCCACGGAGAATACTTGTGGAGTCCTTTGCATGCCCTACACTTTCAAGTTCGTCGGATTGTGGTATGCTTTCTCAATAGTTTAGGTATACATTTCTAACCCTACTAACTCTTCAATCTACTTTACTGAATGCTCATTAATATGTGCACTTGCTAAAGTGGGGGGGAAATTTATCGGAGTGAATTTTCACCCTTGTACAAATCCCCCTTCACATACCCTCACCTTAGAAAATCAAATCCGAAGGCAAAATTCCACATCACCCACCTTCCTTCCATCCACTTGGCATTTTTCCTATGCGTTAGTGAGAGAATATTTGATGGAGATGAATGTGTGGTGTGTGGGCGTCTGCACACCACACTTTTGTCCCTGATGGATTCTTGTGTCTAAATTTGGTAGAGGCATTACACACCCGATTGGGGCCAAATTGTAACGTCCCTCTTTGACCAAGTGACCCAAAAAAGCCTTATTCTTTCTCATCCCACATTCAAAAACATCCATTCTCACTTCATTTCACTCTCTAGACATTCACATTTGATCTTCTAGAGCAATCTTCTACAACTTCTTCACTCTCTCAAGCAACATTCTAGCACTCCATTATGAGCATTGCAACAAATTTTAAGCTCCATCAGCTCCACATTGCAAGTGTGAGGCAAGCCATAGAATTTGTGGGCTTGGAGTATTTTGAGACCTTCCTTCATCACCGTTGCGGCTGTGGTGACTTTTCCAAGTCCATACCTTGCATTCTCCTCCATTGGTTAGTGAGATTTTGGGTGGAGGTGGTAACACTTCACTTCTCTCCTTTGTGATTTGATAGAGTAGCATAGTATTGTTTGTAGTATTCATTACAATATTTCTCTCTAACTTTATTTATCGCATATTCTACTTCATTGCTTTCTGGTTGTCTATGGAGGTGGAAACACCAAAATAGAGGTTTGACTGAGGCAAACCCCTATACAGTCCCAACAATTTTCCCTCTTTCTTGTGTGTAGGTGGATGTGCACATGGAGCTAGTTGGAGAATCAACATTTTTGTGAGATTATCTTCATTACCTTATATTTTATCTACTTGCTTTATTATCTCCATCTCTGTTTCTCATACTTCATTATTCTATCTTTCTCATCAAAATAAACTAGCTAGGTTGTTAGTAAGTTGTAAGGTAGTCTTTACTGTATTTTGTGTTTTTTGATTGTACAGACACCAACACACCCAAGAGATGCCAGTGCGTTGTGCTATCTTCCCATACCTATGTTGTTGTTCTCAAATAAAGAGTTGTCTAAGGTGTAATACCGACTCCAAAAACTAGTTCGCCTAGCTTGAACCTGAACTTTGGATTTGTAGAGTGACAGTAATATATAGTGCTCTTGATTCTTGATCCTCAGCCAAGACATCCTTTAGAGTGAGGTAAGTTAGGGAAGCCCTCTGCTCTCAACTCTCCATGACCTAGGGCCTTGACATGGTTGGTCCCCCTCTCTTACAACCGCATCCTAGGCCTACCCATCCATGGGGAGTGGGTGGCCTATGAGGAGGGTAAAATGGTGCAAGATGCACAATCCACACAATAGTACTGCCTCAAACGAGTCATCTTGGAGGAGACATCCGGGCATATCTTCATGCAATGGTTAGAGCAAGGATGGGTGGCGATTCCATTGGTGTGGAGGGTGATGATCATGACTGTCACCCTCTATTTCATGATGGATAGACGAGGCTCACACCTACACGTGGGCCTCGTCTATTGCATTAGAGCGATGGAGGGGAGATGGAAAATATACGCTTGGGGTTGGAGCATGCTTATGCATCTTTATCATGACCTCAGGTGATACATCCACTACAAGTACCACAACCTCACCACACAGGACACCTCGAGCGAACATGTATCCCTTGATACGCAACTGGGAGTATGGTTACCTACAGTTTTGGTGGCAATGCATAGACACACTACAGGTGCAAAACATTAGATGGTGCCCTTATAGGTGAGTAGGGACCTGGTTGTCTGATAGGAGGTAACTACATAGGATGTAGCATGATCGACTCCTAGTTGGGTGGTCAAATCATATTATTCTTCCATATTACTGGCATCGGGTTTCCTTTCAGTTTGAGAAGGTGTAGATGGTCCCCTAGCAACTATGATGTACATACAGTCCCATAGGAGTGTGACACGAGTGGGACATAGGTCCCATCTAACCATCACATACATCACACTTAGCAATGATGATGGATCAAGAAACGAGGACCTTCACAATACCCTCGCCACTAATAGCGTTAGCATTGTAGTCAGCTTTGCTGACTAGTGGTTGACAATAGGTCCAAACTCAATTTTCCCATTAGGCACCCCTATGGGTGATGATGGTACGCAGGCATCAGGAGGCGAGGGTCCCCATAATTATTTTATTTCTCCTCTTTTATTATTTTTTGTTCATCTCTCTCCCACTATATCTCCTATGTGTGAGTTTACCTTGGTGCAAGATAATGAAATCATTGACAATCATGTTCATTATTTTCCCGATATCTCACCCCCTTGAGAAAAAGGTATCTTGGTGCTAGAAGATCCAATCATTGAGCCTCATTAGAATCTTGTTTTTTTCTCTCCCTCTATCTCTCCTACTTGGGAAGATATTTTAGGATAAGAGGATGAAACCATTGATACATTTCTTTCAAAAGATAGTAAGATGTATTGTATATATGGAGATTTTAAATTGTCAATAGACCCCCCCTCGATAGAAGATCACTACCAAATAGTTAGCTTCATTGAGGTTATAAATGTACAATTAACATTTAGATCTCTTTTAATTATTGGACCTTCTATACAAAAATATCCCTTTGGGATTTGATACAAACATCACCTACATACCATGGGATGCTCCAAGAGGCTTTGTAGAAGATTTATGTCTCAACTTTTGTTAAACCGAATAATGTAGTAGCCTTGTTTGATTGTATGCAAGTGACAAAGTTGGATATTACATTTCCTCAACATGAATTTACCTTGCTTGAAATTCAAAATAAACACGAATCCTTAATGATAATGGTGGTCATTAAAAAAAATGGAATCAAGTATACCCTCATAGATAGTGGATCAGGTCTTAATGTTTGTAGCAATGACCTATATAAAATTGGTGTGGAAAAGAATATTGTAGAACCTAATGATGTTAATATACATGGCTTTGATAATGTTAGTAAGCAACTATAGCATTGTAAACTGTCACCCTTGAAAAATTCACACTATGTTTTCTCCCCCCTAAGTGCAAGGTCCTAATTATACTCCTAATTTCTTAAATTATGCATTCCATAGCTCATTTGAACAATTGTCAAGAAAACCCATATGGAAAACCAAAGCATTCATTTAATATTTTTTCCCCGACACCTTTGATCCCATAAAATGGGGCCAGGACCAACTCACCCTAGGTGACTTGGCCCCCCTATTTTTCCTCCAAAATTGAATATGTTAGAGTCAACATTTTATTATTTGAATTTCAAATGTCAAATGTTGACTATCGAGATTTAATTTTTGGGAAATAGAATCATTGCATATAAATATATAGTCATTTCATAATTTGAAACTAAGTTGGAGAATTTATGATCAAGAATTATTGTCAAGAGCACTATCAAACAAGTCAAAAGCAATCAAGATAAGATCTATTGTATTATTTCAATATCAAAGAATCGTGTCAAAGTGTATGTGATTTTGTTCATGTTTATGTTATCACATTGTTTGTGAGATATAACCCTTGTTGGTCTTCAAGAAAATCAATCCAACAACAATCAAGCCTTGAGGAGATTTGCATGACTTCAATCCTTCAAAGAAGTCATTTTTGATAGGTGAATTGCAGGTTATTGTTGATTCATCATTCATTTTTCATTTATTTATCTTTCATTGGCATTGCCCTTATGGAGGTGGAAACACCAACACGGGGTTTGAATAAGGCAAGCCCCTATATGGTACAACCCTTTCTCTCTCTTTGAATGTGTAGGTTTTAGATCTGAAGAAGGTTGAGAGAAGTTTAAAGGTCAATTATTTATTATTGCATTCAAACTCTACACCTTGAGAATATACAAAAAATCAGTTATCTCAACACCCAACGAAGATCAGACAATGTGAAAAATGGGGAAAGAAGATTCTAATCTGGCTCCAGGGGACAGTGAAATCATATCTAGAATTTATCTACTAGGACATAGTCACCTAGGGTGACTAGGTCCTCAAAAATTAGCTTCAGATTCATATCACAGGTGCATAGTACTCTACTTAGTTTGTTTTTCAAAGTCTAAATTTCTTTATGACATTCCAATTTTGTTGTTTTTGCATTAGAATAGTTAGTTACATGAATAGCCTACTCAAATCATTGTATTTCATTCCAAAATACCTACCAAATTTGGTCAAGGGCAGGTTGATTCATGTTTCAGGTTGTATGCCAGTCTCATACCTTGTCCAAATCCATAAAACCCTCACCAACTCCAACTACATTCTCAATGAAATAAGGAAAAGGTACCTAAACCCTAGAGTAAAATCATAGGGCTCCTCCCTTTTTCTTCATTTCATTTTGGTGAACCCGACATGTTAACATTATAAACCTTTTGAAATTTGAGAAAAATCATCCTAGATCTAGGTTTAACATTGCATTATTTTGCATTGTTCATTAGGCATTTATTCTTGCATCATAAAGGCATATTTTTGCATATAATAGCATTATAGGTTGCAATAGGGTTAATTTTAGTCATTTTAGGTCAAATTTACATTCCACTTGCATTTAAAAATCTACATTAGATCATTTAAATCTGAAAACAAATCTGAAAATGTTCATTGCATTCATTTAGGCATCTTGCATATAGCTCAAAAAGTGAAAAAATACATTGTTTTGTTTTAAAAAGGCATCAATATCATCATTTTCAAAATTTTGTTATTAGAATAAGTCAATTCTTGCGTTTTAGATCTAAAAATTGAATTTACAATGATCTTTTATAGGTCGAACATTTTTTAAATTGTTGCACACTTACATTTTTGAATTACATAATCATAAATTGGGTAAAATATGGAAAAATATTCATTGTCAGACCTATCTGCACACAAACCTGAGAACCTAAAATAGTATAATAAACAACCAAAATTTAAAATCTATAACAACCTATGTAGGAAATAGTCACCTTGCATGACTTGGTCCAATTATTTTGAGCTCAAATTTTTATCAGATCTTTGTTTCTATGTTTCCAATCTATTTTTTCTTTTTGGTTTTTAATTCTCGGTGTTTTGTTGTTACTGTTTGGCAATTTAGTGTTCATAGTGGGCACACCTAGTGTTTTGAAACTCGCATGAGCTTCACAATCTGGTGTCCTATTTCCAATACTTCAATGAGATGTAGTTTTAGACTTATGACATCCCATGCTGTTATTAAATCTATTGTGGATCCTAAGTCTTACAACTCTTTCACACAAGGTATTGTCAATACTCAACCTACTTTGGAATCCATTCCTAATCCTACCATACCCATGCCAACTTCACAAAAAACCACCTTTATGGATTTTGAGACTATTGTTTCCCATGTTCTTGAAGACAAAATCAAACAATTAGACAAAGAATTAGAGGTATTTCAAGACTACTTAAGCATTGAATCCTTAACGAGACAAATAATTCCTATAGTGGAAAACTTAAGGAAATTGATTAATGATGCTCAAGGATTAGAGGTTTTGCATAGTCTAGTCCATATAGTGGATGCCAATATTCCTACGATGGCTAGTTGCACTCAATATTTTGGATAAACTCAAAGCCAAGGAGGAATTCAAATCTCCCTCCCCACAACTAGACCCTCTATTCCTACATACACTTTTCCAACCGTAGCTTAAACAATACAACAAACCAATGGCATAACTCCAAGCTTGGGGATTTCCAGTAGGAACCCTTATAGCTTTGTGACATCACATGTGACACCTCAATATTCATCACCTCTTATAAATTTGCAACATAGTAGTTCACTAAGCACTTACACAATCTCACCATGTTCACCACATTCCCAAAACATGTCAACAAGGATTTTGTTATAAACCCTCTTGCAAAACATAACATCATTGCAACAAAAAATTTCCGCATTGAACAAAGCTCAAAATAGAAAACTATCACAATTTTTCAAAAGGTTCTCGTTGTCAATTGAAATCTTGAAAACACCTTGCCTCAAAACATAGAGATACCTAGATTTAATAAATATAATGGAAAAGGGAACCCTAGTAGTCATGTATCAACTTATATGACATTGTGTAGTGATTTTATCTTTGAATATAAGCTCCTAGATAAGCTCTATCCTAGGTCATTGAAAGATATGGCTGTGGAATGGTTTTGCTCCTTGTCTTATAAATCTATAAATTCATTCAGTGAGTTGGTTGATGCATTTCTTCAACACTTTCAAGTGAACATTGGACCTCAAATTACATTAACTAACTTAGTGTGGTGTAAACAAGGAAAACAAAAAAAAGTAATAGATTTCAGAGGACTATATTAGTTACTCTACTCACAAATAAACTACACTCTTCCTCATGCTAATGTTCAAAGATTCTTCATAGGAAATTTGCAACTTGGCTTTTGGGATAAGATCTTATTGATGAAATATCCATCCTTTACACATTTGTGTATGACTCTTCATGATAATAAGAATTCAGTTAGTCAATATGATGAAGCATCTTTATTAACTCCTACTAAGAAATCTGAATCCATACCTCAAAACAACTATCAACCATTCAAAAATAAAAACAAGAACTTTATCAAGATAAGTACACCTCAAATAGAAAACCACATTGAACCACAATTTGCAACCATAAATCCAACTCCTTATCAAAATAGGTCAAAAGATAGAAAATTTACTCAGTTTCCTGATTCCCTCCATTCAATTATGTTACAAATTTTGAGCAAAAACTTAATCCAATTGTCTCTAATTAGACCTATGGATACAACAAAACCTTTATCTCCAAATTTTAATCCAAAATTCTATTTTCAATATCATCTCTATATCGCCAGACGTATCAATGACAAACCTACACAAGGGATATTCATTGATCATGTGTGCATACAGAACATGATCACTATGGAATTCTTGTATGTGCATGGGCTTTATCAATATTCTTATGAAAAATAAAAAGCATGGCTAAAAAATCATGGTTTTTCTCACCCTACGATAGCTTCCATCATTCTTCCTCTTAAAGTTGAGCCAAAATAGTTAGATGTATCATTCTACATCATCCCAACGCTAAACCAATTATGTGTGAAGTTGAGTTATCCATGGCTACACTCCATAAATGTTTTCAAGTCGATCTTCCACAAGTGCATAAAGTTCCCCTTTGAAGATCAAATATACATAGTACATCATAGTGGGTTTAATCCTTTATCTTCCCATGGAAAATTTTCATTACATTAATTTTTTCCTCAACGCATGGAACCTGTCAATCCTCGTGAATACTTCCTTTTCAAGTCATCAAAAATTTAAGGCAAAGAACATAATAGAGTTATCCCTTAGCAATATTCCTGAAAATGATAGAGCTATGGTTGTTCCTCCCACCCCACCAATTTTGAATGAGCCCGTATCAAAAGCAAACATTATCCATAGTAAAAAAAAATTAAATATGTTGCAGTTCCTACACCCATATCATACAAAAGACCAAGAGACAATCATATTATTCCCTCTATGCCTCTGAAGGAAAAAAAAAGTGTATAGACCTAAGGATACAATGGTCTCCCAACCCTCGATGGGCCCTTCAATTCCTCCCCAAAGGTAAGAAAAGAGACCAATGGTTGAGAAACCTACTCTTACACCTTCAAAAATTGAAAATTGAACAAAAATAAACAAAAATGATAAAGAGCATAGGCATAGACATTGTGCTATTTCTTGTCAGTTGGAAGAAAGAATAAAACATTACATGATGATCAAACACCTATGTATACAAATCAATATGAATTGCAACTTTCACCAAAACATTAAAAATTGAACCTTACATGTCCCAACCAAAAAAATAAAATTGAAACAAGAACATACAACTAACATTGTCATCAAACCTCCCATGGTGATAAATTTAGATGATGAAGATGATGCTGCTAGAATTGATGAACAAGTGCATGACAAGATATCTCTATTATTCTCAAAGTCTTTATATTTAGATGGGGGCAATTGTGATGATCCTCTTGATGAGAGTGACTCACCACATGTTGAAATTGGTGGTGCTCCTAGTATGGAACTTGTTGTAGTCCATTTGGATAGTTGTCTTCCTTCCCTATATAATGAGCAACAATGGGATGTAGACAATTTTATTTAGATTGGCTCGCATGTGCAGTACCTTTATGTTTGTTTTATGTGTTTTATGTGTTTTCTTGCATGTGATGTGATCTCCCATGTTGTGTTTCTTGGTGTGTCTTTATGTTTGTGAGTTTTCTTTGGATGAACCTTGTTGCTCTATTGGTGCAAGGATACAAAGGAAACAAATCCATCTTTACACTCTTCTATTTGTATCTCCATTCTTCTTTATGTCATAAACATTGTCTTTTTTTTTTGGACATGTTTTTTCCTTTTAGCGATGATGCATTAAGACATTTAGGTCTCTTCCATGTTAACCCAAAATTTTGTTTATTCTATCTATGTGTCATTCTTCCATTGTATTTGTTGTTCCATGAGTATTTGGGGAATGATGTCAATTCTAAGCTTATTTCTATTATGGTAGAAAAGATGTATACTAACCCAGATCCATGGATCCTTTATGTGTTCATCTTTGTGTTTTTTGTTGCATTATCTTGGGGGAAACCCCTTATCATGAGGTAAATTTATTTGGAAACATATCATTGGCATATGACTTTCCAAATAAGCTCTCATGACCATTTATCACAAGGAATTTATCATTTTTTCTACCTTAAAGCAATTTCTCACAACATGGTGTTTAGAAATTTCTTTAAGGTGGGGGCATACATAACATTATTTGTTTCACTTTGTAAGTATGCAATGGACTTGGTGATGCATTGACATAGCATTTTTTTGCTTCACTTTGTTCAAATGTGCTAGAATTAGTGATGTGTTGGCATATCATTTTGATCATTTGTGTAACACCTTATTAAAATTATTAGGGAGTATAATTCTTGGTTTGCTTCACATGGGTACACACCTACTAAAAATCAGTCCTCACTAGTCCTTGTGTGTTTCTCATTTTTCTACTTTGTCATGGAGGCTCATCTAGTGAATATTAGACATCACTAGCCCATGGTTCCTTCAGTTTTTTATTCACCTAGAAAATATCAGACTTTGTTAGCCCGTGAATCATGAATTCCTTTGGGTATGGATCCTACATAACATGGCTTTCTAGTTCATGAGTATTCATACCCTCCTCTTACATTTTGTGTTTACATTATGTATGTTTGTGTATGTTGTGGTGCACCAAAATATTGAATTGTTAATGCCTGATACAACCGCAAGATTTATACAAGATCCATATGAGGTAGTTAAGCCATGTTACGAACCCAAGCATTGCACTGCACAAGGAGACAAAGAGACACACTATCTTGTAACAACCCCCCAGCACAAGCGAGGGATTCAAACCTGTGACCTTGGCTTTTATACCAATTATTACATTGGTGGTTGTCGTTGCACCAAAAGATTGACCTATTAATGCTCGATACAACCACCAGATTTATACAATATCCACAAGAGGCAGTTAAGACATGTCACAAACCCAAGTGATGTGTTGCATAAGGAGACCAAGGGACACACCATATTGCAAAAATTGTGAGTCTAAATGTAATATCATACTCTCACTAAAGTGGGGGATAAATGTACCATCATAAATTATCACCCTTGATAATTTCACACTATGTTTTGTTCCCCCTAAGTGCATGGACCAAGTTATATACCTATTTTCCTAAATTATGCATTCCATAGCCCATTTGAACAATTATCAAGAAAAAACATATGAAAAACCAAAGCATTCATTTAATATTTTGTCCCCAACACCATTGATCCCACAAAACAGGGCCAAGACTAAGTAACCCTAGGTGACTTGTTCCCACTACTTTGCCTCCAAAATTAAATATGTTGGAGTCAACATTTTATTATTTGAATTTAAAACGTTAGCTATTGGGATTTAATTTTTGGGAACTTAGAATAATTCCATATAAATACATAGTCATTTCATCATTTGAAAACGAAGTTGGAGAATTTGTGATCAAGAATTATTGTCAAGAGAACTATCAAACAAATCAAGAGAAACCAAGAGAAGATCTATTGCAACAATTCAATATCAAAGCATCATGTCAAAGTGTATGTGAGTTTGTTCGTGTTTATGTTATCATATTATTTGTGAGATCTAACCCTTGTAGGTCTTCAAAAAAATCAAGCCAACAACAATCAAGCCTTGAGGAGATTTTTATGACTTCAATCCTTCAAGGAAGCCATTTTTGAGTGGCGAATTGTATGTTATTATTTATTCATCATTCATTTTTTATTTATTTATCTTTCATTGGCATCACCATTATGGAGGTGGAAACACCAACACGAGGTTTGACTGAGGCAAGCCCCTGTTGGTTGTTGTGGTTGTGTTGCTGATATGTGGTTATCATCGATGTCAACACTATTAGAATTAGTGCTTTGAAGCTCTATATGTCAAGGATATTGAGAAAATTGTAATGAAATGAGTTGCAGGTGTAGACACCCAAATTTTACCACTCCCACATTGTCAAACTTGTCTACTTTATTCGTCTATTTTGTCAATATTAATTAAACGATTTATTTAATTAATATTTCATCTTTTGCCCAAGGTTCCTAAAGTATTTAATTTAGCAATTAAATAATTTACCTTACACCTTTTCCTCTCTAAATTAAATAAACATATCAATTTATTTAATTTAGTCATTTAACCTTTTTGAAAAAAATCAATTTTAAATTCTTCCTTTTTCTCTCTCCTTGTCAAATCCTCCATAGCCCTCTTCTAATTTGGATTAAGTTAATTAATCCATGATTAGGATGTGCACACCTTAATCAAGATTAATGTCACATCCTCCATATTCTACCACTTGCTTCTAATCCCACATTAATTTTCTTAATCATGTATTTGCACAACCTTAATCTAATCCTTCTACTACATTTAGCATACCTTTTTGGTCAACCTTTACATTTGTCATACTTGGCATAAACTCTCTTCCCCATGTAAATTTAAAATTCACTTTTTATTCCTCCAAGGATACTCTTCTTCCCCATGTGATCATTGAAAGGTCACATCAAGTCACATGAAGCCAATAACCTTCTATTATAAGGACCTTGTTGTATCCACAAGGTACTTTTCAACCTCCCTCATAAGAACCTTGTCTTAACCACAAGGTGCTTATCATATGAATTTAAAATTCATATTTATTATCCCAACCACCTTATCCACTTCAATCATGTGAATTAAATATCCACATTTATTTCTCCAACTAATTCTCTCTTCCCCATGGAGATTTTTTAAGGAATACTAAAATTCATCATATGTCACTTTCATTCTCACTTGGGGATAAGAAGCTCCTTTTTGAGGAAATATTCTCCCCTCCCAAGGTACTTTCAGAGTACTTGTCCTTCCTCCACATCATTTGTACCCTTTCCATCTCATCATGTCCTTTGGACACTTCACCCTCTACATGGCAAGATGTGAGGGGTTGTGAGTCCTCAACTCACCACAGCCCTCCATCTTGGCCATGGTGGCTCAATCCTGACTGTTGAATTCTCTAGAGAATTCAATTTCTTCTATAAATACCCCCCCTTTTCATTCATTCATTTACCTTATGCATTTTTAACACACTCATGCTCTCAAACCAATTTCAAGCATTTTTGCATAATTAGCTCTATCACTTGCATTTGCATTTAAGTTCAAGTTCATCCTCCATTGTAGAATCCTTAAGCTTTCATTGCAAACCCACATCCTTCATTTCATCCACACCACTTTGTATTCACTTTCATCATATTGCCATCAAAGGAGCATACAACCAAGGGCCAACCAAGGGCCAACCAAGGAGATCAACACAGATAAAGGTATATCACTCTTTGTTTCATCTTTCTTCTATTTGTGCTCAACTTAGGATAATCTCAAAGTGGTCATGTGTTTCTTTACATTTCATTTTTAGTTAGTTTTGCATATTTAGAAGTAAGAAACACTTGCACACATTTCTGGCACACCTGGTGGGACCCACAAACAGGTCCTTTTTATTTTCATGTTTGTTGTTTTTTCATATTTTGTAGGTTCAGGTGACACAAAGGGGTGACTAGGCCCTCAAATAGGTGACCAGGACCTACAGAGGGGTGGCCAAGACCCGCAAAGGGGCGGCCAAGACCTGATAGGGGCGGCTAGGACTTGATAGGGGCACCTGTCTAAGACAGAAACTGCACTTTGGCTCTTTTTTTTTACCAGAGGGGTGACCATGACCTGTAAAGGGGTGGCTAGGACCTGACAGGGGCGGCCAAGACCTGATAGGGGTGGCCAAGACCTGATAGGGGCGCCTATCTGAGATAGAAACTGCACTTTAGCTCTCTATTTTAACTAGAGGGGTAGCCAGGCCAAGTCTTGGGGCGGCTAGGACCTGCAAAGGGGCGTCCAGGACCTAATAGGGGTAGCCAGGACCTATAGAGGGGAAGCTAGGACCAGCAGAGAAGCGGCCAAGCCCAGACAAAGTTTTTTGTAAGGTAAAAACAACATTTTAAATCAATTTTTACATATTGTTTTCTTTCATTTTGGTTATTACTGACCCCCTAAATTGTGTTGTTGGTGTTTGTGAGGATTTTTACTAACATTTATGCAGTTATTTCATGCTTGACGAAGAACCGTGGTCAAAAACTACTAACACGTTTGTTGCAGGATGAAGGGACCAAGATTTCTAATTAGCTATTTATTTTCATTTTCATACTAATTAAGCACATAGTCTAAGTAGGGTTGTTAAAACATTGTTTGTTGTGTTTGTAAGTAAGTTATTGGTGTATATAATCCCCTTGTGCCATTTGGCGATCCTAGGTTAAGAGAAATTGTAGCTTACTTCAGTCCATTTGTGTTACCCAAGGGGGTGTTACATTGTTCAAGCTTTCCCCTTGCACTTCGTGTGAGCATGGGGAGTAGTAAAAAATGGTTAGCATTCTCTTCTTAGTGGGACCTTCTTGGGGATTTCATTACCCCAAGGGACGATCCTAGCCACATGTATCAGCAGGGTATATAAAGGGGGGAGAGCCAAAGCTATACCCCAATCTAGTCATGTTGTGTCTGGCAGAGTGTCGATGGTAGGTGATACCTAGATAGACGTGAAGAGTTGGTTTGAGCCTTTTAGTATCTTGTTGGGGTTCCTGACTCATGCTTGTAACATGCTAGTGTTCACGGTTGTGCCTCACGTATCAAGCGTATATCGAGGACTCCCTAGATCGCCTTGTTTAGCCTAGTTAAAGGATTGTGTTGACCATACCCCTCATACTAATCTTAGGATTGTGTTGTTTGAACTATCTTTTTTGTGAAAAAATAATGCATATCTTACTAGTCAAGTCAGTCTTTCCTTGTGCTTGTTGTTTAAAGTGTTTTATGTCCTTTTCCATAGCCATTTTGCCTAATTCAAGTTCGGGTCTATTGACAAAGGTGACCACGCCCTAACTAGGGGTGAACCCACCCTCTGTCTCATTCATTTTCCAATCTGTTTGAGTCAAAATTGTCCATCTTTCACTCAGAGGGGTGGCCAGGACCTGACAGGGGTGACCAGGCCCAATCTAGGGGTGGCCAGGCCCAGTCCAGGGGTAGCAAGGACCTGTCCAAGGGTGACCACGCCCTAAGAGGGGAAACCACACCCAAACAAGTGTTTGTTTTACATCTTAAATAGTCAATTCCAAGCATCTGTTCCATCCTTCCATCAATCCATTTTCATATTTTGAGCATCTGTTCCATCATTTTGTCAATTCTCTTTCCTATTTTGAGCATTTGTTTCATTATTTCATCAATCTATTTTCCTATTTTGAGCAATCGTTTCATCATTATGTCAATCCATTTTCCCTTTCCAAGCATCTGTTTCATCATTCCATCAGTCCATTTCCCCATTCCAAAAGTTTTTTCTCCCATTCCGTTAACCCGCTCATTCATTCTGAGAACTTGTTTTGCCATTTAGGGAGCTTGTTTCATCATTTGGGGAACCTGTTTTGTCATTTGGGGAATCTGTTTCATTGTTTAGGGATCTCATTTTTCCATTCGGGGAACTCATTGCATCATCTAGTCAGTCCATTTCACCACTTTTCAAGCTTGTTTGTTGGTTCTAATAGCTTGTTTGACCTCGTTTCTTATTTAAACAAGTCCAAAAACTAGTCAAGTGACTAGGACCTAGGAATAGGAGACTAGGACCTAGGAATAGGCAACCAAGACTTAGGAATAGATGACTAGGCCGTAGGAATAGGTGACTAGGCCCTAGGAATAGGTGACTAGGCCCTAGGAACAAGAGACCACACCCCTTGAATAGACAACCCTACCCAATTCGGAGAGTCAAATAGTTGGGGACCTAAAACCTTGTCATTTGTTGTGATCTAAACAATTTATCCCCTTTCGTTCACTCATAATTTATCATTTAGTCCTTTTTCATTTTCCAAAGGTCATTCAGTCATCACACAAATCATATAGGCACTCTTAGATCATCTATAGGTTGCATCATTCATCATCGTTCTCTCGATCCAAATCCCCTAAACCATTTTTTAGAGGTTATTATCCAAATTGACCTAAGCATTTGAATCTGATCATTATCCTACACATCAATCATTGTCTTTGGGCCAATCAATCCACTTCTATCTTGAGGTGGATTTGGTGCCATAAGTCATTATCCTTGGCCTAATCAATCCATTTCCATCTTGAGGTGGATTCAATGTCGTGATCCTCTCTGATCAACCAATGTCTTAAGTCACCTAGGGTGATTTTCAAACTGGGTTTAGAATCCCTTACATCATCCATCATCTAATCTTGTCAGTCCTTTTTTCAAATAATCCTGATCTATCATCTAATCCTATCAATAATTTTATCAATCAATCCTTGTCCAATCATCTAATCTCAATCCTATCCAATCATCCAAATCAACCTTTATCTAATCATTTGATCTCATCATCCCATCAATCAATCCTCTATCCAATCCAATCAATCTTCCAACTACCATTTAGGTCATCCTGGCATTGATTCTAGTTTCATCTCAGTCCACCCAATAGTTTTTCATTTTCATGCTCGTTCAGACTAGATCACAAACCAAGAAGCAAATGGCACAACAAGTTCAAAGTTCCCAGCCAAACATCCCTCGAGATCCTAACGGGGAAAACATCTCTCAAGATCCTAACAATGGGGAAAACATCTCTCAGGATCCTAACAATGGTGTGAACATCCCCTCAAGACCCTCATAATGGTGCTTCGTCACAATCTAACACTGACGGTCAAAATACTTCACTACCCAGTGAAAAAAACATGATCAATTAGCCTAAAGTCATCATTGATGAATACCTAAGAAATACCACTAACATCTAGATGACAGATTGCATCCTCGACGAGCATGGGGATAAGATCCTCGCCACTCTACTCATGAAGGGAGTCAAACCACCATCTAGTTTTGACATGTCATAGTACACCAACACCTAGCCCCCTCTAGTGCATCAAGACATACAGAATGTTCCTGAAAATACCTATGTTCCTGAGGGTACACCCATAGATAAATAGTATCATCCTGAGTTTGGAAATGTTGTGATACATCAAGTTTCCAATTATCCTCCCCTTCCATCCACAGCCTCTACAACACCATCTGATCCTTATGATCCCTATGCCTATGTCATGCCACAAAACATCCCATCTGCTCCACCACTCCCACCTCAATATCTTGGTCAACCACCTATCAACATTGAGGGAAATCCCTTTCTCGCATTGACACCACTACTAGGACTGACACCCATAAGCAATCTCCTACAACCCCCTCAAGGTAATACTTTGATGTTCCAACAACCTCATGTTAATCCTCATCAATCCATTGCCTCACAAGCACCACCACGACATACCATTGTCATTTTCGTCCCCATACAATAACATCATCAACAACCCATTCAACATAACGTTTTAATTCCACAATAGAACATGCCACAACAAAATGTTCCAAACCCACAACAACATACTATTGCTCATATACAACCTCCTCATTAGGAAATACAAACTCCATCACACCCTCAACAGCCACCTCATGGTGCCTTTGTAGAAATTCCACAACAGCAGTGCATCCCATCTCACCCTCCTTATCAACAATCACATACGCATATTCCCACACAAGCATAGCATAATCCTCTCATGCAATATCTCTACCATCCATCCAACACATACACTACTTATGCTCATCCAAACATCCATGTGACTGCTCAAAATATGCCACAGACACAACCACCTTCTTACACAAATCCCCTCCAATCGCACACCAAACCATACCAACAACAACCTAGTCTGTAATATCCTCCATACATCACACAACAACCCAATGTCATGTATAATTACCAAACCAATCCGTATTATACTCAGTAGTGGCCTTCATGCCACCAAGGTGCCTCATCCATGCCCTATGTGCAACAACAACCACCTCATCAATAGAGTAATTAATCTACCTCTTATTATCAACAACAGGTGCCTTATCAACAAGGGGCCTCCACATCCTTGTACTACCAAGCTCCACACAATACCCCATCCACTTCATATTATCAATAGTCATCACCTCAACAACAGGAACCCTCTACCTCTTATTACCAAAATTTGTCATCATCCTATCCACCTTACGTTAATCCACAACCTGCTTATGCTAATCAGTATCAACCTACACCTTCATGCGAACCCAATGCTTTCATTCCATCTTCCTCACATCATCAATATCCACCCAATCCATCTAACCCAATTTTGCCTGCCAATAAAGAGCTGGAAGAGCTCAAAACTGCATTGAAATACCTACAAGCAGGTATGTCCAAAAAATCCTTCAAGTTTGAGGAGATTTTCCTATATCCGTTGTATTCTTTGATTTCACTTATCCCCTTTCCAAAACATTTTGAGATACCCAAGTTCGACAAGTATACGGGAACTAAAGATCTGAAGGCCCATCTGCAGGAGTTCTATGCACAATGTCAGGATGTCCAACATAATGAAAATTATCTCCTACTCCCTTTCCCTAGAAGCTTAGGAGGGCTCACCTTAGATTGGTTCATGGGTCTCAAGAAGGGAACAATTTCTTCCTTCACTGATCTTTCTGAATAGTTTGTCAAATAGTTCTCCTTCAATTTTCAGGACATTGACACTCTAGACCTCTTGAAGGAGAAGCAATGTGATGGAGAAACTTTCACTAAATACCTACAAAAGTGGTGAGTTGTAGCGATCCGTATGAAATCCCCTCCCAACGAGAAAGAAATGGTCACCCTTTTGTGGCTAATTCCCATATCAAACTAGCACATGCTCTTAATTAATCTTCATTTTGTCACTACCTTAGCAGAGGTTATTGAAAAGGGCCCCATCATTCAGAGAGCACTTGTTGCTAAAGGACAAATTAAACTGAACAACTTGGATAAGGACAAGTCATTCGGTGATAAATCTTGTTACTAGAATAAGAACAAGAATGCAATCAATGATGGCATCACCGATACTAAACATGTGCAAGTGGCCAATCCTCCCAAAGGCAACAACCATCCATGCCCAATGCCATATCCGTGCCACAGGGGGTACCTCGACCCCCTCAACAATCCAATATATACAGTCAAGGGAATGGTAAACATCAATACACTCAATTAATAGAACCCTTGAGCATCGTCTTCCATAGGTTGTTGCAGGTCAATTACCCAATTACATATCTTGTGACTATAGACATGTAAAATATACTGATTGACATTGTGCATCTGATCCTGACTTACTAACATTGTTTCTTCCTGAATCATCCCTCGGTCTAACCATTTAATCAAATCCCCCTATCAGATTAAATTCATCAATATTCCTCTCTTAATTAAATAAATCATTTTATCTAATCAAGTCAATCTCTTTTGTTAATTAAATCAATCCATCTGATCTAATTATCCCTATTTAATTAAATAATCAATTTATTTGATTAAATCTCTAAAGTCCATCCATTAAATTAAATAAATTAAAACCTTATTTGATTTAATATAACACCATCTCTTTTAATTAAATAAATCAAAATCCTTATTTAATTAATCTCTTGTCATATTCCTCTCTTATTTGATTTAAATAAATCCATAAATTGAGTCAAATAGATCACATCATCTAACCTCTCTCATTAAATTAATTAACCCCTAATTAATTTAATCTCATCTCATGTCCCATCCTCTATATAATGCAAGTTGCACATGAAAATAGATTTAATTCATTTATTAAATCTCTATTTTCCTCACAAGGAATCTTTTGGAATATTCTCTCAATTTGAATTCAAAAATTCCAAGTCAACATGTACATCCAACAAGGCAATAAATTCATCTTGCATGTCCTTTGCCTTGAGCCTAGTGGCATTTATTGCATTTTCCCTTCCCTCTTACATGTCATTTCAACAAATTTGAAATTCAAATTATGCATTTATTGACACAAACCCCAAATCTTGCACATCCTTCATCCATTCATAGCTTGACAAGTGGCATCATATCATTAGATGAATGTTAGTCCCACATTGCTCAAATTTGGACATTCATCCATTTTGGAATTCTATAAATAAAGAGCTCATATCGTCATTTGATCATCCACAATCTAGGCAAAGTTACCATGCTCAAATATCTCTTGAATTTCATCCATTATCATTGAGTCATAGCTAGGTTTTTGCAGATTTTTGGCTTGGAGTTCTCATTCATCACCAACAAAGTGGATCAACAATCTTCAACACATCAATCTTGCATCATAGGAATTGGGAAAGGGCCAATTTTCACATCAAATTGGCACCAATTCCCCCATGGGATCATGAGTTTGCACATCTAATTAGGATTTCATCTTTGTTTTATCATTTTCATTGTGTTCTTTGTTATTTTCTTTCCTAGTTTGAAGTTGTAAATGGATTTCATGGGGAATCCTTGTTTTGGCTTACAATCACTTGTCTAACTTGTTTACTCTTGTTGTTTTGTAGGTACCAAGGTTGGGGTTTGCACATTTGGCACTAGAAAGAGGGCATGATATCATTTTTTTCCATCTTCTCTTAAAATTTCTGTGTTTTCACTCACACAAAAAATTCCAACGCTGGGAGCTCAGCGTCGCTGTTTTCGCACCGCGGGCTCTTCAACATCGCTATATGGCACCGCTTGAAATTAAAACTGTGACGCTGGACTTGTCCCGCCAAAATATTTGAATTTCAAACTCCGCCGTTGGACTTGTTAACTTGCAGGAATTTTCAAAAATTTCAAAAACTGTGACGCTGGAGGGAAACTGTGACACCGGTCAAAAATTGCGACGTAGTTGAGCTCTTTGTCCCGACACAGAGCGACGCTGACTGGTAAGTAGCGCTGTGAGGGCACCGCTCAAAAACCAAACTACGACGTAGTTACGATGCTGGAAGACAGTAAAAAGGGAAAATTTAATTTTAGCACGTGTCTTTTGTTTGATGATCAATTTATATTTTGTTTTCTAGTTTTTAACTTCTGTATTTTCTAGAATCTGATTGGTTTCTCTCACTTGTAGGTTGGAAATCGAAAACAAAGGAAGGAGGAGAATGATGATATTTTTTCCAATCAAAGTGTTTTTAAACACTTTAGTGATTGTTTAAAACTTCTTTATGGAATTATTAACACTTCTTTCTTAGGACACTAATCTTCCTTTGGGTTTAAAAAGAATCTTTTTGTTTATTTCTTGCAAAGGGCTAAAAAGAATCTTAGGATCACAACTTACTAGATTTTGTTTCTTGGATTAATAATTGAACAAGGTATCTTCCACTTGTGTTTTGGTGCTTAAAAAGAACTCACATTTTGCTTTGTGGATTTAAAAAGAACAAGTGTAACTTTATTTTTCGTGAGGGCTTACTTAAACTAAAGCCATTGAAAAAGGACATATGCGCTTCTCTCACACTTTATAGTGTTCTTGAGAATCAAAAGGCCTTTTTCATGACTTTAGGGTGAGACAAAGCAATCACCTCCACACTTCAATTTGGGTTTAAAATTGAACAACATCTTGTGCGAGTGTGAGTGGGGACATTCTTGTGTATATTCTCTCTCCTTGTTGCCAACAAGGATTGATCGAGTTACAAATATTGTTCTTCATTCACTTGTGTTTATCCTAGAGGGCACACCTTGGGGAAAAAGTACTCACCCAAGGGAATGACTCAACTGGTAACACTCTAAAGCCAAGATTATTTCCAACCAGAATATAAATGTGGATATTGGAAGAAACGCCAATATCACGCGATTGATTCCGACAAGATGGATCTGAAAGGGGACTCTTTCCGTATAGGTCATTCTCCACGAACAAAAAGTCCTTATTAAAACCCATGTGCTAGAATTTTCCAAAATCCTTTAATCTATTTGTTGGTGCAAGAATGATCATTCTCAAGCCACCCCACACTTTTACGATCTTCTAGTAGAAATGGAAAACATGCCATGGGAGTTTCATGGGTGTTGATGCTTGGCTGCCCTGTATAAGTGAGTCTCATGGAGGGGAGCCGGTGGGGTCAAGCATCTAACCATTCGCTAAAGATAACCATAGCTGGACTTTTCCAAGTGGGAATCCAACAAATATTGTCTTACACATCCATAGGATTGTACTTATTCTTGGGTTACAAAATGCATTGCTTGATCGAAAATACCATGGAAACAAACACTTGAACCTCATCCAAAATTCAAACTCTTTTGAAGACAAATACAATTGACTCAATCCATATGTTATTGCTTTCCCTTGGGATTCACATCCTTAGAGGTTTCTAAGCATTGGATTATATCTTGATTTGTCTCCTTAAGTAAACAACAGGAAAACCCTTGCCTTAAGTTAATTGAATTTCCACGTAACATATCTTGTGGGGTTTGAAGAAATTAGGACATTGGACATCTTAGTTTGAAAACCTAATTGAAGAAAGTGTTTTTGGTAAAATAAAGACATTAAGCAAAGCTAAGAAAAATGAACTTTCATATGTGTTGAAGACTCACAATCCCAAAGAAAAAATCATTGGTTGGAAATCGGAAAAATGAATGTTCAAATGAAATCATTTCTTGGTCACAAAGGTCTTTAGGAAGCATTTGCATACTCTTCAATACCTAGGTCTAGGCAAACAAAGTGTCTTTTTTAGGTTCATCTTAGGATCAAAGAGAATCAAAATCTTTTTCATCCATCCTCCAAAACATCAAAACAACACCATCTCACCATCACCTTTTGGAAAATCTTGAAATCATCCTTAATACTAGGCTTTGTGGAAAAATCAAAATCATTGAGACTAAATCCTTGAAAAAATTATCAAAAAGCACCTTTGGCTAGGCATGTGTAGATGCATCCATTTGCATATACTTAGTCAAAGTTATCAAAATCATCTTGTCTAGCTTAGTATACGTAGATGAATCCTTCTTCATATACTTAGTGAAATGATCACCTTGTTTGAATAGGTGTGGGTAGATGCATCCTTCTCCCTGCACATATTCAAATCATCATCCTTTGAACAAAGCTATCCCTTAGATCATCATCCAACATCTTAAGGTCTTTTTGTTCAAAATCCAAATCAAAATCAAGGAAAAAATCCCAAAACAAATCAAAATCAAAATCCACAAGTTCTAAAAGCCTAGTATCTCATTCAAGATTTATCAAAAGCCAAAAACATCTGTATCATCCATCCCTAAC
Source organism: Sequoia sempervirens (assembly GCA_007258455.2). Taxonomy (NCBI): domain Eukaryota; kingdom Viridiplantae; phylum Streptophyta; class Pinopsida; order Cupressales; family Cupressaceae; genus Sequoia; species Sequoia sempervirens. The sequence continues at coordinate 750,680,783 of VDFB02281492.1, forward strand.
ATCATCACCTTTGATCCTCAAGGCATCCTAAAACTTTCTACTTTGGGGCATAAAATAACGATCGATCCAAAGAATCAAGAGATTCATCTCCCATATTCTCGAAGATTGATCCTTGCTTTATGGTTCTAACTAGATCTCAATACAAGAAGAGTATGGAAGCCAACAAAGAAACACCTGTTTCAAGCAATCTTAGCCAAAAAAACTCAGAAATGAATCCTGCCAAATCAAGTAATCCATTGACTCTCTCATCATTGCAAATCCGCAAGAAGAAAACTAAGAAGAGGACCTTACCTTTGGAATGTCTCACGAGGAAATGACTGAAATGCTCCAAAATCCAGACAACCATAGAATCATCAACATCATGATGAGACTTAACCCTTCGTTATACATGCTTGAGCTAGCAAAACAAGGGGCCAAGTTACCTTTGGATTTTGATGTGAGTACTATAGTGGAGACATCTTTTCCTCCAATCTCATCCACCATCCCAATTTCATCTACACCCCCATCCCAAAACATCACACAAAACATTATGTAAATCAAAACATCGTTTGCTCCAACCCAACCCAATGTTAATAAGGGAAGTGCATTTCTCAATGCAATTCAAAAACAACCCCTTGTTAATAATCAAAATTTGGATGCAAACGCCACCTTGGAACAAAGCATACCCCAAAACCCATTACACAAAAATGTTCCTCTCACATTCCATCATGATCCATCATCATCATTTTTTCACGCAACACCTCAAACACCTCTTCTCACAAATTCACAAGAAGAGGGAGATATGTTCGGACTAGGGGGCATATTTGACACCATGACATTTTCACAACTCAGACCCCTTACATTTACACCTCTCCCACCATTTCCATTATCATCCACACCACTCCTTGGTTTAGGACTTCCTCCCCTACCAAGTATCAATCAAACCTATATCCCAACCATCAATCAAAGCATTACACCAAATGCTCAAAATTTGTCGTTAATATTGCAACAACAAATGACGAATACACAAGCATTGGCAACATCATCAAACACCCTTCTAACATCGCAAAGCATAGGACCAACCACCACACCAATACCACCATCCACCACTCAAAATATCAACACGACATTATCACTCACCACAAACACCATTCCAAATCCACCACCACCCCATCACCACCAACTTCCACCACATCAAGCCAATACGACATGACATTGCAAGCTTCTTTCCAAAGAGGATACCAACAAGTTCAGAAACAAAAAGCCGAACAACTAGCTGCTCAAGCTGCACAGTCCACCTAAGCAGCCCAAGCTGCCTTACAAGTGCAACAAGCCCAAGTGTTATTGCAACAACAACAAGAAGAAGCTGCCCAAGCCACATAGGCATCACAAGCATTGCAAGCACAAAGGGCTGCTCAAGCACAACTTTTATTACAACAAAAAGAAACACAAGCACAAGCAGCACAAGCACAAGCTCAATATCAAGCACAAAAAGCCCAATATCAAGCACAACTCAATGCATAAAGACAAGCAGTGCAATTGCAGGCATATCAGCAAGCATTAAAGCAATACCAAGAGTAGCAAGAAGTAGTAGAATTGGCAGCCCAACAACAAGCATTGTTGGAACAAAAACAAGCACAAAAAAAAGTGCAACAACAAGCACAAATCTTAGCACAACAATAGTAAGATCAACAACAAGCATTGTTCATACAAAAGCAGGTGGAAGCCTACCTCGCTCGCCAGAACATACAGATACCATCGAATAACGCACCGACCAACCCACCCATCCAACCCATGATTGAAACACCCCAAAACACTTTCATCCCACCCCCTGAACCACAAAATGATGTGACGACACAATTGAAGTTGCTCTCGCAACAAGTGCTCGACTTTCAATCAGGGCAAACAACCAAAATGCCAAGCAACTTGTGTCCCTATCCATTTGATAGGAGCTCGATAATGAAACCATTCCCCAAGGGATTTGAAATCCCCAAATTTGACAAATATCGAGGGATGGGAAACCCTGAAGATCACATCATGGAATTCTAGGTTCATTGCATGGAGGTCGCATATGACGATACTTATCTGATGTGACTATTTCCTCGGAGCTTGGTAGGCCACGCTATAGAATGGTTCTCTCACTTACCTTTAGGCATTAGAACATTCCAAGAAATTAGGGACGCATTCATTAAAAATTACGCATGCAACATTGCAATGGATGTTAGTCTCGAAGAACTCTCAGCTCTAAAACAAGGAAAGGGTGAATCATTCGCCTCATTTCTACAATGATAGTGATCCAAGGCCAATCGAAGCAAGTGGACCATGCCAGAATAACAACAAGTTTGCACCATCATAGCCAACCTCGAAGGTCGCTTGGAATTTCATCTCATCACCACATATGATCAATTGATCTCCAAAGCGCTTAGCATCGAAAGAGCCCTTATGACTCAACCCGCGGAATCAACATCATACCACAAACAACAAAACAACTGCCCATCATCCAATTACAATGATAAACCTCGTACATGGGAAAGGAACAAAAACGTTACTAATGATGGTGTTGTTGATGCCAAGGTGGTCATTAGTGGTCCTCGCCAAAATACACCCGCACTGCAAATCCAAATTCAACACCAAAACCACCATCACACAACACACCAACCCAACAATAATCCAACCATAAATAATCTCAATGACCAAAGAGGACCACCCCAATGCAAAATTTATCCCAAACAAAAATACACCATTTTGGGGGAGCCACTTGAGGACATAATGAAAAAGTTGATCGATGAAAAACTCATCAAACCTCCTACATTCGAGAATTACCAAGAACCCGATGTCAAACCTCCTTGGTATAATGAGAATCAACTTTGAAAATTCCATAAAATCAAAGGCCACACCACAAATAGTTGCATGAGACTCAAAAACATCATCCAAGATCTCATCAATAAGAAAATCATAAATGTGGAACAACCTACGGGAAATAAGGATCTTAAAATCTACACGAATCCAATGCCGAATCATGGCAACAAAGGGAATAAAAATGATAAAGGGAAGGGTAATGTAAATCATGTGTATGAAATAGTCATTTCCTCCCTAAATTATGACTGCATGGTCATCACCATCAAGGGCGCCCATGCCGAAGATTGTGGAGTCACCACAAGAGGCGACAAAGTCACCATCGCAAGATCATCCCAACCAAATAGAGTCCCTTCATCTAGATCCATTCCTAATGGCTACAATATCTTCTATCAACTCAAGAGAACACTAGCACACATCTCCATCATGGAGTTGTTAAAAATCTCATCAGCTCATAAAAAGATCCTTGAGAAAGCATTAGCCTCATCCACTGTCTCCACAAATCTTGATGCGGAGCAATTCCAAGCTATGGTCGAAAATATCATAACGCCTAATCTCCTTACATTTTCTGACCAAGATTTCCCTGCCCAACCATCTCACAACTGTGCACTTCACTTGGAAGCCATTGTACACAAGAGCAAAATCAAAAGGGTCTTGGTGGATGGAGGTGCGGGCTTGAACATATGTTCCCTAAGCCTCATCAAGCAATTGAAAATATTAGAAGATTCCATTGACAAAGGAAAGGGAATCACGATAAGAGCATATGACGACCAAGAAAGAGTGTCTTAAGGCATGATTAAACTCCCAATTCAAGTAGGGCTGACTCTCATGGAAACCACTTGTCAGGTCTTGGACCTCGACTTGCTGTATAATATCCTCCTGGGACACCCATGGATCGATGCGATGAAAGCCGTAGCATCAACCTTCCACCAATGTGTGAAATTTACACATAATGGACAAGAGGTTAGTGTCCATGGAGATCCTGAACCTTTCTCATATTGCAAAAATCTTGAAGCAAAGTATTACAAAATCCCCCAAGTGCCAAAAACTGATGAGGGCCCATCCACACCATACATCGACCCCGCCACTCTCGCGTCCACTTCTGTGATAGAGACACCTGCCACTCCCACCATCTCCACCATCTCTGACATCAAGCTCATCATCCAGGAGGATGGTTGTGGAAGCTACAAACTCCCTAACAATGCTTTTGTAATAGGAGAGTTTCCACAATCTCCTCGATCACGGGGACGTCCACAAGAGAAACAAGCTTCCACATCACAAACGTTTCCTGAAGACTATCCCAAATTCACAAGATGGGGAGACCTTGGCCAGGAGGTTATTGAAGCAGATCCATCTCACATGTTATATCAAGATGAAATACCAGTAGATAATTTACCAATGGATGAGACAAGCAAGGGCCTACAAATGATGCTCGCAATGGGCTACAACATAAATCAAAGACTGGGACAAAATGACAATGGGATCATAATACCTATCATGCCAGAGACATGACCCATAACAAATCTTGGCCTTGGATGCACCCCTCCAAGTATAACCATACGTGGCCAAAGTCCTTCGGTTATAACGGTTAATATTTCTCCTTAGCCAATACTAGCAGAAGTACGCTCACCAATATCTATAGGTGGAGACATACATAACTTTATAACTGAGGCCTATATTAGTAGCGATGACGAGGATACCATGACCAATCTACTTAGGTTATTTGAGGACACCACCCTGTGTATGATTAGCACTCTCTCCTTTGAAACAGACCATCAAAATCATGAGATCCATTTAGTGTACCCCCAACTGATCGACTATGACCAGCGAGGACCACCGATTCTCGATACATTCAAAAATGATGAGGTGCTCTCAGAATTCATGGGATTGTGGAACAACATTCCAGATGGGGATCACAAGGAAGGGTTTATAATAGAGTTGGACACACATGCCTATTATGGGGAAATGGTTGAATCCTTCATTTGCAAAAGTGAGAAACTAAGAATCATATCCAAGTCCTTGAGTGAAAACAACATTATGGCACTCTCCGACAAGAAAATAGTAAGAAGAAAGGTAGTATCCAATGGTGAAAACCTCTTTGAGGCACCCGAGGATGAAGGATTCAATCTTCCCTTAAGAGCTATTCATCAGGAAAAGTCAGCAGTCTTGGCCAAAAAGTGCAATCCTGTCAACCTAGGAATAGAGGAGACCCCGCATATCACATTCTATATGGAATCACTATTATCAAAAGAGCAAGAACTCCTAGTAGCATTCCTAAGGCAAAGGCAAATAAACTTCTCATGGAGTTATGCTGACATGCCAGGACTTGATCCAGAGACTGTAGTTCATCACTTAGCAGTGTATCCAGAAGCAAAGCTAGTCAAACAAAAGCTTCAAAAAATGCATCCTCAAATTGCCTTATTGGTCAAAATGGATCTCAAAAAGTTGTTAGATGCGGGATTTATTTGACCAATCGATTATCTAGAATGGGTGTCAAATTTGGTACCTATTTCAAAACCTGACGGAGCCATCAGAATCTATACATACTTCAGAGATTTGAACAAAGCATGTCCAAAGTATGATTTCCCACTTCCCAACATCGACATGATAGTGGACATGACAACAGGACATGAGATGCTATCACTAATGGATGGATTTTTAGGATACAACCAGATCATGATAGCAAAAGAAGGTCAACACAAGACAACTTTCACTTGTCTATGGGGGACCTACTGCTAGAACATGATGCCATTCAGCCTAAAGAACACATGAGCAACCTATCAAAGGGCCATGACATTGATATTCCACGACATGATTCATAAAAAATTCGAAGACTATGTTGACGACATTCTAGCTAAGTCAAGAAAAAGATAAGATCATATAGCAACCCTAAGTGCTATCTTTGATAGGCTGGAGGAATACAAAGTCAGACTAAATCCCAAGAAGTGCATCTTCGGTGTACATTCAAGTAAATTGTTAGGATACATAGTCTCCATGAGGGGTATCAAGGTGGATCTAGTGAAGGTGAAAGCAATCCTCGAGATGGAGGCACCAAAAACATTAAGGAAACTAAGAGGTCTCCAAGGTAGACTTCAATCCATCCGATGATTCATAGCACAACTCGTAGACAAGCATAACCCATATTCTCACCTACTCCACAAGGGGGTAGCATACAAATGGGATACAAAGTGCGAAGAGGCATTTAATAAAATCAAGGAATGCCTATTAACACCACCAGTCTTAATGCCACCCATCCCAAGAAATCCATTGATCTTATATGTATCAGCAATAGCAGCAGCCCTTGGAGCTCTCCTAGCTCAGCATGATGAAAACAGAATGGAGAGGGATATCTACTATATTAGCAGAACAATGGTTGGTCATGAGCTAAACTACTCATTCATCGAGAAAGCATGCCTCGCAGTAGTGTTTGCATCACAAAAATTCAGACATTACATGTTTGCACACAAGATAAAGCTCATCGCCAAAATTGACCCCCTCAAGTATCTCTTATCAAAGGCAATGCTCACAGGAAGAATGGAAAAATGGGTAATGATATTATTAGAATATGACATCGAGTGTGTGGAGAGAAAAGTCATTAAGGGACAAGTTATTGCAGATCAACTAGCAGAAGCACCTATTTATTCTGAGAATCCTCTTGTCTCAGATTTTCCAGATGAATCTATTTTTAACCTCAACGTAGCTAACCACTGGAAACTATACTTCGATGGCTCATACACGCAGCATAGATCAGGAGCTGGTGTCTTCTTCATTACCCCACAGGGGGATTGCATACCAAAGTCATACAAACTAGCATTTCCTTGCACCAACAACATTGCGGAATACAAGGCTTTGACTATAGGTCACAGGATAGTAGTGCAATGGAACATCATAGCTCTCAAAGTCTATGGAGACTCTTAGTTGATCATAAATCAAGTCAATAATGAATATCAAACCAAGGATGATAAGCTCACTCCATACAAGAAATTGGTGGAGACTCTCAAAGAATCTTTCATTGAAATAACATTTGAGCAGATTCCTAGAACCAACAACAGAGCAGCAGACACCATGGCAACAATTGGGTCCCTACTGGACATCCCCAACAACATTCCAAAATATCAATTCTTGTTGAGCAGCTTCTTGTTCCCATATTCAAAGTACCAGAATCAGAATTGATGTGTGAAATTGTTGGTCCTGGTGATCCTTGGTATCATGACATCTACACATACCTATGAATAGGAGTCATACCTACTGACCTACCATCGAACCTAAAACAAACCTTTGTTAAAAAGGCATCTAGATTTATCATCCTAGGTGATACCTTATACTGTAAAAGCATAGAAGGTACCTTGCTACTCTACCTAAATTTTGAGGAGGCATTAATCGCTCTAACTGAGGTACACAATGGTATCTATGGTTCACACTTGAGTGGAATGACCATAGCCAAGAAATTGCTGAGGATGGGGTATTATTGGCCCACAATGGAAAGAGAAGCACATGATCATTCTAGAAAGTGTCTACAATATCAATAATATGGGGACCTCATCCATGCTCTAGCTCAAGAGCTTCATCCTATTATCACATCATGGCCCTTTTTGCAGTGGGGACTCGATCTTATTGGGAAAATCACACCCACCTCATCTAACAGCCACAAATTCATCATAACTGTAATTGATTACTTCACAAAGTGGGTGGACGCCATACCCATGATGTATATAACTAGGAAGCAGATCTCAAAATTCATCCTGAACTATCTCATCTATCGTTATAGTATCCCACAAGCCATTATCTCAGATAATGGGACACCATTCAAGAATCAGGAGGTTCGTGACTTGTGCAAGAAATTCAAAATCCAACATCGCTTCTCCACCCCGTACTATCCCCAAGGCAATGGCCAAGAAGAAGCTACAAACAAAACCATCCTCAAAATCCTCAAGAAAACAGTCAATGACGCAGGTCGTGACTGACATCTGCAGCTTAATCCCACGCTCTGGGCCTATCAAACCAGCATCCGCACACCCACTGGCACCACCCCCTTCTCCTTGGTCTACAAATCAGAAGTTGTACTCCCCATTGAGATTGAATTCCCATCCCTCAGGATATCATTGCAAAACTTCATCACAGATGAAGAGTACTTGGTATCAAGACTAAATGAGTTAGAGTTACTGGATGAGAGATGAATAGATGCTTTAAATTATTTGCAAGTCTATCATAATAGACTTAAATAGAGCTACAATAAGAAAATTAGAAGCAGGACTTTCCAAGTTGGAGAATTGGTTTTAAAAGAAAATCAGAAGAATGTCCCAAACCTAAGCAGTAAAGGAAATTTTGAACCTAATTGGCTGGGACCATTCATCATAACAACAAGTTACAAATCAGGGGCATATCAGCTATCAACACCCGAAGGGGAACCTCTGTAGGAGCCAATGAATAGCTCCCATCTGAAAAAGTTTTATGCCTAAATCTTTCAAGGTATAAAACCAAAAATCCAAAAAAATAGAAAATGTCTTGAAAAAATGGTTACTTCAGTGAAAACCTAGCAAGCAGGTGTCTTGGTGACAACAAAAAAAGCAAAAAATAAAAAAAAATCCAAAAAAGGATCAAAAAAATCATCCTCTAGTGAAAACCACTTCAGTGGCACTTTCGGCAAGTACCTTGGTGACAACCTGGCAAATAGGAACCTTGTGTAAATAAGCACTTTCCATCCACCAGGATCTATATGGCTTGTTCTACATCATCCATCGCATTCAAGTCTCCATTCATCACTCATCCACTCGCATCCGCACCATAGCTTGGTCCTATTTTTGTATCATGATCCCTCTTGGTACTACTTGACCCATCCTCAAGGTCAGTTTGTCCTGCCTTTATCAGAGTAGTTTATTGCATCACACTGGGGGCATATTCTTATTGGATCAGATTCGTGTATGATCTTAACATCCTCAAATCAGAAAATCCAAAAACATCAGAATATCAGAAAATCCAAAAACATTAAAAAAGCACAAAATCCAAAAACAGGTCAAAAAATCATCAAAAGTCAAAAAGAAGTTTGTCTTGTCAAACTACGTCATCTCTGAGCTTGAACATAGGAAAGGTTGATCTTTGATCATCTCCCAAGACATTTAGGCCAGTCCTATAGGAGTCTGTCATAATAAACTGACATCTCATCATGTATATCATCATTTGTAAATCGATCAAGTCGTTAGTCGAACTATGTGGTCTCTATGTGTATAACGTAGGCAAGGCTAATCTGTTGATCAGCTCCCGAGACCCCTAGGATAGGTCTTTAGGTTAGTCTCTTGGTCAAAATCTCAGAAAATCCCAAAAACATTTAGAAAATAAAAAATCAAAACATTTCCAAAAATATCATAAAATCCTAAAACATTTGGAAAATTAAAAATCGAAACATTCACAAAATCTCGAAAAATACCAAAAATAGCCTCAAAATATTGCAAAACATCAAAAACATCAAAATATTTGAAAAAACCCATCCACCTCATCTCGCTTACACCCGCAATAAACATCACTCATAATAAACTGATTGTCATCATCAACCTTTGGTGAAACAGTTAGAAGCAAGTCTAGCAGATTAAAACCAGAACTCCAAACGTCAAGTCTTAAGTCTAAGTCGGTGCGTAAGCAAGTTGGTTATCTCTTTGTATTGGTAACTCATCATCTAAATTGGTCCCATATCAATCATCCCTTAGAACACTTTGGATAAACGAAATGACGTGCCACCATCCACTAACATGTCCTAGGATGTATCCTTCCTACAATGGGCATTATCTTTTGGCAATAAGTTTCAGTTATCATCCTTAGAAAACACATCCTCCTTCCATTAGCGGTATTGAAGAGCATCATTTTGTTTGTTTACTCGGTCTTTATCTTCTGACTTATCTTAGTTGTGCTCATTCCAAGGACATCTCGACGATATCCCAAAATAGAGGATTTAGAGAAATAGGAATGGGGCAACGATCATTATCTTTTGTCTGCTATGCTTGTTGGACGTTCTTGTAATATAACCTTGGCGAATACTTGCTTTGTTAGGTATGTATGGAAGAGGTCTAGGGCAACTTGTTGACTATTGTATGGATATGTTTACCTTTCTCTGTTTTGGTCTGAGGTGTCTGAAACTTCTGAAGTGCGTCCCAACAAGGTTTCCATATGTCAGGTGTGAACAAGAATGCTTCTATCTACTTGTCAAGTCAAATTTCATCTCACTGGGTACCACGTCATCCTAGTTTTCTATACCTTGATGCATCCTACCATGTGTGATATCAAACATAAGAAAATTTGGCCCTTCAAAAATCCCAATTCCTCGGCAAGTAATCATCATCATCATCATCATTTGCATTTGCATCATCTTGTGTCTTGTTGAAATGACTTCTTCTTTTCTTACTAACCACACTGATAAGGTACTATGATAGTTGATCATTATCACCATTATCGTCACCGATCCTGCATCCACAAATCATTAGCATATCATATAGGAAATATACACATTGCATAAACATATCATATAGGAAACATATGCATTGCATTTTTATCATCATATAAACAGGTTATCATAAACATTCTTCATAGATAGGTGCATCCATGTCATTGCATTTCACCCATTACATTGCATCTCATGGCATTATATCAATAATTGCATAAACATTCATTTGCATTTCATAAATCATCGCATAACATCTATAGAAGCATTTCATAATCATTTTTCACATAATTAATAGGTATATAAGCATTTAATTCATTAGGCATACATACTTGCATAACATCATGACATCATCTCACCACTTTACATTCACATTACATTACACATCAACATATCACTTTGCATTAGCATATCATTGCATCACATACATCATCATTTATTACATTTAGGATAATAACATTTGTTATTCTAAACATCTCATAAAACCATCTCATTATGCATTAACACCGTTTCATTTGTAGCATATTACGACCATCGCATTTTCATATTTCATTAGCCATATCATCTCATAAATAACATCATAAAACATTCATTGCATAAATCATTCCACATAGGCATAGACGTATAAAAACCATTACAAACAATTCATATATGCATCCAGTCATTAACATTACATAAGCATAATTTACATATCATTTCACATATGCACAAATCATATCATTTCACATATCGGACCATTGCATTTGCATTATCATAAATAGATCATCACATTTGCATATCATAGATTAACATAATATAGATCTGTTAGTCACAATCATAACACATGCATCATCAGAAATAAATGCATCCATAAGGACATCACTGCAAAGCATATAGAAATAAACCATCCATGAATAAAGGAGAACATGGTACATCACATCAAAATCGGCTCATATATATCATCAATAATGTCACTGTCATAGTACATGGAATAAATTGGATCACTGTACATATATGTCAATCAGTACAAAAGGCCCATCAGGCTATCAAAAATGAGCCCATAAGGCACAAAAAGTATGTATCATCTCGATCAAGCTTGATCCTTGTGAATGCTGCCCTCGCCCCTGTCACCGTGACCCTTTGGTGGTCTGTGACTGGCTCGCTCTGAATACTCTAGGACCCACTCTGCTCTAGGTATGGTCTCATGATAAGCCCATCGGTAATACTCTGCCTCTTGGATAGCATCCCTGTAGGATCAAACTGGCACTATACCCTGGGAGGATGAGGTTGTAATACTCTCTATCTACTGTCTGCGGCCTAGCTCTATGGCTGCCTGTAGCTCTACAGCCTATCTCTGCTACATGGCTTGATCTCTCTGCCCTGAGCTACTCTCTCTCATCCCTCGCCTGATTTCTCTCCACTATCACCACCTGGACCTGGGCCTATAACTATGCAATCAGCGCATCTTGAGCATCTTCCTATCCCTGTGGCTAAACATGTGGCTGTGCTCGAGGCCGATCCCCATCTCGTGGTGGCTCTTGCTGCTGATCCTGCATGTGAACATCTCCGTGACCTAGCGGGACTAGGGGTACAACTGGTGGATCCTTTCAAATCTCAAGCCTCAATCCTCGCCCTCGTCCTCTCCCTCTACCTCTAACTCTGCGCACATCTAGATCCTCACTTGGAATGGTCAACCGAGGTGGATGTCAGATCAGTCCCTGTAGGCCTGAGTGGTGCCCAAATCTGCTAAACCCTGATCGTAAGCCCACGGTCAGGCTACCAAGTGCCTGAAGCTGTCGACTACCTCTGAGGCAAGAATACAATGTCCCCATGACACCTGTGTCATGCTGTGAGAAAAGACGACTACATAGCCAACATCAGGCTGATCTTGCAACTCTCCAAATTGACATTGCATGTGCCTGGGTAGGTACCTCTCGATCATCGTATGTTCCCACCCATGCATGTACCAGTACTGGCTATAGTAAAATAGCTGGTCGGCATCGTCGGCCCATCCAGGCCGACCAAGTTATGGATGCCAAGTAAAAACTAGCATCTCATCTAGGACCTGCCTCTAGTAGGGGATCTCGTGCTCACCGGTGTGTGTAAAGGACACACCGCCTCTGTATCATGCCACGAGGGCATCGTCTGCCCCCATCAGAACTGGAATGACATGTGGACATAGCACAGAAATGTGCTCCCATGCCCAAACATGAAGTAAAGTCACCCCAGCCCCCAGCGCTCTATCGTCCATGTAAACGTAGTCATGAAGGTCCCTGTAAAGCAAATCCAGAAGCACATTCCCCCATGCGAAGTGAACCGGCCTGTCTCAAACAATCCGCTCCTAGCAATACCCCCAGTCGAGACTGAAATATCACCCTCATCGGTCTGGGGCAACAAGACTCGAAATGATGGCTGCAACTACCTAGCGATAGGGAGGTGCTATGACCTTGTATCACTCTAGCTCAATCTGTCCCTCACAGTAGATGATGTCCCATGTGGCAAGGACTCTGACGCAGGCCTCACGTCCTTCGTCCATATCAAAGATCGCTCGTTAGCCATGAATTGGTAATCGTAGAATGCGCCAAACGTCCTCCAGAGTGACGGTAGCCTCTCTAGTAGGAAGATGAAATGACGACGTCTCATTGTGCCACCTCTCTGCTAGCGCTGACAACATCCCTAGGTGGGTGCACATGGGCGCCGCGTATACAATGTGCCACAATCCCGCAACTCCCAGTCGATCCTAGTCCCTGTCACTCAGGTCTCGTAAGACGCTAGCCAAATCTCGTGATCGCTGCTCCCGAGAGTAGAGCTCCCTCACCGCATCCTACATTAAGGAAGGTCAGCTTGTCAAATTTTTTGAAAAATTCTTGGTCAAATGCTCCAAAAATGTCCCCAACGGCACAGTTTGTGATGGTGCCATAGTTTGATTTTACTCAAACTCCAACACTAAAGCCCAAAAAGAGCTATATGGCACTGCCACGATGCACTTTCCCTTCCAGTGTCGCAATTTTTGTGAAATGGGCCACGCCGCAGCGCACTTTACCAAATCATCCCACCGAGCCCGAGCCCAATGTCAGAGTTTTTAAACTCTGAACTACACTGCTGCGGCGCAAAACAATACCGCGCGGCGCAGTTTGAATGTTGAGCGGCACTATATAGCGCCGTTGGAGGTGAGCCGCTCCTTTAAAGCATTAATTAAGCCATTAAATGAAAAAATGAAGCTTGGGTAAGGGTCACATACCGGTGCCCTGATGCCAGGTGATCGCTGGTATGTCCGAACTCAATCAGTGATGTGCAGGGGAAGTTGTCGTTGTGCCATATCGCTAGAGATTCAGAGCTCAAATCTCAAGGTTGCTAGTGGAGGTGTGTGAAAATGACTTGAAAGTGACCCCTTGGGCCCCTTTTAAGCCTAAAAGTTAGGGTTTTTTAACCCTAAATAGCTATCATGTTAGGGTTTTGGACCCCTGAACCTGCTTTTGTTTGATTGAGGCTTGTTTTTCATTCTTTTATTATGTTTAGACACTTTTTTAGCCTCCTAGAGCCCTTTCAGACCTATTGGGTACTTTGTCACTTTTTTCGCAAGATCGCCCAAAAAATTAAAATTTTCGTCTGATCTCTAGAGGGGGTATTATAATGGCATGTTTTCTCTCACCATGCAATAGTGGGGCAAGTTTTTAAATATCAAATTTTTTTGGCTTTGATCGAGATCGTTTATTCTTTGAACCAACGCAACGAGTGCATTGCTTCAAAGAGGGAAAAAATGTAGACACGTAAAATATATTGATTGACATTGTGCATCTGATCCTAACTTACTAACATCGTTTCTTCCTGAATCATCCCTCGGTCTAGCCATTTAATCAAATCCCCCTATCTGATTAAATTCATCAATATTCTTCTCTTAATTAAATAAATCATTTTATCTAATCAAGTCAATCTCTTTTGTTAATTAAATCAATCCATCTGATCTAATTATCCCTATTTAATTAAATAATCAATTTATTTGATTAAATATCTAAAGTCTATCCATTAAATTAAATAAATTAAAACCTTATTTGATTTAATCTAACGCCATCACTTTTAATTAAATAAATCAAAATCCTTATTTAATTAATCTCTTGTCATATTCCTCTCTTATTTGATTTAAATAAATCCATAAATTTGAGTCAAATAGATCACATCATCTAACCTCTCTCATTAAATTAATTAACCCCTGATTAATTTAATCTCATCTCATGTCCCATCCTCTAGATAATGCAAGTTGCACATGAAAATAGATTTAATTCATTTATTAAATCTCTATTTTCCTCACAAGGCATCTTTTGGAATATTCTCTCAATTTGAATTCAAAAATTCCAAGTCAACATGTACATCCAACAAGGCAATAAATTCATCTTACATGTTCTTTGCCTTGAGCCAAGTGGCATTTATTGCATTTTCCCTTCCCTCTTACATGTCATTTCAACACATTTGAAATTCAAAATTATGAATTTATTGGCACAAACCCCAAATCTTGCACATCCTTCATCCATTCATAGCTTGACAAGTGGCATGATATCATTGGATGAATGTTAGTCCCACATTGCTCAAATTTGAAAATTCGTCCATTTTGGAATTCTATAAATAAAGAGCTCATATCCTCATTTGATCATCCACAATCTAGGCAAAGTTACCATGCTCAAATATCTCTTGAATTTCATCCATTATCATTGAGTCATAGCTAGGTTTTTGCAGATTTTTGGCTTGGAGTTCTCATTCATCACCAACAAAGTGGATCAACAATCTTCAACACATCAATCTTGCATCATAGGAATTGGGAAAGGACTAATTTTCACATCAAATTTGCACCAATTCCCCCATGGGATCATGAGTTTGCACATCTAATTAGGATTTCATCTTTGTTTTATCATTTTCATTGTGTTCTTTGTTATTTTCTTTCCTAGTTTGAAGTTGTAAATGGATTTCATGGGGAATCCTTGTTTTGGCTTGAAATCACTTGTCTATCTTGTTTACTCTTGTTGTTTGCAGGTACCAAGGTTGGGGTTTGCATAGTGACCAAGCCACTCGTTGAATCCAAGCCTAAACCAGCTTGGTTTAAAGAGAATGAATATTGTGAGTTTCATAAGATTAAAGAGCATACTTTAGATAAGTGTCAGAGTCTGAAAAATATACATCCAGGATCTCATCGATTGGGGTGACATACATATGGATTCCAACACGACACCTTCATCCAATGCTAAGTTATAGATATATCAAAAAAATTTCCCAAAGCATAACCAAGGTCCTAGCACATCCAGCATACATCCTAGACCTAGTAACAATAACAACCAAGATAACAACACTAATAATATCACTTACAAGAATGTCTCACTTAACTATGAGACTCTCATCACACATATTAGGCAAGAAGAACCATGTGTGTCTATGATACATGTCAAAGGCAAAGATCCTCAATGTGTTGTTACCACCCGCTACACTTGAATTACTGTCCTTGGAGCCTTCGCGCCATCCCCATCACCTCTTCTGAGCTCTCAGTATAACATCCGTGACCATCTAGGAAAGACCGCGACACAAATATCTATCCTATATTTTCTAAAGTCTTCTCCTGTATATCAGGAAATCTTGATGAAAGCTTTACAAGATGCCCATGTCCCCAATGACATCGACCCCACACAGTTCCAAGCTATGGTAGGACACTTGTCATCAACCTACCAATTAGGTTTCAGCCAAAGTGACATGCCTACCATCAATTCCAATCATAATCAAACCCTCCATATAGAGGTTCTTGTTGCTCAACATAAAGTAAAGAGGGTCTTGATAGATAATGGATTTTCTCTCAATCGTTGTACATTAAAGTTCATAAAGCAGGTAGGATATACCCTTGCTGATCTAAGCAAATAGATCATCACTATAAAGGCATATGATAATGTAGAAAGAGATTCTGAAGGGGTTATTGATCTTCCAATTCAAGTTGGCCCAGTTATACAATACACCACTTGTCATGTCCTTAATTTGGACCTCTCCTATAACCTTCTTCTCAGCTGACCATGGATCCACGCCATGCAAGCCATCATGTCTACCTATCATCAATGCTTGAAGTTCCCATTTAATGGAATGGAAGTTACGATACAAGTTGATCTCCAGCCATTTGAATATTGTTGTTCACTCGAAGCTTCTTTCCCTCATTCCCATTATTGTCCAGGAGTGCAAATGGGATCACTGCTAGCATCCTCATCCAATCCATCATCTAATCCATCACCTACCACCTCATCTACTCCATCTTCTACATCTAATTCCACTATCACCAAGGTCCAGATCATTGACAAGGGATGTGGTGAGTATGAGATGCATACTACTTTGAACGTGGAAACCATGCCACCCTCACCACACACATATGGTAAACCCTTTGAGTCTGCATCGAAGGAAGAACAAAAGGTAGTTACCTTGAGCTCCAAAAGTGTGGGAACTAGCACTTATGTATCTCTTGTGTTACCACAATATACGCCTAAATATGATATAAGTTAGTAGATATATCATGAAGAACCTGAACCTACTCCCCCTTTAAAAGAATATTTTCAAGAGATGTATCCTTGGCCCTCTAAGTACACTAAGAAGTACAATTATCAGGGGGGAGGTCTTGGTCTAGAAGAGCTAAGAAGAAAGTAGTCAATTGACACTTCCATACATCTAAAAAATTTAGGCTTAGGCTATGATAAAAGGAAAAAAGGATCCTACAACATCAACTAGTACTTCTAACAATGTCAGTGTGAGTGGTGGCCTCTTGGAAGATATACCAGAGGAAGAGTGTATCATACATGTGTACGATGATATAGATCACATAGACCTTTCCTCCATGTTCAAATGCCTATCCGTTTGCACCATCATCATTTCCCTTTGCCATCCCAAACTCATAGATTGGGACCTACTTGAAAGCACACCTATCAACTCACTTACCTCAGTGGATACCTATGTACACCTCATGAGACTGGGGGAAGATGAATGCCCTAGTCACAAAAATAAGAAAAATTAAAATCCAAAAGGGTCACCTAGTGAAAACCTCGTAGAGGCATTTCTTGACTCAGAAAAAGTCAAAACAAAGGATGTATCTGACGGTGAAAACCTCAGTGAGGTGCCTGAAGATGGGGACATTCATCTTCCCCTTGTAGGAACATAGTGGTCTGAATGATCTTCCATTCTGATCAAGGAAACACAAGAGGTAAATTTGGGGATTGAAGAGGATCCCAAAATCACAGCATTATCAGAAGAAGAGTATTCTACTATCTCCAATCTCCTTAAGGAAAGTAAGATCAATTTTGCATGGGAATATTCAGACATGCCTAGGTTAGACCCTACCTTGGTAGTACACCATCTAGATGTGTGTCCTGATGCAAAAAAGGTTAAGCAGTAGCTTCACAAAATGCACCCGCAAGTTGCCCTATTGGTTAAGAAAGAATTGGAGAAGTTGTTGGAGGCAAAACTTATAAGACCCATTGATTACTCTGAGTGGATCTCCAACATCATGCAAGTAGCCAAGCCCAATGGGGATGTCAAGGTATGTACAAACTTCCATGACCTCAACAAGGCTTTCCCTAAAGATGATTTTCCATTGGAAAACATCAACATGTTGGTCGATCTTACTGCTAGGCACGATATAATATCCATCATGGATGGATTTTCTAGATACAATCAGATTAGGATTGTGCCTAAAGATCAACATAAAATAGCCTTTACCACACCTTGGGGTACATTCTGTTATAATGTTATGCCCTTCAATCTTAAGAATGCAGGGGAAACCTACCAACACGCAATGACCGTCGTCTTTCATAATCTTATCCACATTATCATGGAGGACCATGTTGATGATCTATTAGGAAAATCCAGAACTAGAGCAAAACACCTTGTAGTCCTAAGGAAAATCTTTGAGCGTCTAGAGCACTACAAGTTGTGCCTCAATCTGAAAAAGTCTGTTTGGGGTTACGCTAGGAAATTTGTTGGGCTTCACTCTCTCTAGGAGAGGTATAGAAGTGGATCCAGCCAAGGTCAAAGATATTATGGATATGCCTCCACCTCATAACTTGAAACAATTAAGGAGTCTCCAAGGTAAGCTATAGTCTATCAAAAGATTCATAGCATAGTTAGCTAACAAGTGTCAACCATTCACCCACCTGAAAAAGAATACATCCTTCAAGTGGGATCCTTTGTGTCAGCAAGGTTTTGACAAGATTAAGGAATACTTGGCTCATCCTCTTGTCCTTATGCCTCCAATCCCAAGGAAGCCACTTTTAGTATACATCTCAGCTACTTCAGTGGCACTGGGGGTACTGCTAGCATAGCATGATGAGTCATCCAGAGAATGAGCAATCTACTATATCAGTCAAACCTTAGTTGGCTATGAGCTTAACTATTCTTCAATGGAGAAGGCCTGCCTAGCCGTAGTTTTTTGTTCATAGAAACTTAGACATTACATGCTCAGTCATCTAGTCAAGTTAATGTCAAAAGTTGACCAGCTTAAGTGTTTGTTATCCAGAACAACTTTGATTAGAAAAATGGCTAAATGGGTTATGTTTCTGAGTGAGTTTGACATAGAATATGTGGACCACAAAGCTATTAAGGGTTAGGTGATAGAAGATCAATTAGCGATGCTCCCCTAGTTGATGCACATCCTTTGGTAATAGAATTTCTTGATGAAGAGGTCTTTACAGTAGCAGAAGCCACCACATGGACACTATACTTTGATGGGTCATACACACATAATGGATTGAGGGCAGGCATCTTGTTTCTCACCCACTAAGGTGATTATTTCCTAAAATCATTCAAACTAGCCTTTCCATGCACAAAAAATATAGCAGAATATGAAGCTCTTCTCAGTGGCCTTATAATCACAATCAAATGGAATATCACTCACTTAAGGGTCTTCGGCGATTCACAATTAGTCATCAAAGAGGTCAATGATGAGTTTTTAACAAAGAATGAGAAGTTGTTACCTTATAAATGCATGGTCAATGATTTTGAGAAGTATTTCACTTCTATTCAATTTGACCAGATCCCCAAAATACAAAACAAAGATGTTGATGCGATGGCTACAATTTGTTCCTTAATTGACATGCCCAAAGATTAGACAAAATGTGAATTCCCGGTTGAACAACTTTTAATCCTTGCATACGACGTCCCTGAGACTGAGATGGTGTGTGAAATCGTAGGTCCTGCATCCCCACAGTATCATGAGATCTATGTCTATCTTCACGACAACATCCTACCTGCTGACCTTACCCGCAATCAACAGAAGTCATTCATCCAATGTACATCCCAATACACCATCGTAGGTGATACTCTTTATCGACGCAGATATGATGGCACTCTTCTTCAATGTCTTAACAAGGCTGAAGCTCATACTGCGTTAATGGAAGTACATAGTGGTGTTTGTGGGGCCCACTCAAATGGAATGGACTTAGCTAAGAAGATTCTTAGGGCTAGTTACTATTGGCCTACATTGGAGCATGAATCTTTTGATTTTGTGAAGAAATGCTTACCTTGCCAGTAACATGCAGATTTGATACATGCTCCTACTCAAGATCTGCAACCCATTGTAGCACCATGGCCTTTTTCTCAATGGGGTTTCGATTTAGATGGAAAGATATATTCTCCATTCTCCGATGGCCACACCTTCATTATCACTGCCACCAAGTACTTCACTAAGTGGGTGGAAGCCATACCACTCTCCCATATAATAGGTATTCAGATATCCAAATTCATCCTTTACCATATTATCTGCAGATATGGCATCCCCTCCACCATCATTTTTGACAATGGAAAACCATTCAAAAACCAAGATGTAAAAGAGGTATGTGACACCTTCTATATCCAACATCGGTGGTCCATACCCTATTTCCCTCAAGGTAATGGATAGGTGGAAGCCACTAAAAAAACTTTGATTAAAATATTGAAAAAGGTTTTCAATAGAACTGGTTGAGATTGGCACCTCCACATCCACCTTGACCTTTGGGCTTATCACACATCCATCCACACTCCCACTTGTGCCACTCCATATTCCCTTGTTTATGGTGTTGAAGCCATCTTGCGGATTGAAGTCAAGATCCTATCCCTTAGAATATCTTTGAAGAATCTCATCACTGAAGAAACTCACAGGATGCTTGCCTCGCTCAATTGGATCTCTTAGATGAAAAGAGGATCAAAGGATACAATCATCTTCAGGTGTATTAAAATCATCTCAAGAGAAGTTAGAACAAGAAAGTTTTCC
Organism: Sequoia sempervirens; assembly: GCA_007258455.2. Lineage (NCBI taxonomy): Eukaryota > Viridiplantae > Streptophyta > Pinopsida > Cupressales > Cupressaceae > Sequoia > Sequoia sempervirens. The sequence goes on from VDFB02281492.1 coordinate 750,701,281, forward strand.
CCCACCAATTTAACATTGGAGATTTAGTTCTTAACAAGAATCAGTGTACCCAATAGGACCAAGATAATAAGGGAAAATTTGAACCTAATTAGATAGGTCCTTACATTATTACAACAAATTATGAATCAGGGGCATACCACCTTGCCACACCTGAAGGGGAACCCCTCAAAGAGCCTATTAACATCATGCACCTGAAGAGGTTCTACGCCTAACTTAGCTGGGGTATCCTATTCTTTCAAAATCTAAAAAAATACAAAAAAAATAAAAAATCTAAAAAATAGTAAGGAGAAATAAATTCATCCTATGGTGAAAACCACCCCTAGTGGTGCCCTGGATAAGTACGATTGGTGAAAACATGGTAACAGGCATCATCCGTAGAGAGCTTAATCATTATCTACCTTATGTCCTAGTTGTTTCATGTCTCCATCCATCCTATCCTCACATTCAATTCCTAACACCTCATCCTTGGCCACTTGGTATGTTTTGATTGAGAATTAGATGATTGTTAGCTATCCATCATCTTGAGATTTTTTATCCTAATCTGAGCTTTATGTTGGTTTCACATCATCATCTCGAGTCCTTCTCTGACTCGATCACCGGCATTTGTCCTTAATTTTTCCTCATCACTTTGTTGTGTTGGTCTTTCATCTTTTATCGTTTGTCTTTGTCGAACTACGATGCCCCTGTGCTTTCACGTAGGCAAGGCTGATCATTTGATCCACCCCTGGGGCATTTTAACCATCCTGTTTTGGTCATCTATCATTTGTCTCCATCGTCCCCTTTTCACTCTTATCCATGGTTAGTCATTTTTCCTTTTCTGAACTATGTTTCCCCTGTGCTTTCACGTAGGAAAGGTCAATCTTTTGATCTACCCCTAGGGATTTGTTTTCATTTTTCCATCATGTCTTTCATCATTCATCATCGGCATCCATTTTCCTCTTTTCGCTTTTATCCATGGTATTTTCTAAACTACAAGGGCTCTACGCTTTCATGTAGGCAAGGCTAATCTTTAATTGGCCCCCAAACCCTTAAGTCATTAGGGTTCCTTGTGCCTTGTGTCATGTTGTCAAGTGTGTCCCTATCTATCTGGTTCTTCACAAATGGGATCCTCTAGTATCGAGAGATCTAATTAGTATCAAATATCCTGCGTCATGTGGATCATCTTAGTTTAGTATCCATCATTGGTCTCAATAGGATGCATCCTTTCTAACAGACCTCATAAATCCCACCCATCCCCTTTGATCCTATGGCAAAGGACTTTTGAAATTGACTGTGACCTTTTGATGCTTTTGGCTTTTGTTTATTGTTTGAGCTCCCTATTACAACCATTCGAGGTTGCCATGATCTATCATATTATGGTGTGTTTTGATTGGTTAACATAGGGGCATATATTGATCTTGTTGTTGTCTACTGGGTTGTCCCACATAGTACCCACTAGGGTCTCTGAGATCTTTTGTTACACTGGGGCATCCCTTTGTGCTCGTGGTTATCCCAATGCCTAGTCCAACCAAAGTCTTTGTCACTTTGTGGTGTTGGGATAGCCTTGTTTGTTGTGTTTTTTTTATGCATTAAACACTAACTTTCCTTGGTTTCATATACCCTAGCACCTGGTGTCTTATGCTATAGCAAAAATCAGTGCTCCGAAGATGGAAAACTAAATTAGGATTGCATTTCATAATCAATTTTGTTCATTGCATTCATTTGTATCCATTAACCTATGATTTTGGTTGTGTAAATATTCACCTTATCTCTCCCATTCTTCTTAGGGTATCAATGGTTTTTGATGGGTACAGTTTCACACCATTTCCCCACATTCCCATGTTAGTCCTTATTGACACTTATGTACATTGCATGTTGCATTATAGGTTCATTGTGTTTTCTCCTATGTGAATTATCATCTCATATTAATTTGATTAGATTAATCATGTTTGGTTATTCTAAGAATTTTTGATTCATTTTTATACCCATACATTTCCATATTATTTTATATCAGTACATACATCGCCACTTGCATCATAGATTGTTAGGACCATATCCATCATAGATAAAATCATAAAGCGTACATCACATCTTGCATTACACATGTTAGTTGTATCCATATAAACATCAACATATAACATCATAAACATGTACATGTATTACATCATCATGATCACCCATCATAAAATCATAAATATACACATATTCATAAAGAGAATCATCCATCATATACACAACATGGTGTCAATAAGGGTTGCCGCATATCATATAAATATCAAAATCAAATTTCCATCACATAGTCCATAATAATGTCTATCTGTATCATCAAAATGCATACCATCATATACATCATAATCACAAAATAAATTACAAGTATAAGGATCTGAATCAAATGTAACCATAGCTACTTTGTATTGTCCATCCACCCTGCACCTGTCAAAATCTAGTATCCGGTCATTTTCCAAATGAGGTACCCATGTCTGACCTCTAAGGAGAGTTAGGCACCGACCCTCTGCAAGGGAGGGTCACTTGAGAGTCACTGTATCCTTGGGTCCATGTCCCTAGTGACTGGGATGGCATGAGCATCTAAGGATCCTGTCGGAAAAAATGAAACATGTGCTATGCTAGATTTGAAACCGCATGATAATAAGCAACCATCTAGAAAGATGCCTCCCTCATGTACTCATCTCTCTAAAAATTGATACCTGATTGCATTCTTCTCATGTCTATATCTATCTCAATCTCTACTAATGACTCTCCTCTCCTCTCCCCACACCTCCTGAGCCATCCTTAGCTAATCAATCTCCACCTGTAGTCGATCTTTCACCTCCTCCATAGCCACTGCTCGTGCCTTTGTGGCAACCCTCTCTCTTTGAAGTCTTTGTACCTCTACCCCTATCCCATAACTACCACTCTACAATTTCACTATTTGTGTATGTGTAGCATCCCTCTCCCCCCACATAACCTGAGCCTATGCATGTGCAACATCCCTCTCCCCCTACATAACTTGAGCTTGTCCCCATGTAGCATTGTACTAGCACAGTTGTATAGAGACATGCACATGGTGTGCAATCGAGGGGTGCTCATCTTGACACAAGTGATCCTATTGCAGGTATGGGCCTAGGAGCACATCAGCATTGACGGGCCAGGAATAGTGAGAGTAGGGATAGCGGATGAGGCAGTGCTAATAGCATGGTGGTACGAGACTGAGTATGGTTGGATTTGGCACTATGATGGCCTTGGGGATTTAGATAGATGGAGGAGGATCATAAATGAGCTACAGGAGGAGCACATAATTTGGTGGTCATACATGTATCGATAGTTTACTGGGTGGAGGACAGAGGAGGCGAGACACAGGGGCTACTTCAAAACTAGTTGCTTCCTAGTCGGATTGGAGCCTCGCATAGTGGAGGCGCACATGCCAGAAAAAGTGGTCTGAAAGTTTAGGGCTGTATAGGATATTCCATAGGGTCTATACATGTTTCAAAAGATCACATGAGAGTAGCAATGGGGAGAGCTGATTTCACTAATATTTTCTAGAGATTACTGGGAGACATTGCAGCTAGTGCCCTACCTAGGGAGGACTGGAGGGGAGTAGGTGGCAAGAGTGACATGTCGATATGCCAAGTGGTTCCACAACCATTGATGGGAGAGGATTACACCAAAGGATCCCATTACAGAGGCACTAGGTTTTGGATTTGAGGATGAGTGGAGGCTAGCAGCATAGAGGAGAGGTAGGGGTAGATCCCAGTAGAGGAGAGGTCAGGAGATGGTTAGGATGGCAAGTCAGTAGGAGGCAAGGGCCATAGGAAAACTAGTGAGGGCAGTGAGGAGTAGACAGTGGAGGAGGGAGCGGGTGGTGCTTGAGCAGGAGAGAGAGGATCATGACATGGAGATGATGGATGAGCTTGAGGTGGAGGTAGGAGCTATAGGACATCAAATGAGGGCAGGGAGCAGGGGACAACCGAGGAGAGCTCGGGTGGAGATCAGGGCTAAGTAGGAGCATGATGAGGTAGAGATGGAGGTGAGGGAGGAGAGATATGCGCACGAGAAAGGATAGGAGGGGGTAGGGGTCACAGGACAATTAGTGAGGGTGGCGAGGAGGAGTAGATAGTGGAGGAGAGCCCAGGTGGAGGTCAGAGAAAATCAGGAGCTTGATGAGTTAGAGATGGAGATGAGGGAGGAGAGACATGAGCATGAGGGGGAGGTGAGGTTTGTAGGATGAAAGATCTAGGTAGGGAGGAGGGGAAAACTAAGGAGAGTTTAGGTGGTGATCAGGGCTAAGCAAGAGTGTAAGCCAAAAAAGGATGATATGGATGTGGACGTTCTCATGGTGGTGTCATTGGCAACAATACCATATGTACCATCTAAGGACCCTATTGTATTATTGAGGGGGGGTCAGGTGAGGCTACGAATGACAGAGCAGAGGCTGAGGTGTACATACTTGAGGGATAGAGGGATTATGGCTTCATTATAGACCACTTGACTTCATAGGTATGGGATGTGGAGAGAGAGATGAACTACGAGCAAAGGTGCAAGGAGTACACTGTGAGCTGGCTAGGGTGTCCTGGGATTGGGACAGATTGTAGGCAACAATGACTATATTAGAGGCCAGGGGACAACAGGAGCCCAGAGAGGTAATAGATCAGGTATTAGCAGAGGGGTGGCAGTAGGCCGAGAGGGAGATGGATGAGTCGAGAGTATAGGTGACATGGCTATTGAGGGAGAGGACTAAGCTTCAAGATAGGGTGTCTATGGTAGAGACAAAATTTGGGGATGTGAGGTCAAGGGAAGAGGCAACAAAGACCTAGTTAGAGATTGTGCAGAGAGAGAGGGACATGATGCATGTAGAGGTGCAGGCCTTCCAAGATGAGAGAGACGGAGCATGGACAAAGGTATAGGTGATGTAGGGGGAGAGGGATGTTGCACAGGAACAGGCTCATGCTATGCAGGGGGAGAGGGATGTTGCATGGGAAAAAGCTTAGGTTATGTAGGGGGAGAGGGATGCTGCATAGACACAGATAGTGACATTGCAGACTAGTAGTGATGGGACATGGGAAGAGGTTCAAAGACTTCAGAGAGAGGGATGCCACAAAGGCATGAGCAATGGTTGCAGAGGAGGTGAGAGATCAACTACAGGTAGAGATCAATCAGCTGAGGATGGCTTAGGAGGCATGGGGAGAGAAGAGGAGAGTCATTAGCAGAGATCAAGACAGATATAGACATGAGTGGAATGAAGTCAGGTAGTAGGCTATGGAGAGAGATGAGTACATGAGTGATGCATCTTTCTAGATGGTTGCTTATTAGTATGCGGCTATTAGTATGCGGCTCCAGATCTGGCACATCACACATTTCATTTTGTCTGACAGGCTCCTTAGATTCTTGCACCATCCCAGTCACTAGGAACACAAACCCGAGGATACAGTGACTCTCAGGTGACCCTCCCTCGTAGAGGGTCAGTGCCAAACTCTCCTTAGAGGTCAGACGTGGGCAGCTCATTTGGTAGATGATCAGATACTAGATTTTGACAAGTGCAGGGTGGATGGATAGTACAGAGTAGCAGTGGTTACATTTGATTTAGATCCTTGTACTTGTACTTTATGTTGTGATTATGATGCATATGATGGGTATGCATTTTGATGATATTGATAGACATTATTATGGACCATGTGATGAACATTTTATTTTGATATTTATATATGCGACAACCCTTATTGACACCATGTTGTGTATATGATGGATGATTCTCTTTATGTATATGTGTATATTTATGATTTTATGATGGGTGATCATGATGATGTAGTACATGTACATGTTTATGATGTTATATGTTGATGTTTATATGGATGCATCTAACGTGTGTAATGCAGGATGTGATGTATGCTTTATGATTTTATCTATGATGGATATGGTCCTAACAATCTGTGATGCAGGTGGTGATGTATGTATTGATATAAATGAATATGGAAATGTATGGGTATAAAAATGAATCGAAGATGCTTAGAATAGACAAACATGATTAATCTAATCAACTTAATATGAGATGATAATGCACACGGGAGAAAACACAATGAACCTATAATGCAACATGCAATGAACATAAGTCTCAATAAGGATTGGCATGGGAATGTGGGGAGATGGTGTGAAACTTCACCCATCAAAAACCATTGATACCCTGAGAAGAACGAGAGAGAGAAAGTGAATATTTACACATCCAAAATCATAGGTTAATGGATACGGATGAATGTAATGCAACAGAATTGATTATGAAATGCAATCCTAATGTAATTTTCCATCTTCAGAGCACAGATCTTTGCTATAGCATAAGACACTAGGTGCGAGGGTATATAAAACCAAGGAAAGTTAGTGTCTAATGCATAAATCAAACACAGCAGACATGACTATCCCAACACCCCAAAGTGACAAAGACTTTGGTCAGGTCAGGCATTGGAATAACCACAAGCACAAAGGGATGCCTTAGTGTAACACAAGATCTCGAAGATCCTGGTGGGTACTATGTGGGACAACCTAATAAACAAGAACAAGATCAAGATATGCCCCTATGTTAACCAATCAAAACACACCATAATATGATAGATCATGGCAACCTCAACTAGTTGTAATAGGGAGCTCAAATAATAAACAAAAGCCAAAAGCATCAAAAGATCACAGTCAATTTCAAACATCCTTTGCCATAGGATCAAAGGGGATGGGTGGGATTGATGAGGTCTATTAGGAAGGATGCATCCTGTTGAGACCGATGATGGATACTAAACTAAGATGATCCACATGATGCAGGATATTTGATACTAATTAGATCTTATGATACTAGAGGATCATGTTTGTGAAGAACCAGCTAGATAGGGACACACTTGACAACATAACATAAGGCACAAGACACCAGACACAAGACACCCTAATGACAAAGGGGTTTTGGGGCTGATCAAAGATTATCCTTGCCTATGTGAAAGCGTAGAGCCCTCGTAGTTCAAAAAAGACCATGGATAAAAGCAGAAAGAGGATGATGGATACCAATGATGAATGATGAAAGACACAATAGAAAAATGAAAACAAAGCCCTGGGGGGAGATCAAAAGTTTGACCTTGCCTACATGAAAGCACAGGGGAAAAATAGTTCAGAAAGGACAAACAACAACTAACCATAGATAAGAGTGAAAAGGGGATGATGGAAACAAATGATGGATGACCAACATAGGATGGTCATAATGCCTTAGGGGAAGATCAAATGATTAGCCTTGCCTATGTGAAAGCGCATGGGAAACATAGTTCAACAAAGATAAACAATGAAATACAAAAGACTAACATGACAAAGTGATGAGGACAAATGAGGGACAAAAGTTGATGACCAATTCAAAGGAGGACTTGAGATGATGATGTGAAACCAACATAAAGCTTAGATTAGGATAAAAAAGCTCAGGATTATGGATAGTTGACAATCATTCAATGCTCAATCAAAACATACCAAGCGGCCAAGGGTGAGATGCGGATGAAGTGATAGGATAGGATGGATGGAGACATGTAGCAACTAGGACACAAGGTAGATAATGATTAAGCTCTCTACTAATGATGCTTGTTACCAGGTTTTCACCAACCGTACTTATCCAAGGTGCCACCAGGGGTGTTTTTCACCATAGAACAAATTTATTTATCTTTACTATCTTTTGGATTTTTTTTTATTCCCTGCATAACCTGAGCCTATGCCCCTCTGTTGATACCTGATTTGTTGCCTCTCTAGGCTCTTGCTATCCCCTGGCCTCTAATATATGTCATCGCTACTTATAGTCTGTACCAATCCTAGGACACCTTGTCTAGCTCACCGCGTACTCCCTACACCTCTGCTCACAACTCATCTCTCTCTCTGCATCCCCTACCTATGAGGTCAGGTGGTAAACAATGAAGCCATAATCCCTCTATCCCTTTGCCTAAATTCTACACACCTCAGCCTCTGCAATCCTCAACCTCTACTCTATCATCCATAGCCTTGTTTGGGCCCCCCTCAATAATACAATAGGGTTCTTAGATGGTACATATGGTACCATCGCCAATGGATCCACCATGAAAACATCCACATCCATACCATCCTCCTATGGCTCATGCTCCTACTCAGCCCTAATCGCCAACTAAACTCTCCTCAGCTTTCCCCTCCTCCCTACCCTCATCTATTATCCTACAAACCTCACCTCCCCCTCAGGCTCATCTCTCTCCTCCCTCATCTCCATCTCTAGCTCATTAGGCTCCTTCTTAGCTTTGACATCCACCTGGGCCCTCCTCTGCTGTCTACCCTCCTCACCACCCTCACTAGCTATCCTATGACCCCTACCCGCTCCTATTTTCACTCCTACACATATCTCTCCTCCCTCACCTCCATCTCTGCCTCATCATGCTCCTTCTTGGCCTTGATCTCCACCCAAGCTCTCCTCTGTTGTCCCTTGCTCCCTACCCTCATTTTCTATCCTATAGCTCCCACCTCCACCTCAGGCTCATCCATCATCTCCACGTTCCTCTCTCTCTTGCTTAAGCACCACCCACCCCCTCCTCCACTGTCTACTCCTCCTCGCCACCCTCACTGGCTATCCTATGGCCCCTGCCTCCTATTGACCTACCATCTTAACCATCTCCTGATCTCTCCTCTTCTGGGATCTACCCCTCCCTCTCCTCTATGTTGCCAGCCTCTGCTCATCCTCAGATCCAAAACCAGTGCCTCTGTAATGGGCTCATCTGGTGTAATCCTCTCCCATCGATGGTTGTGGAACCATCTGTCATATCAACTTGTCACTCCTACCACTTTCTCCCCTCTAGTCCTCCCCAAGTAGGGCACTAGTTAGAATGTCTCCCAGTGATCTCTAGCAAATGTTGGTAAAATAGGCTCTCCCCATGGCCGCTCTCATGTGATCTACTAAAAAATGTCTAGACCCTGTGGAATATCTTGTATAGCCCTGAATGGTTTGACCACTCTATTTTCCCTATGTGCCTCCACTATGCAAGGCTCAAAACTGACTAGGAAGCACTTGGTGTTGAAGTATCCTCTATGTCTCACCTCCTCTATCCTCCACCCAGTAAACCACTGATACATGTATAGCCACCACACTATGTGCTCCTCCTATAGCTCATCTATGATCCTCCTCCATCTATCCAAATCCCTAAGGCCATCATTATGCCAAACCTAGCCATACTCAGTCCCGTACCACCATGCTACGGATGTTGCCTCATCTGTTGTCCCTATTCTCACTACTCCTAGCCTGGAAACACTGATGTGCTCCCAGGCCCATACCTAAAACAGGGTCACCTATGTCAAGCTAAGCACCCCTTAATAGCATACCATGTGCATGTCTCTATACAATTTTTCTAGTACACATGTCCCCCATGAGAACTGCCCCTCTCTCCCCTCGACAATATGTTGAATAATCTCTATATACCTCAATTTATAGAACCGCCCGCTCCTATTCGGTATCAGTAAGCTACTAATCGGACCGTACAAATAGAGTGGTAGTGCTGGCACCCCCACTCTCAAACATTGATCCACATCTAACCCCTTGTTTTGAACAAGAAGGTCCTTGTGTCCAAACAACACATGTAGTGTTTGATCTAGCTCCACCCATGTCGATGTCAACTCACTCACTAGACACCCTACTGTAGGGAGCTTCAAAATCTACCATACATCCTCTAATGTCATTGTCATCTCCCTTGTCGGAAGATGGAAAGTTGATGTCTCTGAACTCCATCGCTCTATGAGCACTCTCAATAGTGCTTGATGCTCTCTAACTATCAGGTATCCTAGTAGATGTCACAATCTTGCTTGTTCTAGAGTGTGGTTATCCACTCTGGTCATGGCCCCCATCATCGCCGCTAGCACCTTAGACCATCTCTCTTGTGTCCTTAGCTGCTCAAATAGCTTCATCCATACCATAATGCTATGTCAGTCATTTAATCTCTTCTCTCCTTTCTTGTCCCCGAGTTATCTTCTCACTAACTATTCCCTCCCCCTTTTGCCAAGTTCCCCAATTTACCTAATTTGTGTTTCTTTTTTTTCTTTCCTCTCTTTTTTTGGCCCTTTTTTCTCTTTTCAGGTGGAGCCACCCCTTCCCAGGCATCGTCGCCCCTTCCAGAGTGGGGCCACCCCTTCTGGGGCACGACTACCCCTTAAGGGGCGTGGCCACCCCTTCTGGGGTGCGACTACCCCTTAAGGGGCATGGCCACCCCTTTTGGGGAGGGGTTGCCCCTTTTAGGGAGGGGTTGCCCCTTTCAGGGCATAGCTGCCCCATCTCGGGTGGGGTCACCCCTTTCGGGGCATGGTCACCCCTTGAGGAGCTGAGCCGCCCCATGTGTGACCCCTCAAGGGGCAGGGCCTCCCCTTCAAGGGCAGCGACTACCCCTTGTTGGATGTGGTTTCCCCTTCCAGGGTCCTGACCACCCCTTTTAGGGCGTGACCACCCTTTTGGGGGCGTGGTTGCCCCTGCCATGGTGCATGGCCGGCCCTCTGTGAACCAAGTCACTTTCCTTCAGACAAACTCATCCTAGGTTAATCCTAGGGCAAGTCTTCCCTTCCTTCTTCCCTCCCAATCCATTTCGAGTATTTTTTTCTAATTTTTGGAGACAATTTACCCATTAATTGGGGAAACTTCCCTCCCCTCCCATGGCCTCTAATGACCTATTCTACCTACCCTGTTGGCGAAATCTCAATTTTTCCCCCAACCAATTTTTCTAAACTAACCCAAAAAATGACAAAGGGAGTTTTGAATCTAACCTACTATGGAACCGAGTGTGCGTGGAAGAATGCTTGCACCTCATTCACCTGATGGATGATGTCATCATCATTGTCATCTGGCATCCTTGTCTCCTTGGCTCCTCCTCCTCCTCTCCTCTCTCTCTCTCTCTTCTTCAACTAATAGGTGTGCAAATGAGGAATAGTAACTCTAAAATTACTATAAGTAATTTTCCCCCTCATTTTTAAATCAGTTTAATGAGGGGTATTTTTCCTTTTTATTTAACATTTTAGGCCCTATTTAATTCCAAAACTTCTGTGGGCCACCATTTGCACACTGTGTGTCCAATCGACTCCATTCAAAATCCAAACTTGCTTGTTTTTTTGAGCTCTATCCAACCATGCCTTCTATTTCTTCATATCAAGAAGTTTCCTAGGGCCCCTTCTTCCCCAACCGCCCTCTTGAAGGGGCATACCCTACCATTTTCCTTTGTTACTCCATCACAGTATTTTTCTTGTGAGATTGAGGGATCTCCCTCCATTTCCCTCCATTTGGGTAGCTCATGCAACTTCTTACATGCTAGGGCATCATCTTCTAGTTGCTTCCTCTATAGAGTCATTTGCATTTTCTTTTCTTTGAAACACTATTATTCTAACAATATTTCAAAGAGGGGGAAAATGTCGACACCCAAATTTGACCACTCCCACATGGTCAAATTCGTCTACTTTATTCTTCTATTTTGTCAATATTAATCAAATGATTTATTTAATTAATATTTCATCTTCTGCCTAAGGTTCCTAAAGTATTTAATTTAGCAATTAAATAATTTACTTTACACCTTTTCCTCTCTAAATTTTTTTAAAAACAAAGGGGTAAAATTTTTATTGGAAATCAGAAAAAAAAAACATTACAATAAAAACCAAGGGACCCAGCCCCAGGAAACAAGGAAACAACCCCACAACATAAAACAAAATCAACTATCCCCATGCATCCTCCTATCCTACTCAAAGAATCGGTCCAAATCCAGATGCAGCTCAGGGTTAACCTGATCCCAATCCTCAACCTTCCAACCACTATCATGCTTAGAGGCCCATTTGGCCAAGCAGTTAGCAACATAATTCCACTCCCTCGGGATGTCAACAAAGGATACCTCCTCCATCCAAGAACTAAACTAAAGAATCCACTGAACCACCGAAGCCAACTACCAATTTATATCAGATATCTTCCGCTCATTCAATAGATTAATCAAGATTTGTGAATCATCTTCACATATAACCTTCTGCCATCCCAAAGCAAGGGCCCTCTCAATAGCATAAAGAATCGTCAGACCCTCCATGAAGTTAATAGTCTTCACCCCATCATGAATAGAGAATAGAAAAATCACCGACCTAGCTGAGTCCTTGCCAACCCCACCAATCCCAATAGGCCGCGGATTTCCCCTAGAAGATCCATCTGTATTGATCTTTAAAAATCCATTTGGAGGCGGTAACCACCTTCCAACCTGCTGAACTCTCTTTTTCCAAAGCCTACAATTCTTGGAGCTGAAAAAAGAGGAATGAATTTCCTAAAGACCTAGTTTGTCCACCAACTCAGCATCACCTCTCTCCAAGGGGAAAACCACATTACACTTAGCCAAAACTGACTCCTGCACCATTTCTAACATATACAACCACACTTGCTGACCCACCAAATTCTGATCACAAAAAATCCAGTAGGTCCGCTCTAGCCAAATCTACCAAAGTAGAAAGGTAGGGCCCATGTACCAAATATCCTACAAAAAGGAAGCCATAGAGGGAGGTCTTCCCATACTATCCTAGAATTCAACCAAAGAGCAAGCATGAATACAAGGAAGCTTCCACACCTCCCACCAATAATGCCAAAGTTGTATAACAAAGGGGCAACAAAAGAAAAATGCAAAGAATCCTCTTCCATGCACCCACACAAGACACAAATTGAAGGTCCTTGGAATCCTCGTTTACGAATGTTATCCCAGGTCAAGCACCTATTCCATGCCATAGTCCAAACAAAGCAGTTGCATTTTGGCCACGAGAGCTTATTCCACACCCTTTTCCACCAATGAACCTCCGCCCCAGTTAGCTTCTAAGCCAATAACACCTGATAACCAGAAGCAATAGAATAAACCCCCTTAGGATTATGGGTCCAAGAAAGAATATCCTCTTCGAGAAGAGAACTAAAACTCCTACTACAAAGAATCTTATGAAGCTCAGCACATTCTTCCACAAGTCCCAAATCTTGCCACTCCATAGGATCCTTCCAACGAGCCACCTCCAACTAACCAAAAGAGACGATAGACTTGAAGTCACTCACCCTAGACCAGCCAACCACGAGAAATATCTGGCACAAAGGAAGTAGGTTGGGTAATTGAGAAGTCAGTGGAGGGAATCCATCCAAAGAATTCGACTAGAAAAGAGCATAAGTTCCCCTTCTACAAATCCAGAATAAACCATCCTTGATGAGCTTCGCACCCTTCTGAAGAGTATTCCAAATCACCGAACCTTTCCCCTCAAGAGGGTAATGAGGGAGATCATGCCGAGGAATCCCCAAGAAATACTTATGAGATAAAATTTTGGCCCACGGCTGATCCTGCTCCACACACCATCTCTAGAATAGCTTAGCAGCCACAGCCACTCCGGACAACATAGACTGGCGAAGACCAAGACCACTAAATTGCTTTGGGATACACACAACATCCCACCTAACCAGGATCCACTTTGAAGATGACAAAATCCCAGCCCATAAGAACTTCCTTTCAAGGGAATCCAACTCCCTAAGAAAACCCATCAGAGCCACCTAAAGCATAAATCGATAGGTAGGGAGAGCCTGCACCACTGACTTGAGAAGTTGAACCCACCCAGGAAAATACAACCATCTATGGGTCCAATGATTAACTTTTTCATGGAGATTATCAATAATATTCTACCAAGAACCCTTGGGGAGTCAGTGAATAGAAATTGGTATACCCAGATACGTCAAAGGGAGAACCCCAATTTGAAACCTCAAGATATTAGCAATTCTTTGTTGAATGGGGGCCGACGTATTGAAGAAGAAGATGGATGATTTCTCCTCATTAATCAATTTCCCCGAAGCAACTAGATAAACATCTAGCACTTGCCTCAAATTAGTAGCTTCCCTAACAATAGCCAACCCCATCAAGGCAGTATCATCAACAAACTACAAATGAGATTGCGGGGGAAAATCTCTGCCCCAATGCCAACCATGAATGATGCCAAGCTCTACATTTCTTTTCAAAAAAAATCCAAGACCTTCCACAAGAAGCAAAAAAAGATATAGAGAAAGAGGATCCCCTTGGCACAAGCCTCTAGAAGTGCCAAAAAGTTTAGAATGATCTCCATTTATCAATACTAAGGACACTGACGTAACACAGCTCATGACCCATTGGATCCACTCCTCATTAAAGCCAAAAGAAACAAGGATCTTTCGCAAGAAAGACCATCTAACCCTGTCATAAGACTTAGCCATATCCAGCTTAATGAACATTGCCTTCTCATGGGAGTTGTCCATGGAATGGATGGTCTCCGTAGCAATGACAACCCAGTCAAGAATTTGATGACTCGCCACAAAACCACTTTGTCCCTCCGAAATCAACACTTTAAGCCACTTCTTCAACCTCTCAGCCATTAACTTGGATATGATTTTATAAGCCACATTGCAAAGAGAGATAGGTCAGAATTGAGATAACCTATCAGCCCTTTCACACTTGGGGATGAGAGCAAGGAGGGTGGAATTCAGGGCACGAAGCATTTGCTTATTCCTCTGGGACTCATGGACAACTACCTAAAGATCCAACTGAATGATATCCTAGAATTCTTGAAAAAACTCAATCGGGAAACCATCGGGGCCAAGAGCTTTACCCCTCTTCATTTGAAACACAATCCCCTCCAGCTCACCAAGAGAGATCTCTTTCATCAGATACTCATTCGCCTCCCTGGAGACCAAATGAGGAATACAAGAAAGAACCTGTGCTTCCTCAATAGAGCCCCCCACGAATCCTCCCTGAATAAAGCAGCAAAATACTGAGAAGCCTCAACAGAGATTTCCTAAAACGGGGCAAGACGTTCCCCCTATCATTCACCAGAGCAGAAATGGAATTACCATGCCTCTTGTCCTTTACAGAATTGAAGAAGAAAGTAGTGTTTTTATCACCTTCCTACAGCCATTCAACCTGAGCCTTTTTCTTCCAATAGATCTCTTCCCACAATTCCAATTCCTCAACCGCTTTCAGAGTCCTAGCCTCCTCCCTCAGAAGATCCTCAAAAGCCCCATTCTCTCAAATCAACCATGTAATATTATTCAACTCATCTTGAGCAGTAACCTTATCATGAAAGATATTACCAAAAAATCATCGATTCCACCTTTTAAGCTGATATTTGACAAAATGAAGAAGCTTGGAAAAAGTGTACATTGTCATACCAAAAGCAGGTCTACCATCCTCCACCACACAGCCACCTGTTCATGAAGAGTAGAATCCCGTAACCACATAAGCTAGAATTTGAAGGAGGGAGAATGAGGCACCCGAGCAGAAATAATACTAAGCTTAATGGACCAATGATCAGAACCTCTCCAATCTAGAATTTTAGATCTAGTAGACCACAAGTCTCCAACCCAATAACAAGAAACCAAGAATCGATCAAGCCTCTCAACAACACAACTCTCACCAATTCTCCTATTATTCCAAGTGAAACGACCATTACTGGGCTGAATATCAATAAGATTTAAATCTGAAATGCTATCCCTGAATAGTAGAGCAAAAGGTTCCAACCTAGCAATACCACCTCTTTTCTCAGACAACTCCACAATAGCATTAAAATCTCCAACCATAATCCACGGATGGAAAGGAGCTAAGCTACGAACAAAATGAAGATGGGCCCATAGAAGTTGTTTACCTTGAAACTCAACAGGAGCATACACATTAGAGAGGAGAATACACTCACCAGTCTCAAAATAAGAGGCAACCAAGGACATAGAGGATCTAGAGGACATCCACCAGAGAGGGAAAATATTCTGAGGGTTCCAAAAGAAAGCCATCCCCCCGGAAGCACCAAGAGCCCCCACACATTGGCATTAACCATATTTCCACAACTTAGGTACCATGTCCAACATATTATCTACAAATAATTTAGTCTCCTGAAGAAAAAGAACATCCGGAGAATGATTCCTAACCAAATCATGAACAACTTTTTGTCGAGGGCCACTGTTCAAGCCCCTTACATTCCATAAGAGAACAATCATTTTTGGTGGCATGAAAAATGTGAATCCAGAGTCTTGACTGATCCTAACTCCACCAAAGTTTCTCCATCTAATTTAATCTTATCCATATCCTTTTTCCTTCCTAGCTTGGAAGTCCTCTCACCAACCCCTTTCTTTAGTTCCTTTTTCTGAATACCCAAGCGAGAAGAGGACAAAGAGCTCTTACCCACTTCCGTACCTTCTTTTAGGGGCAATGGAGATCTGCCTCCTCCACTTTTTGTAGCTCCAATAGTAGAATCTTTCTCATCCTAGAAAATCAATTGTTGAACCGTATCCATCTGCCCAACACCAACCTCCTACACAACTTGCATAGCTTCCAAAGGAGGCTCGTCCTGTCCTATACCCAAAGTTGCTTGATCCAAGTTCATCAACCCCGGATTCATTTCCTTTTGTCTGAGATCATCCAACACCTCAAACCTATTAAAATTTTCATCATCTTTCCTCTCCCTCAAGGTCCACTTCTACCCCTGATTCCTATTGTGAGCTTTGACATGGACATAACCATCATCACCGTTACCATCACCTGGAATAGGCTCCTTCCCCTTATCAACCCTAGGAAAATTGCAAGAAGGCTGAGAAGGTTGGGGTGCTACAAGCTTAGCCCTAAGGAACCTATGCTACAAGTGACCATATTCATGACATAAATCACACCAAAAAGGTAGGGTTTCATAATCTAGCTGTTGTACCCAAGTATAGGATCCAACACTCACTTCAACAAAATTTGGCAATGGCTTTCTTAAATCAATTTCTACACAGATACGAGCAAAATTCATTACCTTTTTAAACAGCGTCTGTTGTGAAGACCCAATAGGTTTACCGAGCATTGAAGCCACCAAATGCAACACATCATCCTACTAGCACTCAACCGGAGACCAGGGAAATCGAACCCAAACCGGAATCCTACTCGGTAGTGCCTCAATCGGGTTGAAGCCCGCATGCCATGGCTTGATAAACAATCCCACCTAGTTTTAAAAATAGGGACCACCATCAAAGACCCAATTCTGATCCACCATGCAATTGAATGAGACCATAAAATAGTTGTTCACAAGGAGCCTAATCTCCATCTCCCCCTCCGACATCCATGTCCACTGAGCCCAGGATTCCAAAAATTGTAGTGAAACTCTCATACCCATGAACTTGCAATAAAAGGAGTCCCTCCAATAGTATTCAATATCATCTACAAGCATCTCCATTGGGATAATCAATTTTGGTCTCTCTTTGCATCTTTCCAAACACCCATTAATCTTCATTATCTGAGAACCACTAGCCGGTCCTAGATCATTCATCTTCATCTCCGGTGAAAACAGTGTATTGTCAAAAATATTCACACCATGCGCCGAATGCTTCAAACCACATGTTGATAAAAAATCCAATTTGGGGCTAGCCGCAGATGTTTCCCCACACATCATAGCTATAATCAAAAACCTCGGCAGGCATGCAAGCCCCCAGGTCACTATTGCAAGAAAAGAAAAACCCCAAGGGAAAGAACTAACCCCCTCCACCCCAAAGCCACCCAAGTGGCAGCAAGAAGGCCTCCAGAATAGACAAAACCCACACAGTAGTGGGAAGAACCAAGGCCCCACAAAATGGTCAGCCCACCAAGTAGCAACCCCAAGACCACATGCCCTCACCACAGACCCACGTGGGCAAAGGAGGAGATAAGGCACCAAGACAAGCTGTACACAGCTCAACAGCACCAAAGAAGAGTCCCTGATGGTAAAGAGGGAGTCCGCGCCCAGCACAATGGATGCCAACCCTCACACAACAGTCATTGGCACAAGGAGTCAGAAGAATATTTAGCAGATGATACCCCACCACCACAAACCATGAATGCAACAAAATACCCCCCATAGCGCAACAGCGAACAAAACACAGAGAATGAGCTAGGGCACGGACGCCCTAGCTCGGCTTGTAGAGCACGCGAACTCCATCTCAAACCATCAGAAAATATATCAAAAGACATTCTCCCTTTTCCTCTCTAAATTAAATAAACATATCGATTTATTTAATTTAGTCATTTAACCTTTTTGAATAAAATCAATTTTAAATTATTTCTTTTTCTCTCTCCTTGTCACATCCTCTATAACTCTCTTCTAATATGGATTAATTTAATTAATCCATGATTAGGATGTGCACACCTTAATCAGGATTAATGTCACATCCTCTATATTCTACCACTTGTTTCTAATCCTTCATTAATTTTCTTAATCATGTATTTGCACAACCTTAATCTAATCCTCCTACTACATTTAGCATACCTTTTTGGTCAACCTTTACATTTGCCATACTTGGCATAGACCCTCTTCCCCATGTGAATTTAAAATTCACTTTTTATTCCTCCAAGGATTCTCCTCTTCCCCATGTGATCATTGAAAGGTCACATCAATTCACATAAAGCGAAGAACCTTCTATTATAAGGACCTTGTTTTATCCACAAGGTACTTTTCAACCTCCCTCATAAGAACCTTGTCTTATCCACAAGGTGCTTATCATATGAATTTAAAATTCATATTTATTATCCCAACCACCTTATCCACTTCAATCATGTGAATTAAATATTCATATTTATTTCTCCAACTAGTTCTCTCTTCCCCATGGAGATTTTTGAGGAATACTAAAATTCCTCATATGTCACTTTCATTCTCACTTGGGGATAAGAAGCTCCTTTTTGAGGAAATATTCTCCCCTCCCAATGTACTTTCAAAGTACTTGTCCTTATTCCACATCACTTTTCCTTCCTCCACATCATTTGTACCCTTTCCATGTCATCATGTCCTTTGGACATTTCACCCTCCACATGGCAAGATGTGAGGGGTTGTGAGTCCTCAAATCACCATAGCCCTCCATCTTGGCCATGGTGGCTCAATCCTAACCATTGAATTCTCTAGAGAATTTAATTTCTTCTATAAATACCCCCCCTTTTCATTCATTCATTTACCTTATGCATTTTTAACACACTCATGCTCTGAAGTCAATTTCAAGCATTTTTGCATAATTATCTCTATCACTTGCATTTGCATTTAAGTTCAAGTTCATCCTCCATTGTAGAATCCTTAAGCTTTCATTGCACACCCACATCCTTCATTGCATCCACACCACTTTGCATTCACTTTCACCATATTGTCATCAAAGGAGAATACAACCAAGCTTCAACCAAGGGCCAACCAAGGAGATTAGCACAGATAAAGGTATATCACTCTTTGTTTCATCTTTCTTTTATTTTTGCTTAACTTAGTCTAATCTTGAAGTGGTCATGTGTTTCTTTACATTGCATTTTTAGTTAGTTTTGCATATTTAGAAGTAAAAACCACTTGCACATAGCAGGTTGTCAATGATGAAGTGATATTTTTTCTGTCAATGAGGTTCATACGTTGTTGATAAGAGGTTTTCAACTAAAGGGTTTCGTGTTGAGTATATATAGTTTATCCATGTTGAGTTTCAGAGATCCGCGTGAAGATTTAAATGAGTTATGAAGATTCGTATTTTGACAAGTTTTTTGTTACTTCAGTTTGTGATCCTGAATGAAGATTATGTGATTCCAGTTAGTTCAGTTGTTGTGGATGCTTCTCTAGGGATTCATGATGCTTTTGGATGTTTCTATATCATGCTTTATCTGTGTTGCATGTCTACATTGATCGTTGTGCTCACGATCTGATATTTTCTCTTGAGTGTTCATGTTTTTCATGTTCTTGGACAAGGTGTTGACGCATGTTGTGGATCTTCAAGGAGAAATTAATTGCAGTGTTTTTGTGTTGGAAATGTTGATTTGGTTCTTCACTATGTTGTGGCCGACCTTGGGGTATTCGCATTGAAAATTATATATTGTTTTGGGCCGACAGTTTGTATTTATTTTATTATTTCTTTGTGGCCGACTTGTAGTGATGTAATTTCATGTTGCAAATATATAAGAGTGATTGTTTATTTGAATTGAAGAGTGCCAGAAGAATTTATTGTGTATGAGATGTGTGAATAATGTCCAAAGCATTCGAAGGCAAAGCAAAGTGTGAAGAAGAGTGAAGAAGAGTGAATAAGTGTTCATGTGCTTAACCAGAACTGTAATCAGGCATTAGCAGATGTTATTTTCTTAGTTTAAAATTTGGATGGTTGTAATTTGAATTTTTTTGTAAAATAGTGTGTATTCCTTTGTAATTGGGCAATGAGCTCTAGGAAGTGTGCCTAAATGCATGTGCATTCTCCATTTATTCTTCTTATACTTTTAACAAGGTATAATCTTGTGGACTGAACTCTACCGTCGTTTTTCCCCTAATAGGGTTTCCACATAAAAAAATATTGGTGTTATGTGTGTCTCTGATGTGTTGTTGATTCATGCTTTCATTGATATTGATCAGATCTAAGAATAAGGATTAATAATTTTGAAATTCGGTGACAACTGATTCACCCCCCTCTCAGTTGTCTACCCTTGTGTTGCCAACAATTGGTATCAGAGCTTAGTTCCTTGCAAGAAGTTTAATAGCTTGAGGTGATCTAGGATGGTGACATATAAGAAGGATAGTCTAAAATTTGATGAAACAAATTAATCCTTGTGGAAGACTCAAATGGAGTGCCATCAGAGATTCATTGGTGAACCCTACTGAAGCATTACAAGTAATATGTATATTGTACCACTGAATGGTCCTACTACTTCTGCTGAGATTAGGGATGTTGAATATAATATTAGGGATAAGGAAGCATTGTTGAGTGCTTTGACTGATACTAAGATGACTAATGTTATTGATCTGAAGATTGCTTATGAGATCTGGAAAAAGTTGGAAACCTTGTATGAAGGTGATGCTAATGTGAAGATTGTTAAGTTGCAAAGTCTCAAAGGGAAATATGAAATGTTGAGAATGGGTAATGATGAAAATTTTACTACTTTCATGAAAAGAGTGAATGAACTTGTGTGTGGTATTAGATGTGTTGGTGGAAAGTTGGAAGAATTAGAGATTGTTGCTAAATTGCTTAGATCCTTGCCTGTTGCTTATAAAGTCAAAGCTATAGCTATTGAAGAACTCTGAACTATAACAAATGTAACCAAAGATATGTTGGTTGGTAAGTTGACTTCTTTTGAGTTGAGTGAATTTGGTGATGCCCTTCATAAGGTTGAATTTGCATTTAAGGCTACTACTTCTAGAAGAGATAGATAAAGATATGATTCGGGTGAGATTTCATCTAGAAAGAAACTCAAGTATGACGATGAAATTAGATAGATTGAAGAAGAAGAAAGAGAGCTAGAAGAGCTGGAAGCACTTATTGTAAAGAGAGTACCAAGAGGAAAAGGTAAGTATGAAGGAAAATTGCCTCTTAAATGTTTTTCTTGCAATAAGATAGGTCATTTTGCATCAAGGTGTTTGGAAAGAGATTCTAAACCAAGACATAACAAACATAAATTTTAAAAGAAGTGTTACTATGCTGCTAATGAAGATGTGATAGATGATGAATCTGATAAAGGTGAAGACGAATGGGTGTTTATTGCTATCAAGGAAAATAATCATGTGTTTATTGAATCTGCTAGTTGTACAAATATGGATAAATCCCTAGCTGCTTGAATTGAAGAAAAAGATGAATGGGTAATTGATAGTGGATGTTCACATCATATGACTAGAGACAAAATTAAGTTTGTAAGCGTGGAAAGGTATGATGGTGGTGTTGTGAGATTTGGTGATAATACAACTGGTGTGATCCATGGAAGAGGATGCATTTCTCTTGATGGTAAGAATAATACTGATGATGTCCTGTATGTGGAAGGTCTGAAGAATAATCTTTTAAGTGTCAGACAAATGGTTGATAAGGGTTACAATCTTCATTTCAAGAATGGAAAGTGCAGAATATTGGGATGTTCTAAAAATGTGATTGCATGAGGTACAAAAATAAGAGGTAATATCTTTCATCTGAATGTTGTTAGTAAAAGTTGTTTGTCATAGGAGAATGTGTAATGTTAACTTTGATAACATTGTCAAGATAAGTTCTACTAAGGCTGTGAGAGATCTACCTAAGTTGGTAAACCTACTAATGTCATTTGCAAGAAATTTCAGTTGGGAAAAAAAATTAGAATTTCATTTCGGAGCAAACAACATTGTTCAAATGAATTGTTGGAGTTTGTGCATACTGACTTGTGTGGTCCCTCTAGAATCATAAGTTTACAAGGTTACAGGTATTTCATGTTGCTTATTGATGATTCTTCAAGAATGAAGTGGGTTACTTTCTTAAGGGAGAAATCTAAGGCTCTGGAAAAGTTCAAGATCTTTAAGGCTATGGTTGAGACAGAGACTAGTCTGAAGATTAAACGTCTGAGATCAGATAAAGGTGGTGAATTCACTTCTAGTGAATTTAATTCTTTTTGTGAAGAACATGGAATAAAGAAACAATTATCTGCACTGCGGACCCCTTAGCAAAATGGAGTTGTAGAAAGGAAGAACATAACAGTTCAAGATATTGCTAGAACTATGATGCTGAAAGGAAATGTTCCTCATATCTACTAGAGACAAGTTGTGAGTACTATTGTGTATATTCTTAATCGGGTACAAATCAAAGGTGATACTAGTAAGACCCCTTTTGAGCTATGGACTGATCATAAGCCTACTATTAGATATTTCAAAATCTTTAGGAGTAGATGTTATATCATAAAAGATGAAGATATAGGAAAGTTTGATGCTAGGAGTGATGAATGAATCTTTTTGGGTTATTTACTAAAAGCAAGGCCTACCGGTGTTACAATAAGAGATTGAAGAAAATGGTTGAAAGTGAAAATGTTAAGGTTGATGAATCCATTGCTAGACCATCCAGAACCTATGGATATGACTCTAATTATTAGAATGATAGTACAAACAAAGGCCAGACTTCAAATCAAGTGCAAATCATTCTGGTGAATCGAGAAGATCAAGAGGAAGAATAAACTAGTGAAGGAGCAGAAGAGAGATCAAAAGAGTCTGAAATTCAAGAACGTTCTAAGACTCTTAGGTATGTAAGATTGAATCATTTAGAAGATCAAATTATTGGTGACAAAAATAAAGGTGTCTAGACTAGGAGAAGAATTAAAGACGAATATTGCTTGATTTCAAAGGCTGAGCCTACTAGTGTGAATGAAGTATGCAAAGATGAACATTGGGTTGAAGCAATGAAAGAAGAGCTACAACAAATTGAGAAAAATGATACATGGATTCTTGTTCCTAGACCTAAGGATAAAAATGTAATTGGAACTAAATGGGTCTTTAGAAATAAATTGAATGAGCAAGGTGAAGTGGTTAGAAACAAAGCAAGACTGGTTTGCAAGGGATATTCTCAAATGGAAGGAATTGATTTTGAAGGGAATTTTTCCCCTATTGCTAGAATTGAAGCTATGAGACTATTTCTTGCTTTTGATGCTTACAAAGACTACAAGGTTTATCAGATGGATGTCAAGTCTACTTTTCTAAATGGTGAACTAGAAGAAGAGGTATATGTTGAGCAACTTGATGGGTTTCAATTGATTGATAAGGGAGATATGGTTTTTCGGTTGAAGAAAGCACTGTATGGACTTAAGCAAGCCCCTAGAGCTTGGTATGCTAGATTGGACAAATATTTGTTGAAGCTTGGATTTAAGAAAGGTATTACTGATAGTAATTTGTATTTCAAGAATGATGATAAAGATTTTATTGTGGAAGTTTTTGTTGATGATTTCATTTTTGGAAGAGATGATAGTTTGTGCATGAAGTTTGTTAATGAGATGCAAAGTGATTTTAAGATGTCAATGATTGGAGAGATGAAATTATTTTTGGGATTGCAAAATAATCAGTTAGATAAAGGGATTTTTATATCTCAGTCCAAGTATGTGAAGGAATTCTTGAAGAAATTTGGTATGGAAGATTCAAAGCCACTTGGTACACCCATGGTGACTGGATGTAAGTTGACAACAAAAGATGACTCTCCAAAGGCAAATCAAACAAGAATCAGATTAATGATTGGTGGATTATTGCATTTAACTCAAACTAGACCTAATATCATGAATGTTGTATGTATTGTTGCTAGATTTCAATCTGATCCAAAGGAATCTCATGTAACTGTTGTGAAGAGAATTTTTAGATACTTGAAAAGGACAATTGACTTTGGCCTATGATATCCTAAAGATGATGATCTTACTTTGAGTGCCTTTACTGATGTTGATTGGGTAGGAGATGTGGATGATAGAAGAAGTACTAGTGGTGGTGCATTTTTCTTGGGTAAGAAGCTAATATTATGGTTGAGTAAAAAGTAGAATGCCATTTCTTTATCTATTGCAGAGGTCGAATACATTGTTGCTGCTAACAATTGTACTCAAATCCTGTGGATGAAACATATGTTGAAGGATAACAGAGTTTTGTATAATGAGCCTATTGCTATATTTTGTGATAATTCAAGTGCCATTAACATTTCTAAGAATCTGATGTTGCATTCAAAAACCAAGCATATATCTATCAAGTTTCACTTTTTGAGAGAAAAGGTAAGTGAAAAGGAAGTCAGATTGGAGTATGTGCCTACTAAGGAGCAGATTACATATATATTTACAAAGTCATTGCCTAAGGATGCTTTTGAGTATCTCAGAGGTAAGTTAGGGGTGATTACCCCTCCTAATTAGAACTAAGGATGCATTGCATTGCATCAGTCCATGCATTTCATAATCATATCTTAATTTCAATTGATGTTGTGGTAACTGCTACTCAAGGGGAGTAGTCAGATGGTTCAAAAATCTAGATATGTGGTTTAGAGCTTAGAGATATTTTTCATTGATCTCAAAGGGGGGCAAGAGTAATGTGAAAAACTAGTGATTATCTTAGGAGAAGATCCTTTTGGGGAGAAGATCATGTGAAAGAGTTGAGGAGAAAAAGAGTCAAAACCTAAGGGGGGGTAAGTGTTAAGAGATAGTTGCGTTGATGGTCTTTTTCACATCATGTGTTGCCATTAATGCCAAAGGGGGAGATTGTTGGTTTTTGTGGTTGTGTTGCTGATATGTGGTTATCATTGATGTCAACACTATTAGTATTAGTGCATTTGAAGTTGTATATGTCAAGGATATTGAGAAAATTGTAATGAAATGAGTTGCAGGTTTTCAGTGGTGAAGTGATGTTTTGTCTATCGACGAGTTTTGTACATTGTTGATTAGAGGTTGTGGACTAAAGGGTTTCTTGTTGAGTATATATAGTTTATCCACGTTGAGTTTCAAAGATCCACGTGAAGATTTAATCGAGTTATGAATTTTTTTATTTTGACAGTTTTTTTGTTACTTCAGTTTGTGTTCCTGAATGAAGATTATGTTATTCCAGTTAGTTAATTTGTTGTGAATGCTTCTCTAGGGATTCATGATTCTTGTGGATGTTTCTAGATTGAGATCTATCTATGTTGTACATCTGCATTGATCGTTGTGCTCATGATCTGATATTTTCTCTTGAGTGTTCATGTTTTTCATGTTCTTGGCTGACAAGGTGTTGAAGCGTGTTGTGGATCTTCAAGGAGAAATTAATTGAAGTGTTTTTGTGTTGGAAATGTTGATTTGGGTCTTCACTATGTTGTGGCCGACCTTGGGGTATTCGCATTGAAAATTATCTATTGTTTTGGGATGATAGTTTGTATTCATTTTATTATTTATTTGTGTCTGACTTGTAGCGATGTAATTTCATGTTACAGATATATAAGAGCAATTTTTTATTCGAATTGAAGAGTTCTAGAAGAAGTGCTTGTGTATGAGATGTGCAAATAATGTCCAAATCATGCAAAGGCAGAGCAGAGTGTGAAGAAGAGTTAAGAAGAGTGAAGAAGTATGAAGAAGTGTTCATGTGCTTAATTGGAACTATAATTAGGCATTAGCAGATGCTATTTTCTCAGTTCAAAATATGGATGGTTGTAATCTGAATCTTTCTCTAGGACAATGTGTCTTCCTTTGTAATTAAGTAGTGAGCTCTAGGCAATGTACCTGAATGCACGTGCATTCCCCATTTATTCTTCTTATACTTTTAACAGGGTATAATCTTGTGGACTAACCTCCACTGTGGTTTTTCCCCTTACAGGGTTTCCACGTAAGAAAATCTTGGTGTTATGTGTGTTTTTGATGTGTTGTTGATTCATGCTTTCATTGATATTGATTAGATCTAAGAATGAGGATTAATAAGTTTAATAAGTTTGAAATTCGATGACAACTGATTCACCCACCTCTCAGTTGTTTTCCCTCGTGTTGCCAACAACCCCTATATTACATGTCCCTTTCTCTCTCTTTAAATGTGCGGGTTTCATATCTAAAGAATATTAGGATAAATTTGAAGGTCAATTATTCATTGTTGCATTCAAACCCTACACCTTGATAACACACAAAAAACTTAGTTATCTCAGTACCCAATGAGGATTTGATAGTGCGACAATCAAGGAAAGAAGGTTTTGATTTGGCTCTAGGGGACTATAAAATCAGATCTAGAATTCATCTACTAGGACATAGTCACCTAGGGAAACTAGGTCCTCACAAATTAGCTTTAGATTCATATCATAGGTGCACAGTACTCTAATTAGTTTGTTTCCAAAGTTTTAATTTCTTTGTGACATTCCAGTTTTGTTGTTTTTGCATCAAAATAGTTAGTTACATCATTAGCCTAGGCAAATCATTGTATTTCATTCCAAAATCACTACCAAATTTAGTCAATGTCAGGTTGACTCACCTTTTAGGTTGTAAGTTAGTCTCATAACTTGTATAAATCAATCAAACCCCCACAACCTCCAACTACATTCTAAATGAAAAAGGAAAAGGTACCTAAACCCTAGAGTAAAATCTTAGGTCTGCTCCCTTTTTCTTCATTTCAACAACCATTAGGAGTGATCATAATACCCATTAAGGTATGACCCATGATTTTACAAACACAAGTCCATATCATTCCAAGACCTCTTTCATATAATCTTCTCCTACCTTGAAACCATAGATTCATTCCATGAAGGGAGTCTCATCTACCCTTCACCATGAGATGAAGTATGAATATAATAATAAGATATATATGGTTAAGGAAGATGAAAAAAGTTATAATTCATAAGTTCAAGATGTTCATGAAATTTCCAACTCTCTTAATAATTTGATTCCAACTTTAAAATTAGAACCTCTACATGATGCTAATGATAATTTTATTCCACCCACAACAAAATGCTTAGACAATGATTGGGGGTCATTAGATTTTACACCTTGTTTCAAATGGTAGTCTAAAGTCTTGCCATCAAAGTCTAGAGTCAAATACAAATGATGATCATGATATTTCTTCATCTTCATACACATTTTTTTGGTTTATGAATGGGGTTCATTAGATTTCATAACCTCCTTTATGGGAGATTACAAAATCTCACAATCTATACCTAAAGAGTCTTGTGTTTTATCTGGTTCTACATCAAAAATCCAAAAAACATCACCCCATGATGGTGATGGGGGCTCTCTAAATTCCATCCCTCATGAATGGAAGATTCCTAGCTTTAAAAAACTTAAAAAGGACTTGCATGATCAAGAAAAATCCAATTCTTCTCAAGAGCAGGTAGATACAATTTCTTTATTTGAGTTGGAAGAATGTTGTGGGCTTGGATACAAAATTATTTTTAAAAATGGATTAATGCAAACATGGAACAAAGTGCTAGGAATCAACTGAATTCTACACCACACTTTTCTAAGAAGGGTCTAGGATTCCAACTTGTGTCCCCATCTTCATATAATGCTTTATCATCTACTATATGTATGACATCTTGTGGTAAGGAAGCAATATTTTCTTCACAAAAGAAAGAAATGTCTTTTGCTATTGAGCAAGAGCATATTTTGTTGAGGCCTATCAAAGCTTGTTTGATTACCCTTCCTCCAAAAACTTGAAATAAATCTTATAACTCAAATTCAAGAACTTAAGGATTGTGGTTCTCTTCCATGTGATGATGCACCTAATCATTCAAAACAATAATGATCTTTATTCTATGGTGTTGCTCCTCACTATGTGGAATTTGTAGTTTTATGTGTTTACTCATTTCCATTCCTGGTGGTACAACCTTAAGTGCAACCATATTTTCAATCATAGCAACACAATAGTCTCTTGCATGGTTGCCTTTGCCACTACACTTGGGGGGCATGGATAACTAGTTTTCAAGGTGTGCATCATTTTCTTCCTTAAAAAACCAACATAGCAATTCGGTTGACATTTTAAGGGGGGAATATATTACCACTATCCATTTTTTTTTGTGAGATTTGACCTATTGATATACCCCTTTAGGGGTGGTGTTATTTATGATTCCCCCTAATGCATGGTTATCAATTCCTCTGACATTAAGCATTTTTTCATCCCCTTAGACATTAATTTTTTTATGCGCCTTCTTAGGTGAGTCTTGTTTGTCCCCTTAGATTTTTTTCATTCATCCCCTTAGACATTAAAATTAATGTACCCCCTGAGCTGAGTTTTGTTTGTCCCCTTGGACATTAAAATGTGAGGCTTTGCAAGATAGTCCATGGATTTGGCATAACACAACTTGTTGATTCATGAACTTGAGCAAACCTTTTAACATGGACACCTAGCTAGTAGATCCATGTGTCTCATGAGTGATCTTACATCCTTGTGAGAGCATCATTTTAGATAGCACATTTGATGGATGACATTTTGTATTTGAGAAAAATTTAACATTGAGGTCTCTTTGCCTTACCGACTTGAATCATTTTAGTACTAACCTTGTTTTTGTATATGTTTTCTTATGTTTGTATCGTGTTCACTTTATGTTTGTATTGTGTCATACACTGTGTAGTGTTTTGTGTAGTCTTGTTGCATCACATGCATGTGTGCTTCCTTGTCTTTATGTTGTCTTGCCATAAGATCTTGATTACTATGGGCTTGTGCACTCCCCCTAGATTCATTGTCATCATATCTCTTTAACATTTAGATAATCAGACCCCTCTTGACATATTTTCTATTTTAGTGTGAGTGCGTAAGTTCATACTCTCACTAAAGTGGGGGCTAAATGTAGCATTGTAAATTGTCACCCTTGATAATTTCACACTATGTTTTGCTCCCCCAAGTGATTGGAAATAATTGTACATCTAATGTCCTAAATTATGAATTCCATGGCCCATTTGGAAATTTATCAAGAAAAATCATTTACAAAACCAAAAAAAATATTTAATATTTTTCTCCTGACACTTTACACCTTGCAAAATAGGGCTAGGACAAAATCCCCATAAGCAACTTGGTCTCCCTATTTTTCCTCCAAATTTTAGTATGTTAGAGTTGGAATTCTATTATTTGAATTTTAAATGTCAAATGTTGGCTTCCAAGATTTATTTTTTGATAAATTAGATTAATTGCATATAAATACCTAGTCATTGCATCATTTGAAAATTAAGTGTAATCATCTAGCAAGAATTATTATC
Organism: Sequoia sempervirens; assembly: GCA_007258455.2. Classification (NCBI taxonomy): domain Eukaryota; kingdom Viridiplantae; phylum Streptophyta; class Pinopsida; order Cupressales; family Cupressaceae; genus Sequoia; species Sequoia sempervirens. The sequence goes on from VDFB02281492.1 coordinate 750,730,641, forward strand.
AAGAGCATTATCAATCAAGTCAAGAGCATTAAAGGGCATATTTATTGCAACATTTCAATATTGAAGCATCATGTCAAGTTTAATGTGAGTTTTCTCATGTTTATGTTATCATTGTTTGTGAGGACTAACCCTTGTAGGTCTTCAAAGCAATCAAGCTAATTTGCAATCAATCCTTGAGGAGATGTGCATGAATTCAGTCCTTCAAGGAAATTAGATTTGAGTGGTGAGTTGCATCTAATTATTGATTCATCATTCATTTATCATTTATCCTTTATCCATCAAAAGGATAAGCTCCCTTTTATCAATTTGTCATTATGGAGGTGGAAACACCAACACGGGGTTTGACCAAGGCATGCCCCTATATGGAATAACCCTTCCTCTCTCTTTGAATGTGAAAGTTCCAAATCTAAATAAGATTAGTGGGAGATTGAAGAGCATTTATTACTTGTTGTATTCAAACCCTACAACTCGACAAGATAAAAAAACTTGATTATCTCAGCACTTAACGAAGATCTGACAACAAGACCCAGGAGGAAGAAGGCTCTAATCAGACACTCGAGGACTATGAAAATAGAATTCAAATTTATCTACGGGGACATCGGTTCCCTAGGAAACTTGGTCCTCCAAGATCAAGCTTAGATTTGTATAACATGTGCACATTACCTTGTTCTTTCTAGATCTATTGTTGGAATTTGGTTTTATAGTTTCTCTATTATAGAAAAGTTGAATTTTCAAATTAGGTTTCATAGTTTCATCAAGTCAATACAATCAAGTCAATTTCAATTAATTTCCAAGACACAAAAGGATCAGATCCAAGTCTGATTGACTCGCCTTCAAGTTTAGAAGTCAATCTAATCTCCTTACCAATTTACATCCTAATGTTCATTGAAAAAGTATTGATCTTAGTGATATATGCATTAGACCTAGGTTCCCTTTTTCGAGGATATGAATAAATACTTCAGTTAACTAAACTAGCTATGGAGTCAACTCAATTGATAATGGAAATTTTCCAATTCAATTCATGAAGAGATAATAATAAATTATTTAATTAAAATGATGGATAATATGCACATGAAGTTTCCAATTGCATGCTCAATTAACTAATGAAAATTTAAGATATTTTTAAGAGGTTTCTATGGAGAAGAGTTAACTTGTGAGAGAAGAATGATTTTCTAATATGAAGAAGAGTTAACTAATGATGGAAGGAAGAGTTGACTGAAGAGAAAAGAGGAGATAAGTGATGAGTGAAAATGGAATTTATTTGAATATAGATAGTTAACTAATATTTAATTAAATATTAAAATATTATTTAAAATTAAATAGATAATGTGATTAAATGGGAAATAATTATTATTTAATAAATAATAATATGTGATGTGATAAATGGTAAATTGATAATGATGACATGATTACGATTAGGATTAGGTGGAATAATTTAGGTTTCTAAATTTTTCCCCTCTTTGAAGCAATGCTCAAATTAACATTATTTTAAAGAAAAGAAAAGTAGCCAAGAAGGAAAACTTAGAAGATGAAGATGATGATGATATGCCCCAATCAAGTGAGAAATAAAATTATTGAGATGATATAGGAAATGATGTGATGATAATTAGAAAATATGAGATCATTGATGCCCCCTCGAGATATTACCTATGCGAAAACTGCATGGGTGATCTCTCGAAAGAAGAGAAAAATGTTAGATGAAAGATGGAAAATGATGCATAAGAAAATATTAAAATATGGATGTGAGAAACATGATCATGAATGCAGTGATGATGATTTTTAGGTTGAATTTGAGATTAGCAAACTTTATTTGATATAGCAAAGGATGTTATGCACCAAGGTATAGAAGACCAAGGTGATAATATATCCAATGCATGGAATGAATCTCAAGCAAACAAATAACAAATAGTAGGATGCCCTAGCGATCATAAGGAATACATGACGCTCTTGGTGGATCTATGATGAGACAACCTATAAGACCTAACTAATGTCTAGTCAACTTGTTGTTAGATACACAATTTAGAGGAAGGGTTCCTAGTTGAACAGTCCACTTAACCCTTGCAAAGGCTTCATTTAATTATCAACTAGGGATTCATAATATTTTGATGATGTTGGCACCGTATGTGCATTCAAAGACTCTGCATGACCTATATCATCAAGTATAGGTGGTTTACACATATGTGGGAGAACCAATAGAGATTATAAAAGGAAAATAAAGCATAAACTATAAAACAAGGGAAATGACTTAGTCTGCTACTGATGTTGTGGGTACTTTCAACTTAACACTATAACTAGTAACTGCTAACCTGAACTTTGCAACTTCATTAACACTACTAACTTTTACTTCTAACTACTTGACTTACTCTAGAGGACGATTCAAAGACTCAATACAAAAGGTGAATCATAAAATGAGATATCATTCACACATGTGTAATGAAGAATCTATTGAAATGAATGTGCAATAATATTATTCTAACAACATAAACTAAAGGTGGGTGAATAATACCTTGAGTGGCCCTTTCTCAAGTTTCTCCAAAAAGATAAACCAAATATGCACTACTTAAATCAACTAAACATAATGGTAAAATAGAACATCTTCATTGTATAAAACTAAACTCTCACAACATGACAAGAATCTTCACATATCTTTCATTCATGAGTGCATATCTATTATAACTGATAATAGAAAGGTAACTACAAGATTGCCTACTAGAAAAAAATACTATAAATATTAAAAACATGTGTATCTTTAACTGGATTCGATCCTCAACCATTGATCCAACTATATAGGTTCAAGAGGAGTTTTATTTGCATAATGACTGAAAATTGAAATTAAATGAAAGTGTCCACTCTCCTTTGGAATAGAGAGACAAATTATTTGCAATAAAAACTATAACTGAAGCAAATGGAAGAAGACAACTAGGTTTGCAACTCTGCTTTAACAACATGGAAAAGATGTGCTCTACACAAACAATCACAACAATTTCCTTGTTCATCATAAACTCCTTCCTCCTTCAATCATCTTATTGAATGCTTTGATGAATCCCAATTGATCACTCCAATGATTGTCTTCATCATTTTTTGCAACTATCACATGCCTAGTCATTCTAGATACTCCCCTACTTACCAACCTAAAATCCTTTGGTTGTAGGTTGAGTTCTCTAGTTGACACGGGTTACTATTCTGGTTGCAAGGAGTTACTTCTCATCCAAAGCATACATACTATTAACAATCATGAATTAAACACATATTTAAACTAAAATTCATACACATTCATACATTCATTCATATAAATGTCATCATATCATAATCATATTTCCACTTATCAAAGTTTGGTTTGTATGGCATAAAATATATAAAAGGTATATAGGTTTAGGAATGTATATGAAATAAGAAGCTTAAAGTGTTTGAAAGATATGGAATAAATAAGAGAAAACTAGCTATTAATCAAGCTCATCATTCCCCCCAATTAAGCAATTGCTTGTCCTCAAGAAAAATTTTGGTCATAGAGGTTGTACTACAAAGTGATCTCCCTGAAGTCTACAACAACAACAACTCTCTTAACCTATCTCAAATAGTAGCCCTTTTGACATGAAATCTTTGCCAGCCTTAGGTTCTCTGCTACTTGTACTTCATCATGGATCCTCCCTATCCAATGTGGCACTTGGTAGAGAAGGAGAGGTGGATGAATTTTCATTGGAAACCATTTTAGTCCATTGTCCCTAGAAATGTCTATGTACTTGTGACACCTTCTAATAATGGCTATAAAATTATATAGGGAGTGAGGTTCCTTTTTCCTTAATTCATGGGTTAATTCCTCCCATCTCTTATTTACAAACTAGAAGGTGTGATCAATAGGACCTGTAGCTAGTTATTTCATCTTGATGTAGTCACATTCCCTAACATTCATTATTTTCCTTCCTACACCTTTATAAATCAAGAGTTCTAACCACTCATCAATAACTGCATTGGGATCTTTGGATTCTTTTCTTAGCTTCAGAGCAATAGATTTCTCCTTTTCAGTATATTCCTACAAGTTCTCACCCCTTTGTTGTTCATTCCTATTATAAGAGGCTAGTGATTTAATCTGTAAGTCCCCCACAAACATTAGAGGATTCCATTTTGTTTGATCTATGAGCACAAGATTATGCAAGTAAAACTCGCATAATTGATCTTGCATATCTAGTGTAGAGTCAGAGAAAGTTTCCAAAAACAAATTTTTTCTATTCATTAACATTGGAAAATCACTAATTAGCTAGAAAAACTAAAAACATAAGTATTTTTCTTACAAAAATAGTGCATAAATCCTTGTAAGAGGTCTGCACTTTAGAATTTGTGCAATCTTGTCTGCTACTTCTTCAATATTTACTTTCAACCTTTTTATTTCTGCATCTTTTTGCTCAAGTGTCATGGTCTCTTTTGGCATTAAATCAACTTTTTATTTTTCCCATTCCTTCTTCTCAAAGAAATCTTGGGTTCTTCTCCATAATTCTACACCTAAGGTCACTACATATGGCCCAAAGGCAATTGAAAGTGAAGGAATTGGAGATTGGGGTACTAGTTCTTTTTTTTCTACTTCTATGATAACAATATGTGCCAATTCATCCAATCTAGAACCACACTCATATTTACAAAGTTTTTCCTTCAACTCTTCAATTATTTTTTCCCTCTCACTTTCTCTTTGCTAGTGTGTTTTTAATAAACCTTCCAATTGCTTAGTCCTTTCCATAGCTTCTTGTAATTCTTTGTCAATATATTTTTTATCAATAAAAACCTCTTCATCTCTTTCCAAAAATTTATTACTCCTTTCACTTATATGCTCATTACCCTTTGATTCAAGGCTCTTTGGAGTTCTTTTTCTTGTTTTCCTTGCAACAAAAGTATCCTTTGAATCAGATTCAATGGTGCTTGTAAAATTCCATGTCTTTGCATTAGGTATATTTTCATTACCAGGGAAATTCCCCTCCAATTTTGAGTCAGTCTCAACCATAACAACATCTCCCTTTTTTTTCTTTTTAACTGACCCTCTCATAACACCTTTCCTCTTTAGGTGATGTGCTTACCTCCTAGGCTATGCAAATTTCATCTATCCCCTTCTAGGTGCAAAAGAAGATTCAAATTTACTTTTCCTGGTTCTTAGTGTTTTTCCAAAGGTAAGGGTTTCTTGGGTATCTCATGTTGCAGGTTGCTCAGAGGTTGTAGGTTGGGTGTCATGCAGGCTCTGCTCCTCTAGATATCCTATGATGCGGGTAGGTGACACAATAGGGGAGTTAGAGGGAATTTCCCTATCTGATACAATAGGTTCCTCTTCTCTTTATGGGACAAAAGGTTCTTCAAGGATGGTATTGATATGATTGCAATTTAGCAAACTCTCCAATGAAACATGCGGAAACTAAACCCTACAAATTCTCTTTACTAGTAATGTGACTAAATAGAAATATGACAATGTTATGTTATTTCTTTTTCTTTTATACTTAGAACTCATTCTTTTTAACAAATTGTAAAGAAAATTGGGAACATTTACATGCCTATCATGGTACAGATGGCTTAAAATCTTAAAATGGACTATATATAATAGGGATTACCTACCATCACAAGTTAAGTATTTGACTATGTAAGAAGCTACTGAAGCCCATATCTAGGGTAAGGATAATCTTTTTGTACCCTGAGACAATGCGTCTAGGTTTTTTCCATGTTCTTTGAATTCATTCTTGGTAGCTATGACATCTACCCTTACAGGGAACTCCTCTCCTTCCCTTGGTAGTCCTGATAACTCAACAATAGTGGCCTCTAAAGCATCCAAATTCAAACCTCTTACACTCACCTCATCATTTTATAAAGTAGCAGTAAATTGTTGTTTCATGACTTCGTTGAACTCTATGAGTTTTAAGAAGTAGTCCATCCAACTAGCCCATTGAAAAATAGGTAACACTAGTCTATCTTCTAATAGTTGGGTATGTGTTTTTGGTTCCCTACGGATAATTTTTCCACCCATGATACTGCTATTGCTATGTAATTCCCTTAATTTTTCTTTTTCTAGCTTAATTTATGTTTGTTATTCCACTACACCACCTTCACTTTACTATATCCTCTCAATTCAACTGCTTCCAACCCTTCCTTCTTCTCTGAGCTCGAATTGTGTAAAGAAAAAGGAAAAATGAAATGGCAAAAAGTTGTAGAGATTTTTTGGTTTTTGAAAATAAATAAAATGAGAGTACCTCTCCCCCAAACTAAAGGTATTAAATTTCCTCACTTAATTCTATGATTATTGGCGAAGGGTGAGATGGTATATAGTGGAATATCAATTTAGATATGAAAACATGCATAAATAAATGCTATAACATGTATAAAATAAATCATCATCTATGCTAATTATGAGAAGTTAATGCATGTAATTATAGAATGTTTATGAAATAAAACTTAGCTCGTACAAAGTGTTGATTACTGCCCACAACATGATTTGATTTGATTTTTCTTAATTGCAATTGGAAGTGAATGGAATGAAAGCATGGCGCATGGTGAATGATTGTTGGAAAAGGCTACAAGATATATGGTAGATGGAAGAGGAGATGAAGTGTATGAGATGCAAAAATCAAGAAAGGTGATGGAAATGAAATGTGTGAGGTGGTGTATAGGCTACATGTGTGAAAATGAAATGTATATGGATGGATGTATAGAGAATGGTAGTAGAAAGTATAGATATGCAATTACTTAAGTGGGGAATTTCAAAATGACTGTCAGTTAATTTCTATGGATTCCTCTAGTAACAAGTCCCTTTCTAATAGTTTTCACCTTCAAACATGTTGCTACAGGGCCCTTCAACATTGTTGACCATACCAGAAATGGATTATTATTACTTGTCATCTTGTGCAGTGTGTGCTGTGTGAGTTGTGTTTAGAAATCATACTTATGTAGTAGTAGTAGGTGAGTTGGGTAGCTCCTCTACTATGTCATGTGTAGAAATAGTAGTTGTTGATGTGGAATTATGAAGTGAAGGCTCAAATTTTTAGACTAATGAAAGAATGAAATCATCCTTTTGTAGTGGTTTCTTGTATATCTTTAGTATGTGTCCATTAACCATTAAGGAGAACTTGAATTCATCAATTGTATGTAGTTGTAGGGATCCATTAGGAAAAACTTGCTTGATTTCATAGGGACCAAGCCACCTTGTTTGTAACTTTCCCTTGTATTCTAGATATCTTGATTCATAGAGCAGAGCCCAATCACCTACACTAAATTCCTTAGTTTTTATGAACTGATCTTTCCATCTGATTCTTTGATTCTAAACAACTTTAATGTGGTGTATTGCCCCCATCCTAATTTCATCAAGTGCATTGAGGTTGTGTAATCTCTCCTACTATGATGTTGATAAGTCCATGCCTAATTCAACAGTTGTTCTCAATTTTTTATACTCAAATTTAATAGGAAGTAAAACTTTCTTTCCATCCACCAATTCATATGGTGTAAATCCTATTGTGGTATTCCAACTTGTCCTATAGGCCCAAACTTCCATAGAAAACCTGTCTACCCAATCTTTCCTATGAATTTGTAGTATCTTTGTTAGAATGTTCCCAATCTCCCTATTTGTGACTTCCACCTACCCATTAGCTTGAGGGTGGTAAGGTGAGGACTTCCTATGTCTAATCTCATATTCTTGAACCAATTTTGTGATGAGCTCTAATGTAAGTGGGGGTCCTTGGTCTGTGACAATTTCCCTTGGAACTCCATATCTTGTAAATATATCCTCATAAAGAAACTTTTCCATATTTCCATCCCTAGAAAATTGTAAATCCTTAACCTCCACCCACTTGGTAAGGTAATTTGTGCATACTAGTATGTACTCCTTGTTGTTAGATGTTGGTGATATTGGGCTAATAAAATCTAATCCCCACTTATCAAATGGTGTTATTGTTAGCTGTGGTTGCAATGGAATTTCACTTGTTTTTGTTGGCCTTCCCATTCTTTAACACCTATCACAACCCCTTGTATATTTCATTGCATCCTTGTGAAGAGTTGGACAATAATAGCCAGTTGTGACAATCTTAAGAGTTGTTATCTTTGTTGCAAAGTTTCCCCCACAAGTTCATCATGGAATGCTCTAAGAATTTCATATACTTTATCTTCTTTGATACATCTCATAATATTATCTAGGACTATGTAAAATAAGTATCCATCTATCCAAGGGTAGGGAAAAATCTTGTGAACCAATTGTCTCTTTTCTCTTGGGGAGAAAGGAGGTGGTGCTTTCCTTGCTACTAGACAGTTGGCAATGTCTGTAAACCAAGGTGTATGCAGAGATAGAGAAAATAAATTCTCATCAAGGAATAAATTATCAAAAAAATATTCTTCTAATTTGGTTGGAAGTTTGGATATAAAATCTTCCACTACATTTTATTTTCTTGACTTATCCACAATGGTGATGGAAAATTCCTAAAGCAATAGTAACCACCTTACAAGATTTCCACCAACCACTAGTTTGTTTATTAAATACCTGGTTGTTGTGTGGTTAGTGTGTATGAACAATGGATATCCTATAATATAATTCTTGAATTTGTTTACTGCATATTCCACTACCAACATTTATTTCTCTATCATTGTATAATTGACTTCTACCCCTTGTATATTTTACTGATATAATATATGGAATACTCCTTATTGCCTTCCTTCTTCCCTAGTACAACTCCTATAGAAAAATTAGAAGCATTTGTATGGATGTGGAAAGGTAAGGTCCAATTTGGTCCTCTCAATATAGGGGTTTTATTCAATGCTTCCTTGAGTGCTTCAAAAGAGTGTTGACAAGCAGTTGTTTATTCAAATTCTACATCTTTGGAAAATAAAACAAATAGTGGAGTTGCAAGCTTGCTAAATTCTTGGATGAATCTCCTATAATACCCAACATATTTTTGTCTTTGAGGCATAGGGAGTGTTTAGATTACTTCAATTTTGTTGGGTTCCACTTGAATTCCTTCATTTGACACAAAATGTCCCAATACAATCCCTTCTAACATCATCATGAAACATTTTTTGACTTAGGGATAAGTTGTGTTCATGACATCTTTTTAGCACCTTCTTTAGATTTCTAAGTGCTTCATCATATGTATTCCCATATGTTGTGAAATCATCCATGTAAACCTCCATGGAATCATGTGCAAAGTCTAAGAATATAATTATTACTACCCTCTAGAAAGTTGTCAGTGCATTACATAGGCCAAATAGCAAGACAAAATAAGCATATGTGCCCCAAGGTCATGTGAATTTTGTCTTACCCTAGTCTTCTAGGGAAATCTCAATTTGGTTATAGCCACTAAATTCATCTAGAGAGGAGTAATTTTTTCCTACTAATGAATCAAGCACTTGGTTAATGAAGGGGAGTGGAAAGTGGTCCTTCCTAGTTGCAGCATTTAATTCTTGATAGTCTACACATACTCTCCACTTTCCTCCTTTCTTTGGGACAATTACTAGAGGTGACACCCATTGACTAGTAGAGATAGGATATGTAAAGCCTGCATCAAGTAATTTTTGCAATTATGTTTTAACTATCTCTCACTGTAGAGTTTATTCTCTTTTTTGGTTGTCTTATGGGTTTTAAAACCATGATTGATGTAAATCCTATGCATGCACAATTTTGGGCCTATTCCCTTCATGTCATAATCATCCCACGCAAAGTTTGTTATGTGTTCTTGCAACATAGTCATCGGTGATGTCTATTGCATATCATTCAACTGACTATTAACATTCAATGTTTTACCCAACATGAAATCTAAAGCCTTGGATGTTGTTTGAACTGATGAGATGTCAAGTCTTGCTATGTTTGGAATACATTGGTTTGGTAATAAATTGTGAAATATTTAGGAAATTGACTCAGATGAACTAGCAAGGATAATATTTTGCAGAGAATCCTATAAGTATGTCAAGTAGTCTTGATGTTGTGGGTCCCTACCATAGTTATTTTCATGATGTTTACTATCAATTCATCTTCATCTTGGTGTTCTAATAGTGGATTGTGTTCAATAGTCATCAAGGATTGCAAGGAGTATTGATACTCCTCATCTAGGGAAGGCCAAATGGTTTTTTCTAGGTCTACATGTGGCTAGATTGGTGGATAAAGGACTAATTTCTTAGTCACATTCCCATTAGAAATAATCATATTCCCAAAAATACAACCTATGAAGGCATCTATTGTTGCCAACCAAGGTCTTCCTAAAATGAGTGGATAACCTGCAAAATTATCCTTTGGCTGCAACACCATGAAATCTTTAGGGTACTTACATGAATCTAGTGTTATTATGAAGTCCTCAATGATACCCTTAGGTTTGACTATGGAACTATTTTCCAACTACAGAACAATGGGTGTAGGTCTGAGTTCTATCAACTATAACAACTTCATGGTCTCTTTAGTCACTACATAGATAGCTACTCCCAATTCAATTAGGGTGTTCTTAATGAGAGTGTCATTTATCTTTACATCCACCACAAGACTCCTTGGGTCTGCATACTTGGGAATAGTTATGCTTCCCAACATGATGTTTGCAAGATGACCTAAGACTTTACTGTTTAAGGATCTTTCATCTTCCTACTTGGATTTTTAAGGCAAATTTCTCTCATTGTTTTTGTGTAGATAGGAACCTCCTTAATGGATTGGATAAGTGGTATTTTGATGCAAACATCTTTAAGTTGTCCCAATAGGTTAGTTTCAACTTGTGTTTGATGTCTTTGAACTACTAATATTCTAGGGAATGGAGTCTCTAGACATGGATTGGTTTGGTTAACCAAATTTGACTCAGGATCCTTAGGTTGAGTGTCCAAGGTCTATGTTGGGGGTTCTTTATCAACCAATTCAGTTATTTGAGGGGATGAAAATCCAACCAAAGTTTTCCCTAATCAGAGGTGTAAATCACTCACCTCTGCCCCATAAGTAGGGTATTGAACATCTTCATTAGTGTAGGCCTGCTAAATAGGCTTATTATTAGGGTTGGGTGTAGGTTGTGCTAGTAGTTGGGGTGCTCTAGGTGGCTATGGTGCTAGATTTTTTGGGTTTGGAATAATGGCTTGTTGTTGTGGCTACTGGTAATTCATGTTTTGGTTTTTCCATTGTTGGCCTCTTTGACACTTGGGTTGCCATTGGTTTTGTTGGGGTGGCCATTGGGAATTATAGTTAGATCCTTGGTAATTTTATGATGGCCACATATTTTGCTATTGTTGGTTCTAATTGGTTTGAGGAATTTTCCATTGTCAATTTTGCATATTGGCCCAAAACCGAGGATTCCAATTAGAAATATTTGAATTGTTACCAAAAAATGACATGTTATAATTCAAAGGATCTTGGGGTATACCTTGTCTTGGATACCATGGTTTCCTTTGAGCTATGTAGAATAATTTTCCATCTTCTCCTTGCAATACATGAAAGTATGATGTTCGTTCAAAGATACTTTCCACCTTCTTGCATTTACAATTAGTCCTTCTTTGTCTACAATGTGGATAATATTCTATAAGACTTGCTTCTACCTCCTCTTGCTTCTTTTTTATATGGAGGGTATCTAGTTGTGTAGCTGATAATATCCTCCTTCATATTGGATAGCAAATTACTCAATTCAACTCTAGAGACTCCATTGGATGGTTTGATGATGGAAGATGCCCTATCTCCTCTAATCTTCTTTATGAAAGACCTTGAATAGTTCTTGCATGCCTTGTAAATCACTTCAAATGGTGCTTGAGAGATATCTCCTACACCAATGAGGTTAAGTGCATCCACGCAATCCTTATTAATCCCCCTTAAGAATATCATCTTTAAAGACCCATCAAAGAGTCTGTTTTGGTGGGATTTCTTAAGGAAAAATAAAAACCTTTCTAAGTACTCTTCCAAAGATTCATCTTCCTTTTGTGACATCCTAAGATGTCATCTCTTTTTGTCAATTCCTCTATAGTAGTCCTAGTACTTCTCCAAGAACTTTGTCTTCATAGAATTCCAATTAGGAACATCTCTTCCTAAACCCATGAACCATCTCAGAGCAACATCCTTTAGGGTTGTTGGAAATAGTTTGAGCCTATGTGCATCTATAGTATAATCATAACTTCTACACAACACATCAAACTCAAATAGGAATGTATCTAGATCCTCCACAATCAACCCATAGAAGACATGTAATATTGAAGGAGGTATGTTCTTTAGTGTAGTTACTCTCTCCTGATTGGCAATGGGGAACTCAAACATTACATGCTTTGTTGGGTCTTCCACTAAAGAATCACCCATGGTGATGATTTGTGTATGGGAATTATTCTATGTACCTGACATGGATATTGGTGTTAGGGATGATTCTTCTTTAGGAATACCCTTGCTCTATTCACTATGATCACTAATATCCTCTAAAGCTTCGTGTGTTGAAGGGAGAAATCTTTCCAAAGTGTCTCATCACCTTCGCATACAATAGTTGTGACTCTTGAGATCAACAACTCTTTCACATTGTTAGTAAAGGATTTTTGTATTGATAACTAGAAACTAATTACCCTAATTCTTGAAAGAAAAATCCTAACTATATGTTATCCTCGAATTCAATTATGCTCAATTCATGGGATAACCCCTACGAAAATTGTTTGTTTCATAACTCACAAACTCTAGCACTCAAAATGAGGAAAATTATATCAATCATCGTGCATGGTTCCATAGCCTTGGAAAATCCTTCTGAGTGTTTTCCCCTTTTTGTTTCATTGAAATTCACCTTTGGGTGCAAGTTGTGAAAACATAATTTGTAGGAGTTAGAATTTTTTTTATACTTGCAAGGTCAGAGTTTTTCCTCAACCCTAGCTACAAGTCAAAAAAGTTGCAATGTCAAGGTTTTTCCTCAACCCTAGAAGTCAAGTTGTAGTGTTAGGGCTTTTCCTCAACCCTACAAGTTACTTACCCAAACTTCAAGTTGCAGTGTCAAGGCTTTTCCCAGACCCTGCAAGTCAAATTGCAGTGTTAAGGTTTTTCCTCAACCCTGCAAGTCAAATTGTGGTATCGAGGAATTTCTCCTACATTGCAAATGTAATGTTAGGGAAATTTTGAGACATTGCATATTTTTCCAAAGTTCCTTCCCTCATGCAATGTTAGAGTTTTTCTCCACTTTTGCATCTGAATTTCCAAAGCATATATAGTCGCTCAGAATTTTCCCACCAATGCATAAAACCCTATTTTTTTCTCTAACACTGAAAAATATGATTTTTTTGTAGCTACTCTTGCATGCCATTCTAATATTTTGTGTCTAGATTCTTGAGTGATTTTGATTGATTTCTTGTTCCACAAATGTTTGATCCACCACCAAGCAAGAAAATCATGAAATACAACCAAAAAGTTCTTCCCACCAATTCAGTTGTCCAAGGATATACATCCATGGTTTAGAAAGAATTTGAAGACAAAGCTTTCTCAGTAGCTTCAATGGACAAAATGATGGATATTTAGCTAACTTTGGATAATTTGAAATTTATTCTTGAAAGGAACCATAAAGCATGCAATGATATCAAGGGCTCAATCACACAAGTTCTTGCCATCTCCAGACATAGCACAAGTCCCAATGATAAATAAGTTCAAGAAATCCTAAAGAAATATGAAGACTTCTTGGAGAAGGATGGTGGAGAAAATTGAACGTGCCTTGATTTTCACTTAGTTTATTTTTTAGTATCTTTCTTTCCTTTTGTAATTAGTCGAAGACAATTTACATGTCATTTTTCATTTCCAAAATTGTAAATACATGTAACAAACATGAATTCCACCAATAATTTTGGACTCCAAAGTTGAATAAATCAAAAGTAGTTAGACTTTTCCTAGATTAGCTCTTTAGCTCTCATCTATAAATATGAGAGAGATCTTTTGTAATTTTTACCTTTAATATTTTGCAACGAAGTGCTGCCCAAATTGAGAATCAACTTTGAGAATTTGTGTTCAGATTGAAAGATCAATTCTAATTAATAAAGGAGGTGAATTTTGGTATCAAAATTTGTGTTGAATAAAATTTGTATGATTAAGGATGTTCTTATGTCATTCTTATTGATTTCTCTTGTTTTGATTAAATAAGTGGCGTTTCTTTATTACAATTGGAGGACTTTCAAGATAAGTTATATAAACTTTGTGTTATATTGTTTACATGAAATTGTGTGTATTGAAAGCATTTCTTAGTGGAGAGTTATCAAGACTTTGAGCTTGTAGTTATTCACTTCGTGGATTGGTGGTATTATTAGTTGATAGACTTTGTGATCCAACTAGTCATACGATTATTTTAAAATCTTTTTGGAGGATAATTTGAAGACTTTGTGCTTGGGATTATTCACTTGGTGCATGAATCTTTTTATGAAGTGAGTTAAAATACTTTGTGCTTCAACTTACGTCATTGGTTACTATAGAACTCTCATTGAAGGCAGTGAAAATACTTTGTGCTTTTGTGTGTCTTTCGGTCACATATCACATATTTATACTGTACTCTTTGATTATTCACACATTTAATCAAGAATATTGGTGATTACTACCTAGGTTAATATTAGAAGTGTAGAAGCATTGTTGAATATTATTGTGAAACATTATAAACATCTTTTCTAAAATAAGAGAAAATGATGAATGTAACACACCCTGCACATGGTTAAAGCTAGTGTAAATACCTTTAGCTTAACATAGTTTACTTTTTTTCAATAAGTAGTAAGAAGGGAGCCTCCCCTTTCTAAGAGGAGAGATTTATCTCATCATAACTATGGCTAAAATCATTATTTCATAATTTTTAAAGGGATTAAAAAATATTCACCCAACACTATAAAATATTTGAAATAATATAGGAGAATCTTGAATGTAGCACCATACTTGGCAATGATGCAAAAAATGTAAGGCCTAACTAATGTCTAGTCAACTTGGTGTTAGACACACAATTTGGAGGAAGGGTTCCTAGCTAAATAGTCCACTAAACCCTTACTAAGGCTTCATTTAATTATCAACCAGGGCTTCGTAAGCTTTTGATGATGTTGGCATTATATGTGCATTTACTGACCTATCATCAAGCATAGGTGGTTTACAAATATGTAGTAAAATAGTAAATATTGTAAAAGGAAAATAAAGCATAAACTACAAAACAAGGGAAATAACTTAGTTTGCTACTGATGTTGTGGGTACTTTTAGCTTAGCATTGTAAATAGTAACTACTAACCTGAACTTTGCACCTTCATTAACACTACTAACTCTTACTCCTAACTACTTGACTTACTCTAGAGGAAGACTCAAAGACTCAATATAGAAGGTGAATCATAAAATGAGATATCATTCACACATGTGTAATGAAGAATCTATTGAAATGAATGCAATAATATGAAAATTTATTCTAACAACAAAAAATAAAGGTGGGTGAACATTACCTTGAGTGGCCCTTGCTCAAGTTGTTGTTCCCATAGGATAAACCAAATATGTGCTACTTGAATCAACTAAACATAACAGTAAAATGGAACATGTCTTCGTTTTATAAAACTAAACTCTCACAACATGACAAGAATCTTTACAAATCTTTCATTCATGAATGCATATCTATTACAACTGATAACAAAAAAACTAAAAATGCAAGATTGTCTTTTAGAAAAAAATACTAGAAATATTAAAAACACATGTATCTCTTACTAGATCTGCTCCTCAACCACCAATCCAACTATATAGATTTGGGAGGAGGTTTATTTGTATAAGGGCTAAAATTTGAAATTAAATGAAAGTGTCCACTCTCCTTTAGAATAGAGAGAGAGAGATAAATTCTTTGCAATGAAAACTATAATTGAAACAAATGAAAGAAGAAAACTAGGTTTACAACTCTTCTTTAATGGCATGACAGAGAGGTTCTCTACACAAATAATCACAATAGTTTCCTTGCTCATCACAAAATATATCCTTCCATCATATTATAAATTCTCTAATGACTCCTAATCAATCACTCCAATTATTTCCTTCATCATTTTATGCAACTATCATGTGCCCAGTCATTCTATAATCTTCCTTACTTATCGGCCTAAAATCCTTTGGCGGTGGGTTGAGTTCTCCAAGTGTTTGAAAGATATGGAATAAACAAGAGAAAAATAGCTATTAATCAGGTTCATCACAACCATCAAACATGACACATAGAGACAATAGAACTTGCCCCATTTTATGCCATAACTAAGCACACCATGATATGAAATGATTTTGGTGACCTTGAGTAGGAATAGTATGGGTCATAAGATGAATCAACAGAAAGATCAAACGATCAAAAATATTTAAACCAAAGAAAAATACAAGCAATGATTGATAGACACACAACACTACTATCTTTTTCCAAGGTTTGGAAAAGATTGAAGGATGGATGTGGATCATGTCTACTTTCAAGAAGGAAACATATCATATAAGAAAAATGTCTAGGTTCAAGAAGAAAACATCCTATATAAGATAAGTTATGAACTAAAAGGAATTATTCACAATGGTAAATGATTTATTTTTATTTTATGTTATCTAGGTTGATGTCTATCTCTAATATTTTATGTTGAAGTGCATGTTTCAAGTGTGGTGTTTGATGGTTTGAAGCACATATCTATGTTTGGATGTTTGCTTATGTTTATTAATGGGGTGGTATGTTAAGGATGGTATACTATAAGGACCATGACAAAATCATATTACTAAAAGATACAGACAATAAAGAAAGCAAGAATGCACAAGGATACAAAGACAAACATGATCTTACTGCTAGTCAAGCTGAAAACCAATTGATTGATGATGATGATGATAACATTGTTGATATGGGAAGGACGTATCCCAAAAATAATTTGAGGAGTAGGAAAGACATATCATTATGATGATAATTTGACTAAAGGTTCAAGGTTTGCAGCAAGGCTAGGAACAAAACCAAGGAATGTTTTAGATGGCATGCTAGATTGCATAGCAATATTGTACGGATTAGGATTGTTGCATTTGCATGGGCTAATTTTGGGATTGGATGGGATTATGGAGGGATTTTTGTTAGGTGGATTGGAAGCTTAGAACAAATGACAAGAGAAAACCAAGTCTTGTGATGACTATGAAAGGATAAAGGATTTTATTAGGTAGGGGATAGGAGACATGGGGATTATTGGATGGAGGATTTAGGATATGATCTCCAAGGACTATGTTTCATAGGTATAATTTTTTTATTTGAGGTATGGGGTTGGATAGCATTATGTAGGCTATGACATGACATTTTATGGATAGTGTATGACCAAATGATGGACATGTCAATAGCTTTCCAAAGCATGATTAAATTTTGTGCCCCAATATTTATCAAGATCAAGGTAGGTAGGGACAATGGGTGGAAATGATATGGATTGGATGGATGGATTAATGGAAATTTCATGATAAAAGTTGAGATGGATGAGACAACTTTCCACCAAGTGTGATGGTCCACATAGGGAATTGATCTTACTCATGACGCATGTTTTCCAAGTTTTCATCATGGTACTTATCCAAAGTGGCATAAGAATGGTTTTCACTATTGGATGAATTTTTCTCTTTACTATTTTTTTTTTTGTATTTTTTTCATTTTTTGGTATTTTTGGTATTTTTGGATGGCCTTGATGTTTAGATGATCATTTATTGTTCTAAATCCTTTTATGTTGATTTGGATGTTGGTTTCATGATATGCTAATAGTGAGCTCTATGGAGGAGTTTCCTTGTTAGGATCATGGCACTTGCATACAATTGATGGATGTTATCATGATCCTTTTTGATACTAGGGTTTCCCTTATCTAAATACTCACATTGTGATAGAGTGCCATGAGAGTCCCTATGATAAAGTGTTGCTACCAAAATGTAATGAATTTGTGATGTAGTATTTTTAGAATTTATGTGAGAAGTTGGATTATGATGGGTGATGGAAGATGTGGATGGATTATTTGGCATTTTAGATGGATTTTTATTCACCAAACTTGGCATGGTGTGTGATGGAATTTAAACTTTGGATTGTGATTATGTTTGGAACCAACACTTTTATACACCTTACATGGTGGGATAGATAATCATTTTGAAGGAAGTGGACACTTGTTATATGCAGGAGACCTCTTTTCTTGTGGCTTCACTTTTTGATTGGATATTGGATTTGGACTCTTTTCTTTTCTTGATCTAATTTTATTTTGGATCCATTTTAACTTTATTTTTCCACTTGAATTTTTTCTTGATTCAATGGATTTTGACATTTGATTTTGGACTTTGTATTTGTAAGGATTTTGTTTTTGTTGGTTCGAATTGATAGGTTTAAGGAAATGGGAATGATGGTTTATGGTGTAAATGGAAGGAGTGTTGGAAACAACCTTATGGTAAGGACTACTTATGACCCCTATTTTGATGTTTGCATTGGATGAAGTTGACCCTTGTATCATAGAGGTATCACTAACATCATCTGATTTTCTCATTGAAGAATAATCAAGACCTTTATGTCTAGGATTTTCATGAAAACGTACTAATTTTAGAATTCCTTTCTCATTTAGGCCTAATCCTCTTACTTGATACTACATACTTTGGTAGATTATATTTGTAATGTGGTATTTTTTTTGTTTTGGAAACAAGATGCTAACCCATCTTTTTGTAGTTGAAAACCATCAATATTTTATATTTTATCATCTACAAGAAAACTTGATTTGACAAAAGTGGATGATCCTAGTTGATAAGATATTGTGGTTTTCTCCATCATGCTTGTTCATTCTTGATTATTTGGGATGTTAATTTAATCCATGGTAGCTTATGTATCTTCTTGTTTGATGTGATCCATGTTATTTATTTGATTATCTATGTTTCCAAGGGAGGAAAGTGTCTCATCTTGGGAAGTGGAGGTAGTTGGATTTTGGATAGTATCAAGTTCAATTTCATGATCATGGATGGTATAGAGGCCAATAAGGGGATCATTCTAGATTTCTTGATCAATGGTAGGATCTTGATCAAAGATAGGCTCATCTTGGATGTTATGATTAGAGATGGGATATTGATCAAATATTAGATTAATTTGGATATCATGATCATCTAGAGGGGATTCTTGGGTAGACTCAAGGATAGGATCATGATCAAGGATTGAATTTTCATGGACACTATAAATAGGATCTTGATCAAGGATTGGATTAACTTGGATGTCCTGACAATCTATAGAGATTTTTTGGGTGAACTCAAGGATAGGATCATGATCAAGTATTGGGTTATCATGGATGCTATAAATAGGATATTGATCAAGGATTGGATTAGCTTGTATGTCATGATGGTCTATATAGATTGTTTGGGTAACTTGATCTTGATTTATCTCAAAGTTGATTTCATCATGCTTTGGGATTTTCTCTTGACATATATCCAATGGTTTAGACAATAAAATGAGATTTTGGACATGAATAGGAGATTCTTTGATTGGCTCAAGATTTTTGCATGGAAATTATAGAGTTTAAATAGGAAGAATTTTTTTGAGATTGATAGGTGATGGAGGGAATTATAGTGGGAGATATTTGGATGGTTTATGATTAGAAATGTGATGGGATTGTCTATCTTTATTTTCATATTAGAGAGTCGTAGATCTTTTACTATTAGTTCTCAGAGAAAATTACTAAAAGTGTTTTTATTGGATGGATTTGTGGATTGGAATGGAGTGGATTATAATGGTTTCATGGATGAAGGATTGGAATAGGAGGTGGAGACAATAAGACCCTCTTGGTTTGGTGATGGGGATGATGATTTGGGATATGTATAGGATATAGGGATTTGCAATATTGTTTGGTGTTAAGGAAAATTTTGGATGGAAGATCATTTTCCCTTGTCAAGGTTAGGATACAAATGACTAATGGATGTTGGTTGGGGATTAGTGGTATAGATTGTTTTAACTATTTATTGATATTTAGGGTACATGGATGGATCACTAGAGATTATGGGTTGTTGGTAAGTAATTTGGAATATTGGGGGTTGTCAATATGGATGATAGTTGGATGGGTGACTAGGGATTGTGGATTGTATGGAAGGGGGGTATATGGATGATTGAATAGGGATTATGGGTGATTGATATTGAGGATTGATAGATAGGTTAATAGGGATTATGGGTGATTGGTATTGATGGAACATAGATGGATGCCACTTTCTTAAGGAAATAGCATCTAAGGTTCGATCACCATAAGGTTCATACTCTGGTTGATCAACAAGACTCTTATTATCATCATCCAAGAAGGGGTTTTCAGTTTGACTAAGGAGACTATCAAGGTAAGATGAAGGAATGGTTATGAATTTAGATTAAGAAGGACAATTAGATGGTTTGGATGGATAAGTTGGTGGAGTTTTAGTTTGGATGCAAAGGATGGTTGAGTTGGTGGATAAAGGTTGGATTCTAAGTTGGTGGATAAAGGTTGGATTCTAAACCCTAATGCAAGGTAAAGAAAAAATCAAATAATTTCTTTGGTTTTTGGTTTTTTTTTTTTTAAAGGATTTTGGTTTTCAAATGTTTTGGTTTTTCAAAATTTTGTGGTTTTTGGATTTTTCAAATGTTTTTGGGTTTTTGAAATTTTGAAAAACTATATTAATAAAAAGATAGAAGATTAAAACATCTAAGGCTTAAAAAGTATAAGTTCCCCAATGGGTTTCAAATGGGGAGGTTTTTGATCTAATAGTAAAAGACATGGAAAACACATTAATAAGCCTAGAATTAATCAAGTAGGAGTGTTAACTTAGTATAGTACCACTCATCAAAGGAATAATAACTTCAAATGAATGGGTAAACAGGGCATGCAAAGGTCATCTACCACCTCTACACCCCTTACATTGGAAGGACAAGGCCCTACTAAGGAATAATTGTCACCTCAACAAGAGAAAGTACATGGTGAGTAACTTCAAGCATGATATTGTACCCTACACCACACTAAATTGTGATTGAAAGGTCTTCAAATAGGCTATACAAACTTTCTAGGGGAGTCCTCTATAATGCACAAGGGCACGTGAGGCCTAATCCATAAATTTGAAAGTGCAAGAAAGTTGAACAGTTGGGAGAAGAGGGTAAACCACCCTTCTTCACTTCCCCAAGGTATAAAGTTTTTGGGGGCTTAGCCCAAATGAAAAACTCACAACTTCCAAGAGGTGTTTCTTTTGATTCAACCCTTTCTATGTATACTCTACTAGAACACTAGGCTAAGGTCATTCTCTAGGGTGATGAAATATATAAATAGATACCCTAAAAAGAAAATAAAATAGAGTTGTTTCTCATTCTCAAGATCGCACAACTGTGCGAGAGAAGAGCATATGCACATACTCTTTTAGGATTAAAAGACACTTTTTCTTTAATAAACCAAATTGAAATGTGTATGGTACTTGTTAATCCTTCATAACAATGGTTTGAAAAGACACACAAAACAAGAAAGGTACATAATAAATAAAATGCTCTATAAAATTGTCTTAATACTATCTTGAAAAACCAATTTCATTAAAAATTTCTTTTTTTTCTTTGGCTTATGAAAAAGGATTGTTTACATGTTTAGACACTGAAAAATGTCACGAGCCTACAAGTAACATTTTATCACTAATTCGCCTTCTTCCATGAATAATTAAATAATTTAAATTATTCTCTAATGTCATATTCTTCTATTAATTAAATAATTCTTAATTATTTAATTAATTCATTTTGATATGTATTCCTCTCTTGATTAATTTAAATAAATATCAATTTTATTCAAATTATATCACTAATTATCTTTTTCTTCCATAATTAAATAAATTTTATTTATTTTCATTTTCCTCTATAATTAAATAATTATTTTAATTATTTAATTATTCATTAGCCTTTTCTCTCCATGATCAAATAAATTCTTATTTATTTAATTATTTATCACTTTCTTTTCTTCATAATTAAATAATTATTTTTAATTATTTAATTATTTTTCTATTAGATATTAGATGAGCAACATAATACATTCTGACCAATTTCAAACTTATCCCAAAGTTTTACCCCTTTACAAAAACATTTCCACTCCCCCCTTACAAAGGATATATACATACTTGTTGCATCATATATTTGCTATTAAATCACTTATAAATATCATATATTTGTTGTTACAACACATATTGTTGTTACATCACATATATGCACATTTTTGCTAATACATTTGACTTTGTTGTTCCTACTATGCTAAGTCATCTTGTGTTGTCACAACCTGCACTGTAAAAAAAAGGGGGGGCCCAACCTACACTGCCAAAAAAAGGATCAAACCACCGAGCATTAGGTACCTACACCTGCCCCACTTCCATGAACTTTTGGATCTTTGAGTCTCAATAAAACACCTACCACTTCAATCTCTACCCTGGAAAAGTCTTCTATACTGAGTAAAGGGGTATCATCTTTCTCACCGCTGTTTTGGTTCACCTTGTATGCAACCTAAAATGGTCACCTAGACTTTGGGCCCCATTTATTTAATTTGTCAACATCAACTTTCTGAATCAATGATTGTCGCATTTTCAAATCAAATTTCTTAATCAATTCATAACTATTTCAAATGTTTCAATTTTCCCTAAGGTTTGAATGCTTCATTAATTTTATTTAATCAAAAGAAATAAATCCCTTTTAATAAATAAAATAATGTTATTTAATTGAAGTTAATATTACTTAAATAAAATGATGCTATTTAATTAAATCTATTTTTAATTAAATAATTTTATTTTATTTTATTAATATTCATTTCTAAATTACATAATCTTATTTTATTTTATTAAAAGAGATATTATCATCTTAAATTAAATTAAATAAATGAAATATCCTCTCAAGAATATCCTGTGATGAAAAAAAGGGAAACAAATCAGTTAAAAGGGAAATAAACTAAAAAAAGAATTCCAATCAAGATTTGTTTCTATTTTTCTATTTATCCCACATTGCTCTTGAATTTGCCTTCAATTTCACTTTTGCCTATAAAATGAGCCCTCTCATTCTCATTTCAAAAAAAAAAGAAAGAATCACGAATTTTTACATCAGACTTATGCTGCAAATTTGAATTTTATCATTTGAGATTACATTAGTTTGATTATATAAGCATCTTATTTTTAGAGCATATAGTTTAATATTGCATTTTAACTTAATCTTCATAGTAAATTAATTTGCAAAATAATTCATTTATGGCATTGCATGTAGATTAATTTTATTTCAATAAATTAGTTTGGTTTATTGCATTTTACAACCATTTAGATTAGTTTTCATTGTTGCATTGCAAGAACAGGATTCATGGAGATTGGCATTCTTGCTTCTCCTCTTTGAATCTCTCGTTCCGAGATTGTATTTGCAGGGGTAACTGGGTTAATCTGAGGGCCACAATATCAATCCCTGCTCTTCTCGGATAGAGAGCTGTGAATTGATTTGCAAGGACTCATTATTGAGTATCCTTGCATGCAATGATTCACAGAAGTATCACATACTTTCAGTTATACACACCTTCTCGTTAAACTCCTTTTGGAAGACATCAAGGGCCCTGAGGAAGATCTCAATTGTATGTTGCCAACTATTACCAAAGTTGACCTCTTGCAAATTGACCAGAATTGTACCATCTTCTAGTAGCTTTAGGAACTTTTGCTTAGAAACTTTCACCATCATTGAGACCTACACAATAGTGTTATATAGAATGAGCCTTTTGGAAGACTTGGTAAGTGCACATTTGACCTCATTAAAATTTTTGTCATTTCTCACTTTCCATATGCCCCACAAAATTTCAGTGGAAATAACAATCCATAATGATAATAGTTCCTTCCTAATTTTCAAATTTATAAAAGAAAGAATTCTATCTAGTCTAGGATTAAGATTTGCATCCCAAACATTTTGGTTATGGAAAAATAAATTCCAAATTTCTTTTGCATAAACACAATTGAAAAAAATGTGAGTTATAGTTTCTAGCACCCTTCATAGCCAACAAATTTCAATATCATCAGATCTTGATTTACAAGGAAACCTCTACATAATTAGGAGCCACCTAAAGCATGATTTCTTTGGTTCAACTACATTTCACCATGAATTTTTTAAGGACCTGGTGCATTCATTCTTATTCAATTTTAGGTTCTAGACATTGTTTAGATGATTAAACGCTTCATGTTGAATGGTGAGGGTATTAAACATAGTTTTGGCACTAACTTTTGAAATTTTGGAGCCTTCACTCCATTTAAATTCCTTGTACTGCTCGAGATTATTTGCACGTCACTATTCCATTTATCACCTTACATACCTCCTTAAGGACTGAGTATGTCCTCAAGCTAGTCTTAGGCAGATTAATTTATGTTCTTAGTTGGTTCCAACTCTTTAGAGCCCCTTCCTAAAAAATGCCATCAAATACCCTTATGCCTTTGTTGTCCCAAGCCTTTGTCGAGCATCCCTTCAAGAGAGCTAGCATCTTGTTATTATGGCTAAGATTCCACCATATTGACCTGTGGGAAGCCATATTATTATTTAAGAGCACATGAGAGTTTTGGATATGCATTTTTGTATGCTCCCAAGCCTTCTATAACCTCTTGAAAACTACATATCCTTCAAGGATTATAGGGTACCTACTGTAAATGAGGTCACTCAATGGAATCCCTTTCCAATATTTTGCATACTTGGGTGTTTCCCTTTGAATGTTGCTCCTAACCAACACTTTCCATGGATCTTGCCCCTCCAAATATTTTAGGATCCACTTAGTTGCCAATGCAATTCCTATATTTTAAGGTCCTTTAGACCCAGCCCACCTTCGTCCTTGCTCAAATAGCACCAGCCATAATTTACAACATGCTTCTTCTTCTTACCCTTTCCATCTGACCACAAGAAGGTCCTTATTTTCTTCTGAATTTCATCCACCTGGTAACTAATAAACAACCATATTGATGAAAAAAAAGGTTGTAGGATTCCAAGATTTTTTGACATATATGTATTGTCCCTACTAAAGACATGAATTGCATATTCCATTTTCCAATCTTCTTATCAATTTTCCCTTGGATCCATTGCCACATTTCTTTTAAATTTGAGCAGATTGCAAAGGGTGTGCCTAGATATCTAACTTGTTTCTAGGGACCTCCCCATTGTAATCCAAACTTGGATAGCCAATCTGGAGGTTTTTTTTCCAACCCAACATAATTAATTTATTTATAGATATTTTTAGTCTAGAAGCAACACAAAATGTATCAAGTTCCATCATTAAGTTAGAGATATTATCTTCATCAAGTTGATGGAACAGTGCAGTATCATCAACAAATTGAAAATTAAGTAAATCAATTTGATTTGGTAGAGAAATACCTTTTATCATTATTGTGCCATTGTTGATCCTAAGGAGGTAGTGCAAGGCATCTGAGGCAATAACAAACAAAGCAGGGGCAAGGGGTCAGCCCTGTCGAATGGACCTTTCCAAAACAAACACCTCTATGAGAGAGTCATTAACTTCTACCTGAGCCACCGCATGTGTAAAGAGTGTGACAATCATGTTACAAAATGTTTCTAGAAGGCCAAAATCCTCCTACATCATCTTGATAAAGTTCCACTCCACCCTATCACAGGCCTTCTCAAAATCCAGAAAAAACCATTGCCACCTCCTGATTAGAAGCCTTTTCCCGTTCCATTGCTTCCCAACTGGTTATTAGGTTTTCAAGTATATACATTCCTTTGATAAAAACCAGTTTGGGTGGTGTTTATAAACTATGGAAGGATGTTTACCAGTCTCCTTTCTAGGACCTTAGCCAAAATTCTATAGACACATTTAGCAAGGTTATCGGTCTCTAATTTCTGATCAAGGTCTTTTCTCCTTCTTTGGGCAACAGTTTAATTATTCCCTTATTTATGATTTTTCCCAAGGATCCTCTTTCCAAAGCCTCCTTATAAACTAAGAATAGATCATCAATAGCCCAATCACTGAATTCCTTATAGAATTCGGCTAGGAGACCATTTGCTCTTGGTGTTTTGTCATTTTATAGAGAATTAATTACAAATCAAATTTCTTCCTTTGATATATCTTTGCTCAGCTGATTTGCATCACTATCCTCAAGTTTCTTTGGTATGGGGCCTTTTATTAGATCCCTTACTTGGGAGCAACCCTCCCTGTTATTTTCAAAACTGAAAAGGTTCTTATAAAAATTAAAGAAATGACCAATGATATCTTTCTGCTTAGTGAAGGTAGTCCCTTCCACTTGAATTTTCTCTATGTGTTCTTTGATGCCCTTCTCCTTTAGGAACCTCAAAAATAATTTGGATCCTTTGTCATCACTTTCCAACCAGTTAAGTTTAGACCTTACCTTGAGCCCTTGGATTCTTAAATTTTGTATCTTCCTTAATGAGTCTTTGGCAGATCTGAGCATGGTTCCAAGGTGCTCTTTCTCAGGGTCCTTTTGAAGGAAAGCTTCAACTTGTAGTAGATCCTCTTGAAGGATTCCCTCCACCCTCCTTCTATCCAAAGCTTTATTTTTCCCTATCACTTGAAACAAGGTTTTTCATCCCTTTGTGTTTAACTCCCACATTTCAATGGCACTCAACCCCTTATACATCCCTTGGTTTATCTTTCTGAGTGACAAAACAACATCAACACAATCACCATCATGAAGTAGCTTAGTGTTCAGAATGAATCCCCCCCTTTTTTCCTCTCACCCACATGCCCTCTTTTTAGGACTATTCTTGCTTTTATGGGATGATGGTCAAAGAGGGTATAAGGGTGAACTTCAATTTTTCATCTCTCTCTTAAGGATTCAAAAATAAAATGATCTTCATTTATGTAAAACCTATCAAGACGATAGTAATTTTTTTATTTCTCTTTTGATCATTGCACTACCATATGTTGTTGAAGTCTTTTTCTGTCCTTCAATAGGGTCCATCAACTTCCGTTTGGATTTCATTTTTTACTAGAAAAATCTTTCATTTCCCTTCCAATCCATATCCACTCCTCCAAGTTTATCTTATTTATTCCCAATCATGTTGAAATCTCCCCCTAGGATCCAGGGTATATTTTCTAGATCACACAACCATTTCCAAAGTTTAATCCTTTCACCATATTCATTTGGTGCATATATAGAGTAGATTCCAAAGGAGGAGTCCTTTTTCAAATTAATCCATACTACCCTGTTGTAGGGAGAAGTACCAAATTTGGTTACATATTGGCTCCATTCCTTGGATAAGAGGATGGAGGCCCCCCCTTTTCCCTTCTCATGTTGGGTGGAAAAGTGAGAGGATTCCCTCCAAATAAAGTTGATGTTGGTTTCAAGTGAGAACCCAATAGATTTTAATTCTTGCAAGAGTACCACATCCTTGTTTCTACATTGATTGATGGACCTTCTCACTATCTGTTTCCTATCCAGGGACTCTAGCCTCCTCACATTCCATGAGATACAATTAAGGGCCATCAAAATTCACTAAGGGGTTAGGGTCTTTTTTAGGTCTGAAGGCTTCAAAGGATTTTGGTACTTTTGTTTCAACCTCCAACCTTTTGGTGAAGGGGCTTATGATAATTGCACTTAATTTTTTTGTCTTTTGCTTTGAAAGAGCTTTTAGGTTCCCATTCCCTATAGGGATTACAGTGTCCTTTTCTTTTCTTGGTCTTCCTCTTGGCCTAGGAGCATTAGCTCCCTTGGAATCCTCCTCTTTAACCATCTTAGGTGGGACAAGGTCCCACAAAGAGTCTGGAGCAACTGAGTTAGGTTGAGCAACATGTAGCCTATTGTTTCCAGGAATATTTCCTGCACTCTTTACATTAATATTGTCATCCCCCATGTGGGATCCATCATCCTTCTCACCCATACCCACTGGGATATCACCAATGCATTGATTACATGTGTCGATGAGGTCGGGAGTATCTGCCAATCCCACCACATCAACCGAATGACTAGTAATTGTTAGGTTTAGAAAGGAAGATATCTAACAATTAAATGTAGATTTAATTAATAAACAAAGAAACTAAAACACACACAAAATAAATTATAACACAGAGAATTTAATGTGGTTCACCCAATTTGGGCTACATCCACCAAACCGCAGCCATCCAATACTTTTATTATCCAGTGCAAAACCTATTACAATCTTGTGAATAATCACATTTTCCATCATTTTTAACACCCATCCGAAACCATTTTTATCAAGCTTAGAAGCTTCTAGATTTTGGGTTCTACAAATCAGATTTTTCTTTTTTCATTGATTTTTCCCTTTTTCGGTGATGACGCAAAAAAATAGGAGGAAAAATGTTGGGGTGTATAGTATACCATGGGCTATATAGTATAGCATGATTAGTTGCCACATACCAACAATCTCCCACTTAGAGACTGATCCTAGGCAACACTACTGCAATTACAGCTCCCACTGGAAATAAGTACCTTGGACCCTGCTGCTCTGTTATACTTAAATTCAACCTTGAAGGCCAACTAAAGCTGAAGAGGAGCTCAACTTCTCCTTTTTCACCACATTTGTAAACATATCCGTTGGATTGACATATGTATGTATCTTGTCCAGCTTGACCTGTCCATCTTCCAACACCAACTGAATGAAATGATATCTCAACTATATGTTTTTTGTTTTAGAATGCAAGGAAGAATTCTTTGCAAGATGTATAGCACTCTGGCTGTCTGTAAACAAGTAATTTCCATCCTATTGTTTTCCCAACTCATCCATGAAAATTTTCAGCCATATCATCTCCTTTTCCACCTCTATTGTAGCAACATACTCTACCTCTGTGGTGGATAAAGCAACCACCTTTTGCAATCAAGAAATCCAACTCACTGTTGTCCCACCAATTGTAAATACATAACCTATGGTACTCTGCCTAGTATCTATATCCCCTGCCAAATCTGAGTCAACATAGCCTTTTAAATCAGTATTAGAGCCCCCAAAACATAAACATTTATTGGATGTACCTCTCAAGTACCTGAGAATCCATTTTACTGCATTCCAATGCTCAACTTCGGGATGACTCAAATACCTGCTAACAACTCCTACTACATGTGCAATATCTATTCTCGTGCATACCATGGCATACATTAAACTGCCTATAGCTGAAGCATATGGTACCTTAGACATTTTTTCTTCCTCCTCTTATGTCTTTGGACACATATCCTTAGTCAATTTAACATGACTAGGCAGAGGTGTGATGACAGCTTTTGCATTCTCCATATGAAATCTCTGCAACACCTTTTCAACATAACTAGCCTGAGATAAAAAAAATTTGTCTATTTTTCCTATCTCTACAAATTTTCATACTAAGGATTTTTTTTGCTGCCCCCAAATCCTTCATAGCAAAAGATTTTGCTAACTGTTGTTTTAGCTCACTTATGTGATCCATGTTAGACCCTGCTACAAGGATGTCATCAACATATAAACATAAAATAATGTAGTTGTCATTATCCAACCTCTTAAAATAAACACAATGCTCAAAATTACACCGGTTGTAGCCTTGCTCAGCCATAAAACTATCAAATTTCAAGTACCATTGTCAAGGTGCTTACTTCAAGCCATATAAACTTTTCTTCAATCTGCACACTAGTTTCTCCTTACCTTTGACCTCAAATCCTTGTGGCTGGTCCATATATATTTCCTCTTCCAAATCACCATGGAGAAAGGTTGTTTTAACATCAAGTTGTTCTAAATGCAAATCTTCAACACCACAATACTTAAAACAATACGAATAGAAGTCATTTTAACAACTAGAGAAAAAATCTCATCAAAATCAATACCCTTTTTCTGTGCAAATCCCTTTACAACTAATCTGGCTTTAAATCTCTTCTTACCCTCATCCTCCTCTTTCAGCCTATAAACCCATTTGTTTGGTAAAGCCTTTTTACCTGTAGGCAACATGCATAATTACCAAGTCTAATTTTTCAGCAAGGAGTCCATTTCTTCTTCCATTCCATGCTCCCACTGAACCTTGGTATCCACCTGCATAGCTTCATCATAGTATTCTAGTTCACCAACATCAGTTAACAAAATAGTATACAAAGAGGGAGAGAATCTTTCTGGAGGTCTACTTATCCTTGAAGATTGTCTAACATGAGTTTGTGGTATTTGTTGTTGTTGTTGTTGCCCAACATGAGGAACCACTAAAACATCATTGTTTGGAATATCATCCAACACTGCATAATCATTTTCTTTCTTCTCATGCTACAGCAACAGATCTTTGTGCACAACTTTCTCATTGAATATGACATCCTTGCTTCTCACAATTTTTTGATTTTCAAAATCCCAAAGCCTATAACCAAATTCTATCCAACAAATATACATTTCTTTGATTTTGCATCAATCTTGGTTCTATTTTCAAAATATACATGTGCAAATGCTTCACAACCAAAGGTTTTGAGAAAAGAATAACTCACCTTCTTACCTTTCCATGCTTCCTCTGGAATACCACAACCCAAAGGATTAGAGGGACCTCTATTAATTAAATATACATCAGTGTTTACAGTCTCTTCCCACATTTTTAAAGGCAACCCAACATGCAATCTCATAGTCCATGCATGCTCCATTATTGTTTTGTTCATGCGCTCAGCCACTCCATTTTCCTGTGGAGTCCTTGGAACCATTTTCTGCCTACGAATACCATTAGAGGAACAATAATCTTCAAAATATTTGCTGCAATACTCACCACCATTATAAGATCTAAGACATTTTATCTTTTTACCCGTCTCATTCTCAACCAAGCTTCTCCATTTTTTAAAAGTTTCAAATACATCAGATTTCGGCCTAAGGAAATAAATTCATACCTTCCTAGTTGCATCATCAATGAATGTAACATAATACAGAGAGCCACTGAGAGAAGATACCTGAGCTGGTCCCCATCCATCCATATGCACAAGCTCCAATTTTTCATCTTTCTTTTGCTTCCCATCCTTGAGAAAACTTACTCTCTTTTGTTTTCCATACACACAACTTTCACAGAAATCCATATTAACACATTTTAGACCTGGTAAAACATTATTTGAATGAAGTACTTTCAAACCTTTTGCACTCATATGCCCAAGTCTATTATGCCACAGTGTTGATTCAGAGTCCACAACAACTGTATGATCTTCTACCTGCTGAACTGCAGCAACTGTTCCTGAATATTGACCTTTTTCTGTAACAATTAAAGTAGAAGGAACAGTATGACCTGTACAAATATATAAGGTTCCTACTTTCACACCTTTTGCTACCACTAAGGAACCCTTTGTGACCTTCCAATTTTTATCACTAAATGTAACAACACAACCTTCATCATCTAGTTGCCCTGCTGAAATTAAATTTATGCTTAACTTTGGAACATGTCTTACTTCATGTAGTAGCCAATGATTCCCATTCTGCAACTTAATCTTGATTCTTCCTTTTCCAACAATCTGACAAGGTTCTTTATCTCCTAAATAAACCAGCCCAAAATCCCCTTGGACATAATCAAGAAAATAATTTCTATGGGGGGTAGCATGAAATGAAGCCCCTGAATCTAACACCCAAGAATCATCAACATTATCAAGGGAAAGAATCAAAGCATCCTCATCAGATTTATTACTTACCACATTTGCCTCTATACTTCCTTCCTTTTTGCCTCCTTTATTTTTCTAAGACCAACAATCTTTCTTTAAATGACCTGGCTTACCACAGTACCAACAATCCCTCTTGTCTCTAGATTGGGACCTTCTGTCCTTTGATTTTCCTTGTGACTTCCCATGATTTCTGAAATTGTTTCCTCTCTCCTTTGTTCTGCCCGTACTTTCTGCATTCAAAACACTACCTAATCTGGATGTTCCACCTGAGCTTTTCCTACGAGTTTCCTCGCTCAAAATAACACCAACAACATCATCAAATTTCAATGTATTTGAACCAGAAATAGAATTGCTAACAGCCATTACCAAGCTATTCTAGCTTTCAGGCAAAGAACATAGAATCAAAAGAGCCCTAACTTCTTCATCAAAATTTACTTTGACAAAAGTTAATTGACTAGTGACTATATTAAACTCATTTAAATGATCAGTAACTGACCCACCTTCTACCATTTTCATATCATATAAACACTTCATAAGAAATACCTTATTCGAAGCGGAAGGCTTTTTATATAACTTCGCCAGGGTTTCCATCAACTTTTGAGTTGTCTTTGCTTTTGTAATATTGAACACCACTGATTGTGCCAGGCATAAACGAATACTGCCAAGAGCCTTTCTATCCAAAATATCCCAGTCCTCATCAAACATTGCTTGGGGTTTCTTGGTTTTCCCTTCCAATGGCCGCCATAAATCCTTCTGATAGAGATAGTCCTCCATCTGCATTTTCCATAACTAATAGTTCTTCCCATTAAACTTCTCAACCTTCTTACCCTCGTCTGCCATTACTCCCACTCAACCATGAGACCTTCCTACAGACAATAATCAAAAGACAATCCACTCTGATACCACTTGTTAGGTTTAGAAAGGCAGATATCTAACAATTAAATGCAGATTTAATTAATAAACATAGAAACTAAAACACACACAAATTAAATTATAACACAGACAATTTAACGTGGTTCACCAATCTGGGCTACATCCACCAAACCGCAGCCATCCAATACTTTTATTATCCAGTGCAAAACCTATTACAATCTTGCAAATAATCACATTTTTCATCATTTGTAACACCCATCCAAACCCCTTTTTATCAAGCTTAGAAGCTTCCAGATTTTGGGTTCTGCAAAATTGGATTTTTCTTTTTTCGTTGATTTTTCCCTTTTTTGGTGATACCATGGGCTATACAGTATAGCATGATCAATCGCCACATACCAATAGTAACTAGTCCATCAGTGGTACAGGGTTGTGTACAAGTGGGTTGAATCTTGGTCTCAAACATAGTGAAAATTTCCAAAACTTTATTTGGTTTCTCCTTGTCTTCCAACTCCCTATTGTTACCATCTTTGGTCTTATACAGTTTAAAGTCTTTCATGAAATAAGTTTGACACCTGTGATCACCAAGGGTTGATGCCCCATTTTCCATACCCCCTTTTTTATTTTTTTCCAAGGATAGTTGTTGCACATTTTTCCACCCTCCCCATTCCTTATTATTGGGGGGAGTGATGTCTACTCCCATGGGATATTTTACTACTACCAAAGTGATAGTATCATTAAGAGTTCCACTGAATTCTTCCTTGGGCTAGAAATATGATTATTTGTTAGGACCCTCATTGTTACAACCATCAGTCTCCATTCCTTCAAAAGGTATCTCTTTGTGCTCATCTAAAGATTGGGATGAGGAGTCAGAGATTTCATCACCTAGAAGGGATTCCACCTCCACCATTTCAATGTTCTCACATAAGTTTTCAATCAAGGTTTCCACGGTTCCCTTTTTATCCACCACATTACCCATTTCTTTATTTATGGTTTCAATTTCTAAAGATGCCCCACCATTGCCCAGTTCTTGATTTAGGGTTTCAACTAAATTCCCATTTCTGTTAGAGAGAAATATATTTCCATTTGGGGTTTTCTACTCTAGATTTTTGTTTGTGATATTAGAATTAACAGTGTCACTATTGTAGGTTTCATTTGAGGCATCCAAGTTTTCCCCTTTATTAGTTAAATTACTAGATTTTTCTTGGGTACCCTTTTCTCCACCCACACCTATGGGGTCTCCTACTTCCTCGGCTCTAGTTCTTAAAGCAGACAGGGTTTAGACAACATCCATTTTTCCAGGTCTTGGATGCAAACCAAAGTTTTTCTTCACTATTAGTGGGAAATTTTTTCTCATGTGCCCCTCCTTTCAACATAGGTAGCATGCATTTAGACCTCTAAGCACCTCTAGGGAACATTCAGTGCATCCATTGTCGAGTTTTAACATCAAGATGTCTAAGATGTTAACCCCAAGCATAATAGAAATTAATTCCCTTGCATTAGTGTGTGAGAGGGCAGATTGGTATTGCCTATTTAGAGCACTTGACCATAGGGTTCAACCAACAATGAGATGAAGTTCTAAATTCTTGGTGGTACATTCTTGACTACCACCCATCTAGGGCTTGATAGAGCCAAAATCTCTTTATTTAGGGCATATGGCGACCAGACTAGTGCCCTAAATACATTTCTCCCTACACTCTAGAACTACTTATTGACAAGCCTAGTCTGCATTTCATGGTTCTTGAGAAAGATAACATCCCTCCTTTAATTATTCTATAGTAAGAGAAAAAGATTCCCAATTTTTTACCCCAGACATTTTCCAAACAAGAGTCCATGTATTTCCTTGTCGGGACTTTGTCTATGTCCACAACGGCCAAGAATACACCCACATTTTTTAGTTTGTTGTCTTCCTCACAAAGAACTTTATGTAAATCATCCTTTTTCCAGACATGATATCAATTCTATGAGGATCAAAAGTGCATTTACCTCCCCCACTACCTCCATCTTCACCACCAGGGCACACTTCTATGATAAACCTATCCCCCACCAAAAAAAAACTCTCTCCAAAAAAAAAATCCCTGAAGGTTATGGGTTGCACCTCACCAACTGGGCCTTATGAATGACATTTAGAGTGCCTGTCTTAGGGATCCACATCACTAGACATCACACTCGGGCAGCAACTGAAGAACCTCACATGAATGAGGGGCATATATTAGAGGTTTCCCATGCAGGAAAGACAACCACCACACTATGTCCCTAGCAAAGAGGTACCACACTAGAGGCTTGGGTGGAGGAGGACCAAGCCTCATCCACCCACACACATGAACCCTAACACCAAGCTTTCATCTTTGAAAACCCCACTTGCAGAGCAACCTCAACACTCCATTATTTAATTATTTACTATTTCCCTCCATCTATTATTAAATAATTTTTTTAATTATTTAATATTTTAACACCCCAACTTCTTCTATAATTAAATAATTATTTTAATTATTTAATTATTCATTTCCCTCCTTTAAATTCAATAATTGCTATCATTATTTAATTTGAATTTCTTCTTAGCCAAGCCCTAAATCTCAACCAATTTCTTGAGTTTTGGTCCATCCTTCCCATCCTTAAATCTCTTTTCTTCTCAATTAATCTCGTCCATTGATCATGATACGTCATCATTCAATCCTAACCCTTCATTTGAATTTGTATTTCTATAAAAGAAAGCCATCATTCTCATTTCAAGGTTAACCGCAATCTTTGAAGTTTTGCTATTTTGAGATCTAGCTATCTTACATCAACATCAAGCTTATCATACAAGTTGCATACTACATATCTGGGAACAAATAAAGAAAAATGGAGAAGAGAAATGGAGAGAAATCAACTTTGGTATAGAGATTGAGTATTATTGCTTCATTATTGTGATTTCTATGTTCATTTGTGCTTCATTATTGGATTAAGGTCATTATTAGCTTGAATTAGATACTTTTGTGGTTTATATTATTATTTCATGCTTATTCCCCAAATTCTAACCCCAATCTACATTTGGTGAACCTGACGTTATACCACAGGTGTTCATGATAGTCCCCCACTACAAACCATTGTTTTAGAAGAATAAGACCTATTTTTGAGAGTCTACTATTGTTGGTGCAAGGGATGTGGATTGTACCCTAAATTCACTTACCATGTCCAATTCTTGGTTGAGGTGGAAAGGTTCCTTGTTTGGAGTTACTCCTTTCAAGGCGAGAGGTGTTAAGGTAGTCCATGACCTTGGCATACTCTAGCTTTAGCCACTCCTTTTTCTCGGATTTAACAACACTCTTTCGGGGGTGAGGTAAGCCCACTTTAGTAGATAACCCTATTACTAATACCTAGGTTGTTCTTGTTTGTATTGTTTCTGAACCAAGGACAAGCAAGTTTTGTGAAGAAAACTTGTGAAATACTTGCTTACCAAGAAGTTAAAGCGTCAAAAGTAGCCAAATCTGTCTTCTAAGTGTTTTTTGTGTTTTATGATCAAATCTAAACTTTCCAAAAACATAAAACAACCTAGAAAACATTAAATTAGGGTCAAATGGCATAACACTGTAAATGTTTATCAAAAAACCACAATCGTCATTTAAAACACCGCACTTGCTAGAAACCATAGGAAGCCTAAAACACCACATCTATTAGTTTTAAATTTTTTGGGGACATATTTGTACATCCAACTTCTAGTTTCCTTACAGATAATGACTGCACACTTAGACCTCAGACTTTTTTAGGTTCAGTCATCCCATTCATCGCATTTCATCATTTACCTTAGGTCGGATTGCATAGTCCTAGCTTGCATACACTATACCACACCCCATTCCATCAACATCTTTAAGTCTTAAGATTAGGAGGCTTGTCATACTATTGCGCTTACCATAGTTTCATATTTAGTTGTCTTGACCTTATCATATGCTTATCTATATCATCCTTAGGTTGGTCTTACAACTAATTTGTGTAGTTTAAGCTCACCTTTTATCCAATCATCATCATCATCATCATCTTGTTCCTTGTCCCCCTAAGGTCTTGACATTTAGATCTATTACTTTGGTTCATCATAGTTTGATTAGCATCCTCTTTGAAGGTACAAGATTAAATATATCCAAATCTAACCATATTCATAGTCTTAGTCTCATCATCATTTGGAATTTCATCAAAAGCTTAATCATAGTCTCATTACCACTTTCCATACCAAGCATAGTCATAGTTGCATTCCCATCTTGCATCTTTATATTCCAAAAATCCCAAAAACATAGCATAGTATTATTATCATCACCATCCTTAGCTTGCATTATCATCTTTAGTTTGCATCTCTATCTTTAGTTGCATTAATTTCTAAAAGCCTCAAGGTCAAGTCTTATATGGTCTTCACTAGGTCACAAAGGAAACGAAAGGACATGGATTCCTCATATGACCCAAATTTCAATCCAACTAGCACTGTGAACTTTGGTTCCTCTTCAAACCAACCTCAAATGTCACAAGATGAAATTCCAAATCCATTTGACAATTTTAAATTGAAGGAGGTTAACCAAAATCTAACACCTGAAGAGATTGAACAAGCTTCCCAAGATCCTAAGATAGTGTGTGAATATTGGAAAGATGAATATGGAGGAAAATAGATGAAAATGAATAAGAAATAAACATATTAATGTTATACCTTCATTGCTCCTTCCTCTTCATGGATTGAGCTCACAAGATGCACCCTTATCTTGTAGATTTGCTCCAATGATTGAAGGGATGTGGTTGCTCACAATTTTAGCATGATGATGGCATGATGAAGATGCATTTGATGGATATTTGAGCAACTTATGGATATGGAGAATGTGTGTTGAAGTAATGAGAGCCAAGGCCTCATTATATAGAAATTTGGTGAGAGGAATCAATGGCTAAGATTGAATGGCTAATGGAGGGTTGAGATTGATTGAGAAGGTGAGGTTTGGATCAAGGATGAGGATTGATTATCCTTGTGACAAGTGTCACAAGATGGAAAGGGTTGAAATGGGGAGGTGTGCTCACACATGTGTGAGCACACATTGGGAAGAGAGGCATTAAATTTGTGTAAGAGATAGGGTGGCTCATAGGGTGGCTTATGTAAGAGGTTAGTGGGGGTAGGTGAGATGTAGGAATTTAAAATTAGGAAATAATGATAATGATGATTAGGGATGAGGGTTAGATCAATTAATCAAGGCTTAATTGATTAATGAGGATAGGTTGAGTTAATAAACCAAGGGTTTATTAACTTTGGTGGAGGTTTTTTTTTATAAAAGGAATTAAGTCAACTATTTATATTTATATATAATATAAAAGATTACAACATCATGTTCATTGTATCTGATCTTGATTTGGACTGAAATTCTACTTTCAATTCCATCGTATCTAAATATCATTGTTGTGATATGAAATATCAAGATACATTGTAGTTACAAAATGTCAACTTTTAATATTATAAAATAGTTGACTTTGTTTTTCATATGTTAATAATTATGTCTTGCATAGGCCATAGCAAAAAACAAAAATATTCCCAATTTGTTTGTGCTTTTCAAGTATTTCCTATAGAAGAGCTTTCCACCTTTCCTTCTTTTTGCATAGACTAATGCACTGGCAGATTTTTTACAGTAGAGTTAATAGTTGTAGAATGGGATAATATGATTAGGATGGGGATAACGTCAATTAATAAATTAATTAACCTAAGTGGGATTAGGGGATTTTAAAAGAATAAGGGTAAAGGTTAGCTTTAATTAAATAAATGTGGATTTATTTAATCAAAGGTGTTGGATGGGGAAATTAATTAAATAAATAATAAAGTATTTATTTAATTAATTATTAGGATAAGGGACATAGGTTAAATTAAACAAATAAAAAGTATTTATTTAATTAAATATTATTTTGGGTGACTACAGTGTGTATCATAGAAGAGATGGTCAAAGAGGATCCTAATAAGTAATTCCTAGCAGTTGCTCAAAAAGGAGCCAAGCTTCCCTTTGGTTTTGACACTTCCACAATTGTAAAGGGAACAACACAAACACAAACCCAAAGTCAAGGTCATAACACATTTTCACAAGGTCATCCCTCACAAAAAATGCACACTAGTATGCCACTTGGGGGAACTACACATAACACAACATATGTTAACATACCTCTTACACCAACATTTGGGCATCTCAAGGACCAATTCCCACATTTTCCAATCCATTTGTATCGTCCTCTAGCTCCATCGGTATGAATTTTGCAAATCCATTTTCCACAACATCCACCCAAAATATTGCACCATCAACCAACATAAACACAAATCAAAACCAAAACCCACCAAGAAAAACAAGAAGGATTCACATTGTCACACCAAGAGTGCAAACCCAAATGACCAACACTAAACTAAACACCAACATGTCTTTTGGTTCAAACTTAAACACCAATCAGCCTCCATCACAATAACATGTCAACCCAAACCTCAACTTCATATAGCAATACCAACACACCAATCAAAATCCACCACAACACAATATCAATACCAATACAAATACCATGTTTACATCCCACTTCCAACATCAAAATGCTTCTCAACAAAATATCAACCCAAACCCAACATTCACATCCAACTTCCAAAATCAAAACCCTTCAGTACACAATTACCTCAACACATTTGACACCAATACCAACCCTCTCATGCAAAATCAACCAAACATACCACTATCACCCATGGAAAATTTGATGCAACAAATTCAAGTAATGCAACAACAAATGTAAAAGATGCAAGTGAGCACAACAAAGAAAACATACTCAATGGAAGAACTATGTCCTTATCCCTTTGATAGAAGCATATACATGATACCTTTTCCTCCACACTTTAGTGTGCCAAAATTCAACAAATACAAGGGAAAGGGAGACCCAATAGAACATGTGCAAGAGTTTAACATTTCTTGTATGGATATCACTTTTGAGCCTACATACTTAATGAGATTATTCCCATGTAGCCTTTCAGGGTAGGCTCTAGAGTGGTTTGCACACTCACCTCCTAGGATAAGAACATGGAATGAATTATCTGAAAAATTCATCGCACACTTTTCCTATAACATTGAAAGTGATATGACTCTTGCAAAACTATGCACAACTAGACAAAAGGAAGGGGAGTCACTTACACTGTTCTTTCAAAGATGGCAAAGTATGTCTAGTAAATGTCCTTGCCACATACCAAAAAAATTTGGTCCCCATCTTTATAGAAAACCTCACCATGGAATTTATGATTCAACTTCAAATCCATTGTTGCAACACATTTGAGGATGCCATTGAAAAGGGATTCTACATTGAGAAATCTCTTGTTGCAAAAGGATTGGTCAAGATCTTCAAAGAAACCAAAAACAATCCCAATGACAGAGGAAAATTTTGGTCTAGAAACAAAAATGTCACCAATGATGGGGTAGTTGATGCCAAAATGGTTAACAAGGTTCACCCCACCATTCATCTCAAAGTTCCTTCCACACAAAACAATCCTACACCAAACTAAGATCAAACCACAAATGCATTCCAAAAAATCCAACAATGTAGAGGTCCTCCACGAGAAAACATGCCTAAAAAAACATATACACCCTTAGGAGAACCCATTGAGTTAGTCTTGAAGAAATTATTGCAATCAAATTCCATTCAACTACCAGAGGTTAAACCTATGAACCAACAATCTTCAAACCAACTTGGTGGAATGACAATGAATTTTGTGAATACCATCACACCAAGGGACATAAAACATCATCATGTTGGACACTTAAGAACCTTATCCAAGACCTCATTGAACAAGGTGACATATTAGTGGAAAATTCACAAGGAAATGCAAATGCTGACCATACTATTTTCATGAATCCCCTACAAGACCATGGAAAAGGAAAAGCCTCCAGTTTAGGGAACAATGCAAACACCAACGCCAATTAAACTACTATCTCATAAAAGTATATTATTAATAACATTTGAGAATTTGATGACAATGTCTCTACCATTACCATAAGGAAAAGTCTAGAATGTGTTGTCACCATCCAAAGAGTTAAAGTGACCTTACAAGGGGTCACTTCTAATCTACAATCAAAAAGTCAGTATAGCCTTCTAGATCATCTAGGAAAGAATCCCACACAAATATCCATTCTTGAGTTGCTTCACATATCCCCTAAGCATAAAGACATTTCGGATAAAGCTTTGCAAGAGACATTTTTTCCCATCAACCTAAACATTAACCAATTCTAGGCCATGGTTGGATACTTAGCTACAACCCATCATGTCACATTTTTTAGCAAGACCTTCTCACACAATGACCAAATCATAATGGCCCATTACACCTTGATGTATATGTTAATAAACACAAAATTAGACAAGTCTTGGTAGATGGTAGATCAGATCTAAATATATGCACCTTAAAATTGGTCATAACATTGGGATTCTCTAAAGCTTGTATAGATATGTCTAAGAAAATCATTATCAAGGCTTATGACAATGTTGAGTGCTCATCTAAGGGTATAATCACACTTCCCATAAAGGTTGGGCCTGCTATTCAAAATACAATATTCCAAGTTCTAGATCTGGATCTACCATACACCCTTCTCCTTGGTCGCCCATGGATTCCTGCCATGAGGGTCATTCCCTCCACATACCATCAATTCATTAAGTTTCCATACAACAACACTAAAATTACTATATCATGTGATCCCTATCCTTTCCAATAGTGCAATAATATGAAAGGGACTACTAAACATCAAGTTCCTATCAATTAGGAAGCATCTTCCTCCACCTCATCACATTACATTGATCCTTCCTCACTAGCTAAATCATCCATTCCATCCACCACACCTTCCAAACCTAAGATCCAAATCCATGATATAGGATGTGGTGAATACAACATCGAGAGCTTATTTTGCATTGGGAAGTTTCCTATATTACAAAAATCTTATGGGAAGCCT
Organism: Sequoia sempervirens; assembly: GCA_007258455.2. Taxonomy (NCBI): domain Eukaryota; kingdom Viridiplantae; phylum Streptophyta; class Pinopsida; order Cupressales; family Cupressaceae; genus Sequoia; species Sequoia sempervirens. The sequence continues at coordinate 750,771,888 of VDFB02281492.1, forward strand.
CATCCTATCAAGAAAGAACATAAGATTTCCATTCATGATTATCCTACCATGTTCACTAAGTGGGGTGAACTAATCAAAGAGACCATAGGTGAGGATATTTATGTTCACCTTGTCATTGCACCAAAAGATCAACCTTTTGATGCCCGATACAAGCTTCAGTTAAGATCCACAGGAGGTAGTTAGACCATGTCACAAACCCAAGAGCCACATTGGACTATGCCTACCACAGGAAGAGGAGACCAAGGGTCACACCTTGCAACAATCCCCCCCCCAACACAAGTGTGGGATTTGAACTTGTGACCAGCTCTAATACCAATTGTTGGCCTTGCCATTGCACCAAAAGATCGACCTCTCAATGCCCAATACAAGCTTCAATTAAGATCCACAAGAGGTGGTTAGACCATGTCACAAAACCAAGCGCCACATTGGACTATGCCTACCACAGGAAGAGGAGACCAAGGGTCACACCTTGCAACAATTTCTACATGGATCTACAAGGATGAAGAAGAAAGCATTTCCACAAAAATACTAGTTGAGCAATATTTAAAAGGATTCAAAATCATGAACACAAGGTTATGATGGACATAGTGGTCTTGGTTTGAACAAACATGGAATGATAAAACCCTTGTTACCCTTGAAGTTTCCTAAGAAAACAAGATTAGGGTATGTACCACCAAAAGTGAGTCCTCCTCGTATTAATTTATCTTTGGGTGAAAATGTTAACACTTCTAATGAAATTGAGACATCCGAGGAATACCATACTAAAACTAATTACAATGAGTGGGAATGGAATTCCTACACCTGTAGTGATTATGGCCTAGCCAAAACCTTTCAAGAGCTTGACTTATCCCCATGTCAAACCAAACCTGTGAGTGGTCATGCCTAGATCAAAACCTTTTGGGATCCTGATGATACCTCTATTTTTACCATATCTGCTTATTCCTTGAGCTATAATGATATTGATGATAACTTACCTCTCATCCACCCACAACTAATAGATTGGGATTGACGAGGACCTCCGAGCTTGGACTTATTTGAGAACGAAAAAGCAATAGCTGAGTTCATGGGACTTCAAGAAGGAATACCAAGTGGGGACCATAAGGTTGGATTTATCATAAAGCTTGACAACACAACATACTTTGGGGATTCTACTCCACCCTCTAGTCGCAAAAGTGAAAAAAATAAAAAGAATAGGTCTCTAGTTGAAAACTGAAAGGCACCTTGAGACCAAGAAAAAGTAAAAATAAAGGGTGTATCTGAGGGTGAAAACTTCCCTAAGGTTCCCACGAATGGAGGGTTGTACATGCTCCCCATAAACCAAGAGAGATCACTGTTACTTGTAGAAAAATTGGATGAAGTCAATCAGAGTACAAATGATAATCCTAGAATTGTTCACTTTGCAGCATCCTTGACAGTCATAGAAAAGTCAAAATTCACCACTTTCTTTTTAGAGAGACAAATCAATTTTGCATGGTCATACATTGATATGCCTAGATTGGATCCTGAGTTAGTCCTACATCATTTTCCATTGTTCCCAAATACAAAACCAATCAAGCAAAAGTTGAGGAAAATGCACCCCCGGATCATACTATTAGTAAAACCAGAATTGAAGAAATTGCTTACGTTGGTTTCATCCATTCAATAGAATATACATAATGGATATAAAATATTGTCCTTGTAGTGAAACCAACTGGTGGAATTAGAGTTTAGAAAAAATTCAAAGACTTAAACAAAGCTTGTCTTAAAGATGACTTCCTGTTACCTAACATTGACATCATAGTAGACTTGACAACATGATATGAAATGTTATCACTCATGGATGGTTTTTCAGGATATAATCAAATCAAAATTTCCCTCGAGGATCAACCTGCAACATTTCACTTGTGCTTGGGGTACTTATTGTTGGAACATCATGCCATTTGGTCTTAAGAACACTGGTGTAACATATTAAAGAGCTATGACCACAATTTTTCATGACTACATGCATACCTTCATGGAGGACTATGTTGACGACTTGCTAGAAAAATATTTATCAAGGGATAATCACTTGGTATTATTGGATAATATTTTTAAATGATTAGAAGAGTACAATGTCAAATTGAATCCAACAAAGTGTATCTTTGGGGTGAAATTCAGTGAACTATTAGGATAAATTATCTCTCGTAAAGGTATTGAGGTTGATCCCGCAAAAGTGAAATTCATCATGTATATGCCTCTTCTAATAAACATAAGTCAAATTCATAACCTACAAGGAAAATTACAATCTATTTGAAGGTTCATATCTCAGTTAGCAAATAAATGTCAACCATTTCAGCATTTTCTTCATAAGGGAGTCCCATTCATATGGATCGATCGCTGCCAAGAAGCATTCCAACAAATCAAGGACTATTTGTTATCACCTTTGATTCTCATGCCTCCTATCAATGGTAGATACCTAATACCATACATATCAACAACTTCATCAATATTGGGGGCATTGTTAGCACAAAATTATAATGATGGAAAAGAACGAGCTATCTATTATATAAGTCACACACTTGTGGGATATGAGCTTAATTATAATCCTATTGAATGAGCATGCCTTGTAGTTTTCTTTGCCACTCAAAATATTTAGCACTTCAAAATATTTGACACTACATGTTGAATCATCAAACAAAACTGGTTGCAAAGATAGATCCCTTGAAATACGTACTCATCAAAGCAACTCTAATAGGATGACTAGCAAAGTGGGTCATGATCTTCAGTGAATTTGACATAGAATATGTTGATTGTAAGGAAATGAAAGGACAAGTGATAGTTGATCAACTCGCAGATGCACCAACAACAACAAATCATCCTCTAGTGTTTGACTTTCTTGATGAATCCATCTTCACAATAGAGACCTCTCCAACATGAAAATTGTACTTTGATGGGTCCTAAACAAGTCATGGATTAGGAGTGGGTATCCTCTTTGTCACACCCCAAGGGGACTAAATACCTAATTCATATAGAATAGCGTTCCCATGCACAAATAACATGGTTGAATATGAATCATTCATAACAGGACTATGAATGGTCATCAAATGGAAAATTTAAGAATCTTCAAGTCTATGGTGACTCCCAATTGTTTATCCATCAGGTCAATGATGACTACGATACAAAAGATGAAAATATCACTCCCTACAAGTGAATGGTTGATAGTTTCAATAATTTCTTCAATGTCATTATCTTTGAGCAGATCCCAAAAATCTAGAACAAATTAGTTGATGCAATGGCCACCATTAGGTCTCTCTTGGATATACCTAACAATGTTATGTAGTATGAGTTCTTGGTGGAACAACTATTGGTCCCTGCATTCGATGTCCCCAAATCCAAGCTTGTGAGTGAAATTGTTGGTCCTAATTCTCCCTGGTATAAAGAATTTTACAATTACCTACATGACCAAATTATCCCTCCCAACTTATCCTCTAATCAATTCAAGACCTTTATCTGACAAGCATCCAAATATATCATCATCAATGATATCCTTTACAGTCGTAGCCTAGATAGCACCCTCCTTAGATGTCTTGATTCAAAGGAAGCACAAATGGCTTTGCATGAGCTACACGATGGTATATGCATAGAGCTCACTTTGTTGGTCCTACCCTAGCTAAAAAGCTTATGCAAATGTGATGCCTATTACTTTGTTAAGAAATGTCAACAATGCTAGATACATGGAGATCTTGTGCACACACCTTCCTAGGACCTTCATCCAATAACATCACCATGGCCATTCTCTCAATGGGGACTTGACCTCGTGGGAATGATTCATCCTACAAACACTAATGGTCATAATTTAATCATCACTACAACTGAGTACTTTACCAAATGGATCAAAGCCATTCCAATGACCTACATTATTGGTAAGAAAATATCCAAGTTCATCCTTAACTACATCATATGTTAGTATGATGTCCCACAATCCATTGTTATAGATAATGGTCATCCTTTCAAAAATTATTATTTCTATGAACTGTGTGAGAGATTCTTATCCATCATCATTTCACCACTCCATACTACCCCCAGGGTAACGGTCAAGCTACGACATCTAATAAAACTATCCTAAAAATCCTAAAGAAGTCTATGATTGACGTTGGCCATGATTGACATATCCAACTTAATCCAGCCTTATGGGCCTATCGTACTAGCATTCACACTCCTATAGGAGCCACTCCATATTCCCTCATCTTCAGACCTAAATCCATTCTTCCTATTGAGGTTGAGTTACCATCCCTGAGAGTATCTATGCAGTCATTCATTGACGACATGAGGAGTATCATTTATCTTGTTTGCATGAGCTAGAGTTATTGGATGAGAAGAGACAAAATGCCTTGGTCCACTTGCAAGGATATTAGAATCATATTTGTTGTAGCTACAACAAAAGAGTCTAGGTAAGGTATTTTGACATTGTTGACTTGGTCATAAAAGAGAATCCAAAGAATCAAATGGATAGAGAGAAACCTAGAAATTTTGAGCCTAATTGGTTGGGTCCTTATATCATAATCGTCGCATATGAATCAAGTACTTATTAGCTTGCTATTCTTGAAGGTGAACAACTACTAGATCCTATCAATAGCATGCACCTTCGTAAGTACTATACCTATCTTTTCAAAGAAGCCCATCAAAAATCAAGAAAAATACAAAAAAAGCAAAAAAGCAAAAAATCGTTACCTTGATGAAAACTTAGCAAACAAGCGTCTTGGTGACAAAAAAAATAATAAAATTAAAAAATTAAAAAAAAAGAAGAAGAATGGTAAAGAGAAATAATCTGTCCAATAGTGAAAACCACTTCGGTGGTGCTTTGGATAAGTACCATGGTGAAAACTTGGCAAACAAGTGCTATGTGTAGTCAGTCTTTGCTCCATCATCTATTATCATTCTATTTTATTTTTTTGCCTTCATCCATGACCCCTCATGTATATTCCATTCCATAATAAGATCTTGCTTTTCCATCCATTAATAATAAAGATTAGATATCTTTCTCATGGCCTAGAAGTCATTGATTTTTAGCGTCTGTCATCCTTTCATATCCATCCATAATAAACTCCACTCACCCATTTCATCCATAATAATCTAGTATTATACTTGAATAGGGGAAATTCCTAGAATTACGTCTCACAAGGGATCTTAGATGCAGGTCGGCATTAGAAAACATAAAAAAAATCTAAAAAAATAGAAAACATCAAAATCCAAAAAAAATGAAAACATAAAAAACTCCAAAATGGAGTATGTGTCAATCCAAGTGGTTGAACTACACTGCCTCTGTGACTTCACATAGGCAAGGCCATCATTGTTGAGCCCCTAAGGCTTAATTCAATCCTTTAGGTTTTTCCATAACAAGTTGACAATTCATCTGCATCCATATTTTCATAATAAACTATCCCTGGTCAAGAGTTGGTCAAACTATGTTGTCTTTGCACTTTACATAGGCAAGGCCATCATCGATGAGTCCCCGAGGCATTAAGTCATCCCCTTAGGATTTTCCATAACAAGGTCTCATCTATCACAATCATTTATCCCATAATAAACTATCCCTTGCTAAGGTCAACATTTTGAGCAGACACAAACAAAAAATCATCAAACAAGAGAACTGAGCTTAACCAAATTGGAAAACGACAAGAAAACTATCCAATTTTCCTTCGACCATCAGTGATCAATTGCCTAAAAACATAGATCAAATGTAAAACAACAAACATCAAATAACCTTTATTAGCTACCAAACAATATTAGACAAAACATTCCATTGTTGGGCTCCCTGGGCTTATACAACATGCCTCATTTTTAAAACAAATCTTTGTCAACTATCAGTAGTCTTAGATAGTATGTAGCATCGTTGGGCTCCCTGGGCTTATATGACATGGTGCATTCCTAAAACCAGACTTTATCCATCAACCTTTAGTCTTAGACAGGATGTTGCATTGTCGGGCTCCCTAAGCTTATACAACATGCTTCCTTTCTTGAAACCAAACATTATCATTATCCATAATTTGATCATACAATTTGGAAAAAGATCTAAATGACTATTGAATCTATTGGTCCATTTTTTGTTATATTTTAGTGATTTATCTTTAGTCCTGTTACTATGCCTATCAAGGATGTCCCAAAGGGATTTAGAGGAGCGATGATATTGGATCATGACCTTTTTCTCTTTGATTTTTGTTTGTGGTTTGTCTTGGAAATATGATTGGGGAAACTTGGTCCCTTGTGTGTGATTGAGGTTCCATTTGGCATAATCAAAACATCCTACGCATGGAAAAGTTTAATCTAATGCTTTCTTGTGTCAAGATCAACGTGCTTTGTGGTTACTTCCTCGCATATTTTGACAAGGTTCTATGGTTATTATTTTGAGTCATGGCACTCCTTGTCTATCACATGTCTATTTTATTTGCAAGGGATAACATATCACACCTTTGTCTATGTCATATCTTGGTGTTCTATATCCATTGCCATAATAAGTTTTGTGATGATAATTATGAAATAAAAGAAAAGCTTAATCATTTATTAGCAAGATCTCAAGATAGCAGTCCCAATTCATTTGTTCATTTTCCATCCTTGCCAGCTTCTTTTGTACTAACATCCCATCCATTCATCCCTAGATCAACTTTTGAGCCTAGTTTTTCATCGCCAATGCATTTGTGCTTATCCAACTTGACTTGTTGATAAAATTGCCATTTTTTTGGAATTTTTCAAAATTTTGTCAATCTTTCCAAGGGGGCATCATCCTATCCTACATCCATCAAGGCATGTTAGGCATACTGGGGAAAATTTTGAGACAATTTTTCATGATTATTCTTTGACACAACACTCAAAATCACATTGTATCAAAGAGGGGCAAAATGTAGACACTAAAAAATGTCTCGAGCCTGCAAGTAACATTTTATTACTAATTGTTGATGGTGGAGCAGCATAGGCAGGAACGACAAGTTTGAACTTGTTGATGATGAGGAGGGGTCTGATGATGATAGTGAGGCAGATGGTAGGTGCACCCTTGTTGGGCTTCCTTTGTTGGGATTTCTAGGCGCGTGGGAAGGAGTGCTTTCTATCATGGAGATTCAAACCTACGATGAAGATGATGCTGGAGATGCCGATGAAGGAGACCTTGACGGGGTTTTTTGCTAACTGAGAAGTCATTGGTGGTTGCGGATGGTGTTTTCTGGTCCACTATTTCTATTTTGGGGCATGCTACTGACAAGAGGGAGAGTTGTTTCTTCCTGTTTTAGGTGTGGTGCCTATGTGGGTTTTGGAGGAGGTCAAGGTTTTTGCTCGCCCCTAGATTTTTCACTGGTGTGGTTGTGAGAATGTGTGGTTTCTCGCACTCTTTTCCTTCTTTGGGGCTGCCTTCTTTGTTGTGGGAGTGCTTTGGCCTCTTTGAGGATTGTTGGATGCAGAATGGACAGATCTTTGTTCCTATTTGGCATAATAGGAAAGCTTGGTGGTTCCTCATGCTTGTCTTTTTTGTTTCTGGCTTCTTATTGGGTGTCTTTCACTTCTATCTACCACTTGTTGGTTGGCTCAATTTTTGGGTGTTTACCCATGTACCTGGTGTTTTGCTTGTGTTGCTTCCCTTGCAGCTGGTGGGTGTCTGCTCAGGTTCTCTAGGGTGGAGTGGTGGAAGGATGGGCCTTTTCTTGTTCCTATTCAGCATAATAGGAAGGCTTGGGTGATTTTCATATTGGTTTTTTCTCCTGCTTGGTTCCTCTTGGTGTCCCTCAACCCCTTCTAACTGTTTGTTTGGTGGCGCCCTTTTGGGTGTTCTTTCTCTTGGAGATTTTTGGCTTCTAGTTTCCCTCTTGTAGAGTAGTGGTGTCTTCTTCAAGATGGTTTTGTGGTGTTGTTTCCTATCTTTGGCTCTAACCAACATGTTAGGGTAGCTGGGTGGTTTTATTGTTTGGCCTTCTCCTTGGTTCCTTCTTCTTTGGGCTCCTCTTTTCCTTTTGGGGCTTGTTTTTTGTTGCTCCCTTTGGGTTCGGGTCTTTGGCTATCTGATGGCCTATGATTCTCTTTGAAGTTTTGTGTTTCCTCCTCTTGGCCTAATGAGGAGTTGATGATGGGATTTCTCCTCTTGTTGGTTTTGGTGATCCATCTAAGCTATGTTTTGGTGGCTTGTTGGTGGTTGTCTCTGTTCCCCCTTTGTTTGGGGTTGTAGATTTTTCTGTTTGGCCCTTTGTTTGTGAAGCCCCCTGAGTTGGTGAAGCTTATCTCTATTCAGGGAGCTTGTTTTATAGTAGTGGTTGTTGTGGGGTTCTGGTGGAAGATTCCTGTGGTTTTAATGCTTTGTGATCTGGATGGGGATGGCTTGTTGTTGGTTGGGTTTTCTCTGATGGCCTAGCTCTTTTTGCTTTCTATTTTGCGTCTTGTTTCTCCTTTTCAGTTCCTGAGACTTGTGATGCTTAAGGAGGATTTGGTTTCCCTTTCTACTTAAGTCGCTTGTCGTTGGGTTTTTTAGCTTAAGTCTCCTATAGAGGGGGAGATTGATCCTCTTGAGGCAAAACCCTCTTCTATTGAGGTGAAGTTGGTAGCTATCATGTTGTGGTGGAGCTTTAGTGGGCAGGAGCATAGCGGTTTTGGTGGAAAGGTGTTCCATGTCTTTCTCTCTATCAGAGGGGAGCCCTCTCCTTTAGAGGTGGATGTTGGGATGGCTGATCAAGTGGGATGGTGCTGCATGGAGGCATATAAGTTCTTTTTGGACTCTGATCTGACTGATGAGCAGATGGTGTGGTGTAGCTTGGCTGCTAGGGTGCCTAATTATTTTAGGTGTTTTATGTTGTTTATGATTAAGGGGTTGATGGTGTCTTACACCATTATGCAAATTATCTTTCTTGGCTCAGGGGTATCTTATTTGAGTAGCTAGTTTGCTAGTGCTTGATGGATGCAGGCAAGGTTTGTGAGTATCTAAAAGGGTTTTTGGTCCCGGTTAAAACCAGGTTGTTTAAGGGTCAGGCCCTTGATTGTTTGTATGATGCAACATGTGTAGTCATGAGCTATCTTTAGGGATTGTTGTGGGGTTGTTGTTGGTTTATGTTGTATCTTAATTGCAACTTGCTTTCCTTTGTATTGGGTTCTGGGCCCCATCAAAACCCATTTTTTACCCTTAATCAAAACATTTTATTACTAATTTGCTTTCTTCCATGGATAATTAAATAATTTGAATTGTTTAATTATTCTCTAATGTCATATTCTTCTATTAATTAAATAATTCTTAATTATTTAATTAATTCATTTTATCTTTATTCCTCTCTTGGTTATTTTAAATAAATGTCAATTTTATTTATTTCCATTTTCCTCTATAATTAAATAATTATTCATTAGCCTTTTCTCTCCATGATTAAATAAATTCTTATTTATTTAATTATTTATCACTTTCTTTTCTCCATTATTAAATAATTATTTTTAATTATTTAATTATTTACCATTTCCCTCCATCTATTATTAAACATTTTTTTTATTATTTAATATTTTAACACCCCACCTTCTTCTATAATTAAATAATTATTTTAATTATTTAATTATTCATTTTTCCTCCTTTAAATTAAATAATTTCTATCATTATTTAATTTGAATTTCTTCTTAGCCAAGCCATAAATCTCAACCAATTTCTTGAGTTTTAGTCTATCCCTCCCATCCTTATCTCTTTTCTTCTCAATTAATCTCATCCATTTATCACGATACCCCATCATTCAATCCTAACCCTTCATTTGAATTGGGATTTCTATAAAAGCAAGCCATCATTCTCATTTCAAGGTTAACCACAATCTTTGAGGTTTTGCTATCTTGAGATCTAGCTATCTCGCATCAATATCAAGCTTATCATACAAGTTGCATACTACATATCTGAGAACAAATAAAGCAAAATGGAGAAGAGCAATGGAGAGAAATCAACTTTGGCATAAAGGTTGAGTATTATTGCTTCATTATTGTGATTTCTATGCTCATTTATACTTCATTGTTGGATTAAGGTCATTATTAGCTTGAATTAGATAGTTATGGGTTCTTATTATTGATTTATGCTTATTCCCCAAATTCTAACCCCGATCTACAACGCGTTTTTCTCTTTCATGGTGAAAAAGTGTTGCATTAAATGATTATTGAAAACACAAAAAAATAATTCAAATCAGAAAACTAAGCACATCATTAAAATTCTTGTGAATTTTTAATAAAAATTTTAAAAAATCATCAAAAAGAAAGTTTGTACATGTGCTTGTTTGAAGTTTGAAACTGAAACATCGACTTTGACTTATTATATCTGATTTCTAGATTTTAATTTGAATAAATAAGCTAATTTCACAACATCCATGTTAGAACTAGCTTTCCAATGCCTTTAAAAATTTGACAATATGATTAGTGGTTTGAATGTTATGCTTGTTTTTACTGAAGGTTGATATTTTTGAAAATTGAAAAGAGGAAAAACAAGCAATTGGCCAAGTGATTAAATCTCTATTGTTTAATTTTCTAATTAGAAAACAAAAGAAAATTAATTATAAATGGAATTTTAAGAGCTTCAATAATAAATTTACAATCCAAAAGTACAAATCCATACAAATGTATGGATTAATAAAGAAAGTGCTCAAAAAATATGTTTTTTAAGTTTAAAATGGTATCCTGCATGAAAATATGGGCTATTATATATGAAAATTTATTTCTCGACCATTTTGAACACAACCGTGATGTTTTTTTTTTCCTTAAGAAGCTCCTTAAAGAAGTTATTTTTCAAAACCTCTTGAAAGTACTTGCAACCTATGAGAAAGGAAACACCAAAAACTCATACTCAATAAAGGTTAGTAAAAAAGATTAACATTCATGTTGGGTTCACCAAAATGTATGCATTAAAATTGGAAAAATAAGAAAATAAAAGACTCAAAAATGCAAAATAAATAAATAAAATCTAAATTCTATTTTACCAATCCCATTGCAAACCTCAAAATAAGTTGATGTGATGTTGCTTTGCCTTGCTTGGATGTGGATGATAAATCTTAGCAGCATAATAGTATGATTGATGATTGATTGATTTATGATTTTGATAGAGTTAATTTACATAAGAAGTGAGATCTTAATTTGGCATAATGGATTTGCATAAAGATGCGAGAGTTCAAAATGATTAAGGAATAAAAGGCTATATTTATATAATTTTGGAGGAAAAATTAAATGAAAGATAAAGATAAGAATAAAGACTTATGTTAAGTGAATTGACTATGGATTCAATTCAACTGATAAATAGAAAATTGTCAATTTGATTCATGAAGAGATAATAATGAATTATTTAGTTAAAATGATGGATAATGTGCCAACAAAAAACTAAACTGGTCAACATAAATGAATAATCTCTCAATTTAGTTTTTCAATGGCTCAAATAGTAGACAAGTCAAATTTGGTGGGATTTCCTTTAAGGTTAGCAAAGAGGTCATTGCAAAGACTACTGGCCTTTCTTGATTTGGACAAAAATTAAATAAATACATGAAAGTGTAGGATGTTGACAATATGAACAAATTCTTCAAGAAAGATAAGTACCCTACCAAATTGCATGGGGGTTATGATTGCAGCAAGCTCCTTGCTCTGCGGGACCAAGTATGATTAGTGTTAATGAAATATTTAATGCTTGAGGGTAGATATAAATGTTATTACTTTTATCACATGTTATTTTTGAATCACTTTAAGCACCATTTGCTTATTAGCTTTCCCTTTTTCCTCCCATCTTCTCTTGAGTTGTTTGTTAAAGAGGTCATTGAGGTATCTTCCAAGAACTTGGAGAAACCCTCCATTCTGCTCCACTAGGGTCTAATCTTAAGATTATATCACTTCCATCTAGCACTCTATCCCCCTAAACCTATCTATTCTTTCCTTGTGGAAGACACTTCAGTTGTCACTCCTCCCCTTGAAAGCCCCCAAAACCCCTACAATGTGGATGTTGCCAAACCTAGCTCTAAGAGAAAGTTGATCCCTTCTGCCAAATAGGTTACACTCAACCCTAACCCTAAGACCCTGACCAAGCAATCTAAGAAAACTAAAACCAATCAAACCTTGATCTAGAAGTATACAATGGTAGGGTTGTACAAGCTCATAAACAGACCTTCTAAAAAGCTTGACAAACATCCTAATGTTACTATGACTGAGACCCCCAATAAAAAGAAGAGGAATATTATCAAATTCTATGTGGAGGAAGCTACTTCTAAGGATAAGGAGGCTAATGAGAATAACGAGGAAAAAACAAAAGAAACTAGTTCCTAAATACTGAAATTGAGAACACCAGTGTTTGAAAATCCCATAGACTAGAAAAAAAGAAAGCCACTAAGATCACTGTGGATGAAATTTCTAGTGACTCCAAACAGGTTAACAAGGATGATAATAACAAAAAGGATGATGAGGAAGAGGAATCTGAGGAATTTATTGAAGGACCTAGCATTTTTCCTGAGCTCAATGTTATGCTCAATAAGGATTCCACTCCCACACATGAGCACAAGGAGGAAATCTATCACAATTGTGAGAAGATGACTCAGCGCTGCAAGGCTATTATGGATAGAGTGGAAAATATGGAAAGAAAGCTCAATAGCCTTTCCTATTTCACACTCAAAGTTATCCACCATTTTTTTGTCACTCTAGCCTCGGTGCTTCAAGATGAGATTAAAAAACATGACATACCAATGGAGTCAAACTCCATCCAGTAGAAGATGGATGTACTCAAATTCCTCATTGAGGAATGAGAGACTATACCCAAGTAGGGGGTTCTTGTGGGTTTTTGTTTGTTATTTTCTTGGGTTCTTAATATGTTGTAATTTTTCTATTAGTTCATTGTCCTTGTTCTAGTTTGGGACTGTGATGCTGGTTTTTTTCTACTTTGAACTCTTTGCCCTTATGGCCTTTTGTGTAAGGGTACAACACCTTGTAAATGTTGCTTATTATATCAAAAACAAATTATAGAATTCTAAATCAAAGAAGCTTGGATAAATAATCCTATATTTTGTTCCACACATAGGTTATATTCTACACTTTCAAACATGAATCAAGCATTTTCATAGTTAGATCTCCACTTCTATAAAAATAACCATACATACATACTAGTTTTCTAATACCATAACAAATTGATTCATGATAGCTAGAAAAATAGTTTCTACATCAAATTTAGAGAGCTAAATGCCTTTTATTTTTATTTTTTAGATATAGCTATTAGGGTTCTATATATGAGGTCCCATCCCAAACCATAATAACTAGTACATAACATGCAACAAAAAAACACTATAAGATGAACAATAAGAAAAAAAAGTAAAATCCATTGTCTATAAGCCACATCCAAAGTTAACCAATCTAAAAAAGCTACATCAAACATCATCAAGCTTTTTAACTACTACAACCACCCAACAACTATGGTTCCACCTATCAAAATCACACTTTTAAACATATAGACCATAGACCAAAACCAACTACACATTAGCCAACATAGGTTACTCTCCAACACATGTAAGAGTATAAAATTTTAGACCACGTAATATTGCATCATATTGAACTACCCTAGTTAATAGACCATGATCCATTTAAGGTATAGTGTATCCACTTGTAATTTCCACCAAACCTTTATGTACTAAAACAAGCATATTCCTCATAACTATCTTCATATCTTCCATATATGTATACATCACATCTAACTAAATCTTAATCTCCTTCATATCCATACACAACTATTACAACTAGTACTCCATTTCTTCAAATTCCATGGGCCTTTTTTTTAATTTTCTACCATCTCCTCCCAATGCCAACTCGAAGCTTGCAAAAAATTCACCTCCTTCAACTCATATGAAGGTATAATATCTATAATATAGTCTCACATAGTTTCAGTATGCATCATTTCATGCATATTATCTTTGTATTCCTCCAAAGTGGTCTCATGAGACTGAAGTAGGCCTATATCTTCTATACCTACAAGACCCTAAATAATTTTCACCATGCATAAATTCACAACTAGGTAGTTAAAATTCTTCCTAATCCTAGTGTTTGACACTAGTAAAGCATATCCTTGACATGTTTTCATATGGCTTCTGGTGTTGTCATTGATGGAAACTTAAATCATTGATCCGGTCCACACTGCAGTATCTAACCGTACCAAAAGACAGAGTAGAGAACAGGGTATCCGGCTGAAGTTGAATTTGTTCAAGCGGTTTGCATTACTAGTTTATCAGTTTTGGTTGTGGATCTCAGGGAAGGTCATTGGGTATATGAAATGTGTTATTATTGAGTTTTGTGCTATCACATCAATTGGTGTACAAGTTAGGAGATTAGGTCGTTCAATTTTTTTTTCAATAGTGCTAGAAGGCTAACTAAGTGAATGTTGGGTGTTGTAGATGTTTGAGGCGAAATTGTTTGGAGTATTTTCATATTGGAAATTTTGTTTTGGGTCCTAACTATGCTATGGCCGAATTTGGTGGATGCACATTAAATTTTACTCATGATTTGAGCCAATAGTTGGAAAATATTTTCTACTTTATTGAAGTCGACATATAGCGATTGAATCCTTGGTGGAAAATATATATGTGAGATCGGTTAATTCATAGTGGTGTGTATGTGTGAGTGTTTGATATGTGTTGATGTGTGTGTGAATATCAAAAGAGTATTTGAGCGATTTTCACTTGTGCAGAAGAGGATTTTGTGAAGCGAATTAAGGCAGAGTAGAGTGAAGTGCAAAATCTGACAAAAGGTCCATAATTTGATCTATGAGCCTAACTGAAACTGTAATCAGACATTTGTAGATGTTATCTTCTTAGTTCAACCTTTTTATGTAATCAAAATCTTTGTAAGGCAGTGAGCCTTCCTAATTTTGAGCAGTGAGCTCTAGGTAGTGTGCCTGAATGCAAGTGCATTCCCATTTTGTAAAACACTTATATTTTGAGTACTCAAATTATGGATTGACCTCCACCATGGTTTTTACCCTAATAGGGTTTCCACGTAAAAATCCTTGTGTTATGGTGTTGTGGCTTATTGTTCTATGTTTGTACATCTTTATTTTGATTGAATGTTATGTACACTTGAGAGAATAGATTAATAAAGTTAAAAATTGCACAACACTGATTCATCCCCCTCTCAGTGTTGCTTGAGTCCAACAATTGGTATCAAAGCTGAGTTCCTTGGAAGAAATTTACAACTTGAGGTGGATCTTGGAATGTAATGGACTCTAGTAGTCTTCAACAATAGCTTTTGGTGGCACTTTATGATCTTGATAATTCTAAAGCAGAAGTCCAAGAATTGAGAGCAAATCTTAAGGATGCTGAGAAATTCATTCAAAAGTTGAAGGATCAGATTATTAAATCCAGGGAGAAGAGAAAGGATCTATGTGATCAGATTAAGCAGAAAGAGAGCAAAAGCATGGATGATGTTCACCTGAATCAAACCTTGAAGGAAATAACTAAAGAATATGAAAAGCTTGCTAGAGACAATGCTACCCTAAAGCATGAGATGGAATCTATGGCGATGAAGATGACTAAGGAGATTGAAGAAAGAAAGAAGAATGAGGAAAATATTGCCCAATCCCTAAAAGAAAGATCTGATGAATACATCAGAATTAATGGAGAATTCATTCAGCTAGAGATTAAACTGCAACAATCCAGAAACAATGAAGAAGAGCTTGAAAAACATATTGTTATCCTCATGAATGAACTTGCTACTACAAATGAATACAAGGAGAATTTCAAGATTAGCTCAATTAAGCTTGATGAGTTGACTCAAGGACAGAAGAATGGAAATGACAAGCGAAGTCTTGGATATGAGATATGAGAAAGTTCTGGATCTGGATAAAGGAATTTCAGGCAAGGAAATCAAATGAACAAAGAAAAAAGGTATTCGATAAGACAAACTAATGCTCAAAATTTTAATGGATACTATTTTTCTTGCAATAAATTTGGTCATATGGCTGCTCAATGTAGAAGTAAAATGAAATCAAGTGATCCATCATTTTTTGGTCAGTTTTTCAATTGCAATAAGTTTGGTCATAAGTCAATCAAATACAAAAATATGTCAAACAACTTTGTCAATAGAAGGAATGTAAAATGTTATACCTGTGAAATATTTGGGAATATTGCTAATCAATGCAAATGGAATTACTGGTCTGGACAAGAAAATGTTGTGTTTCAATTGCAACAAATATGGTCACATTGCAAGATTTTGCAAAAACAAGAATATGGATAGAAGAGGTCCGACATACAAAGGGAGAAATATGCAGAAAGATGATAAAGGAAAAGGGAAAGTGACTGTGGATGAAATAAGAGATTAGATGATGAAGACATGGGTGAAGAAGTGTTCCTCTGTTGCAGGAAATGAGCCAACACCAGAACTTGCTTCTGGTAATTCCTTCGAGAATTAGTTTTAGGCCTCTAGCCTAGGGGGAGCTATCAAGAAAATATTTCAAACCCCCTACTGGTAATTGACACTAGGATTTAGATGAGTGCAGTAAAAATGTTGTTGGAATAGTTGGAAAGGATATTATGTTGAGTTGAAGGTCTATAGAAGTTTTTGTTTGATGACTGAGAAAATAGGGTATCTGGATAAGTTAGGGAAATAGCATTTATTACAACAAAAGTTAAGTGTACGAGTTATAAAAAGCAAGTTGAAACCCTTATTTTTCACTTTGTGTCAAAGAAAAGAAGAAGGAGAGCACCTTGCATCAGAATTTCAAAAGCATGAGGAGAATTTGGCAGCGGAACCCTAATCCATTAGGTACTTCGGTAGGATTGAGAAATTTCTGTCTAATTTAGTGTGTGGTTGAAGAACTTATTTTCATGTGTATGGAAGGAAAAATGGAACAAATCAAAGGAATGATAAAACTAGATGAGTATAGCAGTGAGAAGATTAGAGCTAAAATAAACATGTTGCATGATGAATTGAAATGGGTGAAAGAAGCAAAACACAAAAGTTTGGACATCTGGAGTGAATTCCCCTATTTCATAAACACAGAAATCATTGAGTTTATTCTAGATAGATTGAATGATGATATTTTGACTTTGGATAAACCCTACCATATCTCAAAAGAAGTGATTTTTGTTGGAAACAAGCAACACTGAGGGAGGGTGAATCCGTGTTCCACAAAAAATAACTTTATTATTCTGATCTTTAATCCACTTAGAACATTCAACCAAAAGTAATATGCAGAAATAGAAAGAAAACAACCACAACACCATAACACAAGGATTTTTACATGGAAATCCTGTTAGGGGAAAAACCATGGTGGATGACCAATCCACAATATAATTTGAGTATACTCAAAATAATTTTACAATATGGGAATGCACTTGCATTTAGACACACTGCCTAGAGCTCACTGCTCAAAATGGGAAGGCACACTGCCTTACAGAGATTTGGATTAGATCCAAGAGAATGAACTAAATAAATAACATTTACAAATGATTGATTGCAATTTCGGTTAGGCTCAGATGTCAATCTTTTGTCCTAACTAATGTCGATCTTCTACTATGACTCGCTTCACAAAATATTTATACGCAAGTGAAACTATGCATAAAATCACTCCAACACTCTTCTGGTATTCACAATACACATCGACACACCACACAAAAATCTCTAAAAATGATATAAGAGATCATACATATATATCCGTGATTAGCAATTTAATCGCAATATGTCGGCTCCAAATAAAACTTGAAAATATTAGCAACTATTGGCTCAAATCATAAGAGTTATGCAATGCGCATCCACAATGATAGGCCACAACTTAGCTTGGACAAGATGAGAAAACACAAAAATATTCAATAAAACATTTCCTGAATATCCACAACATATTACATCAACTGAGCTGGCCCCAAAATACTGATAAACAGAGAATTATCAACCGGATCTCCAAACTCACACAAGACTTAATAAAAGGCACTAAGATTTCTGAAAAGCACATTAGATGAACTAAAAAACCTCCCATGAGGTCCACAACTCAAAATAACAACTAGAAATATGCAAGTGAGTCGATGATCACCAACCTGTCAGGCATTTTGTTCTTCCTATCTGAATTCAATCTAACTACCGGTATGAGTAAATGATGTTATGCAGATTTATCACCGATTAGGGTTTCCATCAATGACAACACCAAAAAGCATTTGCAATGTCTCTTGCCAATAATCTCCCCCTTTGGAATTGATGGCAACTTAGTGAAAAATTACTAAGTGTCAGATCAAAAACCAACATGAGTTACACTACCATTTTAAAACTCCAAAAAGAAACTTCAATCTTGGGAAAACAACTCCCCCTACAATGACTATGCATTTTTCACTGTACATTTCTCCCCCTTTAACATCAATGGAAAAAACTGGGGAAACTGAAACAAAATTCCAAAACTATACAGGCATGAACTTGTAACTTATAGAAGTTTGAAAATATCTGCAAAATTTTGCTTCAACACTCTTAGATTGTCATCACAAACTATGGACCCTAAATCTAATTTTTTCTCAAAAACAAACAAGCATGAGTATTATTAGTTAAATCAAGCAAATCAGATATAGAATCCCTATGAAATAATTGCTCATGTTATCTATGCAAACAAAGTAAGTTATCAACATAAGCTAAGTGAAAGCATGAAAAAAACAAAAGTCAAATTCTATCCCATAGTGGATTGGTGTCACATGTGCTAGTGACCCTTTCCCAATCCTTGATCAAAGCTTAAGATGAAAATGCTATGAAGATGGTGGAGTGATGATGAGCAAAATCAATTCTCAAACCAAGAGAGTGACTTTGCATAAAGATTGTGGAGGATTTGCTTGAGGATGAAGCCTTTATTTAAAGATTTTCAAAATGCTAAGTGTTGAAGAGAGACCAATGTGGGACTAAGATTGAAAAAATGAAAGAAGGACACTTGTCAAGTGGTGATTGGTTGATGTATGTGCAAGATTTGGGAAGAGTGCCCATGAGAGGGAAAATTTGAATTCAAATTTTGCAATGAATGTTGAGTTTGACCTTTGGAAGGGGACATGTAAGAGACATGTAAGGCCTCACAAATTCTCTATTGAGTGTACATGTCCACTTGGGGGGAGATTCAAACTTGGAGAATATTCTCCCTTTATGCCAAGTTGAAAATAAATATTTTGATAAATCAATTAAATGCAATTTCATGTGCAAGTGGCCAAATCTAGAGAATGCAAGTGGGTGAGATTAGCATTAGATTTAATCAGGATTAATTAGCTAGGATGATGATTAGGATGCTTTGACTTTTATGACTTAAATATTTGATTTATTTAAATCAAAAGGATGGAATATGTATTATGATGGATGTTTGATTTATTTGATTAAAAAGGTTGATGATAAGTTTGATTTATTTGATTTAAGCTGATGACTTTAGGAGATTGATAAATAAACTTGATTTATTTTCTCAATGGATGAATATGACCTAGTTGAATGCATTATGTCAATTTGACGTTCTACATTTTGCCCCTCTTTGAAGCAATGTACTTGTTGCGTTGGTTCAAAGAATAAACTTGCCATGATTAAAAAAATTTAATTTTTCAGATGCCCCAGCAGAAAGAAGTACACTGGTACATTGCCCCTCGAGAGATCGAGCGAAAAAAAATCAATTTGAGGGTCGATCTCGCGATAAAGAGGTTCAAAATGGGTGGTTATGGATGATGATGTAAATGAGATGATTTTAAGATGCTTAGAATAACAAATCTATATTATCCTAAACAACTTAAATGATGATATGATATGAGATGGATGAGATGGGTGATGTGATATGATGTGATTATGCAATGGATGATTTATGGATGCAAGATGAATGCATAATGGATGCATGATGAATGTATTGGTGATGATGATTAACTATTCATGTTGTGATGTTAGTGTGGAAAATGAAGAAATTAGATGATGACAAGAGGATCCAACAAGTCCATGATCTGACAAGACTTTATTAGAGATGATGATGATTTGCTTATCAAGGATTGGGATTTTAAAAGGGCTACTTACTTTATGTTTGATAACACACCTAAGCATAATACATCAAGGTATAAAGGACCAGGATGGCATTGTACTTAGTGTGATGGACTTTGACTCGACAAATAGATAGGAGTATTCTTGTTCACACCTGACATACGGAAACCTTGCTAGGATGTACTTTAGAAGTTTTAAACATCTCGGACCAAAACATGGAAAGTTATAACCTAATCAATGCAATAGTCAACAAGCTATCCAAAATATCCTCTATACATATCTAACAAAGCAAGTATTCACCAAGTTATTTTACAAGAACATCCAACAAGCACAGCAGACAAAAGATAATGATCGTTGCCCCATTCCTATCTCTCTAAGTCCTTCGTTCAGATATCATCGAGAGGTCCTTGGAATGAGCGCAATAAGATAAATCAAAAGAAAAGATCAAGTACACAAACAAGCCAATGTTCTTCATACCTCTAGCCAAATGGATGTGTTTTGATAGGATAAGAATCCAAAGTGATATCCAAAATGATGCCCATTGTCAGAACGATATATCCTAGGACATGCATTGTATAGGATGATGATGGTTTGATAAGTTGATCAATAGGCTGTTGATATAAAGTCGATTGACATGTTTGCGAATGATCAAGATTTTGATTTTGTGTTACAGGTTTGTTGTTTCAATTTTGATTTTACGATTGAAGTTTTCTTTATCAATCGCTGTAGATTATTTCACAGGTTGCTAAAGGATGAAGGTGACAATTGTTTTATTATGGATGATTGATTATTGCTAGTGATTGTGAAATGAGATGGATGGATTTTTTCAAATATTTGGATTTTTTTTTATGTTTTTGGAATGTTTGAGGCTGTTTTTGGTATTTTCATGATTTTTACAAATGTTTTGACTTTTTGATTTTTTGAATGTTTTGGAGTTTTATGAGATTTTATGAATGTTTTTGGATTTTGTGTTTTCAATGTTTTTGGATTTGATGTTTTTCAAATGTTTGATTTGATGTCCTGGGCTGATCAAAGATTACCTTTGGCCTATGTTTAAGTCGAGACGACGTGAAGTCTTATCTTTTCCAATGTTTTTGATGTTTTATGCTTTTTGACTTGTTTTGATTTTTCATGTCGGATGTTTTTGATTTTGATGATTTGACAAGTCGGCGGATTGATGATTTTTGATATTTTTGATTTTCGATGATTTTGACGATTTGGATATGGATATGATGATAATGCTGCTCTATTTGGGATTTCAAGAAAACCAAGCTAAGGTTGATTGATCGCATCGGCGGATTGATGATGATGATAACATTGTTGAGGATGTACAACAATGCAAGGATTGATTGATCAGGATTGATGATGATAACATTGTTGAGGATACACAACAATGCAAGGATAGTGTTAAGAAACAAAAGGATATCCTAAGATGATTTTTGATTAGATTTGATTGATCATGATTGATAAAAAACTTGATTTTGGAACAGTGATGTTTGAATGATTTGATGGGATGTTCGAGGGGTGTATGATGCGATCGATAGCTGCTTGATTGATGTTCGGCTGAAAGCATGAAGCTTGATAAGGAAACATGTTCTCACAAAATATGCTATGGGATAATGGATTTGGATTTAGATCACAACCGCTTTGACCAATTTGATTTCATGTCAAGCAATGTCTCGTATCACTCACATAAGTTGAGGATGTAGATCAAGACGACTCAAGCAAATGTACATATTCCCCAATGTCTAGCAATGTATGGAGTGTCATGGATGGATGCTCAGATAGGCATAGGGATGTATGGATATGGTAAGCATGCAAAAGGATGCCAAGGATTATCTTGCGATAAGATAAGGTGCTCGAATAACGAATTCTCATTTGGATAATGCTTCATGGCTCATATAATGCTGTATAGGATAGGATTTAATGAAAACGGCCCATGTCAAGATGTTCACCATATATAAGTGTGTCGCGGCCCCTGTAATTCTTCTGTTTCTTAAGATCAAGACAGACTCAAAACTATGGATGCGATATATGCTGAATGATTGGATAAAATGGTTCATACGTTGGATTTATTATGGATAAGATGGATGGAATGCCCATTTTATTACGATGGATGATGTTTTCACTTGAAGTATATCGAGATGCTCGATTCTAATTTTCATGACACTGCTGTCGTGTTTCATCATGGTTCTACCAAAGACCACCCATGCGGCTTTACCAGAGGACTTATATTTCTATCTTAACGCTTTTTCAACTTTTTCCTCGATTTTTTGGATTTTTGGTTTTTTTGATTTTTTGTATTTTTTTTGAAAGATTCATGTCGAATCCACTTGCGGTGTTGATGTAGATGCTCCCTACCATAATGTGCCATCATATCCCATTTTGAATGAAGTTGCTTTGCTGCACATGCGTGCACTATCGCAACTTTTGGGATTCTGACCGCTTCATCGATACCGTTAATCATTTTTGTGCGACATCGCATTGTGGAAAGTGCCGCCTTTGAACTCTTTTATGAGGCGGTCATTTGCAATACACTCATTAATGTGAGAATTGACACTGCGTGGAGGTGTGGGATGGAGGTGTTTAGGACAAGAGATGGATTGCTGATAGTTTGGAAACCTCGACTTCCAAACTTGGGAAAGATGAGCAATGTGATGGGTGGATACACGGAAGTGTGTGAATTAGGACCAATTGCTTGATATACCTTGTACATCGCTTGAAAAGCCTGCTTTTGATTTTGCGGACATCTTTGATGGATACCTTTCCCTCTTTTAGTTTGCCCCACAGTTTCTTTGACTGATGGAGTTTGATAGGGATGATCTTTCTTTGCATTTTTTGGTATCCATGCGTATTTGATTTGTCCATTATGCTTCTCAGTTTCTTTTGATTTGATAATGTTCTTCGTACTTTGATTCAAATTCTTCTTTTGACGCTGGTCCCAATTCATGGATGGGGTGATGAGTGGATGAAGATTCATGACGTGGTTGGTTGTGGTATTGACATCGGTTCCATCATAAGGATTCTTCGTGCTCCCTATGTTGATATTTTCTTGAGACATAGTTGCCCCTAGTATGGTGGTAGTAGCAACTTCATGCTTTGATTTTGCTTGTTCGAAGAGCTCTTGTTCAAAATGCATTCTCTGATCAATGATCACTGTAGACGACATTATTTCCATTTGTTACTCTGCTAACTCTGGATGTTCTATCTGACTTGTTTCCTTGAGCGGATAATGATGGATATCTTTATTCATGATGTCCTTACTCTGAGTTTGGGACATATTTGATCCTGATGTTGACAACTCCGTTTGATTGTAGGAGTTAAGAATCTGCTCTTTTTGTGCAATAATGTCAGGAATAAAGAGATCTTGTTCTGAATAACGATCATCTATGTTTCCATCCAAAGAAAGCATCTCATGGGTAGATGGAGGAGTATGATCATCTTGCATAGATAGGAGAGTTTCCATTAGATCATTATAGTATCTTGAAGATACGAATTCTTGATCTTGAATGATTTCGGAGTTGCTTTCGACATGCTTTGGATCAAGTTCTTGACATGGGTCGGTTTCAAAGGATGGATTGCTTACAAATGATGCTTGGATATCTTCATTAGACATGGTAAGTGGTTCAACATCCTCAAGTGTCGAGTTTAGGGTTCCTTTAGTATCTATAGCCATGAGGTCGAAGGATGTCAATATGTCTTGGGAAGGACCATTGCTAGACTTTGGTGAAGGATTTTGATTATGTTTTGGAATAAATTCTCGAGATATATCCTCTAACTCATTAGGTGATGTAGAGACATTTTTGACATAATCATTGGTCGATGCCTCATTGGATGAGACGAAAACATCTTTATTGACAGATAGATCTTGATCATTGTTTTCAACAATTGTGGTGGAGAGATTGACAATGCTATCATTGTCCCCAATAGCAATTATCTTTTGATCAATCAAGTCTTGGATGAGAATTTTTAGTCGAATACAACTTAATGTTGTGTGTCCCTTTGTTTTGTGATAATCACAATGGTGCTCCTCATTATACCCTGGTGGTTTAACTAGGGGTTCTTGATAGTTCCCATAGATGGGGAGCTTGATGAGATTTTCTTGTACCAATTGTTGCAAGACTGATTCGATTGGTCTCCCAAGTGGTGTGTATTGTCGCTTGTTTCTTTGTGAGATTTGTACTTTAAGTTGACCTTGTGGTGATTGATTTTGGAGATGTGGTGATTGATCTTCGACACGTGGGGGTTGGATTTATTGATGTGGTTGACCTTGATATCTAACTTCCTGACCTTGGAGATATTGTTGTGGTTGTGGACACAACTCAATGCTTTGATGACATGGATTAACCAATGGAAGATTGTATTGATTTTGGAGTGAAGATATCTCTTTTCCCAATAGTTCAATTAGTTTGGCATGTGAAGCAAGTTGCTCTAGTGAAATTTGATCTTGATTTTGAATTTGACTCCCTTGATTCGGCTTTTGTTTAAGTGGATTTGAGATGTGTAGTTGTGTTTGATTTTGGACAACATTCTGATTTGTGATGATGGGTTGAAATTGACCATTTCTCATGTTTGGAATACTTGTGCTTGGTAAATTCTCATTTGGCTTGTAGGGATTTGATGGGATGATGTTGTTCATTTGAAGGCTTATGCTTTGATTGTTCGGTTGATAGAATTGTAGGTTTGGACTTGGATTTATCATTGGGAAATGTATTCCAAACTTTGACTTGGGCATACTCACATTTGTTGTACCATTGACATTTGTCGAAGGCAATGATCCCATGCATGGACTTTGATAATTGATAGGCATTGCAAGGCTTTGAAGATTCAACTGATTTGGATTACCCAAGATGTATGGATCAAGTTTATATTCCATGTTCTTCTTGTGTTTTGACCTTGTTACAAAAGTGACCTCTAAGGTTCTTAGGACCAATGACGAGATGGAGGATGAAATGTGTAAATGATATGAGTGACAAACGTTTAGGAACTTTGGATCAATGCTAGACTTAGGGTTTGATTTTGATTGG
This sequence comes from Sequoia sempervirens, assembly GCA_007258455.2. Lineage (NCBI taxonomy): Eukaryota > Viridiplantae > Streptophyta > Pinopsida > Cupressales > Cupressaceae > Sequoia > Sequoia sempervirens. The sequence continues at coordinate 750,796,829 of VDFB02281492.1, forward strand.
TTGATTTGGATTTGGATAATGGACTTGTAAACCCTAAGATGTAAGATGTTATCTTAGGATGAACTTGTTAAAAGGATTTCTAATTTAATTAAATGTATGAGAAAGGATTCATTCCCATACACCTAACTAAACAAGGTGAATTTGATGACGATTTAAGGATGTACCCAACTCTAGAATGATGTTTTCAAAAGCTCTAAAGTTGTTTTGGATGGATGAATTTTGATGAATGTGTGAGATGGATGAAGTGTTTGATTTGATCCTAAAAGACTTAGAGAGACTTTGTTTACTAGGCCAAGGTATTGAAGAACACACTTTTCTCTAAGAGCAATCAAAAGACCAATATGACCAAAAGATATCAAGCACATGTGTGGGGTCCAATTTGTTATCTTTGCTTAATGAGTTCTTTTTACCACAAACACACTTCTTGATTAGGTTTCAAACTGAATGTCCCATGTCACAACTTCTTTTTGTCCCACAAAGCGCTATATGAAAGTTCCAAGAAATTAGGACAAGGGTTGCCTAATGTTGACCTTTGTAAGAGCAAATTAAGATGTAAACCCAATTACTTAGGAACCTCTAAGGACATAATCCCAAGGGTAAGCAATAGTTCTTGGGCTTTTTCAAAGGTATTTGCTCTAACTAAGGGGTTTGAAATTTTGATGATGATGTTGAATGTTGATTTTGCAATGTTTTCGATAAACACACTATGTTTTCAAACGAAGAACAAGTACAAGCCCTATGGATGTGAAAGATAATATTTGTTGAATCCCCACTTGGACAAGTCCAGCTACGCTTATCTTTAGTGAATGATTAGATGCTTGACCCCACTGGCTCCCCTCCATGGCACTCACTTATATGGGGCAGCCAAGCATCAACACCCATGAAACTCCCATGGCATGTTTTCCATTTCTACTAAAGACCGTAAAAGTGTGGGGCGGCTTCAAAATGACCGTTCTTGCACCAACAAATAGATTAAGGATTTTGGCAAATTCTAGCACATGGGTTCTAGTAAGGACTTTCCGTTCGTAGGAGTTGACCCAACGTGGCAAGAGTCCCCTTTCAGATCCATCTTGTCGGAGTCAACTATGTGATATTGGTGTTTCTTCCAATATCCACATTTATATCCCGGCTGGAAATACTCTTGGCTTTAGAGTGTTACTGGTTGAGTCATTCCCTTGGGTGAGTACTTTTTCCCCAAGGCAAGCCCTCTAAGATAAACAAAAGCAAGAAAAGACACAATCCATAACTCGATCGATCTTTGATGGCACAAAGAAACAGAATGTACGCGAAAATGCCCCTACTCACACTCGCACAAGATGTTTAATTTTTAAGCCCAAATCGAAGTGTTTCAAAGCAATAAAATGCATTTTGAGTGTTTCTCTTGCACCCTAGATCGCACAAAGCGCAAGGGGAGAGGATACGCACTCAAAATGCACCAAAGACAAAATCACAATTCAAACACTTGTTCGTTTTATAGCCTTCAAAGCAATTGTGTGATTCGTTTTAAGCACCAAATGCAATATGAAGATTGCTTGTCCAATTTTTAGCCCAAAACGAAATCTAGTAAGTTTCTAATGTTCAGTTTTAGCCCTTTGCAACGAAAAATTGTTCTTTCTTTAGAGCCTCAAAAGTGTAAGTTGATTTAAAACATAAAACCAAGGCATATAATGTAAGCTTTAAGCATTAAAAAATGCTTTGTGTATTTTCAAGTTTCAACGCCTAATTTTCTTTGACTCCAATTTGCTCGATTCCAATTTTTGAGTTCGAAATCAACCTACAAATAGTACAGAACTATCATCAATAAGAAGTATGATAAAAATTTAATGATAACTTCACAAAGATCTAAATCACCCATTAATGATCCAAAATCAAAAGGCTAGTCAGTTTCTAAGTTGAATTTTAATCCAACTTTGAAAAAAAATACAATGACCTAGTTAAGCTAAAATAGAAAACGAAAGCGGGAAATGGATGTTTACAATAAACATTTACAAATGCTTTTTTTTTAATTTCAATGTCCAATTCTTCAACTGAATCTGCTTTGTTATTTGGTTCTCATTTGAAAGAAAACCACCATTTTTCTCAATGCAATCCCCTGTGATACAAAGTCTTCTTCTATAATAACCAAACTGAAATCCACAAAATTCTTAGTTAATGCAACCCAATGCCAATACTATAGATAATCAACGTCAAAATTTAGATTTTCTCTAAATAATGTTGAATCCCAGATGCCTAGCACGTGATCTGTTTGTAGTCTGAGAAAGTCCAAGCTGTATGAAATTCTTCCAAATATGTTGTTAGCGAATAAATCATAAAAAAATGAAATCCTCAACATTAATGTTCAAACCACCACTCTCGTACATGTTCAAATCTTGTTTGTAAATGTCAAAGCCAATATTAATCTTTGAGAAAGAAAATGATTATAATACCTATGCATCCAACTTTATGGTGTTCTGACATGCCAAGCAAAGAGCATTAACACATTTCACAGATCATTAAGCAGCAACATGATAATTTTAATGCTTGGCCAAATGTTTTGGGTCACTAATCAATGCAGCAATACACTAAAACATCAGCAAGTGATTTGAATGTTTGAAGAGGTATAAACAAATTTGTACCTTGCTGCAAAAAGGAAAGCTCGAAATCTGTCTCAAAAAAAGATTCTTTGTTGTCAAAACTCATTGAATATTGTAAAGGAAGAAGCAACTACTGCTATTGTCAATGATGTACATCAGTGAAAAAGATAATTTAAAATGGGAGCTTTAAATGAAATTATTGGCTTTGCATGTTGAATTCAGCTGACAAACTAGAGCATTAAAGACTGCAACACATATTGTCAATGAATCATTAAAACTCAAATCAAATAGATATGGAGAACATCAGTTCGCTACAAGGAGATCAGCAGAGAGCACTGCCCAAGAAAATTTCGCTGTGAAATAAATCAATGTAAGTCTGCCATCAAAGAAAGTCAGTATAATGAATTAACAAAAGTAGATCAATCTTTTTGACAGGGCACACTATCTATAATAAAAAAATAGGTAATGGACAAGATAGGTTATCTATTTGATAGGACGCCTCCTCTTACCAATTTGATGTGTGAATCAAGTTCAAATGAACACTTCTTTACATGGCGTCAAATCACTTAAATGTCTCAAGGGAGTACACATCATAGAATGTACGAATATAGACAAGGAATTATGACACCGAAAATCTTCAAAGAGAGGTGCCTAAATGTTCATCATGGACTTCAGATATTGCCTTAAAGATCCTCCAAAATTAGTGAATTTCTTGCTGCGAATGTGCATGAACTCAGCGTACTCCCTGCTACCTTCATCAATCTTGTATAACTGCAGAACGAGTGGACACCTAGTCACAATACCTGATCCACGAGACAAAAGGTCTCTTCCCACGATGCTCTCCAGGACCGATGATTTTCAAGAACTCTGATCCTCAGATCAATGCCATATTTCTATCAGTGTACTTGTAGCCTTTGCCAGCGTATATTAGCAGGGGAGTTTGAAACAGTCATCCATAAAATTCTGGCATCCCATGTGCTAGATCATTACTCTCTCAAGGTTGACTCGAGTAGCATGGACCAGGCGCGTGAAGCATAGATAAAATGTGAAAACTGTTATGATAGAATGGTGTGTAAGTATGGACAAGGCACACGAACTGTTTATAAATCATGCCAAAAGATGCAGTCTTGCGGAAGGTAAGTACTAGGCGAATGAAAATAGCGGGTATACTGCTAAATTTCAAACTTCTCTTACTACCTATGCCAGGTATTTATCATGGTTGAGTGCAGTATCAAAACTCAACAGTCAAAATATAAAATATCTTATCTGGTATCGCAGATATGTAGTCTCATAAAAGACTGACCATCAGGCAGTAAGGAGGCGTTTTGGAACAGACTCTAGCCAGTATGAATAAAGAAGCCTCAACAGGTGTTTTCACATCAAATCACTGAGTCCATTCCAACCAATACGTATGTAGATTTGAAATAGATTACAATGTTATAAATTGACATTCCAGATTTGAGCTCTCGGGGGCTTAAAAAAGCAAGGAATATAGCAAAGGAAGTTAATGATTGTATGTCAACTTTAAAGGCAAGAAGATAGCTTCGAAGACAAACAGTATATCATTTAGCAATGTGAAAATCTTGAATATTGAGGAAGAAACTCTCAGAAAATTGTAATGAACTCAGGAAAAAGGTTCACAGAATAACATTTTGACACCAAATATAATGCAAGCATATGTATGCAAATCATTATTAAACAAGCTATTGGTGAGCAATATCAAGATTTATGGAATTTTCAAAATTTAAACTATGAGCTTGATATTAAGCAACGACTGATTCCAAAATTAGAAAATAATTTTAAACCAATTTCATGCCCTCCTTCTAGTGCCATAATGTGGACCCTAAATCTGCATTTTGCTCAAAAACAAACAAGCATGAGTATTGTTAGTTAAATCAAGCAAATCAGATATAGAATCCCTATGAAATAATTGCTCATGTTATCTATGCAAACAAAGTAAGTTATCAACATAAGCTAAGTGAAAGCATGAGAAAAACAAGAGTCAAATTCTATCCCATAGTGGATTGGTGTCACATGTGCTAGTGACCCTTTCCCAATCCTTGATCAAAGCTTAAGATGAAAATGCTATGAAGATGGTGGAGTGATGATGAGCAAAATCAGTTCTCAAGAGAGTGACTTTGCATAAAGATTGTGGAGGATTTGCTTGAGGATGAAGCCTTTATTTAAAGATTTTCAAAATGCTAAGTGTTGAAGAGAGACCAATGTGGGACTAAGATTGGACAAATGAAAGGACACTTGTCAAGTGGTGATTGGTTGATGTATGTGCAAGATTTGGGAAGAGTGCCCATGAGAGGGAAAATTTGAATTCAAATTTTGCAATGAATGCTGAGTTTGACCTTTGGAAGGGGACATGTAAGAGACATGTAAGGCCTCATAAATGCTCTATTGGGTGTACATGTCCACTTGGGGGGAGATTCAAACTTGGAGAATATTCTCCCTTTATGCCAAGTTGAAAATAAAGATTTTGATAAATCAATTAAATGCAATTTCATGTGCAAGTGGCCAAATCTAGAGAATGCAAGTGGGTGAGATTAGCATTAGATTTAATCAGGATTAATTAGCTAGGATGATGATTAGGATGCTTTGACTTTTATGACTTAAATATTTGATTTATTTAAATCAGAAAAGGATGGAATATGCATTATGATGGATGTTTGATTTATTTGATTAAAAAGGTTGATGATAAGTTTGATTTATTTGATTTAAGCTAATGACTTTAGGAGATTGATAAATAAACTTGATTTATTTTCTGAATGGATGAGTATGACCTAGTTGAATGCATTATGTCAATTTGACGTGTCTACACAAACCTTTTTGAGACTTTTCAGAACTGTTATGTGTCCACACATTAAATAGGATTGAGCTTCTACATTTTCAAGATTCTCTGGGTCACTAACTGCTACAACATCTTTCACTTCCTTCAAAGCACTCATCATTATCTCAATCTTTGGACAAATTAGTCCCCTAAGTTCACATACTCTCCCAACAATTCTATCATTTTCATTCTTCAAACATCTTATTTTGTCAAGTAGAGCTATTACTTGAACTTCTCGCTGAACCACATCACCGACTAATGGATCAAAAGTAGCAGAAAAAGTAGCTAATTGATTTTCTAGATCCTTCACCTTTTTCTCATTACCTTCAATAAGCTTGGAAAAAGCTAAGCATGACTTATAGGCTTTTCCAGCTTCAGATATAAAACCTTGAATGTTCTTTATGCAAGTAGCTAACAAAATCTTATCCTTTGCAATTACTCTCTTCAACTAAGTCTTTTCCTATTAAATTCTTTTTGCACTTTATCCTCAACAGATTTCTCAAGAGACTCAAATTGAGTGCTTACAACATTTATGAGATTCTTTAGCTCACCAGAAGAGGAACCTGATGGATCCATGACATGAGTTGGCATTAATTTTTGTAGAACTCCATATGCAAGGCTTAGCAATTCACTATCCTCTATGTGAGACTTTAGAATTTTCTCATTGGCCTTAGCTTGAGAAATTGATGCAACCTTCATCATCTGAATTGGGGATAGAGTAGATAGATTGATTGAACTTTCATCCAACTTAGGATCAAAATCTTCTTATTGCTCCATCAGAGATCTCTTCACTACCTTGGCAGTGTCTCTTACCTCCACTATGATTTCCTGAGCTTTTTCATCCATTTCTTCTGCATTTTCCTCCTAATCACATCTGTAGTGACTTTCCCTTTTCCTTTGACATCTTGCTATGTATTTTGTTTTACCGGACCTCTTTTGTTCCAACAGAATCTAGCAATATGCCCAAATTTGTTGCAGTTGTATCACATGACATTTCTCTGATTAGACCAACTATTTCATTGATTTTTCCTTGATCTGCATTGGTTAGCAATATGCCCAAATTTATTGCATGCATAACATCCGATATCTCTATGAAAATTATTCATCACAATTCTGCATTCACTTGAATTATGACCATACTTATAGCAATTAAAGCACTAACTTGAGAATGATGGTCCACTTGAATTCATCCTGCTTCTACACTGAGAAGCCATATGGCCAAATTTGTTGCAAGTAAAACAATATCCATTTAATCTCTGAGCATTTGGTTGTCTCACCAGATTTCTTCTGGCTTCATTCATTTGATTTCCTTGTCAGAATCTTCCTTGTCCGGAATTCCTTTGTCCAGAGTTCCTTTGTCCAGATCTGGAACTTTCTTCTTCTTCATATCTAAGGACTTGTTTGTCACCATCAGTCCTCTGACCTTTAATCAGTTCATCAAGTTTGGTTGAACTAGCTTTGAATTTCTCCTTGTACTCATTTGCAGCAGTAAGTTCATCTTTGAGATCATCAAGTTGTTTTTCAAGCATTTCCTCATTGTTTTTAGATTGTTCCAATTCATTCTCCAATCGGTTGCATTGTTCAAAATTTTCTTTCACAAATTGAGCAAGCTTTTCTTCATTTTTCTTTCTATCTTCAAACTCCTTGGTCATTTTCATCTTGATGGACTCCATCTCATGCTTCAGGGCAACATTTTCTTTGGAAAAAAATTCACATTCTTTTATTTTCTCCTTTAAGGCATGATTGAGTTGTTCATCTTCCATGCTTCTATTTTTCTGCTTGAGCTGATCACATAATTGATTTCTTTTCTCCCTTGATTCATTGATTTTGTCTTTCAATGATTGGATGAATTTTTCTGCATTGTCAAGATTTTCTTGCAGTTCTTGGTTCTCAGATTTTGATTGGTCAAGATCATCTAGGGCCACAATAAGTTGTTGTTGAAGACTGCTTGTATCCATTGAAAAAACTTTCCAAGATCTCCCTAAGTTGTTAGACTTCTTTTGAGGAACCTGCTCTTATACCAATTGTTGGAAACATGCAACACTGAGATGGGGGGTGAATCAGTCTTCTGCAAAAAATAACTTTATTATTCTGATCTTTAATCCACTTAGAACATTCAACCAAAATTAATATGCAAAAATAGAAAGCAAACAACCACAACAACATAACACAAGGATTTTTACGTGGAAACCCTATTAGGGGAAAAACCACAGTGGATGGCCAATCCATAATATAATCTGAGTATACTCAAAAGAAGTTTACAATATGGGAATGCACTTGCATTCAGACACACTACCTAGAGCTCACTACTCAAAAATGGAAGGCACACTACCTTACAAATATTTTGATTAGATCCAAGAGAATGAACTGAAGAAATAACATCTACAAATGCTTGATTGTAGTTCCGGTTAGGCTCAAATGTCAATCTTCTGTCCTTTTGATTGATACCGATCTTCTACTCTACTTTGCTCAGACTCGCTTCACAAAATATTTATGCGCAAGTGAAACTATGCATAAAATCATTCCAACACTCTTCTGGTATTCACAATACACGTTGACACACCACACACATCTCTCAAAATGATATAAGAGATCATACATATATATCTGTGACTAGCAATTTAATCACAATATGTCGGCTCCAAATAAAACTTAAAAATATTAGCAACTGTCGGCTCAAATCATAAGAGTTATGCAATGTGCATCCACACAAGTCGGCCACAACTTAGCTTGGACCCAAAAAAAGATGAGAAAACACAAAAATATTTGATAAAACATTTCTAGAATATCTGCAACATATTACATCAACTGAGTTGGCCCCAAAATACTGATAAACAAAGAATCATCAACTGGACTCCAAACTCACACAAGACTTAATACAAGGCACTAAGATTTCCAGACAACACATTAGATGAACTAACAAACCTCCCATGAGGTCCACAACTCAAAATAATAACTAGAAATTTGTAAGTGAGTCAATGATCACCAACTTGTCAAACATTCTATTCTTCCTATCTAACTTCAATCTGACTACCGGTATGAGCAAATGATGTTATGCAGATCTATCACCAACTAGGGTTGCCATCAATGACAACACCAAAAAGCATTTGCAGTGTCTCTTGCCAACAATTGTAGTTGTAGTTGGGTTATGCAAATTTGGGGATGTGACGAGGAAGAAGTTAATCCAAAATAAAGAAGTCAAAACCCTAACTAGAGTAATTGGAGATCAAAGGGCATTGATAATATCCATAATTAAAGTTTCAGTGACAAGGTACATTGCACATGAAATATCCTACAAAATCTTTTTCAAAAACATAGAAGGTGCAACTTTGGTAGGTGTTGTTTACATCTCACACAAGATGATAATGGAAGATTAGGATTTTGATCTTTGCAGATTGTTGAAAGATCAATTGATGGAGAATGTGCAATTGACAAAGGAGACAGGTTACCATTTTAGGTTTGGTACTTTGGTTATATGCCTTATGATGTATTTTATGAATTGCTTACCCCTAAATAACAATGTAATATGGAAAGAGAGTGAACCAGTTTGCAAGTAGATTTACATATACTCTAATAATTTGGAAAACTATGATCAAGTGTATGGAATTTTCTTTAAAGATTTGCTAAGGAAGTTTGGATCAATTGGTATTCCCATTTCGATAAGAGCACTTAAAGTTGGTTCCTCCTCTAGTGAGATAGAAAGAAAGAAGAAAAGAGCAAAATAAATTGTTGTTTGTACTCCACCATCATGCAAGACTCCAAAAGTTGAATGGAAAGGAAAAGAACAGGTGATTGTGGACATACCAGATGAGGAATCTGATAAGGAAACTAAGGACACCCTAGGAAAAGAACTAGAAATAGCTGAATTAGAATGAAAAAAGGCAATGGCAGAAGGAAGTGAAGGAGAAGGTGATTTAACCAAAGAAGAGCTAATGCAACTTATTCATGAGGAAGATGAAATGCAGAAGATTGCGAACATGTGGTATATCAGACCTTCATATGAGCAGGACTTGATCTTAAGCGTACTAAGTGATCATTTTGTGTACAATCATATCAAATTGGAGAGTTTGCAGAATACGTTGACAAAAGAGATGATTGAATGCATCAAGAAAATCATGGAATCTGAGTCTCAGAATAAGGAAGAAGAAGAAGTGATCTTACACCTAAAGAAGCAGTACAAATTGTCACTTACCAAGCTGAAAAAGCACATGAATCTACTAAGGCAATGCATAAGCACAAAAAACAACATTTATAACTATTATCTTTAGTGGCCTCATGCAATCAACGAGTACAAAGAGAAGCTGAAACAAATTGAAACAAAGTTGAACAGTATTGGACAAAATTTTAACATGTTTTAGGATCAAGATGGTGCAATTAGGAAAAGGATCTAGGAACTATAGTCAGAGCATACAAGTGTTCAGAACACCAGGAACCTGAATGTTGACACCTTTTGGAAAGTGAAGGACATAACCGAATGCGGGTTGGAATAGTTGATTGAGATATTGAGAAAAGTAGAAGTATTGGAAGAAGCCTTCACCATTCCGGAATACCTTATCAAAATTATCATCCAGACATCTAAAAACAACAGCATGATCATAATCATCGGGATTGCAGTGGAAGCATGCAAGAAGTTTCTTCTAGAGATGAAGGAAAAGTACAAAATAATCTTCAATTAGCGGCTGTATTTCTTCAAAATTTTGAATTAGTAAGTTTTTGGTTACACTTCATAAGGGGAGAAAGAAAATATTTGATTATCTTTTTGTCATTGATGTCAAAGGGGGAGAGAGAGAGCAGTGAAAAATGCCTTACCAAACTTAGGGGGAGTTTTGTTGAGTTTTGTCACCTATGACGTTTTGAAGTTTTGAAGGTTCTGACACTTAGTCATTTTTCACTAAGTGTTGCTATCAATGCCAAAGGGGGAGATTGTTGGCATATGGCTTATGGTGTTGTCATTCATGGCAACATAAGTCATTGATCCAATCCGCACTGCAGTATTTGACCATACCAGAAGATAGAGTAGAGAACAGGGTATTCGACTGAAGTTGAATCTGTTCAAGTGGTTTGTATTACCAGTTTATTAGTTTTGGTTGTGGATCTCAAGGAAGGTTGTTGGGTACATGAAATTTTTTATTCTTGAGTTTTGTGTTGTCGCATCAATTGGTGTATGAGTTAGGAGATCTGGTCATTCGATTTTCTGTTCAACAGTGCTAAAAGGCCGACTAAATGAATGTTGGGTGTTGCAGATGTTTAAGGAAAAATTGTTTGGAGTATTTTTGTATTGGAGATTTTGTTTTAGGTCCTAACTATGCTATGGCCGACTTTGGTGGATACACATTAAATGTTACTCATGATTTGAGCCGATAGTTGGAAAATATTTTCTACTTTATTGAAGTCGATATATAGTGATTGAATCCTTGGTGGCAGATATATATATATATGAGATTAGTTAATTCATTTTGGTGTGTATGTGTGAGTTTTCGATATGTGTTGATGTGTGTGCGAATATCAGAAGAGAAGTTGATTGATTTTCACTTGTGCAAAAGAGGATTTTGTGAAGCGAATTAAGGCAGAGCAGAGCGAAGTGCAGAATCTGTTAGAAGGTCTAGAATATGATCTATGAGCCTAACTGAAACTGTAATCAAACATTTGTAGACGCTATCTTCTCAATTCAACCTTTTGATATAATCCAAATATTTTTAAGGCAGTGAGCCTTCCTGATTTTGAGCAATGAGCTCTAGGCAGTGCGCCTAAATGCAAGTGCATTCCCATTTTGTAGAACACTTATATTTTGAGTACTCAAATTGTGGATTGACCTCTATTGTGGTTTTTCACCTAACAAGGTTTCCACGTAAAAATCCTTGTGTCATGGTGTTGTGGCTTATTGTTCTATGTTCGTGCATCTTTCTTTTGATTGGATGTTATGTACACTTGAGAGAACAGATTAATAAAGTTAAAAATTGCACAACACTGATTCACTCCCCCCTCTCAGTGTTGCTTGAGTCCAACATGACACTACACACAATAAAAGTTAACAAACCCAAGCTAAAACTACTACAACCACAAGACTAAAGATAATGAACCTACCAACAAAATATAACCTACCCTTGTAATGCTTATTGTGCATTAGTATTGCACCATTATAGTTATCCAACAAAAAAATAGGCTATGATTGATATGCATCTATTGTCAGCCTACACATCACACCCAGAACATGCAAAGCCTTCATTGTTAGCCATTACATCCTCCTATTTCCATCATACAAATATTGTAATGTGATCTTCACTATCTTCAATATTTAATTATTATAGCCCTTTACATTCTTCATTAATTACTTCATTTAAATTTTTTTAATCATGCTACGATAGAGCTTTAAATTAATGAGAAAATTGTTTGAGAATCATTGCTCAATTTTGTTCTTGCATATAATGCAATATTAAGTAGGAGCCCACTTTGTCACCCCTAATAACAATTCTTCCAACATGAGTTTTAATTTCCAGTTTGAACAAAAACCTTTGTTGATTGCATTCACTACAATTTGTGTCCCTTTCAAATTCATTTTTCTTATACTTCACTCTAATAACAATGTGCAAGCCTAATAGAATGACCAACCAGTCAACCATACTATTGGTGGTACTAGCCAAAAACTAAGAACTACCTAACAAAAACTAACAATGAAAATCTCTAATAACAAATCCAACATTTGTAAAGCCTAAATTATCCTTTATCAGCCCATCATAATTGAATTTAATACATTTAAATAAAAAAAATTGAGTTTTTGTCTTTCTTTATTTAATCTCTTCTATTTACTCTTAAATAAGAACTAAATACATATGTCTGGAGAGGGTTTCTCCTCCTCCCTCTTTTGATTATGTGGATTTGGATGATAGTTTATCTTAAATAGTAGTTCAAAGTAGGAGGAAGAAAGGTCTTTAGAACATGTTACTACATCTCATACCCCAGTTAAGGGTGTATGTCTGTCTAATTCTAGTTATAGTATCATGTTGTTCTTGTTTAACTAATTTTTATTTGCCGACTTTTTATAAAAATTGAAAGCCTTTCAAAAATCTCTTCATTACCATTAATCAAAACTACATAATTTATTACATTATCTAAATATTAACTCTTGACTTTTATATCTTAATTAATTAATCTAAATATTTATGTAAGATATTATCTTACATGGATTAAGACACCAATAGAAATCAGGAAACAAAATTAACATATACAAAATTAATAACCCATAATACCCCAAATCTTGAAATAAAATTAACATTAAAATATATAAAAGTACTATACTGCTTCCTATTTTGTAAAATTAAAAGGTAAAACACAAACTACACTGCTTGTACAATACGAAGAAATGCAGAAAAGTGGGGGTCTCAACAAATTTAAAGTTAGGAGAGCTTAACATGCAATATGATCAACGGAGGGAAACGATAACGATCGACTGGGGGCCCAATTTTTTCCGGAAAGAATTAGTTTGGCTTGCTTACGCAACTCAAAGGACATATTAAAGAAAATTATAGACAGACGCAGAGCAGTTGAGTGGAGTAACAGTAGCAGCGAGGAATGAGGCATGGCAGCTACAGGGAGAACACCAAGGAAGAAACAGAGTGCAAGAGCGAAATCACTTCCTTCAGAGCTAAGCCTCACATTTCTTGAGCCAGATGCCAAGTGGGTCAGATCCCAATGGCCACAACTTCCTGAACATTCTTCAGCCAAGATAAATCTCATCAATGCAGGCCTCGACAAGTACTTACAAACCCCCCTGTTACCTCTTGATGTTAATCTCCTCAAGCATGCAGTTAGTTCCTTTGATGGAACTGGGATACCCTTTGACAAAAATGGGTATGTTAGGATTGACCCACAAACAGTTTCTGCAGTTACTGGCTTGCCTGCCTCTGGGGACTCCGTGGACATGTCTTTGGGGAGAAGAAGGGTTAATAGCCCTGGTGGAAGAGCGAGGGTTGCTCTGGAGATTTGTGGGTCTGATAAGGCATTTGGGAGCAAAGGCATCAGAGTTGACTTGATAAAACCCGTTGAACTCAGGTGGGCAGCTGCTGTGCTGACTAGTAGAGTTTTTGGGCAGCAGAAAGGTGAGTATCTGAACTTGGGTCATTTTAATTTAGTTAAGATGGTTAGTGTAGGGCATAAGTTTAATTGGGCAGAGTATGTGGCTTTGAGGATTAAGGAAAAGTTGAGAAAGATTCAAGGCGACGGGAAAGGGTGTTTTTATATGGGTACTGTTCTTACCGGGCTTATTTATGATCAGGTTCCCCATTTGGGGCCTAAGGGGGGAATATGTTTAGTTGAGGGAAGACCTTCTTTAATGAAGTGGGCCTCTTTGTGTCCCAAGAAAGAACGTGGGTGTTTGTCTGTAGTGAAACATGAGACCATTGAAGGGCCTGCTAGTGATGGAGAACTAGAGCCCTGTAATGATGAAAAACCCTCCTGTGCAGAGGGAATGAATGGTAATACAACGGGCAGTTGTGCTCTTGAAATGCCCAATTCTGGTAATGGGAAATTGGCATTGCCTTGGACCGGATATGATAGACCCTCGGTCCTTTCTGCTACTCCTTCTAAAGGCAACGGGACCATTGATGGTCCAGAAAAGATTAGTTTTAGTCAGTTATTGCAGAAACAAGTTCTGTTATCGACTGGCGGGTCTAGTGCTACGGGTGTGGGTAAAATTTTGGTATCTTCTCAAGATGTGGCGAATACAGAGAAGAGTCTGTGTTTGGATGTTGTGCCTCAGAGATCGGAGAGTCAACCATCTGGTCACCGTGACGAACCAAGTGCAATGATGGAAACTTGCAGTGTAAGTGGTACAGGTACTGGTTCCCCAAGGAGCCGGGAGAGCCCAAAGCCTAAGAGCTCTGAGGTTGCTAATGAAGTTGCTGAAAAGCTGGAGTCTCCGAGAAGTGTAAGAAAGCATGCCCTTTCTGAGAGGGAGGAAGAGATATCATCAAAGAGAAGGCGGCTTCTCGAGTGCAGGCCATTAGAAACCCTCCTTGGGGGGGTGCCTTTGCAGCAGATGACAGTGGGAGAAAATTTGATGCTGTTTAAATTGCTCTTTGATGAAGTGGAAAAAAAGTTACAGACTGCTACTGAGGAGTGTGAATGGTGGAAATCTTGTGCACAAGGGCTATTCAAACATTTGGACCAGCATTTTGCAGGGTTGCCAATCAAGCAATCCCATTGGCAGCAGATTTTGAATGAGGAACCCATAGATTCTGTTGAGATGCAACTGTCAAGAGCATATATTAAGAAGGCTGCAAGGATCATTAAAGAGCAGGATACTGAAATCCAGAATTTCAAAATAACAGAAGAAAACACTAAGAAATTGGAATCTGCAAATTTAGCCTTAATGAAAGACTTAGAGATGGAACAGCAGTCTAGAAAATCAGCAGAAGCGTGTACAGTTAACCTTGAAAGCCAACTCGTACAGTTGAAATCAAAGGAAGAAGAAAATACAAAGAAGTTGGAGTCTGCAAGTTTGGCCTTAAAGAAAGACTTAGAGATGGCACAGCAGCATAGAGAAACAGCAGAGGCGCGTGCAGCCGACCTTGAAAACCAACTTGTACAATTCAAGAAGAAATTGCACAGGGTGTTGGAAGATTAAACCTGATAATGTCTTATGAATAATATTGAGATCGTCTTTGCTGCTTAATGAAGTAGCTTGCATTTCTATGATTGCCCATGTAGTCCATCTGGTAATCAATTGCATTTTTGACTAATGTAAAGTTATATCATTCTTTTGGCTTACCTTAGTAAGGCATCAATCTGAAATTTCAAACTATAAAGAACGCTTAGAGAAGTTATATGCATCTCGATGCTCATGAATGTAGTCTCTGCTGATTTGCTTTTTTAAATGTGAAGTGAACAATCCCTATAACTACTCAGTAAGGGTAAAAGATCATGCATTATGAAATATAATAATGTGCCAATGTTTAGTCATTGGACGGTGCTCTTTTTGCGGCTACAGGGTATCTTGCCAATGCGTATTTGCATTGTCAATTCTTCTTAGGTACGAGAATCTTGTTGGCTAGATGTTTCTTAGATCTTATTTCCGTTGTATTTCACACTATGCTGTAGGTAGAATATTGATTTTCTAATAGTTTTACTGTAGTAATGTTTTCTTTGCGATAACTGTCAGCAATGCCCATGAGTTCAAACCCAAAGACAGATATTGTCACTTATAAATGTAGCGATGGGCCTGATGCATCTGGACCTTTGGCTACAACGGAACAGTGCTGTTGTTATTCTAGGCTGCCTAATACCATCTTTCTGTGAATCTTCTGGATTTTTTATTTTATACCTTTTTTCGAAAAGGTTATTTTCTTAAACATCATCCTTTTCTCTGGTTACATACATTTTATTCTTTTCAAATTGGAGCATATCTATGAAGGGCTAAGTTCTGTCAATTAAAATAATAATCGACTCTTGCATGAAGGGGAAGTGATAATGAGCTATGTTGCATGGCATTTTGGTGACAGTGGTGGAGAGATGTGTTTTAGGGATGCCGGTCCAGGGGGCTATGTTTTGGGGATGTCAGGTGGTGGTCTATATATTTATTATTTTATATACTCAAGTTTTTTACAGGTTTAGCTATAACTGTTTGCGCTCATTTGGCACGTGCATGATTTCACTTTACAACTGTATGCAATTATGCTTATGCTCATTCTTAGAATCTTAACCTGTATGCTCTCATTTTATAACCGTCTGCTCCCCTGCAGCTGTATGAAGTTATAGAATTGCCCATTGATGAAGAGGGTAACGACTGTATATTTCTATTCAACAGGGGTACATTTTTATTCCATAGTTGCATGCAGTCATTCTCCAACTGTAAATATTCTTTCCACATTGATGAAGAGGGTAACGACTGCATATTTCTATTCAACAGGGGTGCATTTTTTTCCATAGTTGCATGCAGTCATTCTCCAACTGTAAATATTCTTTCCATAGTTGCATGCAGTCAGACAATTACACATTGATGAAAAAAGTAAGAAATTTATGTTGTCATTACACCTTCATTCGACTGTTGTATGCAGTCGTTCAACAGTTGTGCACTTCCATTCTATGGCTGTATGCAGTCATTCAAAAGTTTCACATTTTATTTCTACAATTATATGCAATCATAGTTTGCTCTGTGTACAGAAGTATTTGTTTTGTGTTTTTTTCCCTCAAAATTGGAAACCGCTGGGGTACATCTGACCATCCCTGGTATGGTCTCCGGTCATCTTTAGGATATCAGGCCTCTGTGGACAGGGTATGGCCAGGGAACATACCTTGGCATCTTTCTGTCCCAGTGATGCTTGGGGGAGATGGGACATAAGGTGAGGACATGTTCCTGTGTTCTGTAATGTACCTTTCACGTTCAAGTTGTTGGTATTCATGATTGAAACATTATGCAGGTTCATCAGCAGATATTTTTTGAATCTTCCAGATACAGGTTAAGAACATTTTTATGTATCTGAATCATACAATTGACCTCTCTATGTAAGAATGAACATAACACTTCATGGATAAAGCCATAGTGAGGTATAGAGATGACACTTCATTGTCTTAAGTTTTAACTCCCAATTCTTGCTATTAGAGCCTTCTGGTTGAAAAAAAGGCTAACAACTAAGTGCAAGTTAACAAACAAAAAGTTAAAAGAACTTCAAATGATCCTGTGTTCATTCAGACCCTCGGGCCTTCCTTTAAGTACAAGATAACAAACACAGAAGTTAAAATGAGTCTATTTTTTCAGTTCCTCGAGCCTTCTGCATTCCTTCCTCCACTCTGCTGCTCTGCCCCCTTCTTCTAAGTTGAAGATAGTACTACACTCAATTATTAAATCAAAAGAAGTGAACATGCCATTATCCTCAGCAATTCATCATGACATAAGCAAAATATAAATGGACTTAAAATACTATACTGACAAAGAAAAGCATCAAAAGCAAAACATCAATGAAGCAAAGGCAAAAATGTGGGATGCAGTGGCATCACCCAAGCTTGATTGTCCAGGCAGAGTAGGGTTCAGTCCTTTTGGTGAAAACTTATGGGTTCTTAAAATGTCCGGTGTAGTTATAGGTTGCCTTATCCATTATCAATCCAATTACAGTTTGGAGGAATCTTATATCCTCATCTGAATTTCCAACATCAGGGATAATCTGATCTGGCAAGCGAGAAGGAATGCACAAAAGCCCATTTACTTGCAATTTAGCCATAAAAAAATCAGGCTTGAATGTAATTCTTCATTTCTGCACCATTGAATTTCAACAGAGGTATGCTCAAATTCTACTTCAAGGTAAGGCAATCAGATGCATCCTGCAAGATTTGAAATTCAGAATGTGTACAAGAGCGAGGGTGCAAATGAATTTGATTATTAGACCTGAAGAAATTCAGAATGTGTTCAAGAACTATGGCACAAATTAATTTGATTATCAGAGCTCAAGAAGTTCCTCATGTTTAAGGATTTTGCTGACACGATGAGCACCATAAACATGCACTCTATGTCTGACCTACAAAACTATTAATAAAAAACAAAAATATGAACAGGTTTCTATTCAACTACAGTGGTAGTAATGGGATTGTAATAGTACGTGTTCACAAAAACCATTTGCGAAGTTAAATATGTCAGACCTAAAAAACAGTTAGGAAAATCAATATTTTAAAAAACAAATCACCTTATTAAATTTCAAAACAATTAAATTGAAGTATTTAAATATTAAAAGTATACAATGTTCTTTTAATATTGATTTTTTTTCATCAAATCTATATATATAATTGTGCATTGGTTTATTTGTGGTATAACACCAGATTCAAATTCTTGTCAGGTTGTGCTCTAATTAACGTTTCTGAATTATGTTTTTTTGGATGGGGACCCTCTATTTGTAGCCCTACTGACAGGGCAAATATATGTCGAGAATTGTCTGTAGAAAATAATAATTACAATTTTATGTATTATAATTAATATTTATCATTTTTTTTATAGGTAAAAAAAGTCTATTTGGGATCCTTATCCATAAACAAAATAGAATGGCATATATAGATGAATTAGTATGTTTTCATTACTATTTTTTATTGGTAAAAATGAGGGATCTATATGGAATCCTTATCCATAAACAAAATAGAATGACATACATATATTATTATCATAGAGGAATCAATATACTTTCATTATTATTTTTATTGGTAAAAATGAGGGATCTATTTGGGGCCATCATCCATAAACAATGATATGCGTAGATGAATTAGTATGCTTTTGGTAAAAAAATTGTAAGTCATATACACAATTTTTACCAATTCATGTACAATGAATTGTAAAAATCTCATGTCTTTAGTTGTCATAGATTAGAAAATATTTGTTTTCATGTTGATAGCTCGTATCTATATTTAATATTCTTTTCTAATTGATTTCTAAATTTCTTTTCCAAGCTCTATTAACTTTCAACAACTCAATGATTTGGCCAGCTCAATTAACATACCAAAATTTTAAAGTTACAAACAAATAATATATTCCAATACAATATTGAATTTGTTTGGATATTTAATTGAATACAAAATTGAATATCTAGAATATGAAATTCAGTATTGAACTAAAGTTTACATTCATCATCATCATCAACATTGTATCCCAAATTAGATGCACACGAATGCCCCTTCTTCTATGTCTATAACCCACCAAACCATCTTCTTATAAATGGTTTGTAAAATAGGATGTTTTCCAACCATGACACCTTTCTTTTTTAATTAAAAGGGTTAGTGTTTTCATCTCTTTTATTTATATTTTATTCCTCTCTTTTTTCCTTTTTAAAAAAAAATGTTTTAATCATTAAATCCTATATACAACTTTTAATTAAAGTCAACAATCTAATTATATGATTTTATGTTTTCTCTTATATCTATTTTTTATTTAATTTCAATTCATTATTTTAAAAACCAATCATAGAATTTAATTTTTCTCGCAACTCAAAATTTATGTAATTAATTTTCATCATATCATTATCTATTTGAAATAACATTGAAATTTTTTATTCTCTCTTTTGTAACCTTTTATCTTATAACATGAAAAAATAAATTTAATATAACATATACTTTTTTATTGTCAAGTTAGATGAATTTATGATATTAATATCAGTATTCAAGTTTGGTGTTAATATCACACTGCCCAAAATATCTATACTTATCAAATTAATGGATGTTGCAGATTTTTAAAAAGGAATGAAAATGTGACATCCCCATTCTTCGCTTCGGGGGAGATAATCTTGCATTGAATGCCTCGACTGATTTTTCATTGATGTACTTGTATCCACAGAAAATGTCAGAAGTTTTTGCATTCTGCAGGTCTGTAATGATTTAAAACAACAATAATACAGTTGTACCCATTTAACTTTTTGCATTGGCTTTATTCTCAAATGTTAGGTCTATAATGATTTTTTAATTTATTTTTATTCTGAGATAAAATTTGTTGTTGTGTACATCTTTTTTATTTTGGTTGTGAATGGATTGTCAAGAGGATCCAGTATTTGAGCATGTTTCAATAGTTATAGTATTTGTTGATTTAATGTTCAATATTTTTAATAAAATTGGATCAATAGTCCTTAGATCTTAAAAACAACAAATCATGTGACGTCACATCAGCACACCAGTAAAACATGATTTAATGCACAAGTATCGGTCTCACTTTTCTGGGTTTTTTGGACACCTCCACAAAAAGCATGCTGATGTGGCATCATATTTGATGATGTGCCTCGGAAACCTTAGTTATAAGCAAGGGACTTGCCAAGTAAGTTGTAGAAAATTGGAAGTGATTTGAAATTTCCATATAAGATTTTGAGAAGCGTAAAGTTAGGGTGCTCAACTTTTGAGTCCTTTCTCCTAGATGAGTATGCAGTGATACAATACAACCTTTCCATTGAAGTTCTGCTAGCTTACCTTTTGTTTATATGGGTAGAACAGGGTGCAAGAAAAATACTGAAATTGTTGTAAAACTGACTTCTCCACAGAAGCAAAGTACAAAGAGACTGCAGCACATGCATATGATCTGGCTTTGATATTGCTTGTGCTCTGTAAATCCCGTGTTTGGAGTATTCTGCCAAAGGCTTTTTCCTGTTCAGGGTGTTTTTGTTTTTTGAGTTTAATTATTTTCATAGAGAGTCAAGGTTTACATGGTACATTATTTTTCTCTGTTTGGATGCAATAAATTTGTTGTGAAATCTTCAGAATCTCATGTAGTTTGGCACTTGTGCAGCTCAGTGATTTTTTATTTGGTTTAGATTTCTTGATTGTAATTGTTATTAAAGTTCATATGTCTGAGTGTCAGATTAAGGTTAGTTTTCAAATTACCTTTTATACCTAAGGCATTTTGTTTTCAAATGAATTTACACACATATTTGGCTATTGCAGTTGGCAAACAGATTCTTGACCTTTGCTTGTAAGCTTGCAGATAATTGCATTGGTCTGTGGTGTTTTCTGGTTTTCAACAGAAAGGGCAGAGGAACTAGACACTGGACTGGGTTCGCTTCTTTTGGAGTGCCTTTATATGGACTGTGGAAAAAAATCCAAGCTAGGCTTCAACGTGTATCCTTCTCCACAGGTCTTAGCCCTATAACAATGTGCTTTCTACACTCACTTTTGGAGCACACAGATGTGGCCATACACCGAGTAGTTGACCTAGACAAATCTGAACTGCCTCGTCTCACAGTCAATAAATAACCTTAGGTTGCTTTGAAACACTAATAAACCCTAGCTACTTTGAAACCCCAATAAACCCTAGATTTATTTTGAGACCAAGATTAATTTGGTTGAAATTGCAAGCCATTTCTTCATTGGTTGCTTTCATGGATCTTTGAATGTGGTTGAAATCGAGTTTTAGATAAATTTGGTTTTGCATCTTAGGATCCATTTCATGCTCTTTCATAATGTATTTGTGATATCAACAAAAGAGCAATGTTGGGGAAGTATCCATTAGGGGAGAGGGGCCCATAATGGAGCAGCGTTCAATAGTGGGGATAGAAGTAGTCCTCAGTTGGCCCCATAGTGGAGCACTTTAATATCCAATTGCAAAACACTTTTTATCCATAAAGTATGCAAAGTGACAAATCATGTGATGCCACATCAGTGCACCAATAAAACATGACTTAGTGCACCACTATCGGTCTCACTTTTTTTGGGGGCCTTTTTGGATACCTCAACAAAAAGCATGTTGATGTGGCATCATATTTGATGATGTGGCCCTAAAACGAAATATAGAAGCACATGAGTGATTTGAAATTTCCACATAGGATTTTGAGAAACACGAAGTTAGGGTGCTCCACTATGGGCCCCTCTCCCCTAGTCAGGTTAGGATTTTTTTGATAATTAGATACCATACCAATTCATATGATCTGAACAAAAGAGTAAATTAGGAAAAATATCCATTCGTCAAACTAGGGTCTTCTTGATCATTAGATACCACACCAGCCCTTGTGTTACCGAAAAAGAATAAATTAGGGAAAGTATCCATTAGCCAAGCTAGGATCTTCTTGATTATTAGATACTACACCAACTCATGTGACCTCAAAAAAATAACAAATTAGGGAAAACATTCTTTAGTCAAGCTAGGGTTTTCTTGATCATTAGATACCACACCAATCCATCATCTACTTATTTTTTGATATTGGTGACATGACCTATTCTGATTGGCATCAGTAACTAAGCTATAAAAAATTTGACTGTAGACTTCAAAAATATCCAAGATTGCAAACTAAAACTTACAAAGTTTCATAGAAATCTTTACTTCCCTTGATATTATTATAGAGAAATTAGGTCTATCCATGCCACTTAATTTCATATCCTATACGATATAGCCAACAATTTTTATTAATAACAATAAATATGTTCAAATATGGATAGGTAGTATTTAATATACAACTAACTATTTATGGAGCTGTAGTAGAAACCAAATAATGCATACATTTGTATGACCAAAAAATATAAAAAAACCAAAACATACATTAAATCAAACTAGTGCAACATAGATTATTCAAGCATTAAATAACTTTTTTTTGCTATACAAATAATTTATTTACAAAGTTCCAAATTTTAATTGTTATAGTTATACAAGTATAAATTCCCAACTTATATTTATACCACTGCCATTCTCTAAATTTGTAAGTGCCTAATGAATAGACTCTTACTATAAATTCACATTTGCATTAGTGGAACTTCATGATTTGATGGAAGTACACAATTTTTTAAGCTTTCCATACCAAATTCTTTCAATATTGAAACAGTGAAGCTATTACACATTTGCTACATTATTTTATCAACATTCCCATTCTTTTAATGATTAGGAGACTTGTGATTTGGATACCTCCATTTTAATCCTCAAAATTAACATAGTACCTCCTTTTTAATCCTCCAAATTATCATACGTTCTATTTTAATCCCTTCAGACAAATTGAGGGATGAAATTGGAGTACACTAATGATACTTAGTTCAATATTTGTATTCATTGCATCCTTTTATCGATTGCCTTAATTTTTGAATCTCAAAGCATAAAGATACAAATTCCACTTTTCTTTGAACAAAATTATATTAATGTTCACAAGTGACCTAAGGTGGTCAATAGAAGTCCACTAATAATTCACCAATATTAAATAGTATTGAAATCTTCCAATTTTGTACTTAAAACTTTTAACGAGTTCATGGCAATAACTTGGTATGTACTTAGGATGTTTACTTAAATCAATTTTCATGACATATATTTTGCATTCGTCATTATTACCTTTGAAGCTCCAAAGCATAATATAAAGTTAACTTTTGTGAAAGAATAGAAGAAAGATAGCTAAGAAGTAGTATTAGAAGTTAATTTTTTATTTTTTTTAATAATTTTATTTTGAAGTTTATGTATCATAAAAATTGTATCATTAAATATGTGCATCTTATAATGTAATTTTCTAGAACAATCTTATATAATTCTTAAGAATTCAAATAAAATGATTAAAAATTATGAAGAAAAAATATAACATATGTATTTTAAGGATACAAAGACATTATTAAAAGAAAATAAAATTATATATCTTAATTTATTTAACATAAAGGAGGGGTAAAAATTTATTAAACTTAGAGGAAGTACAAAGCAAGGGCATTACACAACCCTATCAAGCTCCACCAAGTGGTCCAACTGTTGAGACAAATCTAGGGGTAACTAACCTTGATCCATCAAATTCCAAACATGAATATTTATTTTAATTATGTAAAATAAATATTTATTTGTGGTGCACCTCAAGGAGATGTGTTTAGTCAAATTAAATATTTATTTGGGTCTACTTGTAAAGTTGTGACATGACATTGGTTAGATATTTTATGTGTTGCATATGAGAGAACTATTTAATATTGGAAAAAATTAGGCACATGGTTTTACCTTACCACTTGGTTGTATTCATGTGAGCTTGAATCTATAAAAGCAAGCACATGTTTAATGGTTGAAGTTGGCTAGTTTGGGGTTGACTATTATTTGTATTGAACTCTCTTGTTGAGTGCATATGTGAAGTGCCATTAATTACTTAGACATTTGGAGGATGCATTGAAGGAGTTTGATGCTTCAAAAGTATTCATGGAAATTGTGTAAGTGTATTGCAATATTTTTATTACTAAATATATTGAGTTTGGATGATTTTGGACGTTAGGGTTTTCCCTCTTGAGGGTTTCTAATGGTATATCTTATGTAATCTTGTGGCATGTCTTTGATCTTTGCAATATAGATATTATGTAAGCTTGTATTCACACTTTTCTCTCATGGGGTTATGTAGGAAATGGTTTGATTAACTTGGTAATTTTCCTTAGTAGTGGTATTAAAGCCATGGTTGTGGTTGTGTGAGGATATCTCCCTAATTTTGTTTAACCCTTGTATGCGTAGATCTAATGCAAAGTTGAAGAATTGATCATACTAGAGAGATTTTAGAAATTTCAAGGTACAAGATATGTTGTGCAACTTGAGATTTACATGTTTGAAGTTTTGGGGTTTACATATTTCTGGTTATTTTTTGATAAATTTGGGGTTTGAAAAAGAGTTGGAAAAAGGGGTTTTCTAGGTGTTCATAATGAGGGTTTTGTGGGGAAATTTTTGTTAGATGCACATGAAAATTGAGAGGGGGGAGGGGGTAAATCAATTGCATACTTTTAAAACATCAAAAACCAACATTAACATTCAGATTTGCATTAGTTCTTAAACCCTTATTTACCATTAAACCCTTCACATGCATTAACAAAATGTAAACATGTAAAGTAGTAATGCAAACACATCAAACACATAAGAACACTAGATTTACGTGGAAAACCTAAGAAGGGAAAAACCATAGTGAGGATTAGCTCACTAATATATGAATTGCAACATTGAATACAATAAGGCTCATTGCTCAAAAATATAAGAAAGGCTCACTGTTGGTGGCTCACTGCCAAATGACTCATTGTCTAGAAGAAAGAAGATAGAAGAAGGGGTGGATCACTGCCAATTTGAACTACTAACAATGCATCTCTCATATGTTGAAGCTATAGTTCCATTGAAGCACAAACAACTCATCAAATAGACTGAAATGTGGACACCTTCTGCTCACTGCATTAGGAAGTCATAAACATTAAGGCTCACACTCAGATCAACACACTTGATCACTTTCACATCTTTCACATTACACAAACTTTTCACTTAATACACACAATAATTCTCCTTGCATTTATACCCTCTATGACCTAAAACAATCTCAATTAGGTCAACATTAATGAAACATATACATCTCTACCATGTAACACCAAATAGGTCAACACCAAACACTTCCACAATATAAAGAAGTGAAGCCAAACCATGCCACTACTTAACTAGGACCAAATCTACACAAAAAATATTTCTTGACACTTCCTCAACCAACAACTATCCTCTGCAATTAGCGTTAGCATGCCAAGTTGCCCAAACCTATACTTACACTGACAAGTGACTCCAAACACATCTCTCTAGGTTTGAAAACATCTCGTGGACCACAAAAAACACTCCACACTATTCATACAACATCTCAAAATATTCAAACATCATTATAATATTCTACACAACTACTACAACCACCTGGAACTCAAGAATACCTCCATTATGTGTAACTAGACATACTGGCACAAGCTTTCAACACACCAAACAACTCTATGGAACAAATCAACACTTGAAACTTTAAAGGAAGGTAGATACAAAAATTATAAGCATGATTCCAAATCCACAACACTAGAAACTTCACTATAGAGAAGTGTAGAGCAATATCATTTCTACCAGACACCCTGTTTCATTATGTAGACATATTTTCAAAAACATCTTCCATTGTAGAATGGTCTAGAACCTAAAACTCTAGATATGAAACTTATGAACTCCTCTGATCATCTCATCCAAAATGCATGGGAATATCTTCAACCATGAAGAAATACAAAGCAAAAAGCTGACCACTCTGTCACATAAAACTCTCTTTTATTCAAATTCTCAAAAGCACTTGGAAACCAAACACCACAAACACCAACTCGACATCTGCAACATCTTCTTTTCATATCAACCACACAAGAGATTGATACCCACAAGCATTTACTCATCACTACTACATTAGAGGTTGACACCAATGACAATACTAATGATAACATAATGCAATCAACACACTTGATCACACCTGCTTCCTTAGAGGTTGACATCAATGAAAAAACAAGTTTCCAACAAGTTTCAAAGATCACCCCTTTAGAGAAAATGAACCTTTCCATTAGATCAAGAAGGCTTGAGTCATGACAATTAACATAAAACTTGACCTATTTTATCCACCAAAGCCTTGAAAAATAATTTTCTCCCCCATTGTTTGGCCATACAACCAAATGGTTGATTTTGTATGCCAAAATATTTAAAAAATATACACTTGTAAAACATTTAAAAGTTAAAAATTAAAAAAAAATTTGTCAAATTTAGGGGAGTTTTCAAACCATCTCATACCTTGTGATAGTAGGTGTACACTAACAAGGTACCGATAAGTACACTTGTTTATCCCTTATCTACGAGCCTTAAACATGTGGGGCCCAACTCCTAGCCCTATATGCACACACAAGTTTAAAATTTTCAAAATCAAAATCCATTTAAATGAGTTTTGAAATCTACCACTCTATGTCTTCTACTGTTGGGATGTATGTCTCAAATCATTGGCTTGTCATATTCCTTTGAAGTTCTCTTGTCAGCCTAACTTCCTCTTATCACTGGAACTTGGTTCTTTGTTCCCTTGATACTCTGAAAAACCTTCACAGTTTTGTGCTAACAACTTGTTCTATCCGCAAAAGTCTCTTATTGGCGAGACAGGTTGGTGTTGAAAGGAGTTGTCCTAAAGTCTCCCTAACGCCACGATAAGCTGTCTGAACAATGTTGGTGAGAGATGATTGCATCAGCATGAGGTTTTTGAAATTATTTTACACATTTCGATGAAAGAGTGTTGAAAAGACATGGCGTAATCGATAGGAATTTGGAAGATGTCTCCTTGACATTTCAGTAGAAAGATGGAAGGACCTTGTATGAGTGACTTAACGTTGTCGTTGGGATGTTGGATCATGTCTCTTCGATATGCAGGTTGAGTCTGGTGGAACCTAGTCGTTGTGACCTTGTGCGATCACCGAGACATTGTCAGATGTCTCTTAGACATGTCAGTTGAAGACTTGTTTGTTCTTGTCGATGAGACTTCGAGAGATCATCATGAGTTGGTGAAAATTCTCTTCGACATGTAGGTGGAAGTTAGGGACTCGATGTTGATGTGACTTTAGGGTGTCACTGAGGATTTGGTGAAAGTCTCTTCAACATGCGTGCCTCTTTGATGGAACAATAGTACAGTGATCTACGAGACCTTACCGATGTGACATTGGGTGCTTGAGGAGAGATGGTCAAGTGTCTCTTCAACACTTCGATGAATAAATGGTTGGTGAACTGGATGCTTGTCGATGTGACAATGCGAGTTCGGTGTGAGATTATCTAATGTCTCTTTGACACTTGGTAATTGAAGTCTTGGTGAGTCCGGTGGAGCAGTGACTTGCATGACAGTAAAGACTTGTTAGTGGGAGATGACATCGTTGGTGGTAGTCTGTAAGATGTCACAATGACAACCCGATGTGTAGCATTGGATCCTCATTAGTGAGAAGTTGTGTCTTCAACGAGACATTGAAGCTTGTCTTACCAAAAGAACGATGGAATGATGTAGTGGTGAACTCACTTGTTGCTGGGATAGTGCTTCATCGGTAGGACTTTGAAGGTGGTCTCCATGATATGATGATGGCTGAATTAGTGACCTATATAGAATGTCTCAATGGGACCCGACAGATGCGGAGGTGGAAAACAATGTTTAGTTGACATGTTGGTTGTGACGGTTTTGGAATGTTATAAGGGCAGAATGAGAATGTTGTTGTAAAGGATACGAAGAATGTGAACTTGAAAAGCCGAAGGACTAGATTGGCCGAGAGGCTAGCTGGGAGAGAGTGGACTAGTTAGAGGAGATGGATTTGCACTGTATGTTGTGCAAGGATTCTGAACAGTTATGATTGTTATCTGTATTCTCTAGATGGACAAGATGTGTAAACTCATGTAAAGGTTGTAAGCCTAAATTGTATTGTAACTCTTTTGTTGTTGAATAATACAATGGCTAGATATTTTGGAGTGTGGCATTTTTTACACAAGGGTTTTCCCCACATAAATGTGTGTGTCCATTTATGTTTGTCTTTCATGTTGGTTGATTCTGCAAATTTGAATATGTGCATAGTGTTGAATCTGGTTAATTCTACATATGCTTTTCTCATAAGCCTTAATGTGAGAAATCAATTGTCCCTGTTTCTACTTTATGGCATAGTAGTTCTATCTTTGAGGAAATTTGAAGGAATTAAAATCATCGAAGGCACTTCTTTTCTTAGATGTTTCTATATGAGATGAGTCGTTTTCCCTTACAAGTGGTATCAAAGCCTTTTTCCAGGATTTGCTTGTGCTTGCATGTGCAGGTTTGTGTGTTGCATGTGTCTTGCATGTGCCTACATGTTGATGCATGTAAGAGTTCCTGCTGTTTCGGTTATGTGGATTCCCTCTGTAAAGATTTCTTAGCCTGGCAAGCTTGAGGAGATCTGAAGGAGTCGGTTGATGATTGATCCTTTGGTGAGTAAAAGTCCTTACTCTTATGAGACAACACACAGTGTGAAAGACATTGAAGATTGAGAAACTAGAGTTGATCATATTGTAATGATGTGGTTGGATGCTCCTAGTTGGCAGTGAATGATCTTGATGCAAGGGGTGTGAGTTTATGCTTATGGTTGTGTTACAGGAGAGTGTGGTTCATACTAGGTGTCTATGTAAGAGGCTCCTTGATGGTATGGAGATGCTTGGGTTGTTATTCAACCATGGAGTACTATGCTTTTGTTGGGTGCTTTGACTTGGTATTGAAGGTGTTGTCCTTTGTTACCCTAATTGCATGTCGGCTATGAAGTTGATCTCTGGGTGTTCTAAAAACTTCTGAATAACCTAGCTCTCTCGTATGCATGTGCATGCTGGTGGTTCTAGAATTGGTCTAGAATGGACCTGGAGTTCCTATACTACTTGTTCCTTTTAAGGATACCTTGTATTTGCATGGCTCATATTCATGTTCTTTAGTTTTGAAGGTTTTATAGATTTTCCTAAAAAGTCTATGCTGATGCAAATTCATGTTATTTCATTGTTTTGGTTAACTGTGATGGTTGTGTGCTAACTCTTGAGTCATCCGGATGTGCAGTGGATATGGGTGTGCAAGGGTGTTTTATAAACACAGTGATTTTGTAGGTTTTACACGGTCAAGAAAACTTGTGGTTTTGTGGAGCTACTTAAGGATTCCCTTGACTATGGTGTTTATTATGGACATGATTGACAAATCAGATTTGAAATTGATTTGCTATTTGAGTCAAGTTGTCTATGTTGCTATTCTCCTTGAGATCTTAGTTTTTTAGTTTCTAGTGCAATGATGGATTCACATGCTTCATTGATTGAATCTATGGGTTGAGCAATGTTGTGGGATGTATTTACCTACATGTTTGTTGTGGGACAAGTCAAAAGTGGATTGTCAATAACCACAAGGTTTTATTCTGTGTTGGTGCAGATCTGTTAACTAGCCTTGTCTCTGGTCACTTGTGCATTGTCATGATTGTTTTTGGTTGAGAGGAAGGATGGGGTTGAGTACCTGAATAGTCAACTATGGGGATCTGTAGTGTGTGTATCATGATGTCATGAAGATCTTGATATGCATTTTAGTGTAATCTTTTGACAGTGATGGTGTTGTCTGCTTGGTTTGGAGATCTCGGTACTGCTTGGCATTGTTGTTAGATGGACATGTTGTTGATTAGACCTAGAGTTTTTTCAAATCAATAGATGTTTGGCCATGATGCTTGGAAATCTTGGGTGTCACGGTTCAGTGGAAACTTTAGTAGTGACTGTGGATTCATCACTTGGTGGTGAACGATCTTCTTTAGTGTTGCAGATGTTACTAGGAGGAATTCTTAGATCCTGTTGCTGCAAAAGAGTTCCTTCACATTTGCATGGACTCTATTTGAGGATGTGAAACATCTTGGAACCATGGAGGACATTTGGAGTCTTTGGCTGAGGTGTTGGTGGTGCTTGACAGGTGATGTTTGTTTAGAGTTTTGGCATGATGCATTACTCTTGAAACCATGGTATGCTCACTTGGAGCATGGCATTTCCTGAGGGGGATGATAAGATCATGATGTCATGATATGTTCTTGGTTCAAATGTTTGGAGCTTTGACAATGGTCTAGAGATTCTCTGTGTTTTGGGTGTATTGGTCATATGCTTGAGAACTTCATGATAGTACAATAATGCAGATTGGAGTTTAGCATGGGATGATGGTTTGCAGGTGCTAATGGATACATGGAGAACAAGGTAAGGCTAGAATTCTCTTGAGATGAGAAAGGTGTTGTTGATGGTTACTCCTGATGAAGATTTCAGTAGAAAGTCCAAGGAGCCTACACCTCAGTTGGATGTGAGTTCACCAGAGACCAATGAGGAGATTTCTCTTGGATGAGTCATGGTGGCCTATATATATTGGAGGAGCATTCTCATTCCTCACTCTTGGTCTACTCGGTAGTGAAGTCTATCTAAGAGGTATTTTCCCATTGTATCTTTTAGATGTGTTTTATGCTTTCTTTCATGATATGGATCTTGAACTGTTGTTTAATGGCTCTGGAGGATTCATAGTGGAAGATGGACAACATTTTGGCCTCCTTCTAAATTTGAGTTGATAAGAACAATTAGGAGATGCTTTATGGGTGTGTTTTCCTAAGATGGAAAATGAAGTAGTTTGATCTTCTTTGAGAGGCTTACATCTATATGTTGTATTTGATCTCTTGAGGCTAAATGGGTTTGGATGTTGTTATAGCTTTTCTCTTGGGGTTGTGAAGGAGATCTTACAAGACACAACTAGAATTTATAGGTGTATGTAGGAGGATGCTACATGTTTATGATTTGCAATTTTTTCTCTTTAGTCTGGTTCTTCTTCCTATATGTTCAAACTCATATGACTTTAGATGTGATATTTATATGTGGAACCATGATGATCACTAGTTTTTGGTCATGTGTTGTCACTTGGGTGATGACATGGAGGTTCTTGTGTCTCTTTCTTCTATCAAATATGGAGAACATGAGAGAGCTATGGAAGATTGTTGAGAGAGATGTTTCTTGTAGTAGTTGGTTGCAGGTTTTGCAGATCTTTGTGGATGTTTCCTTGGTACTACATAGTTACACTTTCTATGTGATTTCATTGGTAGAATTGCTATGCCTTTGATCTTTTAAATTTGGCATTACCCATTCAGTGGGAGTTTCTGGTTGTGCTTTATCTTCTTTGATTGGTTGGCACATGGAGCTTTCTTTTTCAGTTGATGGGTTGGCTATAAAGATGGCATGAGTTTACTAATGAGGATACCTCTAAGGTATGTGAGATTGGATGGATAGCACGTGCTGTGGGTTTTATTTTCAGTCACGTGGGTTGATCAGTTAGATTGCAGTAGTTAGTTTTCTAGTTGATGTTCTAGCTGATGTTCTATCTTGTTTCTAGAGAATGGCTTCATGATTGTGTTCTGGTTGGGGCTTTGAAGTTGGTGCTTCTATACAAGCTATGAGCACAATGGAGTGGTGGCAAGTAATCATTGCTATAATTTGGGCTTGGAGATGTTTTTCTCTCAGATTGGTGCATATACACCATGTCGTGTTTCTTTCCTTTGGAGGATGGCTGGAATAGTTTCCTGAGATGTTGGACATTACAAAATGTTGTTGCATATGTCTTGAGATAGGTACTTCGATATGTGATTGGTAGAAGCCAATAATTTCTTTATTAAGTAGGAGCATGTTGGGATTTATGTCTCAAATTATTGGCTTGTCATATTCCTTTGAAGTTCTCTTGTCAGCTTGACTTCCTCTTATTAGCGGGACTTGGTTCTTTGTTCCCTCGATACTCCAAAAAACTTCATGGTTTGGTGCTAACAACTTTGTTCTATTTATGGAAGTCTCTTATTGGAAAGATAGGCTGGTGTCAAAGGGATTTTTCCTAAAGTCTCCCCAATGCTATGATAAGTTGTTTGAACAATATCGACAAGAGATGGCTGCATCGATATGAGGTTTCTAAATGTCTCTTAGACATTTCGATGAAAGAGTGTCAAAAAGAAATGGCGTGATTAGTAGGACTTCAAAAGATGTCTCCTCGACATTCTAGTAGAAGGTTGCAAGGACCTTGTTGAAGTGACTTAACATTGTCGTTGGGACATTGGATCATGTCTCTTCAACATGCAGGTTGAGTTTGGTGGAACCTTGTTGTTGTGACCTTGTGCGATCGCCGAGACATTGTGATATGTCTCTTAGACATGCCGGTTGAAGACTTGTTCGTTCCTATTGATGAGACTTCAGGAGGTCACCGTGAGTTGGTGAATTTAAGTCTCTTCGACATGTAGGTGGAAGTTAGGGACTCAATGTTAGTGTGACTTCAGGGTGTCGCTGAGACTTTGGTGAAAGTCTCTTCGACATGCATGTTTCTTTGATGGACCAATGATATAGTGAGTTGTAATACCTTTTCGATGTGACATTGGGTGCTTGAGGAGAGATGGTCAATTGTCTCTTTGACCTCTAATGACTGAATGGTTGGCGAACTGGATGCTTGTTGATGTGATGATGTGATTTTGGCATGATATTGTCTAATGTCTCTTTGACACCTGATAACTGAAGTCTTGGTGAGTCTGATGGATCAATGACTTGCATCGAAGTAAAGACTTGTTGGTGGGAGTCTATAAGATGTCACAATGATAGCCTAATGTGTAGTATTGGATCCTCATCAGTGAGAAGTTATGTCTTTGGTGAGACACTGAAGCTTGTCTCACCGACAAAATGATGGAACAATGTAGTGGTGAACTCACTTGTCGCTGTGACAGTGCTTCATTGGTAGGACTTTGAAGGTGGTCTCCCCAATATGATGATGGCTGACTCGATGACCTATATAGAATGTCTCAATGGGACCCAACAGATGTTGAGGTGGAAAATAGTATTCGACTGAATTTTTGGTTGTGACGGTTCTGGAACGTTATAAGGGAAAAATGAAAATTCTATTCTAAAGGATATGAAGAATGTGAATCTGAGAAGCCGAAGGGATGGGTTGGATGAGAGGTTGGCTGGGAGAGAGTGGACTGGTTAGAGGATATGGATCTGCACTATATGTTGTGCAAGGATTCTAAACAGTTATGGTTGTTGTTTGTATTCTCTAGATGAAAAAGATGTGTAAAATCCTATAAAGGTTGTGAGCCTGAATTGTATTGTAACTCTTTTGTTGCTGAATAATACAATGGATAATTCTTTTGGAGTGTGGGGTTTTTTACCCATAAGGGTTTTCCCCACTTAAATCTGTGTGTCCATTTATGTTTGTCTTTCAAGTTGGTTGATTAGATACAAATTTGAATATGTGCATAGTGTTGAATCTGGTTAATTTTGCATGTGCTTTTCTCAGAAGGGTTAATGTTAGAAATCAACTATACCTATTTCCACTTTATGGCATAGTAGTTGTGTCTTTGAGGCAATTTGAAGGAATTAAAATCACCGAAGGAATTGTTTCTCTTAGATCTTTCTATATGAGATGAACCATTTTCCCTTACATCTACTACATAGCTTGCATGTTTTTGCCACCATAGAGCCACCCATGTGTTGCTCGCTAATGTTAACATGATGCCAACTATATAGTTATCCCAATTCCCTTATAACCCAATAATTTTTTTTTCTTTCAAGGGGCGCAAATTTCACCCATTGTATCAATTTTTTACTTCTTATAGTTGTTAGAAATATCTCTCTAAGCACTATGAAATGGTACAAGTTTGATTTTTTTTGTGAGAATTTTGTGCCATGAAACTGACATTACTTTGGAATGTTTAACATTTAATAAATTTTTCATATGAAATCACATTTTGAATTTTGAATAGGCACCAAAGAGAACTTGTAGTGTACTACAAAGTGGATTAGGTGGTTTTTCAATTAGATGAGCAAAGAGAGGATTGTACTTTCAACATTTGAGCACTTTTAGGAGTTTGAGATTAAGGGTGTGTTTCTATGAGCATTCAAATGAATTAGAAGGAAAAACAATGATGGGAATACATGTTTCTATGACACTAATATGATGGTATATTCAATTATCAAACTTGGTACCTTCTAATACAAGTGCACATGTGTTTTTAGAGTTTGGATTTTGATAGTGATAAGTACAAAGGTTTCCTTCGAGTTTTTAGGACATGGTGGTATGCATGTGAGACTTGGAGTATTTGTTTAGTGAGTGTTGATTATAGGTACAATGATGGTGATGATTATGGTTTCATACATTTTCATGTACATATAAGCGTTGACACAGCATGATCATTTATGTGGTTGAAAATTTCCGGTATTGATTGATTCATGATTATAGGTTGGTTCAATTTTATGAGGTTACTATTATCTCCTCAAAGCTTATTTGGTTTCTCGATTTTGGTTACTCAATTGAGGATTTTTTTAGAAAATTAGATCTATAGGTGATTTGGTGTTTGAGTATTGAGATATATAGGTTATCTTCTTGGCTATCTCAATTTTTAGGTTATTGATGTGATGGTGAGTTTACATGTTGTATTGATTAAGGATCGATGAGCTATGTAGCTGTGTGGGTTGGTCACCCATTTGGTTGTAGTTGAATGACTTGGATGTGAATTATCTATATCCATAGGTATTTTCAATGTTGACACAAATTGAATTAGTTGGCCTTATATGTGGTCATTTGTGCATTGGTATCTTGCATTAGGATGAGAGGATGAATGCTTAGAGTGGCTATATAGTTATATATTAGGACCAATACCATGGAATTATCACATTGTCATAGATATCTTGGTTACACAATTTAGTGGGATCTTTTGACAATGATATTGGTGGTGATTTATCTTCTTGGCTTAGAGATATTGGTTATAATTTATTCTCTAGAGTTGCTAAAATTATTGGGAAAAGGTAAGTAATTTATAACCAATATCTCTAAGCCAAGAAGATCAACACAACATTCACATCTAAACCAAAGATTAATTACCTTTTCCCAAAAATGACTTGACTCGACATAGACCAACAAGGGTGTGAGTGTGTGAATGCTCAATTAGGCTCATTAAGGGTTATCAAACCAAGTCTTCTTTTGAGTCATACTTCTCCCTTTTGGAGGTTCAAACCTATTCCTACACTCAACTTAGCACATCATAATGGTAGTTAGCCGATCACAATAAAATCATATTCGTCACATATAATTCATAGTCAAAATCATTATAAAACATCAAATTGCATCAATCATTCATTCATCATATTTCAATTCAAGATTCATTAAACACATTCATATAAAGATTCATAAAACACATTCATATATTTAAAAGTAATTTCACCAAACAAGGTAATAGTAAATAAGTAATAACACATGGGGTGTAACATAATTCCCCCCTTGTTAATCATCATCCCCGATGATTATTAAGTATCGACATGGACATAACATAAAACATAAAACATCCTTAAAAATTACAAAAAATTATTGTTTTCAAGAGTTTTTAAAATCTAGCAAGACTTGTGGAAACTTTTACTTCATCTCACTTAGTCTTCCCAAGTGGCAAAATCTTATGCATATTGATCCCACTAGACCTTGCATTTCAGAACCTCTCTATTATGTAAGTGGAGCTTATGTGTTATGAGCACCTTGAGAGGCTTGATTGTTACCACTCCTGGGTCTTGTACCTATAAATCATTCCAATCAATAACATGGTTATTGCCTGGTAAATACTTCTTAAGATACAAGACATGAAAGACATTATGCATCTTTGCAAGAGCTCGTGGTAAGGCAATCCTATATGCAACTTGGTTGATTTCCTCAAGAACATCAAAAGGACCTATGTAGCATGGAGCTAGTTTGGATGGCTTTCCAAACTTGATAGAACTCTTGTGAGGCTTGACCACAAAACCTTTTCTCCTATTGAGAAATTTTTGGGTACCCGCTTGGCATCAACATAACTTTTTTTCCTATCATTAGCTTTTGCTAACCTCTACTTAATAATACCAACTTGCACCTCCATTTTTTATAACATCTCTGGCCCAAGGCTTATCCTATCTTCTTGATTATCCTATCTTATAGGAATTTGACACTTCCTACCACAATGCTTCAAATGGAGCCATCTTGATTGCAAAATGATAAGAGTTATTATAAGAAAACTCAACCAATTGTAGGTAATCTTCCCATTTGTATTGTTGATCCATGTAATACATCCTTAGTAGGTCTTCTAACACTTGGTTTACTCTTTCAATTTTTCCATATAAATTTTTAGATGATATGTGGAACTTATGTTCAATTTGGTCCCAAGTGAAAAAAATAAGGTTTTCCAAAATCTAGATGTCACACAAGCATCCCTATCAAATATAATATTTTCAGGAATCCCATGCAATCTAAATATGATTTGAGCAAACTTTCAAGCTATTACAGGAGCTCCATTGGTCAGATTTCCTGGTATAAAGTGAGCCATTTTTGTGAGCTTGTTCACCACCACTAGAATGGCATTGTGCTTATTCCTCAACATTGGAATACATTGCACAAAATCCATGCTAATGAATTGCCACTTACTTTTCAAAACTTCATGTGGATACAAAACACCTGCAGGATGATGATGCTCTACCTTCACTCTTTGGCACTCTAAGCAACTCACTACAAACCTTGCAACATCCCCTTTCACACCCTTCTAAAAATATAATGGCTTTAAATTAGCCAAAATTTTGGTTACATTGGGATGTCCTAAATTTGGTGTGTTGTGAACTTCTTTCCATACCAATTTCCTCAATTCTCTAGAATTAGGCATATAAATCCTCCCTTTAAACCTTAATAAAACATTAGGCTCAAAGTGATATCCCTCATACCTTTGATCTTGTGGATTATCTGAGAGTGCTTGCTTGACTTATTCATAAAACTTTTCACCCTTGGATTCTTGCAACACTTGACCTTTAAAATCAGTTTGAATCAATGCCATTAAGGAGATATGCCTCCTATGACTTAGAGCATCAAAAGCCTGATTCTCCTTTCCTTAATATAACTGATGTTGAAATCATAATCAGATATCAATTCCAACCACCTTCTTTTCCTTGCATTAAGATTAGATTAGGTAAACACATGCTTGATACCATGATGATTAGTCTTGAATTCAAATGGTTTACCCAACAAATAGTGTTTCCACATTTGTAATGTATGAAAAATTACTACTAACTCCAAATCATGTGAAGCATAATTTTATTCATAAGGCTTCAACCTCCTTGATTCATAAGCTATGACTCGCCCCTCTTGCATTAACACTCCACCCAAACCTTCTCCTGAAGCATCGGTTATAACAATAAACTTACCATCTAGATCTAGTACCTTTCATATCAAAGTTGTGGTCAACTTATCCTTGAGTGAATCAATAGTCGTGTAACAAGCTACATATTCTTACAAGGAGTTACCTTGCATTATTCACCCAACAGTAAATAATTGGAAACATAGATGAAAGGAGATGCATTTTTTTTCTTTTAATATGGAACATGCTTTGCATATTTGTTACCATATGGATATAACAAAAAAATCAGCATATAAAACTTAATAAATATTATTCTCGAACTGATACTCCTTCCTCATAATATAATCTTGGATATCCTGTGTTTAGTTCCACTATAGAATTATTTTCAAAGAATGTAAAGACTCACTAAAAATAATAATAACTTATCAAAGTTGTTAGCAATTTCCAACTCAAACACCCAGGTTACTTCCATGTAACTATTTGGGTCTTGTTTATCAAGGATTAACATTTGTAGACCAACTAGTTCTTCTAGCATAAGGTTAATATTCATAAAAACTCACCTACTAAGGTGGTCATAAATAACTAAGTTGATATAATTATTCATGGATAATGAATTCCCCTATTCATTCTTGAAACATTAGGGATTTGGGCTACTGCCTTTAATTCATGCATCATAACCCTTGAGTTTCCATTACACCTACTCTTAGGCTTCTTAAATAGATAATGATGACACTATGCCATCCTCTTAACATTCACATGGTCATACAGTAAATAGAGACATTACATCATACTAGCATGATAATAATATCATTTGAGCCATATAGAGGATTACTTCCTCTTACTCAAGTTTAGAAACTCCAATCACAAATTTATAAGGTTATGTTCACAAAATATTATACGAGATAATGAGTTATATGATATATAATATCATCAATAATTTGAGCAACATAATTTCATGTTCAATCCCTAAATTTCCATTAAATACTCAACATATTATGTTATTTAATCTCATTTGGCTCTATAATGAAAATTCCCTTTACTCCTTGTCATATCTATAGCTTTTGAACCATATTCTCTACTATGAGGTTTTATATAATAGACTATATTAAAGATTATATAAAACTATCCTTTCACTCTTATCTTCATAAATGATAACAATAAAATTCTATTATAGAACTTCTATTTCAGTCAGCTTATTTTAATCATCTGAGACAAACAAATTTAATTCTTTTCTTCCAAGGAATTAACAAGTTAAATCAGAGAAGAACATGCCTGTGCAAGCAATGCTAATCTGCACTCTTCACCCAAATAATGACACCAAGCTTCTGGAAAGGAAATAAATTAATAATCTCATCTATTCTTCTAATGGCTACCCTTTCTAAGACCAAAAGCTTTGCCAATATGTAACATAGAAGGCATAATAATCCACTACTAAGGTCCTATCAGATAAGATATAAGATAGCCAATAGTAGATTCTTAAACAACATGAAAACTCAAAAGTTGCAAAGTAGATAGAGAAAGCAACAAAACCAAATTGTAAGAAACATAATCATTACATGGACCACAAAAGTATCATAATACAATATTTTTCATGAGTGGAAAACCCTCATAGGGATAAAAAACCACTCGGTAAATTTCCTCACTGGCTTAATCAAAATTCACTAATTACAGAGCCTCACTGGCTACTATTTGTGCCTCACTGGCATAACACAACCTCACTAGCTTTTTCATGTTACTACAACCTCATTGGCAAAAACAACATTTATCATCAAATAATATTGTAAACAACAATACAAAGTATCACCTCTGTTTTATTGAATAACACTTCTTGTTTGTCTCATTTATAACTTGAGACACAAGAACTTGAATGTATAAACAAATACAATCTGCACTTAAAGTGCACACTCATTGCTCATTACAAATTGCTCATCAATTACTTACAACATGATAATAACATTAATTGCAATTCATATATCACCAAATGAGGCACAAATAGTACCTAGTGAGGCTTTGTAATCAGTGAATTTTTATTAAGCCATCACTGATGATTAACCACCATAAAGATACTTGTCATCGAAGATCAATTCCTTTGCAAGACACACTTCCATCTTTGTCAGGTCTAGATACAAAACATAGCAATGACCCAACAAATATTTGAAGTCTAGTTTGTAAAACCCTTCAAAAAATTTGGTACAGTAAAGACAATAGTATAAGAAAGATAGGTCAAGATACACACAACCATAGTCGACTATCACAAAGCTTAAAACCCCGACAACAGTGAATAACAAGTTTTAACAATACATTTGTATAAACCCTAAAAAAAAATTCAATAATAAAGACCTCAAAAATCACAACACTCTGTTGATAAATTCAACGTATGCCCTAGAAAGTCTATGAGAACAAAATGATATGAAAAAGAACCTCAAAATGCCCAAGTAATAGGATACATAAGAGATGTTAATACAAAAATCATTTTCAAGACATTAGGGACAACAATGTATTTGAAAAAAACCCATGCCCTAGCAACACCAAAGACAATACATAACTCTTACAAATGCTTTAGAAACAACACTACATTTTGAGACCTTGTGCCCTAGTAATGAGCAATGCATAAACCAATGCCATAGACACATGTGTGACAAAAAACCCATGTTGACATTGTATACAATAGACACATGTGTGATTCGATGAAACAAAAAACTCTGTTGACCAACTGTAACTTAGTGATTACAAATTCAATGACAGTATATACCAAAAACAACAAGACCTCAACCTTTTGAATTTGAAACATAAAGCATTTTCAACTTATACAACCGAATGAAAGAACCATACTAGGGTTTGAATATAGAAATGAGTTGCCACTTGAATGTAGCAAATGAGGTCAAACTAACCTTGTTGAAGTTGAAACTAAACTATTTGGAAACCTTTCCCTTGCATTTCCAGCCGCAATACCACTTCTGACTGCCACCATAGCCACCATTCTCCATATCTCCTTTGAGCCCTCCCTCAGCTATGAAACAATGCCTCCTATTTTGTTACCAAAATATATCCCTTTTAGGGAAATAATGATAACCTACTATTGTATCCACATTCTTCATCATAGCCTTGCTTATTTTGCATGAATTTTTTTAATAAAACATCATAATGACCAATGCTTTATGTCGGTCTAAACCTCAAGTGCACCAAATGTTAAGTCAAGGTCTCATAAATTAATGTTGTCTCAATAATTCAACAATGCTAATTCATAGTCACCAAATATCAAATCAATGATGTCTCATGCGTTTCATAAATGTACCAAGGTAAAGAACCCAAACTTGCTATCAATGCACACCAAGGCAACAATATCTTATACCTTGTATGGAAAAGCCAAGGACCAAGAAATCTGCTACCATAGTAAACACTAAACTACTGTTAGATCAGAATATAAAATCCATAGACAAAGCACTACCAAAATGAGTCATGATGACTGCCATAATATAGTAAACTATCAAAACATATATGCCCTCCATGAATATCACTGCCATATTAGAAAAATATGGAATATTCATGATATATATAACTCAATCATAGTCTCAAATTCACATTGCATTACAATATATTTCATCTAATCATTCAACTTGTCAATCATTTTAACCTCATAAATTCACATTGCATTCAAGGTAAAGTGAATAGTAAATAGTAATTCAGGGATAGGATGTAACATATTCCCCCCTTAAGAATCATCATCCTCAATGATCTAAAGTATCTTTTCACATATCAAATCAAATAATACAAAAAAATCTAATTTTTGTTTTCATTTTCAAGCTAAAGATAGAATAATTTGTTTAATCTCATAATAATTTTCTCTCATAGCACTTGCCGCCTGCAATCTAGTCTCACTGGACCTTGCACTGAGTTACCTTGCTAATACATAAGTGGATCTTGCATAACTTGAGCATTCTTTCTCTTAGTGAGAATTGTCTAGGTATTCATTTAGCATCAGCATATATTTTTAGCCAATCAGTGGCTCCTAC
Source organism: Sequoia sempervirens (assembly GCA_007258455.2). Lineage (NCBI taxonomy): Eukaryota > Viridiplantae > Streptophyta > Pinopsida > Cupressales > Cupressaceae > Sequoia > Sequoia sempervirens. The sequence goes on from VDFB02281492.1 coordinate 750,838,123, forward strand.
TAGCATATCTTTTTTTTTTTTATCAACTTGATCTATTTCATCCATTTTGATAGCATTTACAGACCAAGGCTAATCCTATATTAACCAGCTTCCACAACTTATAGGATTTTTGGTACTTCTTCCATACATCGCTTCAAATGGATCCATTGAATTTCAAAATGATATGAATTATTGTAAGAAAATTCCATAGTCAGAAATAATCCTCCCACTAGCATTTCTATTCTATACAATATACTCACAAAAGGTTATCTATTACTTGGTTTACTTTCTTCGTCCGACCATCTGTCGCTGGAGAATATGTTGAACTTATGCTCAACTAAATTTCAAGTGAGGTGAATAAGGTTTGGAAAACCTTTAAGTCATATACTGCTCCCTATCTGAGATATTATTCTCTAGAGCATCATGAAATATGAATAGCTTTCTGCAAACCTATAGCTATGACTAGTACTCCATCTGTCAAATTCCCAAGTATGAGATGGTTACCTTGATACGTCTGTCCACCACTACTAATATTGCATTAAGCATATTCTTAAACATAGAAAATTTTGCACAAATTCCATACTAATGGTATGCCATTCTCATTCTGGGATCTCATGAGGGTATAAAATCCTACTAGGTGAGGGTTATCCCACCATACTAATTTACAATTTTTGGCCAAATTGGACATTGAGCTAATTTTTTTTAACTAAATCTTCACTTTCGGGAACCTATAGAGTCTAAACCATGAGGAATTCGAAGATGATGCAAACTAGTGATTTGTGACATTTTATTTGTAGATTCTAAATATATTTTTTTCAAATTTTTTGGAATCAAATTTCACTTCTTTTTCCATCTCCTTCGAAAACTAGTTTTTAATAGTAAACACCATTTTTAAAGAGTGATGTTACTGGATAACACAAATTTTTTCTATGAAGGATAAAATTCTAATTTTTCAAATTTAGATTTGTAATTATGATATCTAGTGCATGGAATTGGTTTCATAACATTGCATTAAATATTTTTTTCATAATTAAGTTTCAAAGTCAAACCAGTTACAATTTAGACATGATTTACTGGGTAAAACATAACTTTTTCTGTATGTATCGAAATTTAATTTTTATTCTTTTGTTGGATTAGGGACATCAATATCTAGTGCACTAATTTTTTTTTTTTTTTTGATAATCTGATATTTTTCCACATGTGTAGAACATAGAGCTTGATTTTCAATGAAAAACCTACATTCATAAGAAATAAAAAATAAATATAATAATCAAATTAAATTTATTTAAAATTATAATTTTTGGGAAGCTTATAATAAGGACTACGTACTTACAAAATTTTTTTAAATGAATTCATTTGATCCCCCAACGGCTAAATCAAAAGTGATTTTTTATCAACATTTTGATTGATGTAAGGGAGAATTCGTTATAGGTATGGTTTAAAACTAGAAGGGTTCTATCCAAGGGGGCTTGATCTAAGGTGGTTTGATAAAACTCTCTTCAATTGGAATCCTTTAAATGAAACTTCTCAAGGCTTAAATCATTATATTTTATAAAAATATGTGATTTCAACAAAAATTAGGATCTCTCAGAAAGTGTAAACCACTATTGTGGGATCACCGGTGATGATGTTCTGCCTTCACCCTTTGTCATTCTAAGCATTTTTCCACAAACCTTGCAACATCCCTCTTCATCCTTTTCTAGAAATAAGGTGGCTTAAATTCGACCAACAACTTGGTCACTCCTGGATGCCCCGAATAGGGTGTGGTATGTACCTCCTTCTATACCATGTCCCTTAGCTCTCTTGCATTTGGAACATACATTCTTCCCTTAGATATTAACAATCCATCATATCTTGGATCTTGACGGTTTAACTTTTAACCCAAGGGTTTCCTAAGCAATTAATATTTCTACATTCATAATGAATGGACATTTGGTGCTAATTCATTATCATGGGGAGCATGATCTTGCCCACATATCTTCAATTTTTAGTCTCATAAGTGATATCCCGCCCTTCTTACACAATTGCATTACGTATCCTCTCTCATGAGGCATTGGTGTTGGTCTCAATTGACCCTCAAAATTAGGATTTTTTGAAATTGACACCAACTCCAAGCACTTAGATATTCGCACAGAATGAAGCCACTTCCAAGCTAGGAAGCATATGCATACAAGCACTAGATTTTTTTTAATAACACTCAAAGTATACTTCCATTTCATTGAGAACAAAAATGGAAGCTTCTTATTATATCTAATCATAAACATTAGGAATTAACACACTCTCTTCCATCTTCTCCCTTGTACATTCTATCAGAGGTTCATTTTGAACATGATAGGGAAACAAACACATAATAGGATCAACAATTTCAAACACTTGGAATAGCCACCACAAGAATAAAGTACAACCCAAAGAAGGAGAATTACCAATTCCAACAATAAATCATAAAATGCTTGTATTGAAACAATAAGTCAAGTGTGACCAATACCACAAAATTAATGGAAAATTTGGTGACTACTCCATTCATGAAGAAAATTTAAAAAAAATCAATACCAATCCCTTATTAACAATGGAGAGTTCATCAATAACCAAAATAAAGCTTCAAGTTGTGGAAACATGATCACATGAACTGCATGACTATGTTTAGCCACATCAGAGGGAGTGACAGCTACACGACACCTTGGGGGTACCCCATCCAAGTGTGTTAGGGAGAGCATGCTCAAGCATAACAAAAACATAGTCCATCAGTTCTATTCAACCCTTCCTGATGGAAACTACACTAACTCATAAACTACTACATAATACAACCATATTAAAATGAAAGAGTACATATTCAAGGTTCACTAAGACATCCATCATCTCCATCCACATATGGGTAGGGTTTCTCCTAAGTTCCCACTTATTGAGGAACTAAATAGTTACATGCAAAAATCCAAACAATTTCTTCACAGAACAAACATCTCAACAAGCAGTGTTCTTTCCCTTGATGAGAAATTATTAATTAAAGGTTTCTTTCCATTCCTATCAAATGTGTTAGGGTCTAGGAGGTACTTTCTCACCTTAAATATGCTACACAATTGGTTCAAATTAAACTACACTATTAATCTACCCAAGTCATCTAACACTTTTAGCATTTCAATTCAATGATTCAAATTTAGTAAACTATACTCAAATACTAAAAGAGAGCTAGGTAGGACATCCTTATCTATATTCTTTCTATCTGCCAAGATTTGACATGTCATCTGCAAGAGGGAGGGCATCACCTAGGTGCTTTACCTCCAACCTTGGACTTAAGCAGTCCCCTGGACACCTTCCTAACTGGAAGTGGCCCTACCCTTCAATGAAGGGATTAGTTGAAAACCCTCTTAGTTCTGCCATCTGAGCTCTAGTGTTGTGCCCTACTTAACTAATATCATCGCACAACTATGGATACCCTCCAAGTATGTACAAAATCTCTGACTAGCTAAGTATCTAGCTCACGACGAACTGACAAGTTCATGCAGAGACAACTGCACTCACTATGGCCATAGTTATTTTATGTTTAATGAGAGAATTCACTACTTGGAGAAAATTTGTATGTTCACCCACCCTACTCAACTTGGAGACTTATTTGACCTTGTGATAATTCAAACTTACTATTTGATTGTTGGATAATACTTTATACTAGTTTCATCTTATAAGGAAATGTCTTTATTTACATCATACTCTTAGACACCTGTCAATCTCGAGCATAGTTATGATCCTTGTTAAATCATAATTCATATAGTTTTGTTATGTATTTTGGAATTTATTACACCCATGTTACATCCACATAACAACTTGGGTCATGCCAACCACCACATGTTCAATTTAGACTTACTAAGTCAATAAATCACTTGACCAGTTATACTTTATTGACTAAGAATACCCAAGTTACATTCTTGTAACTTCTTGGGACTTAGCATTTGCCACTTATTCTAGTCTTTCATATTAACCATAGGAGTATCTTCTCTCCCATTCTGAGCATAATTAACTGATACTAATGACCCATTTTCTTTGAATAGACTCCCTTGGTCACAACTAAAAGTATTGACAAGACATTCATTGAGTTAAAGTCTGACTCAGCTTGTGGTCTATGACTTTGGTTACCACTTCCTTTAGCTTCTTTTCTTGTTTATTGTGCTTTACAACATCATTAATGGTTTCCTAATCTCCAAACCATATCTTCTCATTAGGATTGTTTTCTTTTCATAGTTTTGATTAGAGCCTCATGCTCTTTCTTGGTTTTAAAATTATTCTCATTACTAGGTACAAACTTCTTGGCAGTCATCTTTTAACCTTTCCATTTGGCTTAAGGATATCCAAACATTAACCATTCTAAGTTGGAAGTTGTAGCTACGTAGTGAGATCATAGGCCCAAATTGTGAAACCTAGTGCTCTGATACCACATGTAACAATCTACATCTTCTTACAAGGAGTTACCATGCATTATTCACCCAACAGTAAATAACTAAAAACATAGATAAAAGGAGATGCATTTTTTTTCTTTAAATATGGAACATGCTCAGCATATTTGTTACCATATGGATATAAAAAACATTAAACATATAAAAAATAATAAATATTATTCTTGAACTAATGACTCCTTCCTCATAATATAATCTCAGATATCTAGTTTTTAGTTCCAATATAGAATTATTTTTAAAGAATGTGAAGAATCACTAAAAAAAATAATGACTCATTAGAGTTGTTAGCAATTTCTGACTCAAACACCCGGGTTACTTCCATGTAACTAATTGGGTCTTGTTTATTAAGGATTAACATCTATAGACCAACTGGTTCTTCTAGTATAAGGTTAATATTCATAAAAAACTTTCCCGCTAAGGTGGTCATAAATAACTGAGTTGATATAATTATTCACAGATAATGAATTCCCCTATTCATTCTTGAAACATCAAGGATCTAGGCTACTGCCTTTAATTCATGCCCTATCATAACCCTTAATTTTCCATTACACCTGTTCTTAGGATTCTTAAATAGATAATGACGACACTATGTCATCCTCTTAACATTTACATGGTCATATAGTAAATAGAGACATTACATCATACTAGCATGATAATAATATCCTTTGAGCCACATGAAGGATTACTTCCTCTTCCTCTTACTCAAGTTTAAAAACTCCAATCACAAAATTATAAGGTTGGGTTCACAAAATATTATACGAGATAATGGGGTATATGATATATAATATCATCAATAATTTGAGCAACAAAATTTCATGTTCAATACTTGAATTTCCATTAAATACTCAACATATTATGTTATTTAATCTCATTTGACTCTATAATGAAAATACCATTTCCTCCTTGTCATATCTCTAGCTTTTGAACCATATTCTATGTTGAGTTTTTATATAATAGATTATATTAAAGATTACATAAAACTATCCTTTCTTTGTTATCTTAATAAATGATAACAATAAAATTATATTATAGAACTTCTATTTCAATTTGAGCTTATTTTTATTGTCCGGGAATTTTTTTTAACTCTTTTCTTCCAAGGAATTAACAAGTTAAATTAGAGAAGAACATTCCTATGCAAGCGATGCTAATCTGCACTCTTCAACTAAATGTTGACACTAAGCTTCTAGGAAGGAAATAAATTAATAATCTCCTCTATTCTTCTAATGGATTCCCTTTCTAAGACCAAAACCTTTGTCAATATGTAAAATAGAAGGCATAATACTCCACTACTAAGCTCCTATCTAATAAGATATAAGATATCAAATAGCATATTCTTAAACAACATGAAAACTCAAAAGTTGCAAAGTAGATAGAGAAAACAACATAACCAAATTGTAAGAAACATAATCATCACATGGACCACAAAAGTATCATAACACAATATTTTTCATGAGTGGAAAACCCTCATAGGGATAAAAAGCCACTTGGTAAATTGCCTCACTGGCTTAATCAAAATTCACTGATTACAAAGCCTCACTAGCTACTATTTGTGCCTCACTGGCATAATACAACCTCACTAGCTTTTTCATGTTACTACAACCTCACTCGCATTCATGCTAGTAACTGCCTCACTAGAAAAAATAACATTTCTCATCAAATAATATTGTAAACAACAATATAGAGTATCACCTTTGTTTCATTGAATAACATTTCTTGTTTGTCTCATTTATAACTTGAGAAACAAGAACTTGAATGAATAAAAAAATACACTCTGCATTTAAAGTGCACACTCATTTCTCATTACAAATTGCTCATCAATTAATTACAACATAATAATAGTAATTGCAATTCATATACTCTGGCTATGTGATTTCAACATATTGTTCAACCAACCAAAAATCTACCCGAGAAAAATGTATATATGGTAAATCTTCTCATAATAGAAAGTATCACCGAATGATTGTAACCACCATAAATATACCTGTCATTGAAGATCAAGTCCTTTGCAAGAAACACTTCCATCTTTGCTAGGTCTAGATAAAAAACATAACAATGAACCAACAAATCTTTGAAATCTAGTTTGCAAAACCCTTCAAAAATTTTGGTACAATAAAGACAACAGTATAAGAAATATAGGTCGAGATACACACAACCATAGTTGACTGTCACAAAGCATAAAACCCCAAAAATAGTGAATGACAAGTTTTAAAGATACTTTTGTATAAACCTTGAACTTTTTAAACACAATTTAATAATGTACAGTTTCCAGGTCAAAATAAAACTTGATCTTGGGTAACAACCATGCACAATACCCCACAATATGCCAATCAAAGACCAAAAAAATTCTTCAATAACAAAGACCTCAACAATCACAACATGTTGTCAACACATTCAAAGTATGCCCTAGAAAGTCGACAAGAACAAAATGATATGAAAAAGAACCTTAGAATGCCTGAGTAATAGTATACACTAGAGATGTCAATGCAAAAACCCTTTTCAAGACATTAGGGACAACAATGTATTTGACAAAAACCTGTGCCCTAGCAGCACCAAAGACAATACATAACTCTTACAAATGCTTTAGAAACAACACTACATTTTGAGACCTCATGCCCTAGTAATGAGCAATGCATAAGCCAATTCCATAGATATATGTGTGACAACAAACCCATGTCGACATTGCATGCAATAGACACATGTGTGATTTAATGAAACAAAAACTTTGTCGACCAATTGTAACTCAACCATTACAAATGCAATAACAATATATACCAAAAAACAAGACCTCAACCTTTTGACTTTGAAATAGAGAGAATTTTCAACTTATGCAACTAAATGAAAGAACCATACTAGGGTTTGAATATAGAAATGAGTTACCACTTGAATGTAGCAAATGAGTTTGAAGTAACCTTGTTAAAGTTGAAACCAAACTATCCAGAAACCTTTCCCTTGCATTTCTAGCCACAATACCACTTCTAGCTACCGCCATAGCCACCATTCTCCATATCTCCTTCAAGCCCTCCCCTAGCTATGAAACAATTCTTCCCATTTTGTTACCAAAATGTCTCCCTTTTAGGGAAAAAATGATTAACAACTATTGTATCTACATTATTCATCATAGCCTTGCTTATTTTGCATTATTTTTTTTAATAAAACATCATAATGACCAATTCTTTATGTTGGTCTAAACCTCAAGTGAACCAAATGTTAAGTCAAGGTCTCATAAATTAATGTTGTCTCAATAATTTAACAATGCTAATTGACAGTCACCAAATATCAAACCAATGATGTCTCATGCCTTTCATAAATGTACCAAGGTAAAGAACCCAAACTTGATATCAATGCACACCAAGGAAACAATATCTTATACCCTGTATGGAAAAACCAACCACCAAGAAATCTGTTACCACAGTAAACATTGAATCATTGTTATATCAGAATATAAAAGCCATAGACAAAGCACTACCAAAATGAGTCATGATGACTGCCATAATATAGTAAACTGTCAAAACATATATGCCCACCATGAATATCACTGCCATATCAGAAAAAAGATGGAATATTCACTATATATCTAACTCAATCATAGTCTCAAATTCACATTGCATTACAATATTTCATCTAATCATTCAACTTGTCAATCATTTTAACTTCATAAATTCACATTGCATTCAAGTTAAAGTGAATAGTTAATAGTAATTCAGGGATGGGATGTAACATGTTGATTGAAATTTTTCTATCCACTCAAACTTTTTCCCTTTCCCTTGCAAAGAAGTGATGGGAAAATTTATTCTCAAAAAGTTTGCAATGAAATTATGATAGTAACCAACCAGACCCATGAAACTTATAACTTCTGACACATTCTTAAGCACTAGCCACTCAAGCACTACTTTTATCTTTGTTGGATCAACTGCTATCCCATCAGCTAAAATTACATGACCCAAATATTGTACCTCTATTTAAAAGAAGGTACACTTTGAGAGTCTACCATACAACTTATGCTCTCTAAAATGTTGGAGTACAGTCTCTAGATGCTTGTGATGTTCTTCATTCTTGGAGTAGATTAAGATTTCATCCAAGAAGACCAACACAAACCTATCTAAGCAACCCCTAAATACATTATTCATTAGGTTCATGAATTCTGATAATGCATTGATGAGTCCAAAAGGTAGGACTATGAACTTGTAATGATTGTATCTAGTCCTGAAAGCTATCTTGAAAATGTCTTTGTCCTTGATTCTTAGTTGATGATAAATAGAATGTAGATCAATCTTTGAAAACAATTATGCTCCCACATCTAATCAAAGAGATCATCGATACATGGCAACATGTACTTATTCTTTACCATTTCTTTGTTAAGAAATTGATAGTCAATACACAAGCACATTGTACCATCCTTCTTCACGAAGATAATTGTCACTCCCCAAGGTGAAACGCTGGGTCTTATTAGTCTTTTAGACACTGATTCTTTTAATTGTGCCTTTAACTCCATTAATTTTGTTGTGGTCATCCTATATGGTACTTTCAATAAAGGCTCTGACATAGGGACTATGTCAATGGACAAATCAAACACTCTCTTGGGAGGAAATCTAGGTAGTTCATTTAGAAATACATCCACAAATTTTTGTAGGACAAGATATTTCTCCATATCCATTTTACCTATTTCCACCACCTCTCCTTCTTTGATTTTTTGGAGATCTTGAGATTCATAATACATAGGATCATTTTGAATAATGACTTCCTTGTATTCCTCAAGTTTTTCCATTTTTATTGTGAAGAGTTGAAAACCTTTCTTTTTCGCCATATTCATTTGCACAACTAAAATTTGTTGTAGTTTAACTTCCCTAGGCATTCCTTGCAATGATACTTGGTTACCTAGATCATCTAAAAAATTTATGGTTTTAGCATGACAATCAAATTTGGCCCTATGATTCGATAACCTATTTATTCCTAAGATGACATCATAAGAACCTAAGGGGGCTACGCACAAATTCACCTCTGTAGAGAAACTTGGAAGTTCAACCCTTGCTTCAAATAAACATTGACTTACTTCAGCTCTTGTCTGGTTTGCTTATTCAACAACCCAATATTTTTCCATAAAACTAGCCTTTCTAGGCATTTTACTTTCTATTTTAGGAGAAATAAAATTTTCTATGGCACCAATATCTATTAAAATTGAGATAGGAGTTCTAGGCAAAGTACTTGATACTTCTACCAGAGTAATATGGTACTCTGCTTGCCGATTGTCTACTACAACATGTATCTTTTTTTGGAATGCAACTTGTTGCGGAGGAAGAGGTTTACCACATGGTTGTGATCATGTCATCTTATTAGGGCATTGATTAGCAAAGTGATCTCCCCCACATGTAAAACATCCTTTCACTGGTCCCCTCTTTTTTGCAGGTCTTTCAAAGTTACTAACATTTCCACCAACATTGTTGTTAAAGTTGTTGCTATAGTTATTGTTGCTTCCTCTTTGGTCCCTTCTTGGTTCATTCCAATTTTTTTGGGGTCCCTTGTTCCCTTGATTCTAAATTTTTTTCCCTTCATTAGGCCTCCTTGAAGTTTGATTATCATGCACAAAATTTAACTTCTTTCAATTCCTTTCTTGGTAATTTGAAATAGACTTAAGATTTTGTTCCTACTTAATAGCGTGTTCATATGCCAAGTCCATGGTTGTAGGAATGTGCAAATCTACTTCACCAACTATTTGGGAATTGAGACCCATAATAAAATTCCTTATTAGGAATCACTCATCCTTTTGGTACATGTGTATGTACCTCAAGAGGAGAGTGAACTTTTCCCAATATTCATTCATTGTAGAATTTCCTTGCTTTAGATTCTAGAAATCAATGAGCTTTTGATCATAGAAGAGTTGTGGTAACCACTGTTTCTAGAAAATCTCTACAAATTCACCCCATGTTAGCCTCAAGGAGCTAACCCCTAGCTCCATTTTCTTATTCATTCACTAGTTGGATGCTTCACCAACCAACTAAAAAGCTCCCCATATAGCTTTAGTGAATTCAAAGTAATTTTTAATCTCAAATTACTTTTCCATATCCATAAGCCATGATTTAGCTACATCCCTAGTAGTACTACCTTCAAAATTTGGAGGCATGATCTTCCTCATGTCACTAGATAGCTCATTGTCCAATTGTTTCCTTTTAGTTCCACCTGACCTTGAATGTGACTCGTCATCCTCATGTTCACTAGAATGAGTGTGATCTCAAGAGTTCTCCCCTTATTCTTCATTGATAGGAACTTCCTCATCATTATTTAGAACTTCTTGTTCCTCCCTTTCTTTCCCCCTTACCTCCTGTTCAAGGTTTCCTATCCTTGTTCTTGTTTCATCCATTATAGACAAGATGTGGTCCAACTTAGCTTCAACATTTTTAGTACCTTGACCTACTTCTTGACTTCCCCCAATGTGAGTTCAGGTCCTAACCATTTTTCCCAAGAATATTTATACTTGGAGGTTTCATTTAACTAGATCTAAGAAAGTTACTTAACATTCTAAAAGCATTTAAAAGAAACATTCATTTAAGGAATTCCATAAAGAACTTACACACAAGTTTTTCTAAAAGGATTTTTTTTCATTAAGATTGAAAAAGATTTCAATATCCTTGAGTTTACATAGAATGACTATTCAGATAGTCTAAGGGAGAGTATCCCTCAAAATCACTTTCTGATACATAGCTACATGGGGTATACCCCTCAAATTTTTTCTCATATACTTTACCAAAAGGAAAATATCCCTTAGACCTATCCTTAGATACATAATTTTTGGGAACATACTTCTATGATTCACAACTTGAGGCTATTACAATAATTTTTTCCATAGGTATATAATACAAGGGTCCCTAAATGTCATTGCTAGACAATCACTACATTCTGAGGGCATATCCCTAAAAAGTGATAAAGAGTCTGACTTGGCTAGTGAGACATAAGGTAAAAGGTTGAAGTTGGAAACCTCTCTCATTCTTCTTTTCTCTTGATTGATTCATGAAATGGAATGATTGAAAGTATCAATATCGCTTAACTAGATGATGTTGTCATGATTGGTTCCCTCAATGGTTCGAACAAGGACTTCTTTTTCCTTCTTGTCCTGTAGGTAGCACTCATTTTTTATCACTGATTTTCTTGCAATCATCTTGAGATGCACCATCCCGAAACAATAATTTTCAAACATTAGACTCATATAATGTTGGATTGGAAACATAGCGAGAACATAGGTTCTAGAGTTGAACCTAGTAGCTTTGATACCATGTGTATCATGCACATTTTTATATCTAGTAATTTTTACTATGTTTTACCCACAAGTGAATAGTTTATGCATCTAACCCTTAAGAGAAATACAAATTTTCTTTTTCTTTGAATAATAAATGCACATTTGAAACACATTTCAAACTTACCCATTGCATACAAAATAATTCCTTTCATTAATAGAAGTATTGATGATACATAATCTCAATATGACATTCCACATTTACAATTTCCATATAGATGTATACAAGTTTACTTATATAGCTTCAATAAGCTTACAAAATATAGAAAGTACAAATGGTCTAGACTATCCTCCTAAAATATTGACTACCAACTATGTGAGGAGAAGCATCACTCAAGCACTTTTCTGCCAACCATGGACTTATTGTGGTCCCTTGCACATCTACCAAACTAGTAAGATGGCCCTACCCTTCGACAAACAGATTGGTTTGGTAACCTCATAACCTTAGCCCTTTCTGAGCATGGTGTTGTGTCCTACATATCTAGATATTCCATTCAATGGATACAACCTACATGTATGACTATCCCTACCTAGTATGTAAACCTGAATCACGGTGAATTAACAGTGTAAAAAGTGGCTACTTACACTACTTTGGCTTTTTTGTGGTATAACACCAGATTCAAATTCTTGTCAGGTTGTGCTCTAATTAAAGTTTGAATTATATTTTTTTTTTGGATGGGGACCCTCTATTTGTAGCCCAACTGACAGGGAAAATATAAGAAAATAATAATTACAATTTTATATATTATAACTATTTTTTTATTGGTAAATTTTTTTATTTGGGACTCTTATCCATAATCAAAATATATTGTTATTATAGATGAATTAGTATGTTTTAATTATTATTTTTTTATTGGTAAAAATGAGGGATCTATTTGGGACCATCTTCCATAAATAATTGACATGCGTAGATGAATTTGTATGTTTTTGGTAAAAAAATTGTAAGTCATACACACAGTTTTTACGAGTTCATGTACAATGAATTGTGAAAATCTCATATCTTTAGTTGTCATAGATTAGAAAATATTTGTTTTCATGTTGATAGCTTGTATCTATATTTAATATTCTTTTTCTAATTGATTTCTAAATTTCTTTTGGAAGTTTTATTAACTTCCAACAACTCAATGATTTGGCCAGCTCAATTAACATACCAAATTTTTGAAGTTGCGAACAAATAATATATTCCAATACAATATTGAATTTGTTTGGATATTTAATTGAATACAAAATTGAATATCTAGAATATGAAATTCAGCATTGAACTAAAGTTTACATTCATCATAATCAACATTGTATCCCGAATTAGATGCACACAAATGCCCCTTCTTCCATGTCTATAGCCCACCAAACCATCTTCTTATAAATGGTTTGTAAAATAGGATGTTTTCCAACCATGACACCTTTCTTTTTTAATTAAAAGGGTTAGTGTTTTCATCTCTTTTATTTATATTTTATTCCTTTCTCTTTTTCTTAATTTTTTTTTTTCTTTTAAATGTTTTAATCATTAAATCCTGTCATGCAAAGATTCTATATACGACTTTGAATTAAAGTCAACAATCTAATCACATAATTTTATGTTTTCTCTTACATCTATTTTTTATTTAATTTCAATTCATTATTTTAAAAACTAATCATATAATTTAATTTTTCTCTCAACTCAAAATTTATATAATTGATTTTCATCGTATCATATCTATTTGAAATAACATTGAAATTTTTTATTCTCTTTATAACCTTTTATCTTATAAAATAAAAAAATAAGTTTAAGATAACATATGCTTTTATTGTCAAAAAGAAATATTACGTAAAAAGTTAAATGAATTTATGATATTAATATCAGTATTCAAGTTTGGTATTAATATCAACACTGCCAAAAATATCTCTACTCATCAAATTAATGAATGTTGCAGATATTTAAAAAGGAATGAAAATGTGTGACATCCCCATTCTTCGCTTCATGGGAGATAATCTTGCATTGAATACCTCGATTGTAACTTCTTGAAAAGTTACCGAGACTGATTTTTCATTGATGTACTTGTATCCACAGAAAATGTCAGAAGTTTTTGCATCCTGCAGGTCTGTAATGATTTAAAACAGCAATAATACAGTTGTACCCATGAACTTTTTGCATTGGCTTCATTATCAAATGTTAGGTCTATAATGATTTTTTTTTTTGGTTCTGAGATAAAATTTGTTGTCGTGTATATCTTCTTTATTTTTGGTTGTGAATGGATTGTCAAGAGGATCCACTACTTGAGCATGTTCCAATAGTTATAGCATTTGTTGATTTAATGTCTAATATTTTTAATAAAATTGGACCAATAGTCCTTAGATCTTAAAAACAACAAATCATGTGATGCCACATTAGTGCACCAATAAAACATGATTTAATGCGCAAGTATTGGTCTCACTTTTTTCTGAGTTTTTTTGGACACCTCGACAAAAAAATGCTGACGTGGCATCATATTTGATGATGTGCCTCTGAAATCTTAGTTATAAGCAAGGGACTTGCCAAATAAGTTGTAAAAAATTGTAAGTGATTTGAAATTTCCATATAAGATTTTAAGAATCTTGAAATTAGGATGCTCAACTTTTGAGTCCTCTCCCCTAAATGAGTATGCAGTGATACAATACAACCTTTCCATTAAAGTTCCGCTAGCTTGCCTTTTGTTTATATGGGTAGAGCAGAGTGCAAGAAAAATACTGAAATTGTTGCAAAACTGATTTCTCCACAGAAGCAAAGTACAAAGAGACTGCAGCACATGCATATGATCTGGCTTTGATATTGCTTGTGCTCTGTAAATCCTGTGTTTGGAGTATTCTGCCAAAGGCTTTTTCCTGTTCAGGGTGTTTTTGTTTTTTGAGTTTAATTATTTTCATATAGAGCCAAGGTTTACATGGTACATTATTTTTCTCTGTTTGGATGCAATAAATTTGTTGTGAAATCTTCAGAATCTCATGTAGTTTGGCACTTGTGCAGCTCAGTGATTTTTTATTTGGTTTAGATTTCTTGATTGTAATTGTTATTAAAGTTCATATGTCTGAATGTCAGATTAAGGTTAGTTTTCAAATTACCTTTTATACCTAAGGCATTTTGTTTTCAAATGAATTTACACACATATTTGGCTATTGCAGTTGGCAAACAGATTCTTGACCTTTGCTTATAAGCTTGCAGATAATTGCATTGGTCTGTGGTGTTTTCTGGTTTTCAACAGAAAGGGCAGAGGAACTAGACACTGGACTGGGTTCGCTTCTTTTGGAGTGCCTTTATATGGACCGTGGAAAAAATCCAAGCTAGGCTTCAACGTGTATCCTTCTCCACAGGTCTTAGCCCTATAACAATGTGCTTTCTACACTCACTTTTGGAGCACACAGATGTGGCCATACACCGAGTGGCTGACCTAGACAAATCTGAACTGCCTCGTCTCACAGGCAATAAATAACCTTAGGTTGCTTTGAAACACTAATAAACCCTAGCTACTTTGAAACCCCAATAAACCCTAGATTTATTTTGAGACCAAGATTAATTTGGTTGAAATTGCAAGCCATTTCTTCATTGGTCGCTTTCATGGATCTTTGAATGTGGTTGAAATCGAGTTTTAGATAAATTTGGTTTTACATTTTAGGATCCATTTCATGCTCTTTCATAATGTATTTGTGATATCAACAAAAGAGCAATGTTGGAGAAGTATCCATTAGGGGAGAGGGGCCCATAATAGAGCAGGGTCCAATAGTGGGGATAGAAGTAGTCCTTAGTTGGCCCCATAGTGGAGCACTTTAATATCCAATTGCAAAACACTTTTTATCCATAAAGTATGCAAAGTGACAAAATCACGTGATGCCACATCATCACACCAATAAAACATGACTTAGTGCACCACTATCGGTCTCACTTTTTTTGGGGGCCTTTTTGGATACCTCAACAAAAAGCATGTTGATGTGGCATCATATTTGATGATGTGGCCCTAAAACGAAATATAGAAGCACATGAGTTGCCAAATAAATTGTTGTATAGAACTGGGAGTGATTTGAAATTTCCACGTAGGATTTTGAGAAACACAAAGTGAGGGTGCTCCACTATGGGCCCCTCTCCCCTAGTCAGGTTAGGATTTTTTGATAATTAGATACCATACCAATTCATATGATCTGAGCAAAAGAGTAAATTGGGAAAAATATCCATTCGTCAAACTAGGGTCTTCTTGATCATTAGATACCACACCAACCCTTGTGTTATTGAAAAAGAGTAAGTTAGGGAAAGTATCCATTAGCCAAGCTAGGATCTTCTTGATCATTAGATACTACACCAACTCATGTGACCTCAAAAAAATAACAAATTAGGGAAAATATTCTTTAGTCAAGCTAGGGTTTTCTTGATCATTAGATACCACACCAATCCATCATCTACTTATTTTTTTATATTGGTGACATGACTTATTCTAATTGACATACTAAGCTATAAAAAAATCGACTGTAGATTTCAAAAATATCCAAGATTGCAAACTAAAACTTACAAAATTTCATAGAAATCTTTACTTCTCTTGATATTATTATAGAGAAATTAGGTCTATCCTTGCCACTTAATTTCATATCCTATATGATATAGCCAACAATTTTTATTAATAAGCAATAAATATGTTTAGATATGGATAGGTAGTATTTAATATGCAACTAACTATTTATGAAGTTGTAGTAGAAACCAAATAATGCATACATTTGTATAACAAAAATATATAAAGAAAAACAAAACATACGTTAAATCAAACTAGTGCAACATAGACTATTCATGCATTAAATAATTTTTCTTTGCTATACAAATAATTTATTTACAAAGTTCCAAATTTCAATTGTTATAGTTAAACAAATATAAATTCCCAACCTATATTTATACCACTGCTATTCTCTAAATTTGTAAGTGCCAAATGAATAGATTCTTATTGTAAATTCACGTTTGCATTAGTGGAACTTCATGATTTGATGGAAGTACACAATTTTTAAAGCTTTCCCTACCAAAATTTTCAATATTGGAACAATGAAGCTATTACACATTTGCTACATTATTTTATCAACATTCCCTTTTTTTTAATGATTAGGAGACTTGTGATTTGGATACCTCCATTTTAATCCTCAAAATTAACATAGTACCTCCATTTTAATCCTCCAAATTATCATATTTTCTATTTTAATCCCTTCAGACAAATTGAGGGATGAAATTGGAGTACACTAATGATACTTAGTTCAATATTTGTATTCATTGCATCCTTTTATCTATTGCCTTAATTTTTGAATCTCAAAGCATAAAGATACAAATTCCACTTTTCTTTGAACAAAATTTTATTAATGTTCACAAGTGACCTAAGGTGGTCAATAGAAGTCCACTAATAATTCACCTATATTAAATAGTATTGAAATCTTCCAATTTTGTACTTAAACTTTTAACGAGTTCATGGCAATAACTTGGTATGTACTTAGGATGTTTACTTAAATCAATTATATTCATGACATATATTTTGCATTCATCATTATTACCTTTGAAGCTCCAAAGCATAATATAAAGTTTACTTTTCTGAAAGAATATAAGAAAGATAGCTAAGTAGTAGTATTAGAAGTTACATATATATATATTTTTTATAATTTTATTTTGAAGTTTATGTATCATAAAAATTGTATCATTAAATATGTGCATCTTATAATGTAATTTTCTAGAACAATCTTATATAATTCTTAAGAATTCAAATAAAATGATTAAAAATTATGAAGAAAAAATATAACATATGTATTTTAAGGATACAAAGACATTATTAAAAGAAAATAAAATTATATATCTTAATTTATTTAACATAAAGGAGGGGTAAAAATTTATTAAAACAAGAAGTACAAAGCAAGGGCATTACACAACCCTATCAAGCTCCACCAAGTGGTCCAACTGTTGAGACAAATCTAGGGGTAACTAACCCTGATCCATCAAATTCCAAACATGAATATTTATTTTAATTATGTAAAATAAATATTTATTTGTGGTGCACCTCAAGGAGATGTGTTTAGTCAAATTAAATATTTATTTGGGTCTACTTGTAAAGTTGTGACATGACATTGGTTAGATATTTTATGTGTTGCATATGAGAGAACTATTTAATATTGGAAAAAATTAGGCACATGGTTTTACCTTACCACTTGATTGTATTTATGTGAGCTTGAATCTATAAAAGCAAGCACATGTTTAGTGGTTGAAGTTGGCTAGTTTGGGGTTGACTATTATTTGTATTGAACTCTCTTGTTGAGTGCATATGTGAAGTGCCATTAAATACTTAGACATTTGGAGGATGCATTGAAGGAGTTTGATGCTTCAAAAGTATTCATGGAAATTGTGTAAGTGTATTGCAATGTTTTTATTACTAAATATATTGAGTTTGGATGATTTTTGGATGTTAGGGTTTTCCCTCTTGAGGGTTTCCAATGGTATATCTTATGTAATCTTGTGGCATGTCTTTGATCTTTGCAATATAGATATTATGTAAGCTTGTATTCACACTTTTCTCTCATGGGGTTATGTAGGAAATGGTTTGATTAACTTGGTAATTTTCCTTAGTAGTGGTATTAAAGCCATGGTTGTGGTTGTGTGAGGATATCTCCCTAATTTTGTTTAACCCTTGTATGCGTAGATCTAATGCAAAGTTGAAGAATTGATCATACTAGAGAGATTTTAGAAATTTCAAGGTACAAGATATGTTGTGCAACTTGAGATTTACAGGTTTGGAGTTTTGGGGTTTACATATTTCTGGTTATTTTTTGATAAATTTGGGGTTTGAAAAAGAGTTGGAAAAAGGGGTTTTCTAGGTGTTTATGATGAGGGTTTTGTGGGGAAAGTTTTTTTAGATGCACAGGAAAATTGAGAGGGGGGAGGGGGTGAATCAATTGCATACTTTTAAAACATCAAAAACCAACATTAACATTTAGATTTGCATTACTTCTTAAACCCTTATTTACCATTAAACCCTTCACATGCATTAACAAAATGTAAACATGTAAAGTAGTAATGCAAACACATCAAACACATAAGAACACTATATTTACGTGGAAAACCTAAGGGAAAAACCATAGTGAGGATTAGCTCACTAATATATGAATTGCAACATTGAATACAATAAGGCTCATTGCTCAAAAATATAAGAAAGGCTCACTGTCGGTGGCTCACTGCCAAATGACTCATTGTCTAGAAGAAAGAAGATAGAAGAAGGGGTGGATCACTGCTAATTTGAACTACTAACAATGCATCTCTCATATGTTGAAGCTATAGTTCCATTGAAGCACAAACAACTCATCAAATAGACTGAAATGTGGACACCTTCTACTCACTGCATTAGGAAGTCATAAACATTAAGGCTCACACTCAGATCAACACACTTGATCACTTTCACATCTTTCACATTACACAAACTTTTCACTTAATACACACAATAATTCTCCTTGCATTTATACCCTCTATGACCTAAAACAATCTCAATTAGGTCAACATTAATGAAACATATACATCTCTACCATGTAACACCAAATAGGTCAACACCAAACACTTCCACAATATAAAGAAGTGAAGCCAAACCATGCCACTACTTAACTAGGACCCAAATCTACACAAAAAATATTTCTCGACACTTCCTCAACCAACAACTATCCTTTGCAATTAGCGTTAGCATGCCAAGTTGCCCAAACCTATACTTACACTGACAAGTGACTCCAAACACATCTCTCTAGGTTTGAAAACATCTCGTGGACCACACAAAAACACTCCACACTATTCATACATCTCAAAATATTCAAACATCATTAGAATATTCTACACAACTACTACAACCACCCGGAACTCAAGAGTACCTTCATTCCGTGTAACTAGACATACTGGCACAAGCATTCAACACACCAAACAACTCTATGGAACAAATCAACACTTGAAACTTTAAAGGAAGGTAGATACAAAAATTATAAGCATGATCCCAAATCCACAACACTAGAAACTTCACTATAGAGAAGTGTAGAGCAATATCATTTCTCCCAGACACCCTGTTTCATTATGTAGACATATTTTCAAAAACATCTTCCATTGTAGAATGGTCTAGAACCTAAAACTCTAGATATGAAACTTATGAACTCCTCTGATCATCTCATCCGAAATGAATGGGAATATCTTCAACCATGAAGAAATACAAAGCAAAAAGCTGACCACTCTTTCACATAGAACTCTCTTTTATTCAAATTCTCAAAAGCACTTGGAAACCAAACACCACAAACACTAACTCGACATATGCAACATCTTCTTTTCATCTCAACCACACAAGAGATTGATACCCACAAGCACTTAATCATCACTACTACATTAGAGGTTGACACCAATGACAATACTAATGATAACATAATGCAATCAACACACTTGATCACACCTGCTTCCTTAGGGGTTGACATCAATGAAAAAACAAGTTTCCAACAAGTTTCAAAGATGACCCCCTTAGAGAAAATGGACCTTTCCATTAGATCAAGAAGGCTTGAGTCATGAAAATTAACATAAAAATTGACCTATTTTGTTCACCAAGGCCTTGAAAAATAATTTTCTCCCGCATTGTTTGGCCATACAACCGAATGGTCGATTTTGTATGCAAAAATATTTAAAAAATATACATTGGTAAAACATTTAAAAGTTAAAAATTAATTATTTTTTTGTCAAATTTAGGGGAGTTTTCAAACCATCTCATACCTTGTGATAGTAGGTGTACACTAACAAGGTACCGATAAGTACACTTGTTTATCCCTTATCTACGAGCCTTAAACATGTGGAATTTAACTCCTACAGCACTGCTACACTGGTGCAGAATTTTCAAAAATCAAAATCCCATTTAAATAAGCTTTGAAATCTACCACCTATGTGGCTACTTTATTTGGGATTTATGTCTCAAATTATTGGTTGTCATATTCAGCACGGATTCTTGTCGGCCTAACTTTTATGCTATTATCAAACGGGACTTTGGTTCGCGAACACCCATTACTCGAAAAACACTTCCACCGAGTTTTAAGCTAGCAGCTTTTGTTCTATCAAAAGAAGTCTCTTGATGGCGAGGGCGGGTTGGTGTCGAAAGGAGTTGTCCTAAGTGCCACTGGCGCCGATGCATTTGTCGAACAATGTTGGTGAGAAGATAATTTGCGCATGACATGAGGTTTTGAATTTCTCTTACACATTTTGATGATGAAAGGTGTTGAAAGACATGGCATGTCGGTGGGACTTTGGAAGATGTCTCCTTGAAATTTGGGTAAGAAGGGTGGGAAGGGACCTTGTATTAAGTGACTTAAGCATTTGTCGTTGGGGCGATTTGGATCATATACAAATGCTCTGATTGAGTCACGGTGGACTTCAGTTATTCCATGACCATGGCAGTCCCAGAGACATTGTTAAGTCATCACCATGGAACATGCTCCCGTTGAAGACTTGTTTGTTTCTTGTCAAGGCCCGAGAGATCATTAGGGTTGTTGCAGAATCTCTTGGTATGTAGGGTGGAAGTTAGGGACTACATTTGATGTGACTTTAGGGTGTCCACCAAGGCTTTGGTGAAAGTGTATCTTCCGACATGCATTACCTCTTTGATGGACCAATAGTACAATGATCTAGGAATGCTTGCGATGTGACATTGGGTGCTTGAGGAGAGATGGTCAAGTGTCTCTTCAACACTTCGATGAATAAATGGTTGGTGAACTGGATGCTTGTCGATGTGACAATGCGAGTTCGGTGTGAGATTATCTAATGTCTCTTTGACACTTGGTAATTGAAGTCTTGGTGAGTCCGGTGGAGCAGTGACTTGCATGACAGTAAAGACTTGTTAGTGGGAGATGACATCGTTGGTGGTAGTCTGTAAGATGTCACAATGACAACCCGATGTGTAGCATTGGATCCTCATTAGTGAGAAGTTGTGTCTTCAACGAGACATTGAAGCTTGTCTTACCAAAAGAACGATGGAATGATGTAGTGGTGAACTCACTTGTTGCTGGGATAGTGCTTCATCGGTAGGACTTTGAAGGTGGTCTCCATGATATGATGATGGCTGAATTAGTGACCTATATAGAATGTCTCAATGGGACCCGACAGATGCGGAGGTGGAAAACAATGTTTAGTTGACATGTTGGTTGTGACGGTTTTGGAATGTTATAAGGGCAGAATGAGAATGTTGTTGTAAAGGATACGAAGAATGTGAACTTGAAAAGCCGAAGGACTAGATTGGCCGAGAGGCTAGCTGGGAGAGAGTGGACTAGTTAGAGGAGATGGATTTGCACTGTATGTTGTGCAAGGATTCTGAACAGTTATGATTGTTATCTGTATTCTCTAGATGGACAAGATGTGTAAACTCATGTAAAGGTTGTAAGCCTAAATTGTATTGTAACTCTTTTGTTGTTGAATAATACAATGGCTAGATATTTTGGAGTGTGGCATTTTTTACACAAGGGTTTTCCCCACATAAATGTGTGTGTCCATTTATGTTTGTCTTTCATGTTGGTTGATTCTGCAAATTTGAATATGTGCATAGTGTTGAATCTGGTTAATTCTACATATGCTTTTCTCATAAGCCTTAATGTGAGAAATCAATTGTCCCTGTTTCTACTTTATGGCATAGTAGTTCTATCTTTGAGGAAATTTGAAGGAATTAAAATCATCGAAGGCACTTCTTTTCTTAGATGTTTCTATATGAGATGAGTCGTTTTCCCTTACAAGTGGTATCAAAGCCTTTTTCCAGGATTTGCTTGTGCTTGCATGTGCAGGTTTGTGTGTTGCATGTGTCTTGCATGTGCCTACATGTTGATGCATGTAAGAGTTCCTGCTGTTTCGGTTATGTGGATTCCCTCTGTAAAGATTTCTTAGCCTGGCAAGCTTGAGGAGATCTGAAGGAGTCGGTTGATGATTGATCCTTTGGTGAGTAAAAGTCCTTACTCTTATGAGACAACACACAGTGTGAAAGACATTGAAGATTGAGAAACTAGAGTTGATCATATTGTAATGATGTGGTTGGATGCTCCTAGTTGGCAGTGAATGATCTTGATGCAAGGGGTGTGAGTTTATGCTTATGGTTGTGTTACAGGAGAGTGTGGTTCATACTAGGTGTCTATGTAAGAGGCTCCTTGATGGTATGGAGATGCTTGGGTTGTTATTCAACCATGGAGTACTATGCTTTTGTTGGGTGCTTTGACTTGGTATTGAAGGTGTTGTCCTTTGTTACCCTAATTGCATGTCGGCTATGAAGTTGATCTCTGGGTGTTCTAAAAACTTCTGAATAACCTAGCTCTCTCGTATGCATGTGCATGCTGGTGGTTCTAGAATTGGTCTAGAATGGACCTGGAGTTCCTATACTACTTGTTCCTTTTAAGGATACCTTGTATTTGCATGGCTCATATTCATGTTCTTTAGTTTTGAAGGTTTTATAGATTTTCCTAAAAAGTCTATGCTGATGCAAATTCATGTTATTTCATTGTTTTGGTTAACTGTGATGGTTGTGTGCTAACTCTTGAGTCATCCGGATGTGCAGTGGATATGGGTGTGCAAGGGTGTTTTATAAACACAGTGATTTTGTAGGTTTTACACGGTCAAGAAAACTTGTGGTTTTGTGGAGCTACTTAAGGATTCCCTTGACTATGGTGTTTATTATGGACATGATTGACAAATCAGATTTGAAATTGATTTGCTATTTGAGTCAAGTTGTCTATGTTGCTATTCTCCTTGAGATCTTAGTTTTTTAGTTTCTAGTGCAATGATGGATTCACATGCTTCATTGATTGAATCTATGGGTTGAGCAATGTTGTGGGATGTATTTACCTACATGTTTGTTGTGGGACAAGTCAAAAGTGGATTGTCAATAACCACAAGGTTTTATTCTGTGTTGGTGCAGATCTGTTAACTAGCCTTGTCTCTGGTCACTTGTGCATTGTCATGATTGTTTTTGGTTGAGAGGAAGGATGGGGTTGAGTACCTGAATAGTCAACTATGGGGATCTGTAGTGTGTGTATCATGATGTCATGAAGATCTTGATATGCATTTTAGTGTAATCTTTTGACAGTGATGGTGTTGTCTGCTTGGTTTGGAGATCTCGGTACTGCTTGGCATTGTTGTTAGATGGACATGTTGTTGATTAGACCTAGAGTTTTTTCAAATCAATAGATGTTTGGCCATGATGCTTGGAAATCTTGGGTGTCACGGTTCAGTGGAAACTTTAGTAGTGACTGTGGATTCATCACTTGGTGGTGAACGATCTTCTTTAGTGTTGCAGATGTTACTAGGAGGAATTCTTAGATCCTGTTGCTGCAAAAGAGTTCCTTCACATTTGCATGGACTCTATTTGAGGATGTGAAACATCTTGGAACCATGGAGGACATTTGGAGTCTTTGGCTGAGGTGTTGGTGGTGCTTGACAGGTGATGTTTGTTTAGAGTTTTGGCATGATGCATTACTCTTGAAACCATGGTATGCTCACTTGGAGCATGGCATTTCCTGAGGGGGATGATAAGATCATGATGTCATGATATGTTCTTGGTTCAAATGTTTGGAGCTTTGACAATGGTCTAGAGATTCTCTGTGTTTTGGGTGTATTGGTCATATGCTTGAGAACTTCATGATAGTACAATAATGCAGATTGGAGTTTAGCATGGGATGATGGTTTGCAGGTGCTAATGGATACATGGAGAACAAGGTAAGGCTAGAATTCTCTTGAGATGAGAAAGGTGTTGTTGATGGTTACTCCTGATGAAGATTTCAGTAGAAAGTCCAAGGAGCCTACACCTCAGTTGGATGTGAGTTCACCAGAGACCAATGAGGAGATTTCTCTTGGATGAGTCATGGTGGCCTATATATATTGGAGGAGCATTCTCATTCCTCACTCTTGGTCTACTCGGTAGTGAAGTCTATCTAAGAGGTATTTTCCCATTGTATCTTTTAGATGTGTTTTATGCTTTCTTTCATGATATGGATCTTGAACTGTTGTTTAATGGCTCTGGAGGATTCATAGTGGAAGATGGACAACATTTTGGCCTCCTTCTAAATTTGAGTTGATAAGAACAATTAGGAGATGCTTTATGGGTGTGTTTTCCTAAGATGGAAAATGAAGTAGTTTGATCTTCTTTGAGAGGCTTACATCTATATGTTGTATTTGATCTCTTGAGGCTAAATGGGTTTGGATGTTGTTATAGCTTTTCTCTTGGGGTTGTGAAGGAGATCTTACAAGACACAACTAGAATTTATAGGTGTATGTAGGAGGATGCTACATGTTTATGATTTGCAATTTTTTCTCTTTAGTCTGGTTCTTCTTCCTATATGTTCAAACTCATATGACTTTAGATGTGATATTTATATGTGGAACCATGATGATCACTAGTTTTTGGTCATGTGTTGTCACTTGGGTGATGACATGGAGGTTCTTGTGTCTCTTTCTTCTATCAAATATGGAGAACATGAGAGAGCTATGGAAGATTGTTGAGAGAGATGTTTCTTGTAGTAGTTGGTTGCAGGTTTTGCAGATCTTTGTGGATGTTTCCTTGGTACTACATAGTTACACTTTCTATGTGATTTCATTGGTAGAATTGCTATGCCTTTGATCTTTTAAATTTGGCATTACCCATTCAGTGGGAGTTTCTGGTTGTGCTTTATCTTCTTTGATTGGTTGGCACATGGAGCTTTCTTTTTCAGTTGATGGGTTGGCTATAAAGATGGCATGAGTTTACTAATGAGGATACCTCTAAGGTATGTGAGATTGGATGGATAGCACGTGCTGTGGGTTTTATTTTCAGTCACGTGGGTTGATCAGTTAGATTGCAGTAGTTAGTTTTCTAGTTGATGTTCTAGCTGATGTTCTATCTTGTTTCTAGAGAATGGCTTCATGATTGTGTTCTGGTTGGGGCTTTGAAGTTGGTGCTTCTATACAAGCTATGAGCACAATGGAGTGGTGGCAAGTAATCATTGCTATAATTTGGGCTTGGAGATGTTTTTCTCTCAGATTGGTGCATATACACCATGTCGTGTTTCTTTCCTTTGGAGGATGGCTGGAATAGTTTCCTGAGATGTTGGACATTACAAAATGTTGTTGCATATGTCTTGAGATAGGTACTTCGATATGTGATTGGTAGAAGCCAATAATTTCTTTATTAAGTAGGAGCATGTTGGGATTTATGTCTCAAATTATTGGCTTGTCATATTCCTTTGAAGTTCTCTTGTCAGCTTGACTTCCTCTTATTAGCGGGACTTGGTTCTTTGTTCCCTCGATACTCCAAAAAACTTCATGGTTTGGTGCTAACAACTTTGTTCTATTTATGGAAGTCTCTTATTGGAAAGATAGGCTGGTGTCAAAGGGATTTTTCCTAAAGTCTCCCCAATGCTATGATAAGTTGTTTGAACAATATCGACAAGAGATGGCTGCATCGATATGAGGTTTCTAAATGTCTCTTAGACATTTCGATGAAAGAGTGTCAAAAAGAAATGGCGTGATTAGTAGGACTTCAAAAGATGTCTCCTCGACATTCTAGTAGAAGGTTGCAAGGACCTTGTTGAAGTGACTTAACATTGTCGTTGGGACATTGGATCATGTCTCTTCAACATGCAGGTTGAGTTTGGTGGAACCTTGTTGTTGTGACCTTGTGCGATCGCCGAGACATTGTGATATGTCTCTTAGACATGCCGGTTGAAGACTTGTTCGTTCCTATTGATGAGACTTCAGGAGGTCACCGTGAGTTGGTGAATTTAAGTCTCTTCGACATGTAGGTGGAAGTTAGGGACTCAATGTTAGTGTGACTTCAGGGTGTCGCTGAGACTTTGGTGAAAGTCTCTTCGACATGCATGTTTCTTTGATGGACCAATGATATAGTGAGTTGTAATACCTTTTCGATGTGACATTGGGTGCTTGAGGAGAGATGGTCAATTGTCTCTTTGACCTCTAATGACTGAATGGTTGGCGAACTGGATGCTTGTTGATGTGATGATGTGATTTTGGCATGATATTGTCTAATGTCTCTTTGACACCTGATAACTGAAGTCTTGGTGAGTCTGATGGATCAATGACTTGCATCGAAGTAAAGACTTGTTGGTGGGAGTCTATAAGATGTCACAATGATAGCCTAATGTGTAGTATTGGATCCTCATCAGTGAGAAGTTATGTCTTTGGTGAGACACTGAAGCTTGTCTCACCGACAAAATGATGGAACAATGTAGTGGTGAACTCACTTGTCGCTGTGACAGTGCTTCATTGGTAGGACTTTGAAGGTGGTCTCCCCAATATGATGATGGCTGACTCGATGACCTATATAGAATGTCTCAATGGGACCCAACAGATGTTGAGGTGGAAAATAGTATTCGACTGAATTTTTGGTTGTGACGGTTCTGGAACGTTATAAGGGAAAAATGAAAATTCTATTCTAAAGGATATGAAGAATGTGAATCTGAGAAGCCGAAGGGATGGGTTGGATGAGAGGTTGGCTGGGAGAGAGTGGACTGGTTAGAGGATATGGATCTGCACTATATGTTGTGCAAGGATTCTAAACAGTTATGGTTGTTGTTTGTATTCTCTAGATGAAAAAGATGTGTAAAATCCTATAAAGGTTGTGAGCCTGAATTGTATTGTAACTCTTTTGTTGCTGAATAATACAATGGATAATTCTTTTGGAGTGTGGGGTTTTTTACCCATAAGGGTTTTCCCCACT
Source organism: Sequoia sempervirens (assembly GCA_007258455.2). Classification (NCBI taxonomy): domain Eukaryota; kingdom Viridiplantae; phylum Streptophyta; class Pinopsida; order Cupressales; family Cupressaceae; genus Sequoia; species Sequoia sempervirens. The sequence continues at coordinate 750,865,533 of VDFB02281492.1, forward strand.
TAAATCTGTGTGTCCATTTATGTTTGTCTTTCAAGTTGGTTGATTAGATACAAATTTGAATATGTGCATAGTGTTGAATCTGGTTAATTTTGCATGTGCTTTTCTCAGAAGGGTTAATGTTAGAAATCAACTATACCTATTTCCACTTTATGGCATAGTAGTTGTGTCTTTGAGGCAATTTGAAGGAATTAAAATCACCGAAGGAATTGTTTCTCTTAGATCTTTCTATATGAGATGAACCATTTTCCCTTACATCTACTACATAGCTTGCATGTTTTTGCCACCATAGAGCCACCCATGTGTTGCTCGCTAATGTTAACATGATGCCAACTATATAGTTATCCCAATTCCCTTATAACCCAATAATTTTTTTTTCTTTCAAGGGGCGCAAATTTCACCCATTGTATCAATTTTTTACTTCTTATAGTTGTTAGAAATATCTCTCTAAGCACTATGAAATGGTACAAGTTTGATTTTTTTTGTGAGAATTTTGTGCCATGAAACTGACATTACTTTGGAATGTTTAACATTTAATAAATTTTTCATATGAAATCACATTTTGAATTTTGAATAGGCACCAAAGAGAACTTGTAGTGTACTACAAAGTGGATTAGGTGGTTTTTCAATTAGATGAGCAAAGAGAGGATTGTACTTTCAACATTTGAGCACTTTTAGGAGTTTGAGATTAAGGGTGTGTTTCTATGAGCATTCAAATGAATTAGAAGGAAAAACAATGATGGGAATACATGTTTCTATGACACTAATATGATGGTATATTCAATTATCAAACTTGGTACCTTCTAATACAAGTGCACATGTGTTTTTAGAGTTTGGATTTTGATAGTGATAAGTACAAAGGTTTCCTTCGAGTTTTTAGGACATGGTGGTATGCATGTGAGACTTGGAGTATTTGTTTAGTGAGTGTTGATTATAGGTACAATGATGGTGATGATTATGGTTTCATACATTTTCATGTACATATAAGCGTTGACACAGCATGATCATTTATGTGGTTGAAAATTTCCGGTATTGATTGATTCATGATTATAGGTTGGTTCAATTTTATGAGGTTACTATTATCTCCTCAAAGCTTATTTGGTTTCTCGATTTTGGTTACTCAATTGAGGATTTTTTTAGAAAATTAGATCTATAGGTGATTTGGTGTTTAAGTATTGAGATATATAGGTTATCTTCTTGGCTATCTCAATTTTTAGGTTATTGATGTGATGGTGAGTTTACATGTTGTATTGATTAAGGATCGATGAGCTATGTAGCTGTGTGGGTTGGTCACCCATTTGGTTGTAGTTGAATGACTTGGATGTGAATTATCTATATCCATAGGTATTTTCAATGTTGACACAAATTGAATTAGTTGGCCTTATATGTGGTCATTTGTGCATTGGTATCTTGCATTAGGATGAGAGGATGAATGCTTAGAGTGGCTATATAGTTATATATTAGGACCAATACCATGGAATTATCACATTGTCATAGATATCTTGGTTACACAATTTAGTGGGATCTTTTGACAATGATATTGGTGGTGATTTATCTTCTTGGCTTAGAGATATTGGTTATAATTTATTCTCTAGAGTTGCTTGTATTGTAGTTGAGTGTGTGTGGTCCATGGGTAATCTTCATTTAGGAGATGGTTATCACAATTACATAGAGATCTCAATATCAAAGTTCAGTTGTAGCTTTGGTAGTAATGTGGATTCATCAGTTGGTGATAAATGATATTTAATAGTGGTTTATGGTGTCATGGAAGAGCTCTTGGATCCTATTTGTTCTAGTGAGAGCTCTTTGACATATTGAGTTCATTGATATGCAATTTGTAACATGCCCATTGTTCTATCTAGTAATTTTTACTATGTTTTACCCACAAGTGAATAGTTTATACATCTAACCCTTAAGAGCAATAAATTTTTTGTTTTCCTTTGAATAATAATTGTAGATTTAAAATATATTTCAAACTTTCCCATTGCATACAAAATAATTCCTTTAATTAATACAAGTATTGTCGACGATACATAATCTCAATATGAAATTCCATATTTACAATTTCCATAGAGATGGATACAATTTTACTTACATAGCTTCAATAAGCTTACAAAATATAGAAAGTACAAATGGTCCAAAATATCCTCCTCAAATCTTGGCTGCCAAATGTGTGAGGAGAAGCATCACTCAAGCACTTTTCTGCCAACCATGGACTTACTGCAGTCCCCCACACATCTACCAAACTAGTAAGATGGACCTACCCTTCAACGAAGAGATTACTTTGGTAACCTCATAACATTAGCCTTTTCTAAGCATGGTGTTGTGTCCTACATATCTAGAGATTCCATATAATGGCTACAACCTATTTGTATGACTATCCCTACCTAGCATGTAAACCCGGATCACAATGAATTGATAGTGTGAACAATGGATACTTACACTATTTTGGAAAAAGAATTCATCACCTAACATTTCAAGCGAGAGTCATCTATTTCACCCACCTTCCTAGCTGGATTTGGTTTTATGACCATTCATACTCTATATATAGATTACCCCCTTTCCCAAGGATCAGACAAACCCTAGGAATAACCCACTTGACAACTCACAATCAAAATTACTTTATTACTAAAGTGATTATAACAACTTCTTGCTTTATGCTACATACATCTAGTATAAACATCCTACATATAGCAATGACACCTACATATAAACATCCTATATGTTTCTAAAACATAATAAACAACCAAGAACATGCAAGCATGTACAAGAATCACAACATAATCAAAACCATTCCTTCCAACATAGTAAAAAAACCTATTTAACCTTTCCAACATAAATGAAAAAGGTATAAAAATTAGCACATGCTTGTATTATATCTCCAATTGATTAAACTCCCTTCCTAGCTCAACTCCTCAAGCCCACTTGCTACCTCATCCAAGATCAACTTAATTCCCTCTTCTAACCTCTCACTAATTCTCTCAACAATCTCAATTGCAAAATAACAAAACAACTCTCAAGCTCTCAACTCACTAGCATAGAAAAAACAACAAAATAACAAGATAATCAGATTGAAAAGTGTGGAAACTGGTAGAATAAGCACCTCTCTTTAAACTAAATTGTGGGCAACCAAAGGCTACAAACAAGTTAATATTTTTGCCACCTTTCTATCCTCATGCAATGACTCATCAAA